>JBBDGP010002131.1:660000-1314568 GCA_037952835.1 Lithobates septentrionalis | reverse complement strand
GGGCATCTCCTGTACTATGTCTGCAGTCTCTGGGCATCTCCTGTACTATGTCTGCAGTCTCTGGGCATCTCCTGTACTATGTCTGCAGTCTCTGACCATCTCCTGTACTATGTCTGCAGTCTCTGGGCATCTCCTGTACTATGTCTGCAGTCTCTGACCATCTCCTGTACTATGTCTGCAGTCTCTGACCATCTCCTGTACTATGTCTGCAGTCTCTGACCATCTCCTGTACTATGTCTGCAGTCTCTGACCATCTCCTGTACTATGTCTGCAGTCTCTGACCATCTCCTGTACTATGTCTGCAGTCTCTGACCATCTCCTGTACTATGTCTGCAGTCTGACCATCTCCTCTACTATGTCTGCAGTCTCTGACCATCTCATGCACTATGTCTGCAGTCTCTGACTGTCTCTTGTATCATAACTACAATCTCTGACCATCTCCTGCACTATGTCTGCAGTCTCTGACCATCTCCTGTTCTATGATTGCAGTCTGTGACTGTCTCTTGTATCATAACTACAGTCTCTGACCATCTCCTGTATCATGTCTGCAGTCTCTGACCATCTCCTGTACTATGTCTGCAGTCTCGGATCATCTCCTGTATTATGTCTGCAGTCTCGGATCATCTCCTGTAGTATGTCTGCAGTCTCTGACCATCTCCTGTAGTATGTCTGCAGTCTCTGACCATCTCCTGTAGTATGTCTGCAGTCTCTGACCATCTCCTGTACTATGTCTGCAGTCTCTGATCATCTCCTGTATTATGTCTGCAGTCTCTGATCATCTCCTGTATTATGTCTGCAGTCTCTGATCATCTCCTGTATTATGTCTGCAGTCTCTGATCATCTCCTGTATTATGTCTGCAGTCTCTGATCATCTCCTGTATTATGTCTGCAGTCTCTGACCGTCTCCTTTACCATGATTGCAGTCTCTGACCATCTCCTGTACTATGTCTGGGGGTTCTTTCTAACAGACTCTCTAACAGAAGCCCTCTTTGTGTGCATCAGAGAGACTCCCTTCCAGGTCTCATTAGTGTACGCTCTTCCTGTATTTTTTTTTATTGTTAAAAGATCATGGGAGGATCCTAGGGTAACAAAGACTTCTTAGGGGAGCATCTCTGTGTTTGAGTCGTTGCCATAGAAACATTTGTAAAGGGGAGGAGTTGGTAAGATGACCACGCCCATGTGGGGGCGCCAGAAATATTTCTGCACCCAGGCGCCGGTGACCCTAGGATCGGCCCTGAAAGCGCCTCAGTGTGAAAGGGGTCTAAACAGTCTTCGAATCCGGCACAGGGACCGGTTTTTCTCACTCTAAGCAGTCCTGCCCGTTTTCTTTTTTGAGGTAAAGACTTATTGCTATTGCTCCCCTCCTGTGCTGTGTGCTCTTAGAGGTTTGACAATCTGACTGGTTTTGTCTCGCATTCTATTGGTGTCTACTGTCTGCTTCTGGAAGGGCTGGCTTGTCTCACCTGCTACTGCTTCTAAAGTAAGTGGCTAAAAGCAGATGGGTCTTAAAGGGACAGTGTAACAGGGTTTATTTGTGAGAATTCTTGCGCCTTTTTTTTTTTTTTTTTTTTTTTTTTTTTTATGCAACAATGAGCTTGCCACACCTGTCTGTGGTAAAGAAGATTAGGAAAAGGTATGAAGGGACAATGTGGGACATGTTTGTTTGTTTTTCTTTTTGTTTTTAAAAAGTGCTCAAGGAATGCAACGTATGGTGTTTTGCATTATTTTAGGAGCAGAAGCCCTAAACGCAAACACTCCAGAAAACATTGGACCCGCCATTGGTCAGCTCCTGACCAGGACAATCTGACTTTCTCTGATTCCTGCACAGGGCGGCTTTCATGCTCAATCAGCTCATGTGGCAATGGCTCACATCCATTTATATCAGCGCAATAGAAAATGCCTTGCCCAGCTCAGGCTGTATGTTGGACATGCATGCAGTCTGCAGTGACGGGGAAATTAATTTGCATGCATTGCCTCAAGTGACAATGGATAAGACTGTGGATGCACAAATTTTAAAACCTATATTTAGGAGGCTGTAGCAGGAAGTATCTGGCAAATATCCATGCCACAGGCAAGACACAAAAAAGCATGTTTTTGATTTCAATCTCATTGGTCCCTTTAGTACCCAGACCCAACCACTGCAAAACTCATGCAGATATTTCCAAGTGTGAAAAGAAGCCTTCTTTTCCCAGAATGACCGAGTTAAAAGCTCATGGATGAAGAATGGGAGCGACCTAATGAGACCAATTTGCAGTACAGGTTCGCTAAACTTTATCCAATGAAGCTGGCTGATGCATGCTTAAGCAACGCACTTCTGGTTCACACCAGATGCAGACCAATGCGTTTTTATTCTGAGTCATAAATGCATGAACCATGTTTACCATGGATTCCAATGACCTACTTCACACCAGTGCAATCCAATACAGTCAACTAAAGTAGAACATGTTTCATTTGTGTTTTTTTTTTTTTTTTTTTTTTTTTTTTTTTTTTTTTTTTTTTTTTTTTTTTTTTTTTTTGTTTTTGTTTTTTTTCTGTATGAAACGCATCTGTAACATGGCAAAAACACATTGAAAATGCACCAGAACACTTCAAAAAACACGCATGCAGAAAGAAATCTTCAACTCAGAAATTGGGTGAACTGACCCTCCAAACAGAGGGGTGTCAGCCTTTGGGGCAGCTATGCCAGGATTTCGGGGGAAGATACATGTGAGACAGCTAGCTTAAGTTCTTGTGCGCCCTTTATTTAACTAGACATTCGGTCAGCAAGTTCTGCACATTTGGGATGAGACCTAAATTCTGTCTTTAGCAGCCTTTCTTTGATTGTCAGTGTTTCTTTTCATGTTTTCTCTCCTGCTGTGTATTCTGCTAGTTGTATAAAATTGTGTGCTGATGTGAGGTAGGGCCAGGAAAATGGAAAAGTGTTGCGAGAAACTTGCACCCCTCTCACACTGAGGTGCTATAGCGCTAAAAATAGCGCCTGTAAAGCGCCTCTCCTGTCACTCCAATGTGATAGCCCGAGAACTTTCACACTGGAGCGGTGCTCCGGCAGGATGCCAAAAAAGTCCTGCAAGCAGCTTCTTAGAGGCACTTTAGGAGGGTGTAAACGTCGCCCCCCCCCCCCCCCCCCCCCCTTCCGCCACTCTTCCCGGGCCTCCTGTCCCACAGAAAATCAGACGTCAAACTGTGGTCCACCGAAAATTTACTAGCCTATCCTCCAACATTTGTTTGCCGAAAGTTGGACAACAATTGTCAAAAAGAGCGTACTAACAGTAAAATTTTAGGACAACAGTCTGTCAACAGACAATCCCCTACCAACAATCGTACCGTGTGTACGAGGCTTTAGACTGGAACAATGCTGGAAACGGCTTAGTTCCAGTCTTCTTTCTGTAAACACGGAAGCGACGTCACTTCCAGTTTACTCGGCTGCCAATGGCACAGTTTTTAAAATCTAAATACTTTGAAGTACAAAGGAGGGATTTGGGATCTTTTAGACCCTCCCGATTCCTCCATAAAGAGTAACTGTCACAAGGAATGTTTACATTCCTTGTGACAGCAATAAAAGTGATCACTTATTAATAATAATATTTTCAAAGTGACAATGTAAAAATTTTTTTTTATTTTTTTTTTAAAGCGAGCTCACGCAGCAAAGAAAAGGTCGCGCCCGCATATGGAAACTATGTTCAAATCACACATGTGAGGTATCACCGCGATCGTCAGAGCGAGAGCAGAAATTCTAGCACTAGACCTCCTCTGTAACTTTAACCTGGTAGCTTTTTTTTTTTTAAGTGCTGCCTATGATGATTTTTAGGTACCGTAGTTTGTTGCCATTCCACGAGTGTGCGCAATTCCAAAACATGACATTTTGGGTATCTATTTACTCGGCGTAACATCTTTCACATTATACAAAAAAAAAATGGGATAACTTTACTGTTTAGTGTGGTGTGTGTTTGTTTGTTTTTTGTTTTTGTTTTTCCGTGAAAGTGTCTTTTACCTAAACAAAAATTGCATTTGAAAGACCGCTGCGCAAATACAGTGTGACATAAAATATTGCAATAATCGCCATTTTATTCTCTAGATTCTCCGCTAGAAAAAAAAAAAATATATATATATATAATTTTTGATTAAAAAATACGGATTTTAACTTGCAAGCAACAGATGTCAGAAATGGGCTTAGTCACGAAAGGGTTATTTCAGCTAGGAAGAGGTGGTGTTAGCCCGTTTGTGTGCTGACGTGATAGACCAGGAAAGGAAAATTACAGTAAGTATCTGATTTTTTCCATTATTTCCTTAGAACACATTCAATTTGTGTGTGTGTGGTGCTACATTCCCAGTAGCTACACCATAAATCTCTTTATATTTAACCAGAAATTTTTTTTTATGATGGGACTTAACTGATTCATCAACTTTACAAGCCTATATATACAGCCAACACATTTTTTTTGAATCAAACATGCGTATAGGCCTTTCGTGCACTTGTTACAACAAAGCACAAGCAGGCAGGTTTCACATAGTCTCTTTGGGGTTGGATTTACTAAGGCCCGATTTACACCTATGCAGGTTGCAGTTTGCATATTGCAGGTGCATTTTGCGTTTTTGAATACACTCTTTTGATTCATTGGAGTCTATGGAATAAAGTCCCTGGCCCTTTCCATAAAATGCACAGATGTGAACTACATCCATAGGAAAGCATGTTGTGTGTTTCTGCAAAACTGAAAATGCACTAAAAAATGCATAATCTTTAATAAAAAGGGGGGAGAAAAAAATGACTCAGATACTCCTATATACCGAACCGGACCTCCCTCTAAAGGGTTGGACGGCCTTACATTGGTCCCAACCTCTTACGGGGATTAAGAACCGGTTTTACCGTCTAGATCCTGCTTCTCGGCTAGTGGTTATAGATCAGAGAAGCAGGGATTTAGTTGTCCTCTGAGTTATAATCAATCATACATATATCATGTGGCAAGCACAAAGAAACTCTTCTGTGAGGACAAACCGGTACTAAAGGTATAATGCTTTATTCAATAAACTATCCATTGTATAAAATTAAATCAAATATCAAACAACAACCCTTATTCCCTAGACACATTTAAAAAGACCTAATGTCTGAAGGATTTTTGGTGGCCACCAATTAACAATTAGATCTCATCGATCTCTCATCCTCACATCCACATACACCATTCAATCCGTTTCACTCGTCAAATCTGTCTGGATGCTTTGTGATCTCATCAGATGATTGTGGGATTGATCAGTAGAAGTGATGCATAAACTAAATCATCATAGGCAGTCCCGATCACTGATGGTGTATTCACAATTAAAGCAGTCCCATGAAGGATATAAAGTGCAGGTGTGGTGAGACAATTCCAAAAAGATTCCGTGAAATTGGCTTAAGACAATTGCGGCTTTGAGTACAGCCAAATGTCAGTAATCTAGTCACTTCAATATTAGCCAGCAGAAGGATATCGCAGCACATAAGGAATAGCAGCTATGTGTTAATTGGAGAAAAAAATGGCATTACCGTTAGCTGTTGCAGACCAGGGAACATCACCTCAGATCGGGTGTCCGCGGGATCGGCGTACAAATGCCGGCTTTATACGAGGAGATCTTAACGGACTGTGGATCGCTGTCACTGATACTGGACATAGAGATCCTGTGTGTTGGTCATAACATACTCATCCGCTGCTTGCGATGTCAGTCTCCATCAGCTGTTACACGGACATCATCTCCTTAATGCTGTAACAGGTGCTATATCCGCTACGAGGGCCGCCAGTGTCAAGCTCTGCTGCTATTCCACGGTCAATATGGAGAGAGGTTTAGAGGAAAAAAGTTGAATGGTAAGTGTGTGTGGCCATCCATAGATCCTTCTTGTGGATATCACCTTAATGATGCTTACATGTTTCGCTAAATAATAGCTTCCTCAGAGCATGCGCATTAGTGTGTCAGCCAGAATATATATAGTCATTTCAATCAGGTTTCAATTGATTACTAATGGTCAGCAGTCCACAGCGCATTAATCATTCATGATATCATTCACCCGTGCATAATCACACATAGTGCAGCGGAACATTCAGTGTTTAACCCCCTGTGTATCTAAAAACATTTTTGGGTATTAGGTTTTTTTTTTGTGCACCAGGCCTAAAACTGGAGAGTGCAAAATCTGTTGCAGCTCTGCATGGAAATCAATCGGCTTTATTTATTTTTCCTATCGGAGCTTAACCACTTCAGCCCCGGAAGGATTTACCCACTTCCTGACCAGGCCATTTTTGCGATACGGAACTGCGTTACTTTAACTGACGATAGCATGGTCGTGCAACACTGTACACAAATGTTATTTATGTTCCTCTCCTCCCCCCCCCCCCCCCCCCCCCCTCCCCCTACACCTCTGCGGTTTTTAATTTTTTTTTATTTATTTATTTTTCGTTATTAACAAAAAAAGACCCAATTGAAAACCCAATTTTTTTTTTTTTTTTTTTTAATTAATTTATTATTTTTTTTTTTTTTTTTTTTTCTTTCTGCTATAAAACGTACCCAATAAAAATATATTTAAAAAATCAAATTTCTTCATCAATTTAGGCCAATATGTATTCTGCTACATATTTTTGTTTTAAAAAAAAAAATCCCAATAAGTGTATATTGATTGGTTTGCACAAAAGTTAGTGTCTACAAAATAGGGGATAGATTTATGGCATTTTTTTAATTTTAGTTTTATTTTTTTTTTTTTTGCGGGACTGCGACATTACGATGGACAGTACACCTAACTGACTTTTTTTTTTTATACTTTTTTGGAAACCGGTGACATTATTACAGTGATCAGTGCTAAAAATATGCACTGACATTTTGGTCCACTCTTCTTTGCATATCTTCTCTAAATCCTTAAGGTTTCTTGGCTGTCACTTGGCAACTCGAAGTTTCAGCTCCCTCCATACATTTACTATAGGATTATAGTCTGGAGACTGGCTAGGCCACTTAATGTGCTTGTTCTTGAACCACTCCTTTTGTTGCTTGGCGGTATGTATTAGGTCATTGTCATGCTGGAAGATCCATCCATGACCCATCTTCAGTGTTCTGGCTGAGGGAAGAAGTTTCTCATCCATGATTTTACAATACATGGCCCCATCAATAAGGCAAAGTTAGCCTGTACCTTTAGCAGAGAAACCGCCCCAAAGCATAATGTTTCCACCTCCGTGAAAGACTATAGGGATGGTGTTTTTAGGGTCATAGTCAGCTTTTTTTTTTCCCTCCAAACATGGCGAGTCCCCCTCCTCAAGGAGGCACATATACAGTCATGCCAATGAACATCTAAGTGATTCAGAGAAGGATTTTTGAAGAAAGTGCTGAGGTCAGATGAGACCAAAATTTAGCTCTTTGGCATTAACTCGACTCGCCGTGTTCCTCAAACCATTTTTGCATTGTCCTGCTGAAGGGGGCCACTGCCATCGGGGGAATACCGTTTCTATAAAGGGGTGTACTTGGTAAGCAATAATGTTTAGGTGGTACATGTCAGGTAACATCCACAGCAGGACCCAAGGTTTCCCAGCGTAACATTCCCCAAACAATGGCGCCGCCGCTTTGCCTTGTTACCAAGCTGCATCCTGGTGCCATCTCCACTGGGTAGCTGATGCACAGGTGCCCGGCCATCCACTTGATGTAAAAAAGCATGACTCATTGGACCTGGACACCTTCTTCCATTGCTCCGTGGTCCAGTTATGTTCACATGTCCATTTTAGGCACTTTTGGCTGTGGACATGGGTCAGCATGGGTACCCTGACCAGTCTGTGGCTACACAGCCCCATACACAAACTGCACGTGTGTGTGTGTGTGTTTCTAATAAGCTTCAAAATGGGGTGGGCTTGGGGTGCAGAGAATGTGAACGGAGTCCACCCAGGTGTGTTACAAAAGCGGATATTCGCTGTTGTAACACTGATCCTCCTCCCAGGCCAATTGGGAAGCGGGTTTTGAGACCCATCACCTGATTGGCTGAAAGGACAGCAATTTGCAGCCCCCCCAAAAAAAATAACGCCAGCTGCCACTGGTGACAAGATAATAGTTATTCACTTAACCTGTCAATGGTCATACATTTTTGGCTGATCGGTGTATACCCACAATCCGGTGGCTTAACTAGTACCTTCTGGGCCCCCGGTGCAAGAAGCCAGGAAGGGCCCCCATCCCGGAGCTCTTGCCACTGGTCCTGGGGCCCTTGCCATGGCATGGAGTTGTCGGGGTGGAAGAACTGAGGATGGATACTAGGCTGTCAGGGCCTTATGCCGCGTACACACGGTCGGACTTTTCGTCTACAAAAGTCCAACGGACGCTGACGGACTAAAGCTGGCTGGTAATCCGATCGTGTGTGGGCTTCTCCGGACTTTCAACGTACTTTTTTAGCCTCAAATCCGACGTACTTTAGATTTGAAACATGCTTCAAATCTTTACGTCGTAACTACGACGGACCCCGAAATCCGCTCGTCTGTGTGCTAGTCCGACGGACAAAAAGCCACGCTAGGGCACCTATTGGCTACTGGCTATGAACTTCCTTATTTTAGTCCGGTGTACGTCATCACGTACGAATCCGTCGGACTTTTGTGTGGTCGTGTGTAGGCAAGTCCGTTCGTTAGAAAGTATGCCGCAAGTCCGCCGCAAGTCCGCCGAAAGTCTGCCGGAAGTCTGTCGGACAGGCTGTCTGACTTTTGTAGACGAAAAGTCCGACCGTGTGTACGCGGCATTAGAGGGAGCTCCCCAGTCTGGGGGGGGGGGGGTGACCTTGGGCCTGGAACTCGGATGCAGGATAGAGCCCTTCAAGAACCCATTAAGGATCCGAGCAGGAGTCAGGACAGCAGGAGCTAGTACTGCCAGGCAAGTCTTCAGAAGGGAACCACCAGTTACGGCCAGGAGGGCTAGTGAGTGACGTGCAGTCGGAAGGACTGGAGAGGCATGCCAGAGAGGACTGAGAGGAAACAGTCAGAGCTGGGTGTGGAGCCAGTGAGGATTGCAGTGAGGTCGGGCAACTGCAGCCAGTGGGTCTGGCAGAGCCTGAAGAGGACTTGCTGGGGGCAGTAGTCCACCATAGGACAGCTAGCACTAAAGACTTCCTATTTTTAATTCTTGCTACATTTAAGGGATCTGTGGTCCCTGCCTGCAAAAGGCAGTTGCCGAGGCCTGACTGAGTCAGAGTTGGGCCTTACCATGTGCTAGCTGTGCCTGGAGTAAAGTGTTGTTGTGCAGGAGGAACAGTCCGCAAGCAAGAGATGTGCTGGAGGAGACTGGAGTAGCTAAGTGTGTATAGTTGTCCCAACTGATTGATATACAATCAACCAATTGTTCTACTGGGCACCCCATATAGTCCTATCTTTATCCCCTTCCCGACCGGTGCACGCCGATGTACGTCGGCAGAATGGCACGGCTGGGCAAATGGACAGGTACGTCCATTTGAATTCCCCCGCCGTTCCATTGCGTGCACGCCGGCCGGGAGCTCCGTGAGTCGGGTCGCGGGTCCCACGGACTCGATCACCGCGGGGATACCCGCGATTGCCTCACGGAGAGGACGAATGGGGAGATGCTGATGTAAACAGCATCTCCCTGTTCTGCCTAGTGACAAGTGTCACTATCACAGCTCCCTGTCATCGGGAGCAGTGATCAGAGTAATGACACTGCTAGCCCATCCCCCTACAGTTAGTAATCACTCCCCTAGGACACACTTAACCCCTCCCCGCCCCCTAGTGGTTAACCCCTTCACTGCCAGTGTCATTTACACAGTAATCAGTACATTTTTAATCGCACTGATCGCTGTATAAATGACAATGGTCCCAAAAATGTGTCAAATGTCCGCCATAACGTAGTATTCACAATAAAAATCGCTGATCGCCTCCATTACTAGTAAAAAAAAAAATGCCATAAAACTATCCCCTATTTTGTAAACGCTATAACGTTTGCGCAAACCAATCAAACGCTTATTGCGTTTTTTTCCAAAAATTATGTAGAAGAATACGATTGGCCTAAACTGAGGAAAAAAAATGTTTTTTTATATATTTTTGGGGGATATTTATTATAGCAAAATGTAATTAATGCGTTTTTTTTTTTTTTTTCAAAATTGACACTTATTTTGTTTATAGCGCAAAAAATAAAAATTGCAGAGGCGATTAAATACCACCAAAAGAAAGCTCTGTTTGTGGGGAAAAAGGGACGTCAATTTTGTTTGGGAGACACGTCGCACGACCGCGCAATTGTCAGTTAAAGCGACGCAGTGCCGAATCGCAAAAAACGCTCTGGTCAGGAAGGGGGTAAAATCTTCCGGGGCTGAAGCGGTTATGTAAATTCAAATCCCTCAATAAAAATACAAAACGATCACATACTGTTCATTGTCTCAAAAGTGACTGGGAAGTGAAAGTGGTTGTAAACCCTTTTTTCCCTCTAATATACCAAATCTTAACTTTAACTTTGATTAATTTGAAACTGGTTACTATATGTATACTGTAATGAATTGCCTATATAATGTACATTATAATTGCTAAACATCAAAACTCTATGTTAAACTCTGATTATAACAATTCTTGAATCTAAAACTGGCTCAGATAATTTCTAATGTGTTCTACATTTGCTTGTGTGGTGGTTTTGTTTTTTTGTTTGTGGTGTTTTTTTTTTTTTTTTTTTTTTTTCACGTAGAATTCAGAGACACTGCAATAGGAAGTCGGGGAGGGCATCAAAATACTATATATAAACTGAGACGAGAGGAAATGAGCATTTAAAAAAATAAAAGGCATGTGATGCTTTTTGCTTGCTAAATTTTATTTTGATTTTGTTTTTACAGAATAAAACTGTTCTATATTTAAGAAGACAAAGCTTAAACCACAAGGAGACCTAATGGCTGCTTTAATAACCGAAAACTTTAAATTTTTAGCTCTGTTCTTCAAGAGCAAAGATGTGATGATATTCAATGGGCTGGTTGCCCTTGGGACTGTGGGAAGCCAGGAATTATTTCTGTGGTGGCATTTCACTGCCCCTGTGCTCCAGAGAGGAATTATATGTATGGACTGGCTGCCATTGGAGTACCTGCTTTGGTTTTATTCCTCATTGGGATTATGTTGAATGGCCACACATGGAATATGGTGGCAGAATGTAGAAAAAGAGCCATGAAGAACTGTTCTACCCCGGCCACTTTCCTTTTATTTGGATCCATCGCAGGGAGGGCTGCTGTGGCACCAGTGACATGGTCTGTGATTTCATTACTGCGGTGGTGAGGCCTATGTAGTGCCCGTAGTGAATTTGTAAACCCGAACACATTGATGGGATTGGTCACTGACATTGGACCAGAACCATGGCCAGAATCCCTTGTAAAGACGCACCAAGCAGTGTTTTGGCGTATAAAGACGAAGTGATCAGGAGGCTACAATATGAATCTCAGGTAATATTCTGAACTTGCTTTGTATGGGGTAATGAGCTTCTTTGTAGGCCGATCCAATATTCAATACAGATCTGTACTAAAGAGTAATGAAAGTTGATCTCTATGATCAGGGCCCAGTCTGGGTGAAATGCGTTGGCAGTTTTTACCATGTTAATTCCAGCAAAATAAAGCCCATCAGTGTGTGGCATTTGTTGGACATTCACAGTGGTGTGCAAAGGGGGGATGGGCTCTTTATCTGATACCTATCATACATTTAACTGATGAGAGCAGTGGAGTGTGGAACAGTGCACCACCTTTTGGACCTTTTTAACTGTATCTAAGATTTTGGTATACTTTCCTATGCTTCATCTTTGTCCGCTGTTCTGCCAGGTTTGGCATCCTTGGCTGGTTTGGGACGATGTAACTCTGCACATAGGCACTGGGCGCGTCGGCTGTAAAACGGCGTTATTTTAGCGGCAGTATTCGGCCGCTAGCGATGCGGTTTTAACCCCCGCTGGCGGCCAAAAAAGGGTTAAACCGCTCGCACAGCGCCGCTATGCCTGCGGTATAGCCCGCGCTGCCCCATTGATTTCAATGGGCAGGAGCGGTGAATACACACCGCTCCAAAGATGCTGTTTGCAGGAGTTTTTTTTATTTCTCTCCTGCCAGCACACCGCCTGAGGGCTTTCACACTGGAGAAACAGTAGCGGCAGTTTTAGGTCGGTTTGCAGGCGCTATTTTTAGCGCAATAACGCCTGCAAACCGCCCCAGTGTGAAAGGGGCCATAACGCCAACAAGTCATAAATTCAAAACCAGAATTAGAGTTGAAAAGGATCACCCTCCTTGTGTCAGTATTTTGTTGAACCACCTTTTGCTTTTCATTACAGCCTATAGTCTGTTGGGATATGACTCTACTAACTTTGCACCTCTAGACTTTGCAATATTTGCTCATTCCTTTTGCAGAACTGTTCAAGTTCAGTTAAATTCAGATAGTGACCGTTTCATTCCACAGATTTTCAATGGGGTTTAACAACTTAAAGCAGAGTTCCACCAAAAAGTGGAACTCTCGCTTATATGCTTCCTCCCCCCCTCCGGTGCCACATTTGGCACCTTTCGGGGGGGGGGGGGGGGGGACGAGAGACCTGTTTTTGACAGGTCCCCCTTCCCCACTGCCGGAGACGGGCCGCGGAGACAGGCCCCCCTCATCCTTCCCCTGCCGCTGGACCTACTAGTGCAGCGCAGTAGGGAACCAGGCTTCACTGCCTGGTTCCCTTGCCAGGAATGGTGGAGGCAGCACCCGGGAGTCGATCCGATGATCGGCTGGGGTGCTGACATTGCGGGCTCCCTGAACAGGTAAGTGCCCTAATATTAAAAGTCAGCAGCTACAGTATTTGTAGCTGCTGACTGTTAATTTTTTTTCAACCAGGCTCCTCTTTAAGGACCAGAAGGATTTGCCCCATTAACCACTTCAGTCCCGGAAGAATTTACCCCCTTCCTGACCGAGCACTTTTTTGCGATTCGGCACTGCGTTGTTTTAACTGACAATTGCGCGGTCGTGCGACGTGGCTACAAAACAAAATTGACTTTTTTTTTTTTTTGTTCCCACAAATAGAGCTTTCTTTTGGTGGTATTTTATCATCTCTGTGATTTTTTTTTTTTTTTTTTTTTTTTTTTTTTTTTTTTTTTTTTTTATATTTTGTGCTATAAACAAAAAATAGCGACAATTTTGAAAAAATTGCATTATTTTGCTATAATATCCCAAAAAATATTTTAAAATTTCCTCCAGTTTAGGCCGATACGTATTCTTCTACATATTTTTAGTAAAAAAAAAAATCGCAATAAGCATATATTGATTGGTTTGCGCAAAAGTTATAGCGTCTATAAAATAGGGGATAGTTTTATGGCATTTTTATTATAAATATTTTATTTTTTTACTAGTAATGGTGATCAGCTTTTTTTTTTCTTCTTCTTTTTTTTTTTTTTTTTTTTTTTCTTGGACTGCGGCGAATAGATCGGACACTTTTTTTGGGACCATTGACATTTATACAGCGATCGGAGCTAAAAATAGCCACTGATTACTGTATAATATGTTTTCTAACTGGGGGGAATGGGACCGCCTGGAGGAGGAGACCGATAGCAGTTCCTAATCTTAGGAGCAGCAGATCTGTCTCTCCTCCCCTGACAGAACGGAAATCTCTGTTTTACATTGACAGATCTCCATTCTGTCCCTGTCAGGAGCAATCTGCGGCACACTCATCGGCTCAGGCGTCCTAAAGCAGCCGATGTACAGGAACGGCGATTTGCCCAGAAGAGCCTACCTGCTGCAGTATAACTGCGGCGGCTGGTCCTTAAGAGGTTAAGTCTGGGCTCTGACTAAGCCATGCAAGGACATTCACCTTTTATCTCCAACCACTGTGTGGTTGTTTTTTTTTTTTTTTCCTGTGTGTTTTGGGTCATTGTCATGTTGGAAAGTAAACCTTCCCAACTTTACGGCAAAGGGCAGCAGATTTTCCTCAAGAATTTGACTATTTCTCCCCATTTATTTTTTCTTCTGTGTTTGACAAGTGCTCAGTCCCTGCTGCAGAGAAACCCCCCCTCCCCCCCCCCCCCCCATAACATGATATTACCACCTCCTCTATGCTTTATTGTAGGCATGGTGGTGTTTGGATGGTGAGCTGTATTGGATTTCCACCAGATAAATAGTTTGTTTGAAGCCAAATAATTCAATTTTATTCTCATCTGACCATAACTCCTTTTTTCCATGTGGCTTCTGAATCTTCAAGTTGCATTTTGGCAAAGCTTTTTTCATAGCTGCATGTGGCCTTTCTTGAGGTGTGGGGTTTTTTTTTTTTTTTTTTTTTTTTTTTTTTTTTTTTTTTTTTGCAACCCTCCCACACAAGCCACATTTGTGATTATTGTTGTCGCATGCACACAATAACCACTCTTTGTCATAAATTCCTGCAACTGCTTCAGAGTTGCTGTAGGCATATTGGTAGCCTCTGACCAGTTTCCTCCTGGCTCTTTTATCCAGTTTGGAGCGACGTCCTGATTCAGGGAGGGTCTGTGTTGTTACCAAATACCATCCACTTTTTAATAGACTTCACTGTGCTTCTAGGAATTCATAAAGCCTTTGAAATTTTTTTGTATCCATCTCCTGACTTGTGCCGGTCCACAACTTTATCCTGGAGATCTCTTGCCAGTGCCTTGCAGTCCTATAGTCGATTGCTTCAGTTGCACTACCAGGTCCTAAAAATGCTCCAGGAAAGCTCTTTTCATGCTGAGCTAATCAAAAGGACTAGAGCTGATCACAATTGAAAGTCAAATGGCTTTGTGTGCCATTGAGAAGGTGTTTAGGTAAACCTGATATGAGTTTGCAAGTCATTTTTTAGGAAGGGGTGATATTATATTTTTCAATGGCTACATTTTGGTTACATGGGTTGAATCTCTATTAACCTAAAAAATATTGCTTGTGTTGCTCAAAGTGTTTTCATTGTTACTCTTACTGGATATACAGTATGATAGACATAGACAACTAAATGTTAAACATTTGGTACTTATTTTAAAATATACTGATCTTATTGTTCAGCCACATAACATTGATGGCAGTTATGGTCTTCTCCTCGTATGGTGTTTTCTCTAAACCTTGGGATGGGGTGGGGGACAGGAGAAAAAAATTACTATAGTGCCTATGCTATTTCTAGACAATAGTTGAAAATTGTAAATAATCAAATAGCTACAGCAAAATCGAATTTAATATACTTGGAATAAATTAATAAAGCTGGTTCTAAGAGCCCAGTCGCACAAGTTTCTCAACGCAGCCCCAATGCCAGATTCTGATTGTCTGTGCAGTACAATGCATCTCACGATATGTTTTGACTTGCATTAGGCCTCATGCACACTGGGCTTAAATGCTTCTTTTACATACATTCAGATCCGTAAAGGCTGCACGATTCTGGCCAAAATGAGAATCACAATTTTTTTTTTTTTTTGCTTAGAATAAAAATCACGATTCTCGCGACGTGAAATCTTTCACATTATACAAAAAATAAGGGCTAACTTTACTGGTTAGATTTTATTTATTTATTTTTTTTATTTTTTTTTTAAACGACTTTTTAATGCAAAAAAAAAAAAAAAAAGTCTAAATATGAGATCTGAGGACTTTTTGACCCCAGATCTCATATTTAAGAGGACCTGTCATGCTTTTTTCTATTACAAGGGATGTTTACATTCCTTGTAACAGGAATAAAAGTGATCCAATTTTTTATTTTATTTTTTTTTTAAACAGTGAAAAAATAAAGTAAAATAAATAATAAAAAAAAAAAAGCGCCCTGTCCCGACGAGCTCGCGCGCAGAAGCGAACGCATACGTGAATAGCGCCCACATATGAAAACGGTGCTCAAACCACACATGTGAGGTGTCGCCGCGACCAGTAGCGCGAGAGCAATAATTCTAGCCCTAGACCACCTCCTGTAACACAACATGCAACCTGTAGAATTTTTTAAACGTCGCCTATGGAGATTTTTAAGGGTAAAAGTTTGACGCCATTCCACGAGTGAGCGCAATTTTGAAGCGTGACATGTTGGGTATCAATTTACTTGGCGTAACATTATATTTCACAATATAAAAAAAAAAAAATTTGGTTAACTTTACTATATGTATATATGTATATGTGTATGTGTGTGTGTGTGTGTGTATGTGTGTGTGTGTGTGTATATATAATAAATATATATATATATATATATATATATATATATATATATATATATATAATTTTTTTTTTTTTTTTTTTTATAATGTTTGGGGGTTCTAAGTAATTTTCTAGTAAAAAAAAAAAAAAAAACTTTTAAACATGTAAACACCTAAAATCCAAAACGAGGTTTGTCTTTAAGTGGTTAAGCGGCTTTTCTCCTGCCAGGAGTTCCTGCAATTGGTGGAGAAACAAGCAGCCAATGTGCAAGAGGCCCTAAAGTGGGTGTACACCCTTGCCTATATCCAGTGAAGTGACTGGCCTTGGGTGGTACAGAGATGGAACAAATCCTCCTACATAAGTTTTACCTGTCTGTCCCCAGTCTTCTCTTTTCAACAGCCATTCAAAGTGCAGAATTGTATACAGCTTGGGAGGGGGACTAAAGTTACACTGCAGAGCTCAGTAAGGAGAGCTGATTGGAGGGAAGGGTCTGTTGTCAGAGTATTAAATTATGCACTGGAAGCTTCTTGTTGTAGAGAATACAGCTTTACTTTCATGGAGAAATATATTGCATGCCTTTTTTTATTATGAAACAGGAAGAGAACACAAACCAGTACATATAACACAATGAGGATGCTACTTCCTCTAACAACGCCACCACAGACACACACTACAGTGCCACCTGCCAACAGGGTCACCCCCCCCCCCCCCCCAAACACCGAAACAAAGCTGGAGCGTTCAATCCGACTGTGCTGGAGCTCCCTCCCCTGCCACCTTTTTTACCTCATGGTGTCTGGACTTGTCCAGAAGTGACTTGTGCAGATAGCAGAGGATTGAGGCAGCAGATAGAAATGACACTTGGTGCTCCTCTAGGTTGAGACAAGTACACCATAGAGAGGTATATGCTTTGTTCATATTTCATATGAGGTTTAAAACCACAATCATAGAATTTTTGTTCCTGCTGTGGAAAAACAAAATAAACGCACGCTTTTCAAAGCAACATGCAATGCAAGTGGTGTGAATCCAGCCTTATCTATATGAATCCCTAAGATAAGCAAATCGCTAAGAGTTTAGCAAAGTTGGGGCTTTCCTGATTGGTTGACTCCTTGTCTGAGTCTTGGGGGGACTGTACCTGGACCTCACCTGGAAGAACCTGTACAAAGGCGAATGGTGCTGGACAGAGGGACACTGACAGATGCAGGTAACCAGCCACTGCATTTTAAGACTGTTTCTCCCATCAACTGACTTTTAAGGATGGGAGAAATCTGTGGTGTGTGTGGTGTGTGTGTGTGTGTGTGTGTGTGTGTTTTTTATTTTTATTTTTTATTTTTTTTTCCCAAATTGAAAAAAATGGATGGAGGCTCTGATGCCCATTGTGGAGGGTGAAGCTAGAATGGAACCTGTTTATACTGTCCTGAGTGGAAGACGTCTGCCGTTGGGTAAGTTGCACAGGACTTGTGCTTTTATCTAAAGCTGTTTGCTGGTGCTCCAATGCACAACACACTTTTTTTTTTTAAATTGCAACCATATTTTTTTCGCCCTCTTCTGGTGCAAATCTATCTTGCAGAAGATTTCACAATTCCGTCTCAGCAGCAGTTAAGCTCAGAAGTACCCCTTTGAGGGATATTTTGCCCAACGCATGTCACATCATAAACAAACAGGCAAGAAGATGGCCTTACTGGCTCAGATGTAGCTAACTGCTTGGGCGCGGTGGGGTGTGATGGAACCGAGGGTACTAGGGCACTCTGAGGAGAGAGTGACAATTGCCCCCAGTCTGATTTCACTGTTTTCTTTTGCGAACTTCACTGGCCCTTTGGCCGCACACCCATCCTACAAGTGTAGATTGCAAGGGCCACAAAAGTGCCCCTTCAGTCTCTCATCCTGGGTTGGTATCTGACTTTGCTCTTACAGCTAATGCACTGCCTGAGGAAAAATATTTCCACCATTCTACACCCTCCCCCATCTGAGGAACTGGACCTGGGGGGAAAACTTTTGGCTGCAATTTTATTAAAACTTTTTAAAGGGTTAGTTGACCTTTTCAGGAAAAACTGAAAAATCTAGGTTTGGAAATCCCTGCTCTTCTCCCCCTTTCTGCATGTCTTCAAGGATGGATAAAAGCAATGCTCTGTGCCAGTGCTTTTATCTGTCCTGCAAGCCCTGCAGAAAGAAGGGGAGAGGAGCAGGGATTTTAAAAACTTTGGACCACTGTAGTGTGGAGTGGGCAGTAAAAGGTCATCACCCATGAAGCCATGTTCTGTGGGTAAGTCACCCATACAGGTAGGTACTGTTCTCTAGCCTGGGCTTTCTGCAATTTCCCAAACCTGCTAGACCTTCATTGTCTAGTTGTTCTTAGGACCCATCTTGTACAGTGGTGGAACATATCTTATTTGCATTTTTTGCTCAGCAGTAACTTATTAAGGATTGTTTCCTGCAGAAGTGTGTGTGTGTGTGTGTGTGTGTGTGTGTGTAATGGTGTTTTTTTTTTTTTTTTTTCCCCCTAACAAGACTCTTTAACAGTCCCTATGGAACCTACAGTGTTCAATAACCTGGTGGAAAAGAGGTTAGATGCTCCTTTTTTAAGGCTTTATTTTCTTTGTTGGGCTCCACCATGCAATCTTCAGTTGCTTCCATGGCTGTTTGCCAGGCCCTGACTGTCAGAACAAAGCACACGCCCTAGCTCTATTTTAACTGATCCCTCCTTTTACCGCCACTTTGAATTTGAGGATGAGCCTCCTCTCCAACCAAATGTAAAGGATCCTTTGGCTCAAATTTTGGAAGGGAGAACACTGCCTGGTTTGGTACTGCTTGGACATTACTTAGTACATCAGTACTAAGGGGGGGGGGGGGGAAGAGGACTCTCCTTTCCCAGAAAAAGAAGGTTCGTGCTCCTAGCTAGGAAAAGTTCATTTTTGTCCTTCTTGGGCCTCAAGCTTTTAAACCTGGTTAACTCCCCCTCCCTCCTCCGTGATTCACAGTGGTGTTTGGTGTATGTTCCTCTTGTGCTGCCTAGGTGTGGCACTCACAGCAGCTATACATAGAGTTGTAGTAAAGAACAGAGAGGTGCACATACAGGACACGTTTTTGAGACTCCAATGGTCCCAGGGGCACAGTAGGCAGAGCTAGAACAGGTAGTGTTTTGGTGCAGCTGGGGAAGAGTAAACTCAAGGAGGAAACTTTTTGGTATAACAAACATATATATATTTAAAGTGGTATTAAACCCTCAGCATTTGTTTTAGCTTAACACATTGAGCACAATAAAATTAAAAGTTCCCCTACAAAACCTGTTCGCTAAAATTCTTAACCCAGCACATTCAGTTAACCACTTTCAATGTTGATGGCTCCTGCACTGCTGCTTCCCTAAACATCCAGTCTTCACTGGAAAGGGTTGATATTGGACAGTGCAGTCTTTCCAATTAGTTTGGAGAAGAAAGGAGGGATGGTGTGAGTGCCTTGCCATCCTAAACTACAAGGCTGTGTTTTTCTGTTTTATGCACACAGTGTAGGGAGATGCAGCTATTGTCCTTGCATGCAAAGGTGGCTCCATAGGATGCTGCAAAAGAGAAGCCATCCTGAAACAGGAAACCTGGGGTATTGGACATGGCACCAGGTTAAACTGGAGCAAGGCAAGCAATAGAAGATAGAGGCAGCATACTCCGTATTTAAATCCTCTACTAAAAGTGCCTAAAAAAATAAAATAAAAAAAATAAAAGTTTTCATATCATTTAAAAGCCCAACCAAGGTCGGAGAAATAGACATGCAGTGTATGGACATAGTGCTAACCACCTCCAATTTCAAAATTCTGCCTTGCTTTTCTGTTACAGCACTGTGTGTGGAGAATATCAAATGCTGGCCACGCACTGGTGGAATTTCAGTTCATGAATCATAACTCATTCATTTTTCATCAATCTCAAAATCAAATGGTAAAAATTTGCAATGTGGTCAAGGCGATAAAACTAAATATTTCAGAATTTCTTATGAAACTTGTGTAGTCACTGATGGCATTATTGAATGCTTTGATGAATAATCTTGCATCAATGTTTGCACAAAAATATAATCCTGTATTGCCAGCTTTAGAACTGTGCAAGATAAACCTTTTGCTGCCAAAGTCCATTTTTGCATACGTGTTAAATGCACATTTTAAGGCTTCAAGATTTAGTTTTCACACATTAGTGCAACGGTTTTATCAAACCCATATTTTAAATTAAAAAAAAAATACAAATGTTAATTTTAGTGGACACGATCACAATATATTACCCAAATTGTTTTGGTAAAATATAACAGATGAGGTTACATTGAATAAACGGATACCAAACCTGTCAAGCTTTAAAACACTGCCTTTTTAAATGGTGACAAATTTCAGTACCCAAAGGTGATGCTTTTAAAAGCCTTTACAGGTTCTCAGTTTAGTGTTAATTGTGAATGAGGCCCTAGAATTACTGCTGCTTCTGCTATATGCAGTGATAATATCACAGATGTGCAAAATGTTTGCCATTAGTTTCACTTTCTTTTAATCTATTTTCTTTTATTCTAGTTTATTGGTTGGATTCTAATTGCGGTAGTTGCCTCAGCCATTTTTTTACTCAAGTGTCTGCACCAATGCTGCTCTCCTTTGAGCTTTCTCCAAGAACAGTACTGGGGTCAGTATCGCTCCAGCGAGAAGGAACTCTTCAATCGTACCGCTGAAGTCCATGCAAAAGTCCTTGCTGCCAGTAATGTCAAGCAGTTCTTTGGTTTTGTGGCTTTAAATAAAGAAGAGCAGGAAATGGTACATGAATACCCAGTTGAAGAGGTACAGCCGAGTCCTCAATGGAATGAAATAACTGGACTATATTTGTATAGGGAAAACAAGGGTTACCCCTTATACAGTCGTCTTCATAAATGGGCCAAAAAAGTCATTGGGAATGGTACAGATGCAGATGGCAAAGAGATGGCATTGCTTGCAGTTTGAGACAATGGACATTTGACTGACCGCAGGAGAACTCTCAGCCGTGCTAGTATCCTCAGGAAATTATGAACTTTCCACTATATTCACATTGCTCAGGACATAGTACAACCTATACCATTTTTTATTTTTTTTATTTTTTTATTTTTTTTTATTTTTAGGCAGGGCAAAGACTTTTCAGTTTTATTCAGTATGACAAAAGACAACACTGAAGCCCCCTGCTATTTGTGACTTAAACGGAAAAAAAAGCATCTTCAGCTCACTACTTGCCAAATGTAGCACTCTCCCTTCAGATATCGCAATACAGTATCTTCCCAGACCCAAACTTACTCTGAGAGAAGCTTTTGTATCAAACCATTTTGGCTTTGCATGTAGTCTTCTAGGCCAGGTATTCACCAATCACTGGGAAGTGTATTCTCCAATAAATAACTGGCCAAACAGATTATGCTCAACCAATGTGGTTAAAAACATAGTGATGGCTTCTCTCTAACACACCAAGATCACATGACAAAGGAGGCTGCAAAAGCACAGTGGGAGCTTGCACAGAGCATCTGGGCAAAGAGGAGCTAGGGTTGGGGAGCATTATGTAGATTTATATCATTCCGAAACAAAACCCCCAAGGGACTTTGCTAACATGAATAGCAAAAGAAACCATGTGTAGAAATTATTTGAATGTAAAAATTTTGTCCTAATTTTATTTTTAAACAATAAAAAAATCTTGTTAGTTAAAATTAATCATGTCTGTAAACTGGTATTTCACACCATAATGGCAAAGAGAAATAGTGAGATGATACTCTGCAATGCCTGTTGATATAAACAGTAGTCTCCCATGGACCAATCAAACTGGGCAATTCCTGCTTGTTTGATCCATGGGAGACAACTGTTTATATCAACAGATATTGCGGAGTGTTAACTCACTTTTTCTCTTTGCCATTATGGTGTGAAATACCAGTTTACAGCCATGGTTCATTTTAACTAACAAGATTTTTTTTTTTTTTTTTTTTTTTTTTTTTTTTTAATGGCGTTTTGTACACATTTTTACATTCAACCTTTTTTCTACACTTTTTTTTTTCTTTTTCCTTTTTTTTTTTTTTTTTTCTCTTCTTTCGGTACTCATGGCTGTTTAAAGTCCCTTGGGGGTTTGTTTTCAGATTGATATATGGTTATTTCGGGTGATGGCCAAATACGTATTTGACTTGTCCTCAAACTGTTCTGATGGGTAGGAGAAGTAGACACTGCGGTTGTATGTCTATGGGAAGGGACATATATGTAAAGGTACTGTGTTGATATCCAAAGGGCGATCGCTGTCGTTGCCAAATAGTGAACTGAAGTAACTATGTGAAATAAAAGAAAATCCAATCAGCTTCAGTCCACTGTTATCCCTGTAGGTCACAATATGAATGACCCAATGATTGTCCATCCCAGGAGCTAGCTCTACCCTGCTGCAGTCACTGTGCATCCCTGTCATTAAAATGGAGTCCTTTTCTGGCAACACGTGCTTGTACAATTTTTTTTTTTTTTTTTCTAGCAATTCTTGATTGACCTAATGTAAGTTGTAAGCAGCTCATGTTGAGTAGCATTATATCCAAACAGATAAACCTCCTATTAACAAAAGCTAGTGCTAAGAGAAATCTGAAATCATGGCATCTAGGAGAGTATCTAAGAGGCCAATAGTGCTAGATACCAGAGTAGAGATCATTTCAATGACTTGGCCTACTGCCCTGCACACAAACTGTTTCTGTAAGCTCAGGCTAACACATTTCAACAAACCAAGCTTTATTTCAGAGACTTTTATAATTACTGTTACCAGCCCACAAACTCTTCCGGCCAAATGTAAAAACTTTCATCCAAACGTGCAAAGGAGGGTGGTTCCTTCGTTAGGTGACCATGTCACCACTTGAGTGATGTGGACACTTCTACTGGCTGCCCAGTGAAGTGTCCTCCCAGGATCCAGAAGACATACTGAACTGGTGATGTTGCTAGGGGACTGGTGAGGAAGGGCCAGCATGGGCACATCTGCAGTGCTGGATTACAGGTCCTTGGCACCAACGAGGGACACAGACGGCAGATTTGGGTAAATATAAAACCCTAAATAAAAAATAAAAAAAATAAATTAAATCCAGAGAGGCTTTAAGTGAAATGCTGCCATTGTAGCAATCGAATGCTTCCTTTTAAATTTTTAAAATATTTGGTCACACTGAGCAGTTCTTTCAGACCCTTTTTATACATAAAGGCTTTGGTGCTGGGAATGGTATGCGGTAATTTATGGCAGCTCATCAAAACTTGAGTTTAATTGGCCCTATCTTTATTGCAAAAGGATGAGTTGGTTTATAGCACACAATTGCTTTACACATTTTTATTCTTGTATTCTATGTATGTGCATTTTTTAAAATGAGCATGAACATGTGCCTTTCAACTTCTCTTGTATTTTAATTTATCTTTTATCCGTGTATGATCATGTATTGAGCAGGGTTGGAATCTAAGTGTTTGACATATGTGTAACATTTGAAAAGGTCATTTCTATTTTAGCCATTTGGCATGTCTCGGAATGCTTTTCAACTGGGCTGTTGTGCCATGTCATTTTAAAAATGGAAAGTGGTTTCTGTAAATGTACATTTCATTCAAGATTACATATTTTTACTCCTCAGGAGATGTATATGTAAACAAATGTATGGATGCTTCTAGTATTTTCCTTTTAAATATTTTGTACTTTCAGAAAAATGCTTGCTTTCAGTTTTTTGTGTGGGTTTTTTTTTTAATGTGACTTTTGCAGCAACTTTATCAAGGGTAGATTTCTTGTAATGAAGTATTTGTTTTGGATAAAGTGGGGAAGGGTCAAACCCTATTTTTTGGGTTTCTATTGATATCTGGAGCTGGGTTCTATTAAAGAGACTGACCATGTTTTTTTAAACAGACGGGAAGTGATAGGAACTCTGCAACAGAAACACATAAATAAAAATGCTTTTGTTTATCGTACATCATAGGACACAGAGCCTTAAGTAATTACTTAATGGGTTATGGGCCACCTTCAGGTGTTGACACTGGTATACCCAATCAAGGAAGTTCACTCCCTATATTACCCCTTCTTCTTCCAGGAGCACATCAGTTTTTTCGCCAGTGTCTAAGTTGTTGGTCACGAGTGAGGATGTGCTCTGAGGAGCTCCAGGAGGGATCCATGCTGGATTTAAAAAAAAAACCTCCACAACCGAATCTGTCCACGCCACTGCGGCCACAGGTACCCGGGCTTCGCATAAGAACAAGGTTTTACCTGTAACGCTTCTCTTTGAGGGCTGGACTCCAGGAACCAGGACTCTTTTTGATCTTGCTACATTACCTATAGTTGTCCTGAGGGGTGCTATACAGGTCCAAAGGAGTGGAACCCCTATTAATAGGGACCCGATCTTTGAAGGTTTAACTACGCTGCCCGCCGTGATGGGTGAAGTTTGGATCTGCTATTATAGCAGTATCCTGCAGCGAGGATAAGGTAAGGGGAGAAGCCTAGGAACTGTAAAAAGTCCACCTATGCTTTTTCTCTCTCATATAGATAGATTATGTATATAATATGTGTGTGTGTATATACTCACAGTCCCACATTACCTCCCTCACCCTCCTGCTTCTCCTAATCTCTGGTGACATATCCCCAAACCCTGGGCCATCATCATCTGTCTTTGCCCATCGCTCCCATCCCCCTACACCCTCTGGCAGGAGCCGCAACCCACAGAACTTGGTCTCTATTCCTTTTTCCATAACCAGCCCCCCCTTTTCCTGTGCCCTGTGGAATGCACGTTCTGTCTGCAACAAACTCACCGCCCTCCACGACCTCTTCATCACAAATTCCTTTAACCTACTTGCCATTACTGAAACCTGGCTTCATGAATCGGACACTATTTCTCCTGCTTCCCTCTCCCATGGGGGCCTTCTCTGGACTCACTCCCCCAGACCAAGTGGACGGAAGGGAGGTGGAGTGGGAATCCTTCTAGCTCCATGCAGCACCTATCAGGTTCTTCACCCACCTCCCTCTCTGACACTCTCCTCTTTTGAGGCACACTGCATTCGTCTTTTCTCTCCCATTTCTCTAAGAACTGCTGTCATCTACCGGCCCCCTGGACCAGCATCAGCCTTTCTTGATGACTTCTCTGCCTGGCTACCCTACTTTCTCTCTCTTCTGAAATCCCCACAATTATTCTTGGGGACTTCAACATCCCTGTCAACACTACTATTACTTCTAAACTTCTCAGTCTAACCTCATCGCTTGACCTGAAGCAATGGATACACGCTCCTACTCACTCCAATGGCAACACCCTTGACCTTGCCTTCTCCTATCTGTGCACTCCGTGCAACCTTTCCAACAATCCACTCCCACTCTCTGATCACCACCTTATTAGTTTTGCTCTCTCCTTGTCTTCCACCTCTTCTCCCTCCAACCGCCTAACAGTTACACATAGAAACCTTCGCCACCTCAACCCTTCTCTTCTCTACTCTGCTACTGATCACCTCTATGACAAAATCTCCCCCCTGTACTGTCCCAACCTAGCTACTTTCATCTACAACAGCTCACTGTCTTCCTCCCTAGACAAGCTGGCCCCCCTCACTACACGCAGAATTAGGCCCCGACTGCTACAACCCTGGCAAACAGATGACACCAGAAGTCTCAGAAAACGTAGCCGCGCTCTTGAGCGCCTGTGGCATAAGACTAAGACCCAGGTAGACTTCACACAATATAAATCTGCCCTCCTAAAATACTACTCCTGCCTTCACACTGCCAAACAGACCTACTTTATCACACTCATCAACACCTTCTCATCCAGTCCACGTCAACTCTTCTCTACCTTCAACACTCTACTCTGTCCTCCACTGCCTCCACCCACCAACTCACTCACTGCTCAGGAGATTGCCAATCACTTCAAAACTAAGATTGATACAATTCATGAGGAGATCGGCAATGCGCAAAAACCTCCCCCATGCAACACCCCATGTCCACAGACACAATCATTACTTCCCTCATTCAACCCTGCTACTATTACTGAGGTTGCTAAACTTTTATCTAGCACTCATCTAACCACTTGCCCCCTGGATCCTGTTCCCTCGCAAATGCTACGCTCACCCTCTGACTCGATTCTACGCTCTCTAACTCACATTTTCAACCTCTCCCTCTCTTGTGGCATCTTCCCAAACTCTCTAAAACATGCGCTTGTCACCCCCATACTAAAAAAAGCCCTCACTGGATCCCACCGATCTCAACAACTTACGTCCCATCTCCTTACTCTCCTTCTCCTCCAAACTTCTTGAAAGACTGGTCTACAACCGACTAAGCGACCATCTGACCATGAATAAACTTCTTGATCCCCTTCAGTCCGGTTTTCGCCCTCAACACTCCACGGAAACTGCTCTCCTTAAACTCTCAAATGACCTACTAATGGCTAAAGTCAATGGACACTATTCTGTACTACTTCTTCTGGATCTCTCTGCTGCCTTTGACACAGTGGACCACCCCCTCCTCCTCAAAAAAACTCCACTCCTTTGGTCTCCGTGACTGCGCTCTTCGCTGGTTCTCATCCTACCTATCCCACCGATCCTTCAGTGTCACCTACAACTCTACTTCCTCCTCTCCTCTTCCTTTTTCCATTGGGGTCCCCCAAGGTTCTGTTCTTGGACCTCTCCTTTTCTCAATCTACACCACCTCCTTGGGTCAGTTGATTGCCTCCCACGGCTTCAAATATCATCTCTACGCTGATGACACCCAAATCTATCTCTCCACCCCCCAGCTCTCTCCATCTGTCTCCTCACGCGTTACCAACTTACTAGCAGACATATCAGCCTGGATGTCACATCACTTTCTCAAACTCAACCTATCCAAAACCGAGCTCATGATATTTCCTCCCTCAGGTGCCACTTCCCCTGATCTCCCTGTCAAGATCAACGGCTCAACTATCAACCCATCTCCCCACGCCAAGGTCCTAGGTGTAATCCTGGACTCTGAACTAACCTTTCGACCCCACATTCTATCACTATCCAAAGCTTGCCGCCTCAGTCTTCGCAACATCTCCAAGATACGCCCCTTCCTAACCAATGACACCACAAAGCTTCTAATCCACTCCCAGGTCATCTCCCGCCTTGACTACTGCAACTCCCTCCTCATTGGTTTACCTCTAAATAGGCTATTCCCACTTCAGTCCATCATGAATGCTGCTGCCAGGCTCATCCGCCACACAAACTGCTCAGCGTCTTCTACACCCCTCTGCCAATCCCTCCATTGGCTGCCACTCAGTCACCGAATTAAATTCAAGATACTAACTATAACTTACAAAGCCACCCACAACCTGGCCCCCAGCTACATCTCTAACCTAGTCACAAAATAACCTAATCGTTCTCTTCGCTCCTCCCAAGACCTCCTGCTCTCAAACTCCCTTGTCACCTCCTCCCATGCTCGCCTTCAGGACTTCTCCAGAGCCTCCCCCATACTCTGGAATGCTCTACCCCAATCCGTCCGATTTTCTCCTACTTTATCCACTTTCAGACGATCCCTGAAAACTCATCTCTTCAGAGAAGCCTATCTGGCCCCCACCTAACAACTGTACATTTATCTTCTCAATCAGCACATCACCCACAGTTATTACCTCTTGTATCTCTTGACCTTCCCTCTTAGATTGTAAGCTCTAAGGAGCAGGGCCCTCTGATTCCTACTGTATCAAATTGTATTTGTACTGTCTACCCTCAAGTTGTAAAGCGCTACGTAAACTGTTGGCGCTATATAAATACTGTATAATAATAATAATAATATAGCTCAGCGAAGCTGGCCCCCCTACAATCAGCACAAATAAAAACAAGTGTTTCTTTAGTGCTATGTTTGTGCTGTTTTGTGCCGTAAAAATTTACATTTGTGCTGCTTTTATTTTTAAGATATTAGCAATTGTTTTGTCTAGACTATGACATCGCCCTAGCCCTAGCCCCCCCTACAACAGCCAAATGGCACAAAACTGGTCTTGTTGGTTAGTGCTACGTTTGTGCTGCTAAAATTTTATCGTTTTTGCGTTATTAATGATTTATTAAAGGTCACTTAGCCCCCCCTACAACGCCCAAATGACGAAAAACTGGCCTCATTGGTTAGTGCTACGTTTGTGCTGGTTTTTGCTGCTAAAATTATTTGTGCTGTTGTGGTTTTTAAGTTATAACAGTTTTTTTTTTTTTTTTCCAAACCACACTCACTCTTCCCCCCCCCCCCTACAATCAGCACAAATAAAAACTCAAGTGTGTTTCTTTAGTGCTCTGTTTGTGCTTTTTACATTTTCGTTCTATCTTTTATCTTAATAATAAAAGGTAACCAAAGGTCACCGAGCCCCCCTACAACACCCAAAAGACACTAAATTGGGCTGGTTGGTTAGTGCCTCATTTGTGCTGTTTTGTGCTGCTAACATTTTTATTTGTGCTGTTATGGGGGTTTTTTTTTTTAGCTATAACAGCTTGTTTATATTTGATAATACCCCACCCATTTTGCACCCCATGTTATTAAAGCTTAAAAACAAACATACTATTTGTTAATTCTACATTTTGTGCTTTTTTATATCATAAAAATTAAAATTTGTGCTGTTTTTTTATTTTAAGATAAAAGACGATTACATTACCCCGCCCTCCTGCCACCTACCTGGTTAGTGGGCTCCTGGTTAGACAGCAGCCATGGGCGCACAGCGAGGTATGAGTGCCTGTGATCAGTCCAGTAGACTGTGTGGTGGCAGCAGAACCAGCTGGCTGCAGATGAGCTGGCACTAGCTGTGTGAAGTTGGCACCCCATGTTTGTAAAACCTGAATAAAAATATACTACTCGTTTGTGCTGATTTGTGCCGCAAAAATGAGCGTTTAGTGCCTGGTTCAGTTTCTGAACAAGGTATGCGAAAGTCTTCGGAGAAACCCACCCCTAACAACCAAGCAGCCTCCCGATATCTATCGAGGAAAGGCTGCATCCTTTCCACCCTCACTAACGTCATCCCTTTTGTTAGCAGACTCGCTGGCATGGCCCTTCCCCTGTTTGAAGCAGCGGGACAAGGGATGCAAACCCCCGCAGCCGGAGCACTCGTGCTGGTAACGGCAAGCCCCCCAAACTTGCAGGAGCCCTCATTATACTGCCAGCAGACACCCCTTTTCTTTGCGGCCAGTTGTCCGGGGGTAGATGTGCCACCGGCCCCCCCCTGGAAAAAAATTATTAGGGGCCTGCGCCGAGGTCATAAATAACATCCACAAACTAATGTCCTTGTGGTCCCACCTCAAGGACGGGCGGATAGATCTCTGCTGCCAGAACTGCTTGTCATACCTCAACCATGCGGATTCCCCGTAGACCCTGTAGGCCTCCCTGATGACGTCAAGATAAAAGAAGAGCGCCGAATAGTGTTCCGCATTCTTCTCCCCAATTACACTTGCCATAATGGCAAAATCCTGCAGCCAATTAAGGAAAGTCCGTGGGATAAGCCTGTACAGCCGTTTTTCTTCATCCTCCTTTTTGCTCTCCTCTGGCTTGACCCCATCCAGATAAAATTTTTCCAGGGGTAGCAGAGAGAATATCCCCACATACTCGCCCTTCCAAATTTTTTTTCACGGAATTCCGGCTTCAGGTGCGCAACCAGAGGCCCCTCAAAACAAGCGTAAACCTCACATTTCGCAGAGTCGGCCAATCTGACTGAATCCTGTTTGGTAACGGCCTCCCTCGACGACTCAGCCTTGTCCCTTAACACCAACTTGTGCCCTGCCGCAGACTGGCCTAGCTCCACGATTGCCACTGTGGCGGGCACCACCGCCGCAGGGGGATCAACCCTGGACACAGAAGCCAGCCTTGTTGCCTCTGACCCACCCACCAGCTCCCTCAAACCCAAACGGAACCCCTGCAACCCCTCATCTGACCTAGATGTGGCATGACCATGGCCCGCACTAGAAGGTGCAGAAAGCGTGGGCAAATCAGACCGCAGAGCTGCCAAATCTGTGCGAGAGAGGGTCCTCCCCCCTAGACACACATTATCATCAACAGCAGAAAACACAGACATGTTAGAAGAAGTAGTAGACTTACCAGGCTGCCTAGGAAGGATCCCACAGCTGCAGGTCCCGACTCCATTGATGCAGGGCGTCCATGTGACTCCTCCCCCTCTGAAGCGGACAACTTGCCCTCCGATCTCTCATCTATCTCCACGTCTCCTCTTTCCGCCAGCACCCGAGGAGAAGTGGCCCTGGATGCCGAGGATCCGTGCGGCTGCTGGCCCCGCCTACTTGCACGGCTCCACCCACCGATTTCTGGGTCACCTTACCGGTGTGCCCAGAGCTCTGGGCGCTCACCGCTGGTCTCACACCGCCGCTCCTCCGCACCTCCTACATCACCTGGTGCTGGCTGGTCCTGGAAGAGCCACCGGCCACGGAGGTAATGGACCTGGGGGCCGTAGCAGCATGATTCCCCTGCTGAGGCTCTGCCCCTGTTGACTCATCGCCGGGGGAGGAGCCCGCGTGTTCCCGAGCCTGATGCCGGGCAGGCCGGGGAGAGACAGACACCCCCGGAAGCCCTGCTCCAGACGATGAAGGGGATTCCTTCCAGGAGCACCACCTGCGGGCGCAGCCGATCGCTTTGCAGGTAGTCCTGCTGAAGGGGCCCGCATGGGACTCCCAATGTGGCACCGAGCTCTGGGGGAGGAGACTGAAGAGAAGACCTCCAAGCTCGTGCGGACTCCTGCCCCCGTCCCTGACCCAGAGGTTCGATCTCGCAGGACAGATGAGAGCTGCTCCTGCAGCCACTCCGCTCCTCTGGACGCTGTCTCCGCCCTGAGCTGGGAAAGCAGCCTGTCCACGTCTGGCATCTCGTCCAGCAACCGCAGGGGATCCAAGTTGCTACCTGCGCTGTGAGATCCTCTGGACGCGGGGTTTCGGCAACTATAACGCACAATATCTCCGAAACGAAAGTGGCACAAAAGTTTATTTTTGCGGCACAAACCAGCAGAAATGCGGCACAAACGAATGGTATTAAATGTTTTTAAAATTCAGCAACATGGGGTACAAAGTGGGCAGTGTTTCAGCAAATATAACGCTCAATATCTCCGAAACCAAAGCGGCACAACCGCTCATTTTTGCGGCACAAATCAGCACAAACGAATAGTATATTTTTATTCAGGTTTTACAAACATGGAGTGCCAATTTCACACAGCTAGTGCCAGCTCATCTGCCACCAGCCGGTTCTGCTGCCACATCCACCTGCTGACTGCTGCCACCACGCAGTCTACTGGACTGATCACAGGCACTCATACCTCGCTGTGCTCCCATGGCTGCTTTCTAAACAGGAGCTCACTAACCAGGTACGTGACAGGAGGGGGGGGGGGTGATGTCATCGTCTGGAAAAAACAAATTGCTATATTCTTAAATTACAGCAGCACAAATTTTTATTTTTATGACACAAAAAAGCACAAAGGTAGCACTAACAAATAGTATATATATATATTTTTTTTTTAAAGATTTAACCACTTCAGCACCGGCCTATTGTCAAATGACGTCCACAGATGGGATCTCCCATCCTGGGTGGACGTCATATGACGGCCTTGGTTTCCCGGCCACCTAGGGGGCGCGCGCACCGCGTTGTTTGGGACCCGGTGTGTGTGCCCGGCGGCCGCGATGTTCGCCGGGCACCCGCGATTGCCCGTTAACCGGGCCGGACCGTGGATCTGTGTGTCTAAACACACAGATCCATGTCCTGTCAGCTCAGAGGAGACTGATCTGTGTTCCCAGAATGGAGGAACACTGATCGGTCTCCCCTTGTGCGTCCCCTCCCCCTACAGTTAGAAGCATTCCCTAGGAAACACATTTAACCCCTCCCTGCCCCCTAGTGGTTAACCCCTTCACTGCCTGTCACATTTACACAGTAATCGATGCAATTTTATAGCATTGATCGCTGTATAAATGTGAATGGTCCCAAAAATGTGTCAAAAGTGTCCGATGTGTCCGCCATAATGTCGCAGTCACGAAAAAAAATCGCGATCGCCGCTATTACTAGTAAAAAAATAAATAAATACATTTTTTTTAAAAATGCCATAAATCTATCCCGTATTTTATAGACGCTATAACTTTTGCGCAAACCAATCAATATACGCTTATTGCGATTTTTTTTTTTTTTTTTTTTTTTTTTTTTTTTTTACCAAAAATATGTAGAATACGTATCGGCTGAAACTGAGGAAAAAATTTGTTTTTTGTTTTTTTTTTAAATTGGGATATTTATTATAGCAAAAAGTAAAAAATATTGTTTTTTTTCAAAATTGTTGCTCTACTTTTGTTTATAGCGCAAAAAATAAAAACCGCAGAGGTGATCAAATGCCACCAAAAGAAAGCTCTATTTGTGGGGAAAAAAGGAAAAAAGAACGTCAATTTTGTTTGGGTACAACGTCGCATGACCGCGCAATTGTCGTTTAAAGTGCGACCGCGCTGAAAACTAAAAATTTGGTCTGGGAAGGAAGGGGGTGAAAATGCCCGGTATTGAACCGGTTAATAACATGGGTTGCAAAGTGGGTGGGTTATCAAATATAAACAAGCTGTTATAACTAAAAAACCATAACAGCACGAATACAAATTTTAGCAGCACAAATGAGGCACTAGCCAACCAGCCCAATTTTGTGTCTTTTGGGTGTTGTAGGGGGGCTCAGTGACCTTTGGTGACCTTTATTAAATTATTAATAACGCAAAACGATAAAAGAGAACAAAAATATAAACCGCACAAACGTAGCACTAAAGAAACACACTTGAGTTTTCATTTGTGCTGATTGTAGGGGCGGGGCAAAGTGGGTGGGGCTTAAAAAAACAGTTATAACTTAAAAACCATAACGGCACAAATAAAAATGTTAGCAGCACAAACGTAGCACTAACCAACGAGATCAGTTTAGTGTCATTTGGGTGTTGTAGGGGGGCTGAGTGACCTTTAATAAATCATTAATAACGCAAAAACGATAAAAGAACGGAAATTTTAACAGCACAAAACAGCACAAATGTAGCACTAAAGAAACACACTTGAGTTTGTATTTGTGCTGATTGTAGAGGAGGCAAAGTGAGTGGGGTTTGAAAAAAAAAAAAAAATAAAACTGTTATAACTTAACCACTTCAGCCCCGGAAGGATTTACCCCCTTCCTGACCAGAGCACTTTTTACAATTTGGCACTGCGTCGCTTTAACTGCTAATTGCGCGGTCATGCAATGCTGTACCCAAACGAAATTTGCGTCCTTTTCTTCCCACAAATAGAGCTTTCTTTTGATGGTATTTGATCACCTCTGCCGTTTTTATTTTTTGCGCTATACACGGAAAAAGACCGAAAATTTTGAAAATAAATGATATTTTCTACTTTTTGTTCTAAAACAAATCCAATAAACTCAATTTTAGTCATACATTTAGGCCAAAATGTATTCGGCCACATGTCTTTGGTAAAAAAAATGTCAATAAGTGTATATTTATTGGTTTGCGCAAAAGTTATAGCGCCTACAAACTAGGGTACATTTTCTGGAATTTACACAGCCTTTAATTTATGACTGCCTATGTCGTTTCTTGAGGTGCTAAAATGGCAGGGCAGTACAAAACCCCCACAAATGACCCCATTTTGGAAAGTAGACACCCCAAGGAAATTGCTGAGAGGCATGTTGAGCCCATTGAATATTCATTTTTTTTGTCCCAAGTGATTGAATAATGACTAAAAAGAAAAAAAAAAAATTACAAAAAGTTGTCACTAAATGATATATTGCTCACACAGGCCATGGGCATATGTGGAATTGCACCCCAAAATACATTTAGCTGCTTCTCCTGAGAATGAGGATACCACATGTGTGGGACTTTTTGGGAGCCTAGCCGCGTACGGGGCCGCGAAAACCAATCCCTGCCTTCTGGATTTCTAAGGGCGTACATTTTTGATTTTACTCCTCACTACCTATCACAGTTTTGAAGGCCATAAAATGCCCAGATGGCATAAAACCCCCCCAAATGACCCCATTTTGGAAAGTAGACACCCCAAGCTATTTGCTGAGAGGCATGGTGAGTATTTTGCAGCTCTCATTTGTTTTTGAAAATAAAGAAAGACGAGAAAAAAAAAAAATTTTTTCTTTTTTCCATTTTCAAAACTTTGTGACAAAAAGTGAGGTCTGCAAAATACTCACTATACCTCTCAGCAAATAGCTTGGGGTGTCTACTTTCCAAAATGGGGTCATTTGGGGGTTTTTTTTGCCACCTGGGCATTCCATGGCCTCCGAAACTGTGATAGGCAGTGAAGAGTGAAATCAAAAATTTACGGCCTTAGAAAGCCTGAAGGCGGTGCTTGGTTTTCGGGGTCCCGTACGCGGCTAGGCTCCCAAAAAGTCCCACACATGTGGTATCCCCGTACTCAGGAGAAGCAACAGAATGTATTTTGGGGTGTAATTTCACATATTCCCATGGCATGTTTGAGCAATATATCATTTAGTGACAACTTTGCGCAAAAAAAATAAAAAATTGTCTCTTTCCCGCAACTTGTGTCACAATATAAAATATTCCATGGACTCGACATGCCTCTCAGCAAATAGCTTGGGGTGTCTACTTTCCAAAATGGGGTCATTTGGAGGGGTTTTGAACTGTCCTGGCATTTTATGCACAACATTTAGAAGCTTATGTCACACATCACCCACTCTTCTAACCACTTGAAGACAAAGCCCTTTCTGACACTTTTTGATTACATAAAAAAATAATTTTTTTTTGCAAGAAAATTACTTTGAACCCCCAAACATTATATATTTTTTTAAAGCAAATGCCCTACAGATTAAAATGGTGGGTGTTTCATTTTTTTTTTTCACACAGTATTTGCGCAGCGATTTTTCAAACGCATTTTTTGGGGAAAAAACACACTTTTTTAAATTTTAATGCACTAAAACACACTATATTGCCCAAATGTTTGATGAAATAAAAAAGATGATCTTAGGCCGAGTACATGGATACCAAACATGACATGCTTTAAAATTGCGCACAAACGTGCAGTGGCGACAAACTAAATACATTTTTAAAAGCCTTTAAAAGCCTTTACAGGTTACCACTTTAGATTTACAGAGGAGGTCTACTGCTAAAATTACTGCCCTCGATCTGACGTTCGCGGTGATACCTCACATGCATGGTGCAATTGCTGTTTACATTTGACGCCAGACCGACGCTTGCGTTCGCCTTAGCGCGAGAGCAGGGGGGACAGGGGTGCTTTTTTTTTTTTTTTTTTTTTTTTTTTTTCTTTATTATTCTTATTTTTTTTATCTTATTTTTAAACTGTTCCTTTCATTTTTTTTTTTTTTAATCATTTTTATTGTTATCTCAGGGAATGTAAATATCCCCTATCATAGCAATAGGTAGTGACAGGTACTCTTTTTTTGAAAAAATTGGGGTCTATTAGACCCTAGATTTCTCCTCTGCCCTCAAAGCATCAGACCACACCAAGATCGGTGTGATAAAATGCTTTCCCAATTTCCCAATGGCGCTGTTTATATCCGGCGAAATCTAAGTCATAAAATGCTCGTAGCTTCCGGTTTCTTAGGCCATAGAGATGTTTGGAGCCACTCTGGTCTCTGATCAGCTCTATGGTCAGCTGGCTGAATCACCGGCTGCATTTTCAGGTTCCCTGTTGAGACAGGAGAGCCAGAGAAAAACACGGAAGACGTTGGGGGGGGGGGGGGGGGGCATTCCCTCCCACGGCTTGTAAAAGCAGTCTAGAGGCTAATTAGCCGCTAGGATTGCTTTTACATGAAAGCCGACCGCTGGCTGAAAAGAATGATACCAAGATGATACCTAAACCTGCAGGCATCATTCTGGTATAACCACTCAAAGTCGTGAATGGCGTACCTGAAGACAAAAAAATGGTTAACAATAAAGCACAGTAAACGGTAAAGTAAAAAAAATTGCATACCTGAAAAGCAAACATGATAAAACATAACAACAATAAAACATTGCAGAATAGAATACAGTAAAAAAGAGCAGAACAATAGAGAGAATAGAGAGAGAGAGAGAACAATAAAACGACAACTATTTTTTTTTCTTTTATATTTTTGTATGTGTTTTTTTTTTTTACACTTTTTTTTGTAACTGTAACTTTTATAACTGTAACCGGTTCCAGGTTCGGGTCTCTCAAAATGCGATGGCATCTTGGGAGACCCTGTGAAAGTGCGCCTAGTCTGTGGAATGCTGTACCCTACGCTAATACTCAACTAGTGAATGGTAGCGTTCAAAACATTCACCAATGCAAAGATCAGGATTGTCAGGACAGGAGGGACAATAATAGCGGGTGTCACGCCTATATCCGCACTTGCTGCAGACACGATATCTTTTTTGGGGGGGTTCGTTGGGTAGGGGTACTCGGGAGGACATAAAGAAAATGCCTCTCATGCAGCCGACTGCATTTGGTTGGGGATGTGAATGGGGGAAGTACGGGCGCTGCAGAAGCGGTGGGTTCCCAATTAGGATTGGCGAATGCAGCAGGAAGGGCACTATGGGCACGACAGGCCTGTGTTTGTCTTTTTGGTGGCAGCGGGACACTACTTGTGCTTGCCACCTCACCAGCTTGAACTGCACTTATGGGACTCGCCACGTCACCAAGTGTTACTGCAGTGCTGGTTTGACTACGACCGGGGTGTACTAGGCCGCTGGTGCTTGCCAGTTCACCAAAACGCTACCAAAAAAACTGTTAGCGATCGCAGGGATCAGGCCTGACTCTGCGAACGCTGCAGTTATGCGTTTAGTGTTTTGTAAGTGACAGTGATCGATCGATACTGCACTTGGGTGGGCTGGGCTGGGCCGGGCGGAGGGGCAAAACGCAGGTGCTAGCAGGTATCTGGGCTGATCCCGCTAACACTGCGTTTTTGGGAACCCTAACTGCTGGGGACGCTAGTATAGATCTGATCGGATCAGATATTGATCCGATCAGATACTATACCACTAAGGGAGGTGTACGGTGCGTGCGTGGGTGTTAGCGGTACTGGCGCTAACCTGACACAGCCTGGGGCTGGTGCTTGCCAGTTCACCAAAACGCTACCAAGAAAACTGTTAGTCATCGCAGGGATCAGGCTGACTCTGAACGCTTCAGTTATGCGTTTAGTGTTTTGTAAGTGACAGTGATCGATCGATACTAAGGGAGGCGTATGATGCGTGCGTGGGTGTTAGCGGTACTGGCGCTAATCTGACGCTGCCTGGGGCGACGCATATCACCGCCGGGCGATCAGGGGGCTAAACCTTTATTCGGTAATAAACGGCGGGTGCCCTGACACTATAAAAAATAAACGAACTAACCAGCGTCACCCATAATGGTTATATGGTGATCAGTGGTGAAAGGGTTAACTAGGGGGCAATCAAGGGGTTAAAACATTTATTAGATAGTTTATGGGGGTCCCTGTCGCTATAAAACGCTGATGGTGAACCTAAATATTTACGTCCCTAACTAGCGTCACCAGCGACACTAATACAGCGATCAGAAAAATGATCGCTTAGTGACACTGGTGACAGGGGGTGATCAAGGGGTTAAAACTTTATTAGGGGGGGTTAGTGGGGTACCCTAGACCTAAAGGGGGGTAATACTAACTGTCCCAACACTGTAACTGTCACAAACTGACACTATGCAGTAATCAGGAAAAAAAAAAAAAAAAAAAATACCTGCTTGGTGTCAGTTTGTGACGGGGGGGGGTGATTGGGGGGTGATGGGGGGGGGGGGGGGGATCGGGGTGTTTTGTATGCCTGGCATGTTCTACTGTGTTGTGTTGTGTTTGTGCACTTACATTCCAGTCTTCTCTCCTCGGCCCGGAACGGAAAATACCGAGCCGAGGAGAGATGACATCATTTCCTCTGCCTCTGTGTACAATACAGAGGCAGGGAAATGATCCCATTGGCTGGGAGCGATCGCGAGGGGGGGGCCACGAATGGATGGCCTCCCCCTCACCACCGATCGCCGGGGAAGATTTGCCGACCGCCGCAGGCACCGGGGGGGGGTCCGATCGGACCCCCCACCCGCGGGCAGGCAGGGACGTACAGGTAAGCCCTTTTGCCTGCCCGTGCCGCTCTGTCGACGTACATCTGTGTGCGGCGGTCGGCAACTGGTTAAAAACCACAACAGCACAAATAAAAATGTTAGCAGCACAAACGTAGCACTAACCAACGAGACTAGTTTTGTGTCATTTGGGCGTTGTAGGGGAGCTAAGTAACCTTTGGTGACCTTTAATGAATCATTAAAAACGCAATACAGGGGGTCCCCTACTTACGAACATCCGAGTTACGAACAACCCCTACTTACGAACGGGGCCCGAATGACGTCACTGCTGGCCGAATCTTCCTCTCCTGAGCCTTTCCTCCGTTCCTGGCTTGGCTGCGGGTCCCCTTCATCCTCCTGCCTGCCCATCCACAGGCCTGGTATGGTCCGGTGGCCTGCCAGGCTGCTAAAACTGCCCGTTGTGGCCGAGGCCTTGTGCGGCCTATGAAGCCTCCAGGATCCCCGGTCTTTCCTACGCCGCTGCCCCGCGAGGGTGCACCGCGGCCGGCCGCTCGGCCGGCCGGCCTGCCTGCCTGGCCTCTGATGGCTGCTTTCACCATCCATCTCCCTGCTGTGCCATACAGTGTACCTCTCTCTGCTGTCTCCTGTCGCTGCCGCCATGAAAACGGTGAGAGGGGAGAGCTGTGCTCAGCTGCGCTCCTGGACTCCTGTTTTGGAAGTGACAGGGTCAATAAAGAGAACCTGTCACCTCCAATTGCTATCACACACAGGGAATTGTTTCCTCCTGTGTGATAGCAATAAAGTTAAGTGAAAAAAAAATTGATAAAAAAAATAAAAATAAGAAATACAATAATAATTAAATTAATAAAATAAAAAAAATAATTAAAAAAAGTAAAGAATAAGAAAAATAATATTAAAAATAAGAAAATTATACAAAAATAAAAAAAAGTAAACGACAAGCTACAAATAAATACAAATAAAAAAAAGTGATTAAAAAGTAAAAAAAATAAAAGAAACAAAACATATTTGAACTAACTATGCCACCCCTGCCATCCGGTTGCCTTTCTCTGTTGATTTGGGTTTACATCCTGTCTCTGAGACTAGATTTGCACTTAAAAAAGGTACTGTTCCGACTTACAAACAAATTCGACTTAAGAACAAACCTTCAGTCCCTATCCTGTTCGTAACCCGGGGACCCCCTGTAACTATAAAAGAGAGAACGTAAATTTTAGGAGCACAAAACAGCACAAATGTAGCACTAACCAACAAGAGCAGTTTCGTGTTATTTGGGCATTGTAGGGGGGCTAAGTGACCTTTGGTGACCTTTAATAAATCATTAATAACGCAAAAACAATAAAAGATAGAACAGAAATTTTAGCAGCACAAATGTAGCACTAACCAACAAGACCAGTTTTGTGCCATTTGGCTGTTGTAGGGGGGCTAGGTGATGTCATAGTCTGGAAAAAACAATTGCTAATATCTTAAAAATAAAAGCAGCACAAATGTAAATTTTTACGGCACAAAACAGCACAAACATAGCACTAAAGAAACACACTTGAGTTTTTATTTGTGCTGATTGTAGGGGGGCCAGCTTTGCTGAGCCACTCTGTATGCCTTTTTAAAATGTCTCCTCTAGAGGGAGTATATTACACTTACCTTGTGCGATGCCTTTTTTCAGCAGGTGTGGTCCCAGCAGCCAGAGGGGGGTTCTTAATTGAAAAGATGGTGTACCTCTTCTGAGGGATCTAAAGGGGGTACAGCAGTAGTTTATGAACATACAAAAGCAACCATTGCATTTTTTTGTATAAAGTGAAGTCTTCCTTTAAAACTGGGAGCCAAATAAACACTGCTGACATAAATTCCCCTCCCCTCGAGGGGATGTTTCCTGGTGTGAATCCAAGGGTTGACACCCTTGGAGATATATCATAGGCAGAATTCTTGCCTTTCTACAATTAGGCGTAGAGATGAAGTTGGCCTTGAGTACTATTCAGGTCCAAGTCTCAGCCTTAGCGATTTTATTTCAAAAACCGCATCCTTAGTCCAGGGTTTTATACAAGGGGTGATGCGGATTAGTCCGCCAGTTAAATCACCTTTAAGCCCCTGGGACTTGAATTTAGTTTTGTCAGTGTTACAAAAACAGTCATTTGAACCAATACAGCATATTACCTTAGTCCTTCTGACAAGGAAGCTGGTATTTTTGGTTGCTATATCCTCAGCAAGGAGGTTTTCTGAATTGGCTGCTCTTTCTTGTAAAGAGCCATATTTGATTATTCATGAGGACAGAGTGGTGTTATGCCTTCGTACAGGCTTTTACCAAAAGTGGTTTCAGGTTTTCACTGAACCAAGATATTGTCCTGCCATCGTTTTTTCCAAAACCATGTTCCAGGGAAGAGAAGTCACTAAGAAGTCACTGATGTCTTATGTATTCTGCCAGAGTGTCCTAAGAAGGGACAGGCAGTGTCGAAATCCACTGTCGCTAGTGAATTCGGCAAGTTGATATAATTCAAACTTATAATTAAGGGGTAAGATTCCCCCTTTTCAAGTTAAGGCGCACTCTACCAGGGCGGTTAGTGCTTCTTGGGCAGTGCGTCACCATGGCTCAGATCTGTAAGGCCGCAACTTGGTCTTCAGTGCATACATTCACAAAAATGTTATCAGGTGGATGTAAGGAGGTATGAGGATATCGCCTTTTGGGCGCAGTATACTGCAGGCAGCAGTATAAGTCCTCAAGTCTTGGGGTACCCTGCGGGTTGTCTTTCCCTCCCCTCAAGTAGCATTGCTATGGGACCTTCCATTAAGTAATTACTTAAGGCTCTGTGTCCCATGATGTATGATAAAGAAAATAACAATTTTTTTTACAGCTTACCTGTAAAATTATTTTCTTGGATTACATCATGGGACACAGAGGTCCCTCCCCTCTTTTGGGATTTAAGTATATTGCTTTGCTACAAAAACTTATGTGCTTCTGGAAGGGGGAGGGGTAATATAGGGAGTGAACTTCCTTGATTGGATATACCAGTGTCAACGCCTGAAGGTGGCCCCTAACCCATTAAGGAATTACTTAAGGCTCTGTGTCCATGATTTTACAGGTAAGCTTTTTACAGGATTTTACAGGTAAGCTGTAATAAAAATCCTATTTTTAACCATTTGACCTCCAGGCCTTTTTTATGACTTTTTTTTAACATGTAAAAATCTATTTATTTTTTTTTCTAGTAAATTTCTTAGAACCCCTAAATGTGTGTGTATGTATACAGTGGGGACGGAAAGTATTCAGACCCCCTTAAATTTTTCACTTTGTTATATTGCAGCCATTTGCTAAAATCATTTTAAGTTCATTTTTTTCCCTCATTAATGTACACACAGCACCCCATATTGACAGAAAAACACAGAATTGTTGACATTTTTGCAGATTTATTAAAAAGAAAAACTGAAATATCACATGGCTAAAAAACACACCCACAGCATGATGCTGCCACCACCATGCTTCACTGTTGGGACTGTATTGGACAGGTGATGAGCAGTGCCTGGTTTTCTCCACACATACCGCTTAGAATTAAGGCCAAAAAGTTCTATCTTGGTCTCATCAGACCAGAGAATCTTATTTCTCACCATCTTGGAGTCCTTTAGGTGTTTTTTTTTTTTTTTTTTTGAAAACTCCAGGCGGGCTTTTGTGTGTCTTGCACTGAGGAGAGGCTTCCGTCGGGCCACTCTGCCATAAAACCCGACTGGTGGAGGGCTGCAGTGATGCTTGACTTTCTACAATTTTCTCCCATCTCCCGACTGCATCTCTGGAGCCTCAGCCACAGTGATCTTTTGGGTTCTTCTTTACCTCTCTCACCAAGGCTCTTCTCCCCTGATAGATCAGTTTGGCTGGACGGCCAACTCTAGGAAGGGTTCTGGTCGTCCCAAACGTCTTCCATTTAAGGATTATGGAGGCCACTATGCTCTTAAGAACCTTAAGTGCAGCAGAAATTTTTTGTAACCTTGGCCAGATCTGTGCCTTGCCACAATTCTGTCTCTGAGCTCTTCAGGTAGTTCCTTTGACCTCACGATTTTCATTTGCTCTAACATGCACTGTGAGCTGTAAGGTCTTATATAGACAGGTGTGTGGCTTTCCTAATCAAGTCCAATCAGTTTAATCAAACAGGGCTGGACTCAAATGAAGGTGTAGAACTATCTCAAGGATGATCCAGAAGAAATGGACAGCACCTGAGTTAAATATATGAGTGTCACAACAAAGGGTCTGAATACTTAGGACCATGTGATATTTTCAGTTTTTTTTCTTTTTTAATAAATCTACAAAAATGTCAACAATTCTGTGTTTTTCTGTTAATATGGGATGCTGTGTGTACATTAATGAGGAAAAAAAATGAACTTAAATGATTTTAGCAAATGGCTGCAATATAACAAAGAGTGAAACATTTTTAAGGGGGTCTAAATTTGTGTCCCCGAGTAAATAGATCCTAAACAGGTCACGCTTTAAAATTGCGCATGCCCATGCAATGGCGACAAACTACAGATTACTGCCCATGATCTGACGTTCACGTTGATACCTCACCTATGTGGGACGATCACATTTTTTAAAATGTATTTATACATTGTCGTTTTACGTTTTAATATTTTTATATTGCTGTCACAAGGAAAACCTGTAAAACATCCCTTGTGACAGCAATAGGCATATGACTGGTACTCCTTTTGTGGAGAGATCTGGGGTCTGTAAGACACATTTGAGGTATTTCCTCAAACATCAGATCATGGGCAATAATTCCAGTACTAGACCACCTCTGTAAATCTAAAGTGGTAACCTGTAAAGGCTTTTAAAGCATCACCTATGGATAGTAAAAAATTGATTTCACCTTTGCACAATTTTTAAAACCTGACATGTTTGGTATCTATTTAATTGGTGTAACAATATCTTTTATATTTTACAAAAAAAAATTGGGTTATGCATTTTTTTTTTTTTTTGCATTAAGATTCAAAATTGTCTTTTTCCCCAAAAATTGCATTTGAAAAACGTCTGCAAGTACCGTGGGCCATAAAAGAAAATGTATATAATGGCGGGGTTGAAGTAATTTTCTAGCAAAAAGAAAAAACCTGATGCATGTAAACAAAAAAGTGCCAGAAAAAGCCTGGCCTTCAAGTGGTTAAAATTCTGATACATACAGAATACATGATACATGCAACAGAAAAAGATGGGGAAGCCTTGTGAATAGGTAAAATGGCCAGGGATATGCAATTAGCGGACCTCCAGCTGTTGCAGAACTACAAGTCCCATGAGGCATAGCAAGACACTGACAGCCACAAGAATGACACCCAGAGGCACGATGGGACTTGTAGTTTTGCAACAGCTGGAGGTCCGCTAATTGCATATCCCTGTCTTAGGGCATCCTTTTTGTTCAACTACTCTTAGACTGGCCATACACGGTGCAAATTTCTTTCCGGCAGCCATGATTCCCCCATGAACACCGACAGTGCTGACAGGGAATCCCTCCTGCTGAGCAATTGTCTGCTCCTGGCAGGGGAAATCGTCTCCGCCGAGAGAAGACTGTGTGTTTATTGCAAGCGGCTATAGCAGTTGTACCAAAGCTGATCGATCAACTTGGTATATTCAGCCTGCCCATTAACGGTTTAAATCTTGGCCAGTTCTTGCTGAACTGGCTGAGATTCAAACTGTGTAGGGCCAGCCGGCCGGCCTTTCCCTGCTTATCTGATTCTAAAAACACTTCTGTCCAGCAAGTTAACAACTTACGTCACTAATCAGACTGAACTGAGTAGGAAGACCGTTTCAAAGTGTCTCCTAAGCAGAAAAACAGATTCATTTGTAGCAGTAGTGCTATCGCATGACCTGTTGAATAAAATTTGTGATCCAATAGCCCAGATCCTCCTCTTCTCGGGTCCCACTTCGGTGCTCCTGGCCCCTCCCTCCTACTGAGTGCCCCCACAGCAAGAAGCTTGCTATGGAGGCACCCAAACCGAGCTGCAGCTCAGTGTGTCCATTCAGACATGGAGCTGCAGCTCAGCCCTATCCGCTCTCTCTCCCCTCATTGGCTGGCTGACTTAGATTGGCTGGGACAGCAGCGGGAGTCAATAGCCAATGAGGTGAGAGAGTTCTGGACAGCCGAGTTTATCATGCAACATCACTGGATCGAGAGTAAGTATTAGGGGGGCTGCTGCACACTGCATTGAGATAAAAAAAAAAACCTCTACCTTTTTAGAACCACTTTAATATATAAGAAATAACTGTAATCAAAAGTAACTGGTATCATAGACATTGGAAGTTATTTACGAAAGGCAAATCCACTTTGCACTACATGTACAGAGTGCACTTGAATTTGCACTGAAAGTGCAGTCACTGTAGATCGGAGGGGCACATGCAAGGAAAGTAAAAAAACAGCATTTTAGCTTGCACATCATTGGATGATAAAATCAGCAGAGCTTCCCCTGATTTCAGATCTACCCCTCAGATTTACAGCGACTGCACTTTCAAGTGCACTTTGCACTTGTAGTGCAAAGTGGATTTGCCTTTCGTAAATAACCCCCATTGTAGGCCTTTACTCAACTGCTGGTAACTGGTGTCCTAAAACAGAGTATCTGCTCTAAAATGCTTGCGAGCCTGAGAATGACTGACTTTGAACCGAAATATTACATGAAGATTTCTTCGCAAAGACCTTGAATTGCATAAAAAATCCTATTGCAAGATTCAGCAATAAGCTACACCCCCCCCCCCCCCCCCCCCCCCCCCCCCGTTCACACCGGTGCGACTTGTCACGTGGTTTGACAGTTCCAAGTCGTACCCTATTGTCGGTAACCGAATTGTTCAAATTGGTGCGACTCCGACTGTGCAGAACTGATTTGGGAAAAAGGTTCCTGTGCTACTTTTTGCGATTTCAGGTGCGACTTGCATGGAGATCTGAGCATGAAGCCACACAGATGTCGGGCCAGTCACACCTGCAATCTCACTGACCTGTGACTTTGAAAACATGCCACTTCAAGTGAAATAGCACGATTTCAAAGTTGCATTCAGTGTGAAGGGGGGGGGTTAATACTCTCTTGCAGCTGAACTGTTTGTTCCAGAGTGCCACAGCCATAATGGCAGGAAAAAGCTCTAAGTGAACAATATTCTTAATGACACTGACAATATAAATACAATAATCTGTCCAAAACTCGTCATTTGCCAGACTGGAAATTACCAAATCCAATAGATTCTGCTCTAAGCTGTTGCCAGCTTGAAAATACTCATCCTAAAAAAAAAAAAAAAAAAAAAAAAAAAATCCTGCCATATAGAGCTAACATTTTAAATATAAATAAATTTGTGCCAAAACCAGAAGATCTTCTTTTACCTCCTTACAAAGCCAACATGCAAATGCAAGAGAATTTAGGGCTCAAGAGGAGAAGCACCAAAACTGGTAACAAAATTCTGCTCATAGGCACAACACGTGATACAAACCCCAAAAGCAAGGGCATACATGGGTTGCAAATGTGACCTGGCCCTCTGTACACCTGTATAGGAGGGGTGGCATATAGAGGAACCAATCGCCTCCCTTTTCCTCCTGCAGCCTTTCAGCGGCTGCAGAAGGAAAATGGAGAGGATCAGTTCCCCCACTCAAAAGGAACACAGTTATTGGCGCTCAAGACGCTGGATGAAAAGGGAATTGAAACAGGATTTAACAAGAAAGCAGTAAAGTCCATAAATGGTAGTTGGTCTCTGGTGAGGAAGTAACTGGTATTTGGCTGCTGGCTCTAAAAATAGCTAGAAGAAACTCTGCAAGTATATAAAAACCAAAGAAAAGAGCAGCGCCATCTAAGTGCAGCAATGTAAAAATGTTTATTAACAAATATAAATGAAGCAACTCAGTGTTGCCGATGTGTAACCGCATAGTACAAGAACGGTTCATCTGCTCCATGGGGGGACGTGCTGCAGTGTGGGTGTGGAGGGTCGTTGGTTTCGGTAACGCCGGTGGCTCCCAGAACCATCTGCTGATGTCACATCCGGGTCAGGGGCGGAGCAGGCGGTGCGTTCTTTTGAACCATGCATGCTCCTTTTTCAGTAATGATGGAGAATGCATGCTCCAAACGTGTGCAACGCCTGCTCCACCCCTGAACCGGATATGACGTCAGTGGCCAGTTCTGTGTGTACCCAAAGTGTCCAGGAAGCACCGGGAGCCACTAGCATTACTGAAACTAACGGCCCTCCACACCCACACCCCATGCCCCCCCCCCCCAATGGAGCTGATGAACCTTTCTTGTACTGCATGCGTTTACACATCTGCAACACTGTGAGTTGCTTTATTTACATTTGTTAATAAACATTTTTACATTGCTGCACTTAGATGGAGCTGCTCTTTTGTTTTCAGTTCGTTCTCCCACACGCCGCCCCTCCTATAGGATGGAGAGTGGGAAAAGTGCTGGTAAATGTTTCATTTACCGGCCCCTCCCATATCTTAATGAATAGTCAGTGAACTGTACCGATTGACTCTGTTCATTCATTACTGAGGTATAGTAAACTGTGTTTTTACAATAGTCTGTACAGAGCTATTCCTGTCCATTCATTCTGTGCTGCTGACGTTACAGAGAAGGAGAGTGAGGGCTGTGTCCTTAATCTCCTTTCACTGTCTCAAAGGTGACATTTCAGAGGTCTGCTAGACCCTTGATATCTCACCGAAGCCCCCCCAATGGGTGTGTTGAGTTTGATATAAAATATGTTTTTTTGTTTTTTTTTTACTTTATTTTTTTTATTATAAGACTGGAACAGCATTCTGGTTTCACAGACACAGAACTTGTCAAACATATGCTGTTGGATTCAATGGGAACATAGATACTATTGCTGTATTCAATTGACAGTTTGAACAGTCTATTGTCTCTATAGCTACAGTAAACAAGTAAGAGTGTCTCTCAAACTTAAAGGAGAAGTCCAGCCTGAGCTCGTTTGGCTAGGCTTCTCCTGTGAGTCACAGGTGTGCAATTCGTTTTGCACTCCTGTGACCTGTTTTCAGTAGAGAGCGGTTTGAAATCTGCTCTCTGCTGACGTCACTGGAATCAGTCCAGGCACTGCGTCATCATGACAAAGTCTGGATCCGCCAGGTGCCTGGACTGATGTCAATCTCAGCGAGCCACTGAGAGCCTGAGACAGCCGCTCCCTGCTCCTCCACAGCTTAGCGCTCCAGTGAGCGCAGGGGGGGTAGAGCAGAGAGCTGCTGGCAGGCAGCAGCTCTCTGTTCAGGGACGTGAGAGAACCGAGCCATCAGCGGTGTTCGGTGGCTCAGTTCTCAGTGCAGAGGCGCCAGGGGACAGATGTAGCATCGGACCGATGCTGCATCCACCTAGGTAAGTATGATGATGAAAAAAAAACCTCATACTTCTCTAAAGCTACAGAGATATCTGTTAGTCGGTTGTGATGGTAAATAACCTGACCTATAAAAGGGCTTATGATGCCTTAAACACCAAGGACAGTCTGTAAGACCAAAGGTCTTCATAATGCATTAACACCAAAGGACTCTCAACTGTAACCAGCCATTGAAGAAAAGATGCTTTTACCTGATTCTCCAATAACTACCAACCGAGTCCTCGTTGTCACCGGATATCACAAACACAGTAACTGGAGTTAAGTAACTTTTAAGTGTATTTCTACTGTTACAGACCATAGTTTCTGCTTATTTGGCTGCTCATTTGCTATAGATCTCTGTCAGTCTTTTACTGTATTCCTAATATTGTAATAGTTTTGTTGCAAAACTATAGAGCAGGGGTCTCAAAATGGCAGCCCTCCAGCTGTTGCAAAACTACAAGTCCCATCATGCCTCTGCCTGTGGGAGTCATGCTTGTAACTGTCAACCTTGCAGTGCCTCATGGGTCTTGTAGTTTCACAACAGCTGGAGGGCCGCCAGTGTGAGACCCCTGCACTAGAGAGCTGAGAGTGAAAGAAAGAAGTGACTATAGGCTGACAGACAGAGCACATCTAGAAGGGAAGACAGAGGAGACTGAAGCAGATAGTACAGACAGTTCAGAGTTCAGTCTGTGTACATTCCCTGCCCTCAGAACCTGTACTCACCCCCAGCCTATGATGATGGTTGCGGTCCTGTTGGAGGCGTTGATCAGGCTGTCAGGCTGGGGTAGCGGCTTCAGACTCACTGGTTACCTGGCTCACAGTGGCATCAACACTGGCCCTGTGGGCATCTGATGAAGAGTGGGGCGTCCTTGGTCTGCATATTCTTGCATGGTAGCTCCTCCCCTTTCGGCCTGCGTGCTGACACTTCCAATCTGTGATCCTCCTCTTCTGGTCCCTCACAAGTCCCAATGGGCACCTGGTGCCAGTGGTGTTGCAATGCTCAGGCACTTCCGGTCCAGTCTCATGATCTTATGCATTTGCCAGGCGGTGCCTTGGAGAGCAATGTGCTGATGCTCGGTAGACATCTTAATCCCGCAGTACCACAATGCCTTGATCCTCCCTGGACACAGATGACGGTCCTGATACTGCTCCAGAAGGTTCTGTTGCAGGTCCTGGTCTGCTTACAGATAGATGTTCCCTGGCTGACTGTAGGTAGGCTACTACTCCGTATACAAGGTAGCACTGGTACTTACATTAACCAGAGAGAGGCAAATACAGGCACAGGACTCACAGAGAGAAATGATAATGCTGCTGTCACCAATAAAAGCCTTTTGAAGTATTTCATGAAGCAGATTATCCATTCTTGGCTGAGAGCAGGTCAAAAGATCCAAAGGAAGGCTGAAGATAGTACAGAGGTAAGTCCAGCATACAGTCCTGAGCTAACTCTTGGCTCTGCCCACTGACTGGAGAGGATACAGGGGAAAGGTTACCCTCATTGGGCAGCTGTTTTCCCGCCAAAAATTGGTCACAAATCCAGCACTCAGCTGACTGAAGATCTGCCGAGCAGCTGAGGTAAATCCTCCAAGCAACAAGGCAGCTTGTTACCTGATACACAAAGCAGCACATGGAGACATGTACATAACAAACACATACCTCCCAACCGTCCCGGATTGGCCGTGAAAGTCCCGCTGTGGGAGGTCTGTCCCGCGTCCCGGGCAGCTTCATTCCGGGACAATACAATGTCCCGGAATTGCCCCACTGGCCGATCTGATGCCCCCCTAAAAATTGCCGCATTGTCGCTGTCCCTCACTGCCCGCTGTACTAGTTTTGGCCGCGACCGCTTCATTTCACCCCCAGACGCTGCCTGGCTCACTGCCAAAACAACTGGTTGCTAGGCATGGCCCGCCTGGCGTCTAACAACCAGTGACGTCACGACAAGGAGGAGAGTAGAGCCCCAGCATTTAGCCAAAGGAGGAGTCCTCTTCGCGCCTAAGCTCCGCCCCCGGCTCCGCCCCTGACTCCGCCCCCGACTCCGGGTCTTCCCTGAGTGGAGCCCCAGCATTTAGCCAAAGGAGGAGTCCTCTTTGCGTCTAAGCCCCGCCCCTGGCTCCGCCCCTGACTCCGCCCCCGACTCCGGGTCTTCCCCGAAGGCTGTTCCTGCGCTGGAATAAAGGTAGGAGAAATGCTCCCTGCACTGCCCTGACTCTGAGTACACTCATGGACACTCTGCTCCCTCCCATACACTGCCCCTCTCCAGTCATGCTGTACAGTCCCCCCATACTGCCCTCCACTACCCCCCCCCATTATACTGCCCCCCCCCCAATATACTGCCCTCTACTACCACCCCTCCTATCATACTGCCCCAATCCCATCATACTGCCCCCCTCCCATTTTACTGCCCTCCACTACCCCCCCATATACTGCCCTCTACTACCACCTCTCCCATCATACTGCCCCAATCCCATCATACTGCCCCCCCTCCTATTATACTGCCCTCCACTGCCCCCCCTCCTATTATACTGCCCTCCACTGCCACCCCTCCTATTATACTGCCCTCCACTGCCACCCCTCCTATTATACTGCCCTCCACTGCCACCCCTCCTATTATACTGCCCTCCACTAACCCCCCCATTATACTGCCTTTCACTGCCACCCCCACCCATCATACTGCCCCCCTCCAATTATACTGCCCTCCACTAACCCCCCCATTATACTGCCTTTCACTGCCACCCCCACCCATCATACTGCCCCCCTCCAATTATACTGCCCTCCACTGCCATCCCTCCTATTATACTGCCCTCCACTAACCCCCCTCCCATCATACTGCCCTCCACTACCACCCCTCCCATAATACTGCCCTCCACTAAACCCCCTCCCATTATATTGCCCTCCACTACCATCCCTCCCATCATACTGCCCTGCACTAACCCCCCCTCCCATTAAACTGCCCTCCACTACCGCCTCCTCCCATCATACTGCCCTCCACTACCTCCTCTCCCATCATACTGCCCTCCACCCCATCATACTGCCCTCCACCCCATCATACTGCCCTCCGCTGCCTCCCCTCCCATCATAATGCCTTCCACTGCCTCCGCCCCCAACATACTGCCTTCCACTGCCACCCCTCCCATCATACTGCCCTCCACTGACACCCCCTCCCATCATACTGCCCTCCACTGCCACCAACTCCCATCAAAAACTGTAAAAAAACTCTAAAAAATAAAATGGATAAAATATAATAACAAAAATAAAATAACAGCAATAAAAAAAAACTACTGATCCTGTTCACTGCCCTACTGATTATGTCTACTGCCCTACTAACCACGTCCACTGCTCTACTGACCACGTCCACTGCCCTACTGACCATGTCCACTACCTTACTGACCACTTTCTCTGCCATACTGACCACTTTCTCTGCCATACTGACCACTTTCTCTGCCATACTGACCACTTTCTCTGCCATACTGACCACTTTCTCTGCCATACTGACCACTTCCACTGCTCTACTGACCATGTCCACTGCCCTACTGACTGACACCATTCACAGTCCACACTGACACCACTGGCGGAACTACCAGCAAAGGTTGCACTTGCAACTAGGCCCTGGCCTTCTGCCACCATGCCGGGCCCAATCTGCTGTGGGACCATGAAGGGTGATGGGATCAGTGGGAAGGGCTCTGGGCTCGAAGGGAATGGCCCATGCTGGAGGTCGGGGGGGCCCTTCATGGTTTCTTGCACCAGGGCCCCTGAAGGTTCTAATTACGCCTCTGCTGCACCCTGTATACAGCTCATCCAGTACCCTGTGCCCTGTATATAGCTCGTCTCAGAACCCCGCACCCTGTATATAGCTCATCCCAGAACCCTGCACCCTGTATATAGCTCATCCCAGCACCCTGCACCCTGTATAAATCTCATCTCAGAACCCTGCACCCTGTACATAGCTCATCACAGATCCCTGCACTCTGTACATAGCTCACCCCAGAACCATGCTCTCTGTACATAGCTCAACCCAGAACCCTGCACTCTGCATGCAGCTCACTCCAGAACCCTGCACTCTGAATGCAGCTCACCCCAGAACCCTGCACTCTGAATGCAGCTCACCCCAGAACCCTGCACTCTGAATGCAGCTCACCCCAGAACCCTGCACTCTGAATGCAGCTCACCCCAGAACCCTGCACTCTGAATGCAGCTCACCCCAGAACCCTGCACTCTGAATGCAGCTCACCCCAGAACCCTGCACTCTAAATGCAGCTCACCCCAGAACCCTGCACTCTGTACGCAGCTCACGCCAGAACCCTGCACTCTGTACACAGCTCATGCCAGAACCCTGCACTCTGTACACAGCTCATGCCAGAACCCTGCACTCTGTACACAGCTCATGCCAGAACCCTGCACTCTGTACACAGCTCATGCCAGAACCCTGCACTCTGTACACAGCTCATGCCAGAACCCTGCACTCTGTACACAGCTCATGCCAGAACCCTGCACTCTGTACACAGCTCATGCCAGAACCCTGCACTCTGTACACAGCTAATGCCAGAACCCTGCACTCTGTACACAGCTCATGCCAGAACCCTGCACTCTGTACACACACAGCTCATGCAAGAACCCTGCACTCTGTACACAGCTCATGCAAGAACCCTGCACTCTGTACACAGCTCATGCCAGAACCCTGCACTCTGTACACAGCTCATGCCAGAACCCTGCACTCTGTACACAGCTCATACCAGAACCCTGCACTCTGTACATAGCTCATGCCAGAACCCTGCACTCTGTACATAGCTCATCCTACAACCCTGCCCTCTGTATATAGCTCATGCCAGAACCCTGCACTCTGTATATAGCTCATTCTACAACCCTGCACTTTGTACGTAATGCACTCCAAACACTGCATTCTTTTATCCTTTTTTTTAAATGAATGTGCTGGGATATGTATGTATCCATGAGACTCTTGCTTGTGCAACAATAATAAAAGCATATTTTATAGATACAAGGAAGCCCAAGTTTTGTTTAATGATGCCCATTAAGCTCCTCCCACTATCAAAAGTTTGACCACGCCCACATTTGCCGCAGCGCGCTATGCAAGGTTACTTCCTTCCTCAAGTGTCCCTCATTCTGAAGTTCAAAAGTTGGGAGGTATGCAAACATCATAGTTCCCTATTAATAATAGAATTTATTTAAAAACAAATGGGTGACAATCCCATGGGGCCACTTTTCAAGTTTTTTTTTTTTTTTGTGGCAGTGACATTGCTGCAAACTTCTATGGGAATGCAAAACCCTCTTCAAGCGAACAAAAGCCCAATGGTTAGAAGTGGAACGTAAGCCACGACCACACCAGATTTTAGTTTCTTAGGCCTAAGGCTCTCAGTTAGGCCCCTTTCACACTGAGGCGTCAGTGCTAAAGCGCTGCTATGTTTTTTTAACAGTTACGTTTTTATTTATCTCCAACGGAGAAAAGTTTCAGTACAAACATAAAAAAAGAAGTACATTCACAAATATATATATAAATATACATATATCCATACATATACATAAAAATATAAAAAAAAAAAAAAAAAGGGGGGGGGGTAATAAAAAAAAAAAAGAGCGCTGCTATGTTTAGCGGCGCTTTACCTTCATTTTTGCGGGGGTTCGGCTGTAGCGGCACTTTGTCGGTGGTTCGGCAGCGGTGCCCATTCAGTTCAATGGGCAGGAGCGGTGTATACACCTCTGTTTCACCGTTACAAAGATGCTGCTTGCACGACTTTTTTCACCGTCCTGCAAGCGCGCCGTTCCAGTGTGAAAGCACTCGGGCTTTCACACTGGAGAGACAGGAGAGGCTCTTTACAGTCGCTATGCAGGCACTATTTTTAGCGCTGTAGTGCCTGTAAAGCGCCTCAGTGTGAAAGGGGTGTAAGTGAATGTGGGAACACCAAAATGACGCACCTACACCCTCATATAGGCGACTGCACTGTGCACAGTGCAGTCATCTAGAGACTGGGCACAGCCACTCTGTTGTGTCAAGGCAGCTCATTTCATTTGGAAAAAATGTACATGCAGTTACTATATACAGTAGTATTTTATATATATATATATATATATATATATATATATAAACATTTTCTTTTCCACTGCACAGATGGTTCTCATCTATGCATTGCAGTGTGTTAAAATGTGCTTTGTGGTACTCTGGCTTTGGTGTGTTGGTGTTGTGATTGAAAAGAAATGATACCACAACACATCACACCTATATTCATGCATTGTTGTGCATTGTGGTAATGCATAGTAGACCACAACTTGTATAGCTTAAAGTGATATTACAGTCAAAATAAAAATAAATAACAAACATGTTATACTTATCTGCTCTGTGCAGTGGTTTTCCACAGAGCAGCCCTGTGCTGCGATTCCTGTACGAATTACATGCGGTGTCTCGCACCGCAGCAGTGTGAAACCAGGCTCAGCCTTTTACAAACACTTTAACCTGTTCCCGACCAGCCGCTGCAGTTGTACTGCGGCAGAATGGCACGGGCAGGCGAATCACCGTCATACTACGTCGGGGGCGCGCGCCCCCTCGGTGGCTGCGACGATCAGATTCTAACCAAAACTGATCAATCCTCAGGCCCAGGCTAATGAAATCTGCCCTGAACCTAGTGATTAGTCATGGCGAATGAGATCGTTCCCCTGTCGTGTAACTGTAAACACTGACAGGGGAAGTGATGTCATCTCTCCTCGTGTCGGTCTTTTCCGTTACAGACCGAGGAGAGATAACATCTAACAGTAAGTTGCACCAACACTACACTAACACCAGGTCACTTAGGCACACAATTCACCCCCCGATCACCCCCACCGTTACCCCTTCCCCACCTGTCACTGTGTCACCCAGTACAGCATTCAGATTATTTTTTTTTTATCGCTGTACTGGTGTCATTAGTAACAAAAAATCAGTGTTAAGGTAATTAGTCTTAGGCCCAGATAGGTCTAGGGACCCCCCCTAACCCCCCCAATAAAGGTTTAACCCCTTGATTACCCCCTGTCACCAGTGATCACTGTATAAGTGTCACGGGTGACGCTATTTTTTATAGCGTCAGGGCACCCGTCGTATTTTACCCAATAGAGGTTTAATCCCCTGATCACCCGGCGGGTGATCAAAGTTAGGTTTTAGCGTTAGATAGGGTTTTTTTAGCGTTCGATAGGGTCTGCGTCACCCTAGGCAGCGTCAGATTAGTGCCAGTAGCGCTAACACCCACGCACGCCCCATACTCCTCCCCTTAGTAGTATAGTGTCTGAACGGATCGATATCTGATCAGAACTATATTAGCGTTCCCAGCAGTTTGGGGTTCCCAAAAACGCAGTGTTAGTGGGATCAGTCCAGATACCTGATAGCACCTGCGTTTAGCCCCTCCGCCCAGCCCACCCAAGTGCAGTATCAGTCGATCACTGTCACTTACAAAACACTAAACACATAACTGCAGCGTTCGCAGTGTCAGGTCTGATCCCTGCAAACGCTAACAGTTTTTTTTGGTAGCGTTTGAATCAGTCGCTAACAGTCAGGAGAGTAAATTTAGAGACCAGAATGTCAAATCGAAGTTACAGTAGTGAAGAGGCCTACACGTTTCTGAGCATAGTGAATACGAACCTGCAGACAGCAGCGGCACCCTGACAGATAGCTCTGACGATGGAGTTGTGGTCCTTGCCAAGGTCAGGCATACCAGACCCCGTTTTTCTGCTGTCGTTGAGGTGCAAGAACTGCAGGTCCCTCGTATGGAGCAGAAAGCGAGTACTAGCACCACTCATCCTTCTGGTGAACTGGCAAGCACCAGCGGCCTAGTACATCCTGGTCGTACATCCAGCACTGCAGTAACACTTGGTGTCGTGGCGAGTCCCATAAGTGCAGTTCAAGCTGGCAAGGTGGCAAGCACGAGTACTGTCCCGCTGCCACCAAGAAGAAGACAACGACAGGCCCATCGAGCCCATAGTGCCCTTCCTGCTGCATTCGCCAATCCTAAATGGGAACCCACCACTTCTGCAGCACCCATACTTCCCCCATTCACTGGCCAACCCAGAAATCAGGTGGATTTTACGCCACTTGATTTTTATTCGCTGTTTTTCACCGAAGATCTCTATAGATCTATTGTGGACCAAAGCAATTTATATGCTGGTCAATTCTTTGCCGCTAATCCCCAGCTGACCCTTGCCAGAGAATGGAAACCAGATACGGTTTCAGAATTTAAGACCTTCCTGGGTCTATCCCTCCTCATGGGCATAACTAAAAAGAGTGAGTTGCGGTCATGTTGGTCCACTGACCCAATTCACCATATGCTCCATGACCAGGACATGATACGAGCAGATCTTGTGGTTCATGCATTTCAACGATAATGAACTCTGTCGTCCTCGTGGAGACCCTGAATTTGATCGGCTCTACAAAATTCGGGCCCCTCGTAAATCCCTTCAACCAACGTTTTGCAGCCTTGTTTACTGCCCATCAAGTTGTCTGCATTCACTGATTACGTTTTCTGGCCGCTTGTCATTCAAACAGTATCTTCCCAGCAAGCGTGCCAGATACGGGGTCAAGATGTATAAACTCTGTGACAGGGCCACAGGCTATACATATCGTTTTATGGTTTACGAGGGAAGAGATAGTTACGTAGAGCCGGAGACCTGCCTTGACTACACAGGGAGTGCTGGTAAGATTGTGTGGGACTTGGTTTCACCCTTATTCTGAAAGGTGTACCACTTCTATGTGGACAATTATTACACAAGCGTGCCATTTTTTAGTCACTTGTTTGATCATCAAATTGGCGCATGTGGCACCGTGCGATCTAATCACCGGGGCTTTCCCCAGTGGCTTGTAGAATCCCGGCTTAGGCTGGGGGAGAGAGCCTGCTTGAGATGTAATAATTTGCTCGCTGTGAAGTGGAGGAATAATAAGAATGTTTTTGTTCTGTCCTCCCTTCACGCAGACACGACGGTCCAAATTCCTACGGTGACTGGTGTTATGGAGAAACCCCTCTGTGTACACGAATATAACCTTAATATGGGAGGGGTGTACCTCAACGACCAGTTATTGGCGCATTACCTAATTGCCCGTAAGGCCAGACGCTGGTACAAAAAAGTGTCTGTTTATTTATTTAAATTGGCTCTGCTAAATGCTTTTGTGCTATACAAAGCTTCAGGACGAACTAGATCCTTCCTTAAATTAAGCTGTATATATATATATACACAGTGGGGACGGAAAGTATTCAGACCCCCTTAATTTTTTCACTCTTTGTTATATTGCAGCCATTTGCTAAAATCATTTCAGTTCATTTTTTTTCCTCAATAATGTACACACAGCACCCCATATTGACAGAAAAACACGGAATTGTTGACATTTTTGCAGATTTATTAAAAAAGAAAAACTGAAATATCACATGGTCCTAAGTATTCAGACCCTTTGCTCAGTATTTAGTAGAAGCACCCTTTTGATCTAATACAGTGATGAGTCTTTTTGGGAAAGATGCAACAAGCTTTTCACACCTGGATTTGGGGATCCTCTGCCATTCCTCCTTGCAGATCCTCTCCAGTTCTGTCAGGTTGGATGGTAAACGTTGGTGGACAGCCATTTTTAGGTCTCTCCAGAGGTGCTCAATTGTATTTAAGTCAGGGCTTTGGCTGGGCCATTCAAAAACTGTCACAGAGTTGTTGTGAAGCCACTCCATCATTATTTTAGCTGTGTGCTTAGGGCCATTGTCTTGTTGGAAGGTAAACCTTCGGCCCAGTCTGAGGTCCTGAGCACTCTGGAGAAGGTTTTCGTCCAGATATCCCTGTACTTGGCCGCATTCATCTTTCCCTCGATTGCAAGCAGTCGTCCTGTCCCTGCAGCTGAAAAACACCCCCACAGCATGATGCTGCCACCACCATGCTTCACTGTTGGGACTGTATTGGACAGGTGATGAGCAGTGCCTGGTTTTCTCCACACATACCGCTTAGAATTAAGGCCAAAAAATTCTATCTTGGTCTCATCAGACCAGAGAATCTTATTTCTCACCATCTTGGAGTCCTTCAGGTGTTTTTTTTTAGCAAATTCCATGCAGGCTTTCATGTGTCTTGCACTGAGGAGAGGCTTTCATCGGGCCACTCTGCCATATAGCCCCGACTGGTGGAGGGCTGCAGTGATGGTTGACTTTCTACAACTTTCTCCCATCTCCCGACTGCATCTCTGGAGCTCAGCCACAGTGATCTTTGGGTTCTTCTTTACCTCTCTCACCAAGGCTCTTCTCCCCCGAAAGCTCAGTTTGGCCGGACGGCCAGCTCTAGGAAGGGTTCTGGTCATCCCAAACGTCTTCCATTTAAGGATTTTGGAGGCCAGTGTGCTCTTAGGAACCTTAAGTGCAGCAGAAATTTTTTTGTAACCTTGGCCAGATCTGTGCCTTGCCACAATTCTGTCTCTGAGCTCTTCAGGCAGTTCCTTTGACCTCATGATTCTCATTTTCTCTCACATGCACTGTGAGCTGTAAGGTCTTATATAGACAGGTGTGTGGCTTTCCTAATCAAGTCCAATCAGTATAATCAAACACAGTTGGACTCAAATGAAGGTGTAGAACCATCTCAAGAATGATCAGAACAAATGGACAGCACCTGAGTTAAATATATGAGTGTCACGGCAAAGGGTCTGAATACTTAGGACCATGTGATATTTCAGTTTTTCTTTTTTAATAAATCTGCAATAAACCTGCAAAAATGTAAACAATTCTGTATTTTTCTGTCAATATGGGGTGCTGTGTGTACAATAATGAGGGGAAAAAAATGAACTTATATGATTTTAGCAAATGGCTGCAATATAACAAAGAGTGAAAAATGTAAGGGGGTCTGAATACTTTCCGTCCCCACTTTATATATATATATACACTACCGTTCAAAAGTTTGGGGTCACATTGAAATGTCCTTATTTTTGAAGGAAAAGCACTGTACTTTTAAATGAAGCTAACTTTAAACTAGTCCTAACTTTAAACAAATATACTCTATACATTGCTAATGTGGTAAATGACTATTCTAACTGCAAATGTCTAGTTTTTGGTGCAATATCTACATAGGTGTATAGAGGCCCATTTCCAGCAACTATCACTCCAGTGTTCTAATGGTACAATGTGTTTGCTCATTGGCTCAGAAGGCTAATTGATGATTAGCAAACCCTTGTGCAATCATGTTCACACATCTAAAAACAGTCTAGCTCCTTCCAGAAGCTACAAAACTGACCTTCCTGTGAGCAGATTGAGTTTCTGGAGCATCACATTTGTGGGGTCAATTAAACGCTCAAAATGGCCAGAAAAAGAGAACTTTCATCTGAAACTCGACAGTCTATTCTTGTTCTTAGAAATGAAGGCTATTCCATGCGAGAAATTGCAAAGAAATTGAAGATTTCCTACAACGGTGTGTACTACTCCCTTCAGAGGACAGCACAAACAGGCTCTAACCAGAGTAGAAAAAGAAGTGGGAGGCCGCGTTGCACAACTAAGCAAGAAGATAAGCACATTAGAGTCTCTAGTTTGAGAAACAGATGCCTCACAGGTCCCCAACTGGCATCTTCATTAAATAGTACCCGCAAAACACCAGTGTCAACATCTACAGTGAAGAGGCGGCTGCGGGATTTTGGGCTTCAGGGCAGAGTGGCAAAGAAAAAGCCATATCTGAGACTGGCCAATAAAAGAAAAAGATTAAGATGGGCAAAAGAACACAGACATTGGACAGAGGAAGACTGGAAAAAAGTGTTGTGGACGGATGAATCCAAGTTTGAGGTGTTTGGATCACAAAGAAGAACGTTTGTGAGACGCAGAACAAATGAAAAGATGCTGGAAGAATGCCTGACGCCATCTGTTAAGCATGGTGGAGGTAATGTGATGGTCTGGGGTTGCTTTGGTGCTGGTAAGGTGGGAGCTTTGTACAGGGTAAAAGGGATTCTGAATAAGGAAGGCTATCACTCCATTTTGCAACGCCATGCCATACCCAGTGGACAGCGCTTGATTGGAGCCAATTTCATCCTACAACAGGACAATGACCCTAAACACACCTCCAAATTGTGCAAGAACTATTTACAGCAGAAGCAGGCAGCTGGTATTCTATCGGTAATGGAGTGGCCAGCACAGTCACCAGATCTGAACCCCATTGAGCTGTTGTGGGAGCAGCTTGACCGTATGGTACGCCAGAAGTGCCCATCCAACCAATCCAACTTGTGGGAGCTGCTTCTAGAAGCGTGGGGTGCAATTTCTCCAGCTTACCTCAATAAATTAACAGCTAGAATGCCAAAGGTGTGCAATGCTGTAATTGCTGCAAAAGGAGGATTCTTTGATGAAAGCAAAGTTTGATGTAAAAACAATGTTATTTCAAATACAAATCATTATTTCTAACCTTGTCAATGTCTTGACTCTATTTTCTATTCATTTCACAACGTATGGTGGTGAATAAGTGTGACTTTTCATGGAAAACACAAAATTGTTTGGGTGACCCCAAACTTTTGAACGGTAGTGTGTATATATATATATATATATATATATATATATATATATATATAATAAATATATAAATATAGGCTTTGTGCTATAAGAAGAATGCATAGAAAATGCGCATTTTACCTGATCCATCACACGCAGGGTCTCGGGGTCCCGAAAGATGTGATGGCCATCAAATTTTTAGAGACCCTAATCTGCAACGTTCAGTTTACAGTTTTTATAAAAGTGAAAAAAAAAAACCAAACACAAAAAATAAAAAAGCCAAAAATAGTTGTGATTGTATTTTTCTTCTCTCTCTCTCTCTCTCTCTCTCTCTCTCTCTCTCTCTCTCTCTCTCTCTCTCTCTCTCTCTCTCTCTCTCTCTCTCTTATGTTCGCTCTCTACTGTTCGCTCTACTGTTCGCTCACTATTGTTCTATATCTATCGTTCTCTCTGTTTTATTTTTACTATGTTTTATTGTATTTGTTTTGAGGTATGGTATGTTATACTGTAATGTTTGTTTTATTGTTAACCATCATTTGCTTAGCAGGTACGCCATTCAGCTGCAGCATGGGTTTATTTATCTTGACAGCAACAGCGTTTGCTCCCACGATACCTAAATCTGTGACAACAGTGCTGTCGGAGCTGATTTCACCACCACAGTTAAAAAAAAGAGCATATATGCCAAAGCATCGGGGCTGGGGTGGAGGAGCGATTTTCCTCTAACATTAGGGGCGGATTGCCCCCATGCTCGGCATATATTTTTTTAGGCACAGATTGCAATGTTTTATTTTGACTATGTTTTATTGTATTTGCTTGGCAGGTATGGTAAGTCTTACTGTTATACTGTAATGTTACTGTTTTATTTTTAACCATCATTTGCTTAGCAGGTACGCCGTTCAGCTGCAGAACGGGTTTATTTATCTTGACAGACCAAGAAAAGATACCCCCTGGATGGGACTTTGAAAGACCACCAACACTGAATATATGTGAAAAAAGTTTATACAAGTATTGAAAGATTAGACAGGTGAACAAATATAAAAAGACGTGTAGCGTCTAGTGGTGCATTGTAAGTCGCTGCGCAAATACTGTGTGAAAAAAAAATACACCCACCATTTGCTTTTGCTTTAAAGATATATATATATATATATATTTGGGGGTTCAAAGTAATTTTCTTGCAAAAAAAAAAAAATTGTCATGTAAACAAAAAGTGTCAAAGAGCTTTGTCTTCAAGTGGTTAGAAGGGTGATGTGTGACATAAGCTTCTAAATGTTGTTCAACCCCCCCCCCCAAATGCCCCCTTTTTGGAAGGTAGACACCCCAAGCTATTTGCTGATAGGCATGTTGAGTCCATGGAGTATTTTATATTTTGTCACAAGTTTCGGGAAACTTACACTTTTTTTTTTTTTTTGCACAAAGTTGTCACTAAATGATATATTGTTCAAACATGGCATGGTTATATGTGGAATTACACCCCAAAATGCATTCTGCTGCTTCTCCTGAGTACGGGGATACCTCATGTGTGAGACTTTTTGGGAGCCTAGCCATGTACAGTACCCCGAAAACCAATCACCGCCTTCAGGCATTCTAAGGGCGTAAAATGGTGATTTCACTTCCTCACTACCTATCACAGTTTCAGGGGCCATGAAATGTCAAGATAGCACAACCCCCCCACCCCCCCCCCGAGGGCTTTCACACTGAAGCGGTGCGCTGGCAGGAGAAGAAAAAATCTCCTGCGAGCCGCATCTTAGGAGCGGTGTATTCACCGCTCCTAAACCGCTCCTGCCCATTGAAATCAATGGGACAGCGCGGCTATACCGCTATAGCCGCGCTGTACGAGTAGTTTTAACCCTTTTTCGGCCGCCAGCGGGGGGTTAAAACCGCACCGCTAGAGGCCGAATATCGCGGTAAAACAACGCTAAAAATAGCGCTGTTTTACCGCGGACGCCCCCTACCGCCCCAGTGTGAAAGGGGCCTAAATTATATATTGTTCAAACATGGCATGGTTATATGTGGAATTACACCCCAAAATACATTCTGCTGCTTCTCCTGTGTACGGAGATACCACATGTGTGGGACTTTTTGGGAGCCTAGCTGCGTACAGGACCCCAAAAAACCAATCACCGCCTTCAGGATTTCAAAAGGCGTAAAATTGTGATTTTACTCCTCACTACCTATCACAGTTACGGAGGCCCTGAAATGTCCAGATAGCACAACCCCCCCCCCCCCCCCCCCCAAATAACCCCATTTTGGAAAGTAGACACCAAAAGGTATTTGCTAAGAGGCATGGTGAGTATTTTGCAGAACTCATCTATTTTTGAAAATGAAGAAAGAAAAGAAAAATGTATTTTATTTTTTATTTTTATTTTTTTTTCAATTTTCAAAACTTTGTGACAAAAAGCGAGATCTGCAAAATACTCAACATGCCTCTCAGCAGATAGCTTGGGGTGTCTAATTTCCAAAATGGGGTCATTTGGGGGGGGGGGGGGGGGTTTGTGCTATCTCGGCATTTCATGGCCTCCGAATCTGTGATAGGCAGTGAGGAGTGAAATCAAAAATGTACGCCCTTAGGAGGCCTGAAGGCGGTGATTGGTTTTCAGGGTCCGCGGTTAGATTGCCAAAAAGTTCCACACATGTGGTATCCCTGTACTCAGGAGAAGCAGCAGAATGTATTTTGGGGTGTAATTCCACATATAGCCATGCCATGTTTGAACAATATATCATTTAGTGACATTGTTGTGTAAAAAAAAAAAAAATTGTAATTTTCCATAAACTTGTGGCAAAATATAAAATATTCCATGGACTCAACATGCCTATCAGCAAATAGTTTGGGGTGTCTACTTTCCAAAATGGGGTAATTTTGGGGGGGGGGGGGGGATTTGTGCTATCTTGGCAGTTTATAGCCTTCAAAACTGTGATAGGTAGTGAGGAGTGAAATCAAAATTTACGCCCTTAGAAAGCCTGAAGGCGGTGCTTAGTTTTCGGGGCCCCGTACGCGGCTAGGCTCCCAAAAAGTCTCACACATGAAGTATCCCCGTACTCAGGAGAAGCAGCAGAATGTATTTTGGGGTGTAATTCCACATATAACCATGGCATGTGTGAGCAATATATCATTTAGTGACAACTTTGTGTAATTTTTTTTTTTACATTTTTTAATCACTTGTGACAAAAAAATAATGTATTCAATGGGCTCAACATGCCTCTCAGCAATTTCCTTGGGGTATCTACTTTCCAAAATGGGGTCATTGGGGGTGGGGTTGTACTGCCCTGCCATTTTAGCACCTCAAGAAATGAGATAGGTAGTCATAAACTACAAACTGTGTAAATTCCATGTAAAAATGTACCCTAGTTTGTAGACGCTATAACTTTGCGCAAACCAATAAATATACGCTTATTGACATTTTTTTTACCAAAGACATGTGGCTGAATACATTGTGGCCTAAATTTATGACTAAAATTGGATTTATTAAATTTTTCTTATAACAAAAAGTAAAAAATATCATTTTTTTCCCCAAATTTTCGGTCTTTTTCTGTTTATATTGCAAAAAATAAAAATGACAGAGGCAATCAAATACCATCAAAAGAAAGCTCTATTTGTGGGGAAAAAGGACGCAAATTTCATTTAGGTACAGCATTGCATGACCGCGCAATTACCAGTTAAATCAGCGCAGTGCCAAATTGTAAAAAGTGCTCTGGTCGTTGAGCAGCCAAATCCTCCGGAGCTGAAGTGGTTATTGGGTGTTAAATCTGTCAGAGAAACTAATTTCATGTGAACTCTGCCAGTTGGAGGAAGTTAACATCTGATTGGCTGCTATAGGTTAGGTTTTTTTGAAGGTTGACATAGATTTTGTAGTATTATAAAAAAACAGTGAAAAAAACTTTCCATTCAGTTCTCCACAACAACACAATATATGAAGTCACCCATGAGTCACCATCTGTGGGAGTTTTGGGATAAAAATAACTACAGAATAAAAAACGATGGAGACAATTTGAAACTCTGTCTTTGAGAATCAATTTTATTAACATCAGACAGCGTGATTCATTAGAGGTTGATTTTTTTTGTCACAGGCAGTTGTTTATAAAGCTTTACATTTTTTCTTTCTACCTTGGCATGGATGTAAATTTAGAAGATGTCAGATTCAATGCAAACCTATACTTAAAGGGTTAGTTCCTTTTCACCAAAAAATTTCCTATGCAGGAAAGGTTTGTCTGTAGATAAAAACAAACTGTGCAGCTCTGACTAAAGCTGAATAATGCCCTTGCTATAGGTGTGGGCCATTTACGTACCTTCTGAAACCTGACTGGAATACTCCCAGGACATTGCTAAGTGTGGCCTAGTCATTAATGCTCACTTCCACCATCACAGGAGTGAGCTCTTTGTCCTGATTCAGACCCCATCACATGATCTTTCTCTCCCCTTATGCAGAAGCTGTGAGCTCAGCGTTTGAGAGCTCACTCCTGTGATGGTAAAGGTGAATAGTAATACTAGGCCTCTCTTTGCAACACCCTGGGAATATTCCAGTCAGGCTTAAGGAGGTACGTACATGGCCCTTACCTTAAAGCGGATGTAAACCCACTCTCATCCTTTCTAAACTACTGCCATAGTGGTTATCTATAAGGATATACATGCCTCCTGCATGTATCCTTACCTGTCAAATGTCTCCCCTCTGTCTGTTATGAGACCCGAAAAACTGCAGATTCTGTGGGTGGGTCTGTTGTCTGGAGCTTGGTGGGTGGAGTCGTAATGTCAGTAGACTCCCTGTCCACCTCTACACTCCCCTTGTCAACATGCATTTTCTTACACTGAACTTATGCTATGATCACTAACATCCAGTCAAAACCCAGAAAAGTCACCACATGACTTCAGCATGTCCAGTCCTGCTGAGGTGTGGAGCAGCCAATCCTGGGAGAGCTGGAGAAGAAAGGAGGAGGGGATATGAAGTACACAGAATGCCTCTCTCAGGCTCTTGCATGAGATATGTAAATCACCTTTCTATCACAGCAAGAGTGAAGAACTGACTTCTATTTCTCTATGTGTCAGTTTTTATCTCTCTGAAAAAAGATAAAAGGATTGCTCACGGCTGGATTAACTCTTCGTGGCAAGACTGGGCACAGGTGAAATGAAATCCTATACTGTACAAGGTGCAAGCCTTAATAAAAAAAAATATATATATCGGGTTTAAATCCACTTTTAGCAAAGGCATTATTCATCTTTAGTCAGAGCTGCACAGTTTGTTTTTATCTACAGCCACCCCTTACCTACATTTTTTTTGGTAAAGGTGAGCTAACCCTTTAACTTAAAGCATTACAGTTTACCCTTAAAAAAAAACGCCATGCATATTTAAACCCATACAATGTAATATATTGCAGCTAACTACACCTTAAACGGGGTGGCTGCATTAATTTTCTTTTATTAGGATTGTTTCCCTGTGTCCCTTAGTGGCACATTTTCTCCCCTCGCCTTTCAGGACAGTACCTTGGAGAGCGTAGCTCCACCCTTCACAGGAAACACTGCCATGACAACGCCCTTTAAATGCAGCTGCTTACACCATGCCATCAGTCTTTTGCCCCGTACACACAGTCGGACTTTGTTCGGACATTCCGACAACAAAATCCTAGGATTTTTTCCGACGGATGTTGGCTCAAACTTGTCTTGCATACACACGGTCACACAAAGTTGTCGGAAAATCCGATCGTTCTGAACGCGGTGACGTAAAACACGTACGTCGGGACTATAAACGGGGCAGTGGCCAATAGCTTTCATCTCTTTATTTATTCTGAGCATGCGTGGCACTTTGTCCGTCAGATTTGTGTACACACGATCGGAATTTCCGACAACGGATTTTGTTGTCGGAAAATTTTATAGCCTGCTCTCCAACTTTGTGTGTCGGAAAATCCGATGGAAAATGTCCGATGGAGCCCACACACGGTCGGAATTTCCGACAACACGCTCCGATCGGACATTTTCCATCAGAAAATGCGACCGTGTGTACGGGGCATTAGTGTTTCCTCCGCCATGGTGAAAGCACTGCTGGGGAACTGATGGGGGCTTCACTTTCTCCAAGGAGTTTTCTTAGGGAGAGAGGTTGGCAGTACCTCCAGGAATTTTCTGTGACCAGCTCAGCACCCCCGTGCACGGGAAAGGAGTGTTCCGTTGCCTTCTTCCTTTTCCGGCTCATGGGAGTGATGGCCACCCAGGGGGAACCCGTCTGTATGCTCAGAGGCTGCGGGCGTGTAGGCAGCGTGCATGCTAAGAGAGCCCAGAGCTCTCGGCATGTCTGATCTGAGTCTCAGGGGGCAGGTGACGTCATTCTGGTAGGCGGGATTTCCGAGGTGGGTGTACGGTAAGTGGTTCCGGCCGTTGGAACGATGGAGGAAGAGGCGGGTCATCGGCTGGTGCGTCTTTCCGGCCCTCGAGCAGGAAGGAAGGAGAGGACGCTGGAAGGATACTTTTTAAAGAGCCGGAATGGTGGCAGCAACCCCTGCGTACCCTGCATTGGAGGTTTTGCCACAGCGGTTGGGGTGGATACAGGTGCCCGGTGCACCAGCCAGACTCAGGTAAGAGAGGTACTAAGGTGCCTCTAATCTTACTCACTGGGCGTTTGCTTTGTTGTGTTCTCCTTCCACGGAAGCCTGTGCTGTCTGCTAGAGGTTTAATGTTCTTTTATCAGTACAGCAGAATGGGGTAGCTCTGTGTTACAGGAAAGGGGTGTTTCCTGGGTAGATCTCTCTCTCTCTCTTTGCCTTCATTAAAGGCTCTGTGGCACCTGGTTGAACCGTAGGGTTGAAACCACTGCCAAATAAGAAAGAGGTCCTTTTAGGAGGAAAAATCCCCTCCTGTAAGAATCCACTGAGGGACTACTGGTCTAAACCACTCTGTGGGGTATTGCAGGGCTCGTAAGGGAATCCACATAACAATGCATAGAACTCTTCTCCTCAGTAAGGAGGAGCATGCAGAAACCGTGGGCTCTGTACACTCTCGGTTGAAGAAGAGTTCAGGTCAGGAGTTAGGTCAGCAACAGAGCTTCTGCTCCAACCCTCTGCCACCCACGTCAAAGGGTGAGAGTAAATCAGAGGAATAAAGAAAAAATATCCTTCCTCCTATGCTGCACTCAGAGGAGAATGGGGGAGAAGTGGAGGTGAGGACCTCCCATTGCAAATTGTCCTTGAAAGAGGTGGACGATCTCCTAAAGACAATTTATACCACCCTTGAAATTCAAGCAGTGGCTAACAGGTTAGCATTTCTACCTACCAGCACTGACTTTCTGGGTTCGCATCCCAAACATATCACTTCATGTAGAGAAGTTCTGTTCTTCCTATGTTATTAAACATAATCCCTGACTCAGGGGCTAGAGGATCGATGCTGCCTTCTCGCCAGTCTTAAGACGCACAGACCAGGCATTTGAGGACACGGGTATGCTCAAAAAACGCCATGAACAAGAGGGCATGCTCCTTTTTAAGGAAAGCTCAGGACTAGTCCCTGTCCAACTTAAAACCAGCGATGGCTTCTACAGTGGTCGCTAGGAACCTTAAATGCTGGGTTAAGCAGTTAAAGGGTTGGTACAGCAAGAAAGGATCTACGCTGTTAAAAGCAGTAAAATATATGGCGAACGCCTCAGCCAGGATGTCAGCGAGATTATCAGCTCTGATAAAACTCTGCCTGGAGGGCTTTATGGCTCAGGACCTGGTCAGGAGACTCGGTGTTAAAGGTGAAACTATGTGGAATTCCCTTTACAAGAGACTCACTGTTTGGTCCAGTCTTGGAAACCACCCTAGTCAGGACAGTGGATAGGAAGGCCTTTCCGATTAAGAAAAAGAGTGTACCACCAAAAAAGTTTTTGTCCTTTTTCATAGTCTTCAAAGGAAAAAGACCAAAGCCAGCAAAGACTGGGGTACCCCCAAAGGGGAAGAAGTAGAGGGGACATGCTCTTCAGGCCTCCAGAACAAAGAGCAAAAAAGCAATGACGGCCACCTTGCAGTGGGGAGGGGGCTTCAAGCATTTCGACCGCAGTGGAAGGAGGCAATCCAGAATTTTTACGGACTTCACCGAACAGGTTTTATATAACCAGTCTCCCAAAGAAACAACTGGAAAATTTCGGCAAATTTCGGCTGAGCCTGAATTTGAAAGTCCTAAACGGATCCATCAGGGACAAAATGTTTCAGGTGGACAAGATCTTTTCTCTAAGGAATCTGCTTATTCCAATTGTTTCATGACATCAATCAACCGGTGAAACGCATATCTACACACCCCAATTGCAAGCTCGTCTCAAGGGTTTCGGCGGCTGGCAGTCAATCTGGGAAACAAAATAAGGGCAGATCAGTACTCTACCCTTTGGGCTTTTATGCTCGTCCAGAGTTTTTTCCAAAGAATGGCGGAAGTCTTAGAACCCCTAAGAGGGTCGCCATAGTACCCTATTTGGATGATCTGCTACTATGAGCCCAAAAAATTCAGTTAGCAGACAATCTGTAGATCATTCGGCACCTAAACAATTTGGGATGGCACAGCGAGTAAGATTCCTGGGTCATGAGAGGGACTCAACACAACAGTTTATTTTTCCTTCTGCAAGGAAAAATAGGAAAAGTGGGCAAACGCGTCCTGCTAGTAACCGCAAGGTTGCGAGTTTGAATCCCATGTGTGCCATAGGATAGACTCCAGAAGTGGTTGCACCAGGAGTCAATGGAAAAGATCAAGATTGCTATAAGAACTGGCAGCCCAGTGGCATAGAGGTTAGAATTTCCACCTACAAGCACTGAGATTTCTGGGTTCGCATCCCAAACATGCCACTTTATGTAGAGAAGTTCTGTTCTTCCTATTACTCAGGGACTTCCCTGATTTATAAAAACAATATCCCTGTGGTGGTGGAAGGATACAAGAAACGGGGTCTCCCTTGGACCTTTTCAGCAACCAAGCATCTAGCAACTGACGCAAGCGCTTGGGAGTGGGGAGCCCACCACGAAGCACGTGGTCCAGAGTGGAGGCCAGAAGATCCTTCATCAGGAAAGAGCGAAGGGCGATTCAACTAAGTTTTTTGTTCTTCGGGCGGTCCTTAGAAAATCAGCATGTTCAGGTTCTGTCAGACAACATGTCAGCAGGTTTATACCTGACAAAACAGGGCAAGGCGACTGATGGAGCTGGCACATCAGGTCCTACCCTGGACAAAGTCAAATCTAGCTTCGCTGCCAGCAGTGCACTTGAAGAGCACACAAAATGTCCTAGCGTACCAAAGAAGCACTAAGACACCTGCCTTCTTTTTGCTCTACAGAGTGGATCAGGATATGGGGTTAGATGCCTGGGCTCACAAACGGGACTTCCCCCTGTCTTACATGCCCCCCCCCCCATGTAACTGATCCCGCAGATGCTAGCAAACTATAAAGTGCAATCCACAGATCTAATTGTAATCACACCCTTTTGGCAAAAAGACCTTGGTTTTAGACCTGCTGAACATATCAGTGAAGCCCCTGGAGATTACCAGTCAGAAGGGGCTTACTGAGTCAAGGGTCTGTCATTCATTCGGACCCAGCATATCTCAACCTGACGGCCTGTTTTCTGTGGAGGACCTACTAGGACACAGAAGCCTATCACAAAAGCTTTTCAACACCCTTTTATGAACAGGAAAAGGGTAACCAGGGCAATTTAGGCCAAAGTTTGGAAGTATTATAAACTCCTGGTGTTCCAGAGGAAAAAACTTTGATTTCAATATTTTAATTTCTGTTCAGAATTTCTCCATGAGGGAATGGAAAAGGGATTAGCAGCGAGAACCCCCAGGCACAGGTGGCAGCGCTGTTGGTGTTTCTAGAGAAAACCTTATCTAGAGACATTTGATTTGTTTTTTTTTAGAGCTGTGGCTAGGGGTAGACCTATGCCGGGTAAATTATTCCCCAAGTGGGATTTATATTTAGTTCTTCAAGGGTTCATGAAAGCCCCTTTTTTTGAACCTTTGCAAGATATCTCCAAAGAGTTACACAGGTTGAAAACAATCCTCCTATTAGCGGTAACGTCGGCCCCCAGGAGATGCATGCCCTATCTAATGCCGAGCCTTTCCTGAGATGTTCTCCAGACAGAATAATCTTGGGGACAGGTTTGGGTTTTTCTTCCAAAAAATGTCTTCAGCATTCCACTGTACGCAAAAAATTATACTACCCACATTCTGTCTAGCTTCCTCTGGCCCGCGAGAGGAGGCCTTTGACACTCTAGACATCAGAAGATATCTTTTAAAATATCTTGCAGTAAAGAAACACCTCAAAGTCTACCGCCCTGTTAATTTTGGCAACAGGAGCACGCAAAGGGGAGAAAGCTTCCAGAAGTACTTTGGGAAGGGGGCTAAAAGCACTTTTAAAGAGGCTGACCTGGCATTTATAAGGCACTACAGGTTAGATCTGCTGTCTGCTTTGGATCAATCCTTTGGCAGGAAGGTCTTAGAAGCTGTGGTCCCACCCTGAAGTAAGTACTCAGTTATCCTCTCCAAGGTCCTGTCCTAAAAGGCGAGGGGAGAAAACCTTAGTTACTTACCGGTAACGGTATTTCTATGAGCCTTTCAGGACAGCAGCTACTTCCCTCCTTTGCTTATTATAGGCATTTATATAGCATCTCTGGTGGTTGGTGTTTTGTATGCTTATATCTTCCATCACGTCGGAGGAATTCTCGGGGACGACTGATGGCATGGTGGAAGCAGCTGCATATAAAGGGCATTGTCATGGCAGTGTTTGCTGTGAAGGGTGAAGCTACGCTCTCTCCAAGGTGCTGTCCTGAAAGGCTCATAGAAATACCGCTACTGGTAAGTAACTAAGGTTTTTTTTCCTAGGGTGACAACCCACAACTCGCTCACTGTGCTATAGTGATGAAGGAACAACATTGTCACCATACCCTGTTCTCCTTATTTAGCATTCATTCACACTTGAGCATGACTGTATTCAGGTGATTAATGAAGCTTTTTTTTGCCTGAAACACAAGCGGCCTGCGTTTTGGGCAAGCGTCCAAAAAAACTCAGAGTTTTACAGGATACTGGCAGCAGGGCTGGATGGTGCACCTGTGCTTCCCACCTACAGCAGACCACCAGGCCCTCATTCATCAGGGATAAACACCCACTATTCATGAGACCTTAATGTATGCATGCTGAGACCAAAATTTATGAGGGAAGTCACTAAACATGTGCACAGCCAAAAAATTAGTTCATTTTCGTTTTCGTTTCATTAGTTTATTATTTTTTTCGTTTTTCGGGTCATTCGTTATGATCGCGATTCGTAAATTCGTTCATTCGTACATTCGTAAATTTGAACATTCGTTCATTCGTACATTTTTACATTTGTACATTCGTAAATTCGTACATTCGTAAATTCGTAAAATCGTACATTTGTAAATTAGACGATTCGGAAATTTGTAAATTCGAAGTTTGAAAATCCAAAAACCCGAAAATTCAAAAATCTGAAATAGTAACTAACTATTAAATTATAGGTATTGTAATTTCCTTTCAAATTTGACTGTCAGTGAACGTAACAAATACGAATTTATTCGAAGTTACGAATTATCCAAAACAAATGCTGCATCTAAACAAATGGAACGGAACAAATTAATAATAAATAATAATAATAAAACGTTGTTATTATTATTATTGTTATTTATTATTATTAATTCATTACGTTCCATTCCGTTTTTTCGGATCATTCATAACTTTGGATAAGTTTGTATGTGTTCACTAACAGCCAAATTTGAAAGGAAATTACAATACCTATAATTTAAAAGTTACTAGTAATTACTAATAGTTAAGTTATTATTAGTTAACTATTATTTCAGATTTCCGTATTAACAAATTTACGAATTCACTAATTTACTAATGTACGAATGCACGAATGTACATTCGTAAATTGCGAATGTACGAATGCCTGAATTTACGAATGTCCAATTTTATCGAATTTACGAATAATTGGAAAAAATTCGTTAAACGGGTTTTCGTTAATTCGGATATACCCGAATTAACGAATTTGTCGAAATTCGTTAAAAAACTAATTCGGAACGAAACGAATTGCACATGCCTAGAAGTCACAAGAGCCCTACAGAAACGCATGAAACCCATTGCATGACTATACTTGTGTCAGGAAGTTGTGGACCTCTTATGATAGATTATAGTATAATTGAACTTTCATTTTAAGTAAGACAAATCTAATCCAGGTGTGGCAAAACAAAAGGCATGCAAAATCTTACAGTTTGTTTTTCAAAAAAGGCAACCTAAGTTAAAAAGCCTGCCCCCAGCCAGCATGTTGAAGAGAAGGACCCTTCCTCTCTCTATAAAAACAGTGATTTCTCTGCAGAGGTCCAACCTGATATTTTCTCCATTGATGTACCATGTCTTGTTCTGCACTGTGTCTCTGTATGAAGGTGGCAATTTTAGTATTGGCAGGGCTTTGCTTCCTCTTGACAGAGCTTCCAGGAGAGAGACTAGTCAGCAGCAAAGTAGTGACATCACCAAATCTTGTAAGACAGGTAGTCAGAGGTAGCAATGCCTTAGATCTCACACTGCAAATATACCGCTATGCGGCCACAGCCACAGAAGTGCCTAGGCACATTTTCATATCAGGAAGTGCTCTTGTATTTTTCTGGAGAATTTCAAGACCAAAGGTACTGCTTAGGTACAATTAACGCTTCTAAATTTTCTTTAAAACATAGCAAATCTTTACTTTCTAAGGTTATGCCCACTTTAAGTTGGCTAGAACTTCAGGAATTCAATTCTATGTTGGAGATTTACTAAAACGTGTTCGCACAGAGTCTGGTGCAGCTGTGACTAGTAACCATTCAGCTTTTAAATTATTGTTAAATAAAGCTTTGATAATGTCATGTCAAATTGCATGACAAATCGCAGCCTATTGCCGACAAGGGCACTGTCCCAATTGGTGCAACGCCGCACCGATTTCCAAAAGTAGTTCCTGCACTACTTTTAGTGACTTTGGGGTGATTTCAATATACATCTGTGCATGAACCCGCACAGATGTCTTTCAAATCGCCCCCGAACTTGCACTGAAATGTGGGTTTGAAATTGTGCGAGTTCAGCTAAACTGGTGCGATTTTAAACCTGCGCTCAGTGTGAACAAGGGCTAAAACCTAGAAGCTGATTGGTTACCATGCACAGCTGTACCAGATTCTGTTTGCACCAGTTTTAGGCTGGGTTCACATATGCGAATTGGATGCATTTTCCACCGCATCCAATTCGTATGGCATGTAAATGGGACCGGCTCTCAATAGAACTGGTTCACACATGTCCGGGGTGGCTGCAGTGCAGTTTCCAAAAGTGTCCTGTGAGTTTTTGGGTCCAGTTCAGGTGCGAATTCAGGCAAAAATTTGCACCTAAATCGCACCTGAACCAGTGAACAGGAACGCACCAGACCCCGGACTGCAAACCACAGCCAGATATATGTGAACCCAGCCTTAGTTAACCTCCCCGCCCATGTGTTGCCTATTTGCTTCTCCTCATCTTCTCCTTAGCAGAAGGAAATAGAAATTTGGGAAGACCTATCCCTATGCACTAATCCAAATGACGTATTCAAGAAACAGGCATGCGTTTGCTAGTATTCCATTAAATTTTCTCTTGCTTTTTTCACCCTGTTCCTATTAAAAGAAGCGTGCTTGCAATACAAGAGAAGTTTTGAACAAAGGCCAGTGCTGACTGCCATGTGACCTCCCCAGACCAGCTAATTGTCCGTGTACAATAGCAGAACAAAGGACAGGATTTCCTCTACAGTTCTGGGCTACCCTGCCAGGGTCATCTGATCAGTGAACGGGCACACATTTCGACCACTGATTCTGACCAGGATGAGGCAAAGGGCTACCTTCCTACGAAAATTTCCTGCATATAATGACTTAGTAAGTACTTTTCTTGTTAGTGTGTGATGTTTATGGGTTTGTGTGATTAATATCAATTGTAAGCCCATCACAGCTGATTATCATTTACAGCTGTGTAGAATATTAGGAATTTAGAACATTTCAAAAAGTTGTAGTGATAGAGAAGAATAAACGTACAGTGTTGTTCCTGTATGGGTGACAGGTGCATGTAAAGAATACCCTAGCAAACTCATACAATCAATACAGTGCCTTGAAAAAGTATTCATACCCCTTAAAATTTTCCACATTTTGTCATGGTACAACCAAAAACGTTAATGTATTATATTGGGGTTTTATGTGATAGACCAACACAACGTGGCACATAATTGTGAAGTGGAAGGAAAATGATAAATGGATTTAAAATTTTTTTACAAATAAATATCTGAAAAGTGTGGCGTACATTTGTGTTCAGCCCCCCTGAGTCAATACTTTGTAGATCAACTTTTTGCTGCAATTACAGCTGCAAGTCTTTTTAGGTATGTCTCTACCAGCTTTCTGGTACATCTACAAAATGCAAAATAACTGAAGCTCTGTCAGATTGGATGTAGAGCGTCTGTGAACGGCAATTTTCAAGTCTTGCCACAGATTCTCAATTGGATTTAGGTCTGGACTTTGACTGGGCCATTCTAACACATGGATATGCTTTGATCGAAACCATTGCATTGTAGCTCTGGCTGTATGTTTAGGGTCGTTGTCCTACTGGAAGGTGAACCTCCGCCCCAGTCTCAAGTTTTTTGCAGATTCTAACAGGTTTTCTTTTAAGAGTGCCCTGTATTTGGCTCCATCCATCTTCCCATCAACTCTGACCAGCTTCCCTGTCCCTGCTGAGGAAAAACATCCCCACAACATGATTCTGCCACCACCATGTTTCATGGTGGGGATGAGGTGTTCAGGGTGATATGCAGTGTTAGTTTTCTGCCACACATAGCATTTGCTTTTAGGCCAAAAAGTTTAATTTTGGTCTCATCTGACTAGAGCACCTTCTTCCACATGTTTGCTGTGACCCCCCCACATGGCTTCCCGCAAACTGCAAACTGGACTTCTTATGGGTTTCTTCTAGCCACTCTTCCATAAAGGCCAGATTTGTGGCGTGATTAATGCTCTTCTTGCCCGGCCTGTCAGTTTAGGTGGACGGCCATGTCTTTGTAGGTTTGCAGTTGTGCCATACTCTTTGTTCAAAGCTTGGGATATTTTTTTATTACCTAACCCTGCTTTAAACGTCTCCACAACTTTATCCCTGACCTGTCTGGTGTGGTCCTAGGCCTTCATGATGCTGTTCACTAAGGTTCTATAACAAACCTCTGAGAGCTTCACAGAACAGCTGTATTATACTGAGATTAATTTACACACAGGTGGACTCTATTTACTAATTAGGTGACTTCTGAAGGCAATTGGTTCCACTAATTTTAGTTAGGGTTATCAGAGTAAAGGGGGCTGAAAACAAATGCATGCCACACTTTTCAGATATTTATTTCTAAAAAAAATTGAAAACCATTGATCATTATCCTTCCACTTCACAATTATGTGCCACTTTGTGTTGGTCTATCACATAAAATCCCAATAAAATACATTTCTGTTTTTGGTTGTAACATGACAAAATGTCGAAAATTTCAAGGGGTATAAACACTTTTTCAAAGCACTGTATGTGTTGAGAAATGAATACGTAGCATGATGCAGAATGGAAAAGCAGTTTGTAGTAACCTGTAGCAAACACTCAGGATTTACACGATTGCCTGTCTGAAGACAAATGAAGGCTTTTCTTTATTGAAAAAGGTTGTTACACACCGTTCCTTTTTGCACAGAATTGTTACATAGGCTCACTATACTTAAGGTCCAGTTTAATTACCCAAGCATTATGGTAGTCTTATATTGCTACCAATACTTATCAAATTTCTATAACTCTGTGTAAAGCTGAGCACACAATCTCACAATCACAATCTCATTTAGATTTACCACAGATTATGTAGTACAGGGGTCTCCAAACTTTCTAATCAAAGGGCCAGCTTACTGTCCTTCAGACTTTGAGGGGGCCGGACTGTGGCCAGTGAGAGTAGAAAATGACCAGGCATCAATGGGAGTAAACATAGCCCCATTGTTGGTGGTGGGGAAGGAATAGTACCCTATCATTGGTGTCATTGGGAAGAATAGTGCCCTGCCGTTGGTGTCATTGGGAGGATCGGTGCCCCATTGTTCTGGTTAGTGGTAGGAATAGTGCCCCGTTGTTGGTATCTGTTGGAGGAATAGTGTCCAAAGGGCCAGATAAAGGCAAGCATAGGGCCACATCCAGCCCATGAGCCACAGTTTGGAGTTCACTGATGTAGTATGAGTCTGTCTGATTGAATTCATATTAAAGTTCAACTCAAGCAGTTTAGAAAAATGTAACCTTGCAGTGGGGCCCCTTTATGTCTAGGGGGTACAGGAACAGGCATTATTACTTATCCTATCCTCCTCTCCATCTAGCTCTGGTGGTGCTATCTTCTCCCCCGAAGCTCCAGTCTGTGGGCAGCCCCTCTGCATCATCGTGTACATTGCAGGGCTATTAACCCTGAATTGTATGAGGAGGCGATAAGTGTGCAACTGTGGCTAAGAGCAGCTTAGGGGGGAGGCTGCAGGGGACCGGTCACACCACTGGAAGGAGAAAAAGGTAAGTATTCCTCCCTATTTGTCACCCCTAGACATAATGAACATGAAACCCTTGCAGTGTGCAGAGGAGAAGCCCCACTTCAAAGGTACATTTTATTTTAATTCCTGGAGAAATAATAATTTCCCTGTTGGGATTCATAAAGTATTCTGAATTTGAGTTGGGCTTTAAGGCTAGGTTCACATTGAACCTGCACAGAAAAACGCAATGGATGTATGCTGGTGCCATTAATCCTAATGGCTCGCCGCACACACTGCAAAACGCACCCGCACTGGGAACCACACTGCACTTGTGGTTCCCGTGGGGGCTGCAATTCCAGAAATGGTGTAGGGACCATTTCCCTGCATCTCTGGAGGCACGGCAGCCCATTCAAATGAATGGACTGCCGTGCCCGCGCAAAACACGTCTCGCACAGCTGCCTAGGTGTGAACCTAGGGTAAATAAATTATGTAGGTAGGTCCTTGCAGAACAGATTTTGGTGAATTTAAAGGAGATTGCACCAGTTCATTACAAGTATAGTCAGTGACATTTTTGAAATTAGTAGATTCACTTATTCGTTCTGTCATATCTTTTAGCTTTATTTTATTTATAAATTTATCGTTTATTTATAGGCAGACATTTTTTACAATAGCCAAATTTGACTTTGAGATGCTACATTTTTTTACGTGTCTACATTTATGTTGTCGTATGCCTAGGTATAGTATAATGACCAACAGGACACATTATACGTAGTTCATGAAAGAAAAGCATACAACAGACAGCAATAATCATCTGTTTTCAAACCTGTCCCACAGTTTTCAGGATCTCCTCATGAGACCATGGGGTGAATGCTGACACCACATGCACTGTTTGGATATCTCATCTACATGGAGAAGCTCTACCAGTATGACGGAGCACTTCTATGTCAACGGCTGCTGTAAAGTACTGTAGATTGATGTGCTTTCTAGAGACAAACTTAACTATCTTGATCTTATAATTTGTGTGTACCAAACTCACCTGACCTTCTCTCTGGTACAGAATGTCTGCAGATCATTCCATGCAGAAGTATAATATGACCCAGGACAATCTCCGCGCAGCACCATTCAACTTGTTCATCCTCGTTTTTGGAGCTGGATTTCTACTCCTCATATTCTGCCTTATTTTTTGCTGCTATTTCTTCAGGTAAAAATTAAACACAAATCATTATGTATTGGATCTTAGTATATCTATAGCCAAAACCTTTGCTTTTTGTTTGGATAGCGTGGGAAAGGAGTAGAGCTCCTGGCAGGGTTTATCCTTCTTACACGGGCAGTAGACTTTGCCAGCCCCTAAAAAGCAATCTGTGTGAGATTGCTTTTTTAGGCCGTGTTTAAACCCCAGCTACTGCCACCGTCTGCACACTTGTTTGTCTATCATCAGGGATATTCTTTCTATTTTTGACTTTGAACTACTGTGCCACAGCCACCATAGCCGTGTCTGGCAGGTGGTTGCAGCATGGTCCCACTGACTTAAAGCGTTTTGTTATCCCAAAACTTCATATTCCTGATATGTGCCTGCTGTACCATGTACTTGTATGAAAAAGCATCCTGTTACTTGTATTGTCTACTTTGTGTGAAATCGCTGGTGTTCCTGCTAGTCCTCTTGCTTTCCTATTAAAAACTGACCACACTAAACAGGAGAGCACACCATTGTCAGTTCTCTAGCTATGCTGGGAACTCAGTGTATTCTCCTCCAATGATCAGACTTTTCCTGACACGCCCCCACTGCACAGCCATTCACTGGGAAGCTCACTGTGCTGCTGCTTCTCCTCCCCCAGCTGAGAACAGAAGGAATGTGATCACTGGTGAAAAGGTATTTATAGTTTTTTTTCTATCTATACAAAAATGTTTGCCTTTCATTTCTATTTTAAACTGAATGGGTTGTTTTACAAGGTGATCATTTACAATCACATTAACGAGTGAGCTAGTGTGACAGGCAATGCTGTCTGTCTCTCACTTAATTTCTTCATGGGTAAGCTCTTTGTGGGGTGAGACGCATTGGATTCAAAGTTGGACAGGTGAGATTATATGTTGTGAATCCTCTCCTATATTAAAGCTGGTTTTACATCAGTGAAGGCATCAGTGTGCGGCCTGTTCATTTCAATTTGGCTTGCTGTGCTTTGCATTGTGACAGCCCATTCGCTTTGGAATTGACTGCCAACTCACCTTAAAGAGGTCCAGCACCTTTTTTCTACGCATATGTGTTTGGCATGGTGCAATGAAGTGACATTTAAAATTAATGGCGATGTAAAATGCGTATCAATGCAATGCATATATGTGAAGTTGGCCTAAAGCTTGATGCACTTGTAGGCTTTACAATTGTGTGCTTATTAATCAGGGAGGTTTGCCAGAAGTGAAAGGGGGGATTTGCATTCTGTTTTACGTTTTGTTTCTGCAACAAAGACCATTACTGAGGGTGCTTTTCAGTGTTGCTCGTGTTTAGTAAAAGCAGCAGTACACGGTTACTGTAAACCTATAATGGGATTACCTTGTATTTTCAGTATTCTGTATAGAAACATTCATTATTTTACACTTGGCATTGAGCTATCATTACATCTACATTCTTTCTATATTAGCATTTGTGTAATATCCTGGTCACATACAAGCATAGTCTGTTCGTAGAATGTGGAAGGGCCAGTGGTTGCTGATATAGCATTTTTACTATAGCTTTTGTGGTTTTTACTCTGTTACCATAAGCCATTTACTGTTTTTCCTTTTGTTTTAGACTGAAACATCAGGAACAGTACAGGAGGCGAGGATATAAAAAGGTAACATATGGCTGATAATAGGGTACAGGGAGAAGAACTCTATTGTATTATGCATCTAGTTATTCATTTATAATTTTCTTTTTACACACAAGTATGGATCTGTCTCTATATCAGTCTTCAGTTATCCTTTGAAGACTAGCTCACATGATTTAGAGAGTCAACAGGCAGGCTCAATCCAGGCAAACAACCGCCGGGATGCTGGTGTAGTGGCACTAGCACAACTGCCCCTCCCCGCGTGGCACTAACACCCCCAGCCTGTCTGCCGGTTAGTTCTTACCCTGGATGCGGGCGGTGAGAGCAGCAGTCGGGTCTTTATGGAGTGTAGAGCTGATGCAGCCATCTTGCAGCGCGGTCGTCCCTGACCTTAAGCATGGTGGGCTCAGGGAAAGATGCTCCGGTGTCCTCTCCTGGAGCAGCTTCAGCGGTGCCTCTCTGCTCCTTCCGGTGCTAGGTGTCCAATAGGATCGTTCTCATGATCATTGAAACTTCACAAGGTGAGTTCTTGCATGGAGCCCCAGATCGAGGGAGATTGACAGTTATTTTGTGTTTCTTCCATTTGCGAATAATCTCACCAACTGTTGTCACCCTCTCACCAAGCTGCTTAGCGATGGTCTTGTAGCCCATTTCAGCCTTGTGTATGTCTACATTTCTTGGACAGCTCTTTGGTCTTGGCCATTGAGAGATTGGAATCTGATTGATTGATTGCTTTTGTGGACAGGTGTCTTTTATACAGGTAACAAGCTGAGATTAGGAGCACTCCCTCTAAAGCCTCGTACACACGGTACATTTGTTGGGCAACCGAGCATCTGATTTTTGTCAAAAGGGCATGTGCCAGGAACTTGTCTTGCATACTAATGTTACACAATTGTTGTGCCACAAACACGAACATAGTGACGCACTACGAGGAATTTCAGCTCTTGAGCGCCACCCTTTGGGCCCCTTCTGCTAATTTTGTGCTTGGTGAGCATTGATTCCGAGCATGCGTGTTTGTACTTTCGACTTTTGTGTGACGGATTTGTGTACTGACCATACGAAAATCGGACATGGAGCCATTGTCCACCGAAAATTTACTAGCCTGCCATCCAACATTTGTTGTCCGAAAATTGGAAAACAATTGTCTAAAGGAGCGTACTAATGGTAGGAATTTAGGACAACAGTCTGTCAACAGACAACCCCCTTCCAACAATCAAACCGAGTGTACGAGACTTTAGAGAGTGCTTCTAAACTCAGCTCTTTACCTGTATAGAAAACACCTGGGAGCCAGAAATCTTGCTGATTGATGGAGAATCAAATACTTATTTCACTCATAAAATGCAAATCAATTTATAACTTTTTTGAAATGCATTTTTCTGGATTTTTTTTTGTTATTCTGTCTCTCACTGTTAAAATAAACCTACCATTAAAATTATAGTCTGATCATTTCTTTGTCAGTGGGCAAACGAACAAAATTAGCAGGGGATCAAATACTTTTTTCCCTCACTGTATCTCTGTGGGCCACAAATTGCCCCATGTTAAAAAAAAAACGAGGGGAGGGGTATTCTGTAATGTTGTCCTGGGATGACAATGAATCTTCTTGATATGTACAGTATTTTGAGTGTTGTTACCCTGGAGAAGTGTGCTACTGGTAGGATCACCAGGTGAAAATAAAGGAAAAATAATTTAAGGCTACTTCCACTCTGGTGATTAAGGCCGGTGCAAATTGTAGCAGCAGAAATCTTCAGATTCCTGCTGTGGCTGGTAGCAGATACGTGCAGCCACCGGCCCCATTCACTATGACATGTCACTGCTGCCAGTCACATACCTGTGCTGTTCATAGCTTCCCAGAAGGTTGGACCCCCAAATTGCCAGAAGTCAATTTTCGCTCTTGTATGATTCAATACTCATTCTAGTATATTCCAGAGATCTCAAAGAATTCTCTAAACAGGATGATGTGCAGAGGATAACATATACATGTCCGCTGAAAATAAATGTAAACAGTAGTTCTCCAATTGTAGTGATTGTACAAATCAATTTATTAAAATAGATTAAAAACAATTACATGGAAGCATAAAAAAGCTATATTATATATATATATAATATAAATAAATATATATATATATATATATATATATATACACACACACACAGTATCTCACAAAAGTGAGTACACCCCTCACATTTTTGTAAATATTTTATTATATCTTTTCATGTGACAACACTGAAGAAATGACACCAAAGTGTCAATATTTTGTGTGGCCACCATTATTTTCCAGCACTGCCTTAACCCTCTTGGGCATGGAGTTCACCAGAGCTTCACAGATTGCCACTGGAGTCCTCTTCCACTCCTCCATGATGACATCACAGAGCTGGTGGATGTTAGAGACCTTGTGCTCCTCCACCTTCCGTTTTGAGGATACCCCACAGATGCTCGAAAACGTTTAGACTTTACAACCCCTTTAAATACATTTCAGTTAGCGTGTTCAATACTTTTTCCCTGTGTCATTCTATTTTATTACACATACATTAATTTCTGTACTCATTTGTTTTGGTTTCTTTGTATGTATGGATTGCATGGGTTATGGGTTGTTACCGGCATGTGGTGAAAATTTCATGTCAATAGCACCTTTAGAAATATATTTACCTAGAAAAATGGTGACGTGTTCAATACTTATTTTACCCGCTGTGTGTGTGTGTGTGTGTGTGTGTGTGTGTGTATATGTATATATATATATATATATATATATATATATATATATATATATATATATATATATATATATATATACACACAAACACACACACACAAAGTTCAAATAACAGTGCCAAACAATATGTGAATGTGTGTGCAACTTGTGTAGTAAAATGTCAGTTTCCAAAGCTTTGTCCTTTTAACACAAGTGGACACTTTTGCCCCTGAAGACATCTGGTGTGTGCATTGTACCATACAAGACCAAATCTTGACCTTTGGCATAATGGGGTGCAACCTTCTGGTAAGCCAGCACAGGGTGGAGATGATGGCAGTTTATCAAATCAAGGAGTCTCGCTCAGTTTGCTGCACCTTGGATTATAGTGTTCTGTTTTGTGAGATACAGTGCCTTGCAAAAGTATTCACCCCCTTGGCTTTTTACCTATTTTTTTACATTACAGCCTTTAGTTCAATGTTTTTTTTAATCTGAATTACCGTATATACTCAAGTTTTTCAGCACATTTTTTTGTGCTGAAAATGCCCCCCTTCGGTTTATACTCGAGTCTCCTTCCTCACTGTGTCCATCTGCAGCCTTACGATCTCCCGGCTGTCCTGTCAAGGTTTTTAAATTTAAATTTTAAAATTAGAAAAATATATACATAAAACTATTTTTCAGAAATAAAAAAATGATAATTGGCACGTGCGTATGTATTCACCTTTTTGTTATGAAGCCCATAAAAAGCTCTGTGCAACCAATTACCTTCAGAAGTCACATAATTAGTGAAATGATGTCCACCTGTGTGCAATCTAAGTGTCACATGATCTGTCATTACATATACACACCCTTTTGAAAGGCCCCAGATGCTGCAACACCTAAGCAAGAGGCACCACTAATCAAACACTGCCATGAAGACCAAAGAACTCTCCAAACAAGTAAGGGACAATGTTGTTGAGAAGTACAAGTCAGGGTTAGGTTATAAAAAAATATCCTAATCTTTGATGATCCCTAGGAGCACCATCACATCTATCATAACCAAATGGAAAGAACAATGGCACAACAGCAAACCTGCCAAGAGACGGCCGCACACCAACACTCACGGACCGGGCAAGGAAGGCATTATTCAGAGAGGCAGCACAGAGACCTAAGGTAACCCTGGAGGAGCTGCAGAGTTCCACAGCAGAGACTAGAGTATCTGTACATAGGACGACAATAAGCCGTACGCTCCATAGACTTGGGCTTTATGGCAGAGTGGCTAGAGGAAAGCCATTACTTTTAGCAAAAAACAAAAAATGGCACATTTTGAGTTTGCGAAAAGGCATGTGGGAGACTCCCAAAATGTATGGAGGAAGGGGTTCTGGTCTGATGAGCCTAAAATTTAACTTTTTGGCCAAGAAAAAATGTCTGGTGCAAACCCAACACATCACATCACCCAAAGAACACCGTCCCCACAGTAAAACATGGTGGTGGCAGCATCATGCTGTGGGTATGTTTTTCAATAGTCGGGACTGGGAAACTGGTCAGAGTTGAGGGAAAGATGGATGGTGCTAAATACAGGGATATTCTTGAGCAAAACCTGTACCACTCTGTGTGTGATTTGAGGCTAGGACGGAGGTTCACTTTCCAGCAGGACAATGACCCCAAACACACTGCTTAAGCAACACTTGAGTGGTTTAAAGAAAAGGAGTGGAGACATGTAAATATGTTGGAAGGGCCTAGTCAAAGCCCAGACCTCAATCCAATAGAAAATCTGTGGTCAGACTTAAAGATTGCTGTTCACAAGTGCAAACCATTCAACTTGAAGGAGGTGGAGCAGTTTTGCAAGGAGGAATGGGCAAAAATCCCAGTGGTAAGATGTGGCAAGCTTATAGAGACTTATCCAAAGCGACTTGGAGCTGTGATAGCCGCAAAGGGTGGCTCTACAAAGTATTGACTTTAGGGGGTGAATAGTTGTGCACATTGACTTTTTCTGTTATTTTGTCCTATTTATTGTTTGCTTCACAAAAAAACAAACAAAAAAAAAACAAAAAAAAAAACCACCTTCAAAGTTGTGGGCATGTTCTGTAAATTAAATGATGCAAATCCTTAAACAATCCATGTTAATTCCAGGTTGTGAGGCAACAAAACACGAAAAATGCCAAGGGGGTGAATACTTTTGCAAAGCACTGTATCTGTAATGGTATAACAGTTTAATGGAGAGGTCTCTTAGGGAGAGATTTACTAAAATTGGTGCACACAGGATCTGGTGCAACTGTGCATAGTAACCAGCTTCTAACTTCAGCTTGTTTAATTAAGCTTTGACAATAAAATCTAGAAGCCGATTGGCTACTATGCAGATCTGCTCCAGTTTTAGTAAATCTACCCCATGTCTTCCTGTATCCCATACTTTATGGTTTGTTAGGTCCGAAAAGGAAATTTTCTGTTCCATTTCAAACGAATTATGGGATTTGACAACGTGTTAGAAGCTATTAAATGTAACCTCTAGGACAAACATTTTTCCACCACCAGTTAAATGGCAGGCGTCCATGTCATTAAATAGTAATGTGAAAGTCTTCCCCTTTTATTGCTATTTATAGTGTCCACCTGTTCAAATCCTTACAGAGTGTGCCAGGCTGATATGTGATAAAGCTGAACACAAAGCCCCACTCAACAGGTCTTCATTTTACTGTACTTCTCAATCCACATGAATCTCTATAAAGATTTTGGGGGTTCCTAAAAGGAAAGTTTTTTTTTTTTTTTTTTTGGCACGTCAATTCACCAAAGAACTTGATATGCAATTAATGTATTGCTGTAATAGACCATATTGGATCACCATTAACCCTTATTTTAACCCAATATAAAAGAATTAAAAAAAAATACAGTCACCAATCAGGCTTAATCCCTGAAGCTTGCATTCCCCGCAGCAACCAAACAAATGTAATCTCTGGGCAGCTAGAGATTAGAAGTTGGAATATGACTGGTTCCTGTGGACAATACAGACAGTTACGTGAGATGCTCGGTAAAGACCAGTTTTTTTTTTTTTTTGGGATGACTATTTGCAGATTGGATAGTATGCTCAGCGCACCAATCTAAAATATTAGTCTCAGCAAAGAGAATTCTCAACTGATGATTGCTATTTTAAATAACGCATGCTTTATAGCTTAGTGATATAAGCCATATGTTGTTAAAGCTACTCTGTTTTTGTGAGGACTTCTGTATTGGACTTTATTTAGTTTTTCTGCAGCAAAGATATATTTGAATGGTTAGTATAGCTTGGTGCATTAAATTTTAACCACTTCAGCCCCGGAAGGATTTACCCCCTTCCTGTCCAGAGCACTTTTTGCGATACGGCACTGCGACACTTTGATCTGATTTGATTTGATCACCTCTGCGGGGTTTTTTTTTCTTGCGCTATAAACAAAAAAAGAACGTCAATTTTGAAAAAAAAGCAATATTTTTTACTTTTTGCTATAATAAATATCCCCAAAAAATATATGAAAAAACTAATTTCTTTCTCAGTTTAGGCCGATATGTATTCTTCTACATATTTTAGGTAAAAAAAAAAAAAAATCGCAATAAGCGTATATTGATTGGTTTGCGCAAAAGTTATAGCGTCTACAAAATAGGGGATAGATTATGGCATTTTATTATTAATTTATTTTTATTAGTAATGGCGGCGATCTGAGATTTTTATCATGACTGCGACATTATGGAGGACACATTTTGACACTATTTTGGGACCATTGTAATTTTATAGAAATAAAAAACTGCGCTAGGGGAAAAAAAGGGAAAAAAATATAAAATAAAAAATAGAAGCTGCGGTTATAAGTGAGGCACACTAAAACAGAATAAAGAAAATAAAAACCGCGCTGCAAAGTAAGTAGTCCTATAGAAAAGTCCAGCAATCATAAATCATGAGTGAGTGATGTGAAATTCCTCAAAATTCAAATCTTGTAGGTGAATAATCAGGTGAACACATCTAGAAGGTAGAGCGCTTACCAGAAGTAAGCCAAAATAGGCGAGTGGCTTAAAACCCAACCGGGGCCTTTGGAAATCGATCCCAATGGAATAGAAAGGTCACACTCGAGCCGTGGGGGTAGATCCGTCACGGATTATCCAAAAATATATGAGAAAAACATAGCATAATACTGATACTGGCAGGAAAACGCCCAGGTGATAATCAAAGGCTGGCAGGCTAATGCAACATGCTCATCTGATCTCACTAACCTGAGATCCATCTGATCCGTTTTCTGCATATTTTAGTCTGACATCTGGTAAGCAGATTCTACAAGTGGCTTGTTACACCCAGAGGGATTCTCTTCTATATCGTTTATTTTGGTGATGGTTGTATGCTCACTAGCCTTTAAGTATCTGGTAAGCAGACTATTTGGAAGGCTCAATATAATTTATTTAGTGATTTTCACTTATTGCATGATTGCATGGCACTCACTTATTAATCCTAGTTGTGTTTGAGACACTGGATGTGGTTTATGATTATATATGATTTTCTGTTTTGTGGTGTGCTGCATTTTTTGCATTGGTTTTGCTATCAGTATTATGCTGTTTTTCTCATATATTTTTGGATAATCCGTGACGGATCTGCCCCCACGGCTCGAGTGTGACCTTTCTATTCCATTGGGATCGATTTCCAAAGGCCCCGGCTGGGTTTTAAGCCACTCGCCTATTTTGGCTTACTTCTGGTAAGCGCTCTACCTTCTAGATGTGTTCACCTGATTGGTGAGATGGCTGAGCCATGGTTTTACCGCACCTTGACTGCCCACTGCAAAGTTTAAAGAAGCATGTTGAGTTACCAGGCAGCACCATCTGTCAATCTCGGCCATTCAAGTCAATAGCCAAACACTTGTCTAGCGGTTGTAGCACATTATGAATTGCCATTTGGGGGGGGGGGGGCGTTCAGGAGGTGGCAGTTTTCCACCTGGGAGCAGTTGCTTAGCTGCACTCTGAAAAGCAATCCATTATAAATCACTTTTCAGAGCCTGGGCTAGTGTGAACATAGCCTTAAAGTGGTTGTAAACCTAGTTACACCACTTGTACCTCCAAGTAAGCCTATAATAAGGCTTACCTGTAGGTACTGTAAATATTTCCTAAACCTATACGGTATATAGAAAATATTTACCATATACCCTTGCGACGATGTCAACGGCGCATGCGCACTGAAAAGAAGGCCTGCTTGTGCCATTTCTTCAGGGCTGGTGCCGTGACCGGCATGCGGGGGAAGGATATCGCCGCGGCTCCTGCCAATCACAGCGCCGGAGCCTGCGAACCCGGAAATAATTTCGGGACACATGTCACCGGTCACAGCGGTATGCGGGAACCGCTGCAACAGCTTCGATCTAAGGTAAGTATTTCATATTGAGCTCGTAGCACGCAATGCACACTATCTCATTATGACTTTGTCTTACAGGGTTTGTTTTTTTTGGGGTTTGTTTTTTTTTCGGTTTCCAACCACTTTAAGTTGACAATGGATGAGTCATTTTTTTCATTCAACCAGCGGGTTGAATGAAAGAAAACAGGCCCAGGTCTCCCATCCGCACATTCGAGCTGGATGGGGGAATCCTCCCTGCTGTGTCTTTGTGTTCTGACAGCAGGGAAACTTCCCCGCTGTCAGACTACACCGATCAGTGTTGCCGGCTTTAACCTGCAGTGCTCATCAGGCAGCTAAAATCCAACAGGGTGGTTGTACAGAAGTTAATCGGTAGACCGACTGTTCAACCACAGTGTCCAAACGTGGACTGAAATTATGCATGGCCTGTTTTATAGTGTATTAGTGAATGAGCCTGATAACATTTGTTTACTACTGTTTTTGCCACGCTGATGTGTTGATCATTTTATATTGTTTTAGGTAGTCTTAAAAGACAAAACAAAGAGAGCCAACCTTGTTGGGGTAAGTTTCATATAGATCCAGCTGCCATCTGGATTGCAGATTTGCTTTTAGCAAAATTTTGGAGCGTGTCTGTGGGAATTTGTTCCCATTCACCCAAAACAGCAATTATGAGGTCAAGTACTGATGTTAAACACCAGCACATAATCAGATTTCCAGTAATCCCAAAGGTGTTCAATAGGGGTTGAGGTCTAGACTACAGACCAGTGGAGTTTCTTCCCACCAAACGCATCACACCATGTCTTTATGGATTTGGCTTTGTTTACAGGGGCACAGTCATGGTGTAACAGAAAAGGGGATGATTTGTTTGCTTGTAGCAGTAATATTATCCTTCCCTTTAAATACCTAAATCCATAATTTGAGAGGAACACACAAATTGTGATTGCTGCAGTTAATCACTGGCTGTGCAAACAGTCTTGAATAGCTGCGGTCGCCAAGAACCTGTTATTGCAGTGCACTGGCTCGGTGGCCGAAGCTATCAGCTCACAGCTGTCAAACCCAGGGGCAGGAATCAGGCTTTACATTGTGGCTAAACGTCTGAGCGAATGCAGCCTAAGGCCGGGTTCACACTTGTACGACACACGCTCCGGCTTTGGGAGCTCATGTGAAAATCAACGTTTCCCTATGGGAGCCATCCTAACTGATTGAACACAAGTCGGTCCGACTTTGAAAATGCTCCCTGCACTACTTTGGTCCGACTTTGATCCTACTTCAGCTCACTGAATATCACTGAAATTGGATCAAAGTCGGATCGCCGTCTTAACTGACCCAACTTTGGCATGCGACTTGTGCTCTGAGGATCTTGAAGGGGAACTCCACGCCGAATTAAAAAAAAAAAGCGGCATGGGTTCTCCCTCCAAGAGCATACCAGGCCCTTCAGTCTGGTATGGATTTTAAGGGCGTGGGGGTCCCCCCCCAAAATTCATACCAGACTCTTATCCAAGCACAAGCCCGACAGATCAGGAAAGGCGGAGTGGACGAGCGAGCCCCCCCACCCCCTCATGAACCGTACAAGGCCGCATCCCCTCAACATGGGGCAGTGGGTGCTTTGGGCAGGGGGGACCCTGCGCGCCCCTCCACCCCAAAGCACCTTGTCCCCATGTTGATGAGGACAAGGGCCTCTTCCTGACAACCCTGGCCGTTGGTTCTCGGAGTCTGCAGGCGGGGGGCTTATCGGAATCTGGAAGGCCTCTTTAACAAGGTGGCCCCCCTCCCGGCCCACCACCCTATGTGAATGAGTAGGGGTACATTGTACCCCTACTCATTCACTTAAAAAAAAAAAAAGTGTCAAAAATAAACACAGCTTTTTAAAGTAATTTATTAAGGCAGCCCCGGCATCTCTTCCGACTTCTTCTCCCTTCTTCGTCTCTTCTTCCTCCTCCGCTGATGTCTTCTGCCTCTACCGGTTTTTCTCCGCTGATGTCTTCTAGCCCTCTCCGGTTCTTCTCGCTCTGTCTGCTGTCTTCTGCCTCTGCCGGGTCTTGTCCGCTGTCTTCTCGCTCTTTTACTGGGTCTTCTCCACTGTCTTCTCCCTCTGTTCTTCCGATGTTGACTCGATGCTCTCTCCTGCTCTAATGCTGGGTGCACGGTGTGCCACTACTTATATTGGCATGGGGCGGGGTCACCGAAGACCCGCCCCTTACGACATCACCGCCCCATGCCAATATAAGTAGTGGCACACCATGCACCCAGCATTAGAGCAGGAGAGAGCATCGAGTCAACATCAGAAAAAGTACAGAGGGAGAAGGCAGTGGAGAAGACACAGCAAAAGAGCGAGAAGACAGCGGACAAGACCGGGCAGAGGCAGAAGACAGCAAACAGAGCGAAGAGAAGAAGAACCGGAGAGGGCTAGAAGACATCAGTGGAGAGGGGAGAAGAGCCGGAGAAGGGAGAAGAAGTTGGAAGAGACGCCGGAGCTGCCTTAACCACTTCAGCCCTGGAAGATTTGGCTGCTGAATGACCAGGCCTTTTTATGCGATTCGGCACTGCGTCGCTTTAACTGACAATTGCGCAGTCGTGCGACGCTGCACCCAAACAAAATTGACGTCCTTTTTTTTCCACAAATAGAGCTTTCTTTTCTTGGTATTTGATCGCCTCTGCGGTTTTTATTTTTTGCGCTATAAACAAAAAAAGAGTGATAATTTTGAAGAAAAAAAGCAATATTTTGTACTTTTTGCTATAATAAATATCCCCATTTTTTTTAAAAAAAAGCTAATATTTTCTTATAGCGTCTACAAAATAGGGGATAGAGTTATAGCATTATTTTTTTTTTTAAACTCGTAATGTCGGCGATCTGCGATTTTTAGCGGAACTGCGACATTATGGTGGACACATCGGACACTTCTGACACATTTTTGGGACCATTGGCATTTATACAGCGATCAGTGCTATAAAAATGCACCGATTACTGTAAAAATGTCACTGACAGGGAAGGGGTTAACACTAGGGGGCGATCAAGGGGTTAACGGTGTTCCCTGCTACGTGTTTCTAACTGAAGGGGGAGGAGACTGACTAGACGAAGTGACGGATCGTGGTTCCTAGCTAATAGGAACACACAATCTGTCACTCCTCTCAGAACAGAACAGGGATTTGTGTGTTTACACACACGCTTCCCTGTTCTGCCTCTCGTGCTCGCGATCGATCTTGGCTGGCAGTCATCGCGACCATCGGTCACGAGCATCGGCACCCCCCCAGTGCAGCGGGCGCATGCGCGCACCTGGTATCCCATGAGCCAACGTATAGCTACGACGGCCATCCTGCCGCAGTAAAATGATGGCGACTGGTCGGCAAGGGGTTAATAAATTACTTTAACAACCTGTGTACTTCATACTCTCACATTAGTGCCTGCTAATATATGATGCTTTTTATATGTATTGCAACCATAATATATGCCGTACCTTCTTTGAGATGGAAACTGTACATGTATGACCGCTACACCCATGTTATGTATACTGTTGCCCAATAAAACTTTTTTTTAGGTGAATGGGTAGGGGGTACAATGTACCCCCTACTCATTCACATAGCGTGGGGGCCTGGATTTGGGGGCCCCCTTGTTAAAGGGGGCTTCCAGATTCTGATAAGCCCCCCCCGCAGACCCCGACAACCAACGGCCAGGGTTGTCGGGAAGAGGCCCTTGTCCTCATCAACAAGGTGCTTTAGGGTGGGGGGCGTAGGGCCCCCCTGCTCAAAGCACCCACCCCCACCCATGTTGAGGGCATGCGGCCTAGTACGGTTTAGGAGGGGGGGCTCGTCCCCACCCCCTTTCCTGACCTGCCGGGCTGTGTGCTCGGATAAGGGTCTGGTATGGATTTTGGGGGGACCCCCACGCCATTTTTTCAGCATGGGGGTTCCCCTTAAAATTCATACCAGACCGAAGGGCCTGGTATGCTCTTTGAGGGGGAACCCATGCCGTTTTTTGTTTTAACATTTTGCTTGGAGTTCCCCTTAAAGACACAGTGCCTGGTATTGTCGGGGATCAAAGTCGGACGCATTTTGGACTTCAAGTCGCAGGGCAAAGTTGGATCCAAAGTGGTATGACTGTCGCGTCGTACCAGTGTGAACCTGGCCTCAGGGTTAATTCACACTAGCTGCTGTGTTACAATGCCGCAGCTGGTTTGCAGTGCAGACCAGCGAGATTGCTACAATGCGAATCGTGGCACATCACATTGTTCACTTTTTTTTAAATTAACTTTATTGAAATGTCAAACATTTAACGTTCAATTGCCGGCCAAGTGGTGCGAGGCGGAGGCTTGCCTCATAAGCATGTAGTATTTTTTTCAGTGTATTGCATCGCAGTGGTGTGAACTGGGCACCAGGCATTTTGCCTTGTCATATGGTGACTCTGCACTGGAATAGCTGCCTAATGCAGTCACACCACATTTTGTGTGAATATACCCTTAGGCTGGGTTCACACCATCGCCGCATGCGGCTCCCAGCAGGGGTCCAATGCATCCTGGTTCACAGTATCAGGTCCAATTTCATCCCAAATTTTAGGCTGAATTTGGACCTAAAATGGACCAAAAGATGCACAGAGCTCCTGATCAAATTTGCACCGGAGCCACAGCGAAGATATGTTAACGGGCTCCATAGAGAGCAGGTCAAAATCTCTTGCTTTTGCAAATTCCCTGCATCCAATTTGCAATGGTGTGAACCCAGCCTGAATGAGGAGCCCGAGTTTCTTCAGTATTTCAGATCAAAAGTGGTTAGGAGAAAAATTCACACTAAAAAATGTTCCCCAAAATATGTGTACAAATGTAAGTTCATCTTTGTTTTCTTTCATCCACAGCAAATGTGTGCAGTTTGTCTGGAAGAATTCAAGGTTAAGGAAGAACTTGGACTGTGTCCTTGTACCCATGCCTTTCACACAAAGTAAGTCCCATTTAGAAAGAGTATGCAGTGCTTGCCATATCAGGTAATTCTGCATAGTAACTGCAGCCAAAATTTTGGATAAAATGGAGAATTTACATTTTTGTCATGGTGTTTCAGCAATCTTTCCTTTTTCTGAAGGAAGATGTTGCAGCTAGGTATGCTCTGTCCACATCCAGGCAGTGGAGTGAAATCTTCTTGGTGTTTTGTAGCAGGACATAGGAAAGGGGCAACTTTCTCCTAGAGGTGAAAGTAATGCCGCGTACACACGGTCGGACTTTTCGTCTACAAAAGTCCAACGGACGCTGACGGGCTAAAGCTGGCTGGTAATCCGATCGTGTGTGGGCTTCTCCGGACTTTCAACTGACTTTTTTAGCCTCAAATCCGACGTACTTTAGATTTGAAACATGCTTCAAATCTTTCCGACGGACTCGAGTCCGGTCGAAAAATCCACTCGTCTGTATGCTAGTCCGACGGACAAAAACCCATGCTAGGGCAGCTATTGGCTACTGGCTATGAACTTCCTTATTTTAGTCCGGTGTACGTCATCACGTAAGAATTCGACGGACTTTTGTGTGATCGTGTGTAGGCAAGTCTGTTCGTTAGAAAGTCCGCCGCAAGTCCGTCGAAAGTCCGCCAAAAGTCCGTCGAAAGTCTGTCGGACAGGCTGTCGGACTTTTGTAGCTGAAAAGTCCGACCGTGTGTACGCGGCATAAGAGACAACCTTGAGGAGGAAGGAGAGCCTGGTTCTTAGGACAAGCTTGTCCTTATGTAAGAAAAGAAAAGGCTCCTTACAAGAAAGCTGCTCACTTTGAGATATGCCTGACAGAGGTAATTGCCAACAAAAATAGCCACCTTACTACCTACAATAATATTTTAGTTAAGTACTAGATTCAGACCCCAGAGAGACACAGGGAGGTTGCAGTGGGGAATGAACATATGTAACTCCTTGTATTGTTGTCTTTTTTTTTTTTGCAATAATTTTTTTTTTTATTGAAGAGAAAGCTGTTCAAAAAGGGACAATCAGTCAGTGATTGGACCTTCTATGAGGTAGAAAGCGATGGCGGCCTATGCTGTGAAGTTTGTTTTATCCTGTATCTAATTGTGAATATTGGTCAGAATACCGGAACACCCACCAGGGTGACCATAACTTGTTAAATTTTTCAGAGCATTTCCTATCAATGGCCACCATTTCTTCCATATGATAGATATCTTCTATGGAGTGAAACCATTCAGAGATAGAAGGGGCACACTTTAATTTCCAGTGCCTGGAAATCAGAATGTTTGCTGTATTTAGCAGATGTCTGGTTAGAGACCTTTTTGTAACGTCTCATGGAGCAGTCTGCGATGTGTAGGATGCAACACGCCGGAGTGAGAGGGATTTTGGTTTCCGTGATAAGTTTGATTAACTTGCATACTTTCCAGAGGGGCACCAGTTGAGGACTGTCCCACCATATGTGTAGGATCATGCCCTGTGCTTGCTCACACCTCCAGCATGAGTCCAGGGACAGTGGGTACTACTTTTTAATTTTATCCGGTGTGGCGTACCAGTGTGTTAAGAGCTTATAAGACATTTCCTGTAGTCTTGTACCAATTGAACATTTGTGAGTAAAGATTGAGGCTTGCCGCCATTGTTCATTGGTAAGATTAATTTGAAATGTTTTTTCCCCCTGTGCTCGGGGCTCCATGGATTTCCCCACCCCTAGCCCCCTGAAGCCAGGAATACATGAGTGAAGTAGATTTGGTTAGCGGAGTTCCAGAGAGGCAGGTGTGTTCAAATGTGGTCGTAGTTCTGAAAAACTGACGATTAGCTGGGGAAGTGTACACGTAGTTGTGCAGTTAGTGGTTGGTCCAGAAGGAAAAGGGACGTTGAGGACCCAAGTCCAGTTTTAAGGAGTCAAAAGGTTTAACGTAGTAGCATCGACACAGTGCGTCATTAAAAGGGGCACGTGTTGGTCAGTGGGTGAGGTTAGATGAATATCTACCCCAGGGGGGAAGTCTGGATTTTGGGTAATGGGTGTAAGCGGGCCTGGGAAAGAGGATAGTTTATAGCGACTCGTCGCATGAAACGCTCTCATCGGCGCTCCTAATAGTGGGTGCTGTTGTAGACTGTGTGGTAATTTCTTCCAAGGAATCCAAGGGAGGAATCTTGGGTACAGTGTTGATGAGGTCTCCTCCAAGGTGACTCAGTCTTTGTTCCCTATGGCAATTCCAATCTAGAATTCTAGCTAAATGTACCCCAAAGTGGTAAAGTTTAAAATCTGGGAGACCGATACCCCCCCCCCCATTCTTTCGGCTTGGTAAGGGTGTCAAGTTTTATGTGTGGTTTTCGCCCCATCCAAATAAAGGTGCGCATGATGGCATTAAGTCGTTTTAAAAACTGGCAAGAGAGTGGTATAGGCAAAGTATGGAAGTGGTATAGAATTCTGGGCAATATTACCATTTTGAGTATGGCAGCTCTGCCAAACCATGAGAAGGGCCTAGTTGTCCAACCCTTTGTATGTTGTTTAACAAGGGAGGGAATTTAGTGTTATAAGTATACACGAGATTGACGGGGAGTCTAATTCCTAGGTAGGTGATGGCTGAAGTTTCCCATTTGAATGAGCATGAGGCGCGTGCTCTAGCTAGTGGGTCAGGGAGTAGGGTAGGATTAAGGGCTTCTGATTTGGTATAATTTATTTTCATATTGGAGATGTATCCGAAAAGCCGGAAGGCTTTAGTGGAATTGAGATATGTGGCTGAGCGAGAAAGAATAGGTTATCCGCGTAAGCTGCTATTTTGTAAGTGTTATGACCTATCGGAAATCCTCTGTCTGGATTTGCGTTGGTCAGGCGGATAAAGGGCTCTAGTGATAATATAAACAAGAGGGGGGATTGGGGGCAACTCTGCCTCGTGCCATTATTGATATGTACTGCTTCAGAGAGGGTGCCATTTATTTTAAGTTGGGCCTGTGGTTTATGGTATAAAGCCACTATCCATGACATCATGTGAAATCCCAGGCCAATTTGTCTACAGGTGGTGAACAGGTAGTCCCAGGCCACACGATGAAAGGCCTTGTCCGCGTCGGTAGACAGGAGAAGACCTTCGATTCCCATTGTATGTGCACAATGAACCAAGTTGAGGGCCTTTATGACGTTGTCACGGGCTTCCCTCCCCGGCATAAATCCCACCTGCTCGAGCTCAATAAGTTTGGGTAGAAAAGTCGTCAGTCTAGTGGCCAGAATTTTTAAATCCAAATTCAGTAACGAAATTGGCCTATAGATAGCGCAGTCTGTGGGATCTTTAGCTGGTTTGGGGAGCAGAGCTATATGAGCCATCGTAAAGGTGTCTGATATGGGTTGAGTGGTTTTCAGGTGATTAAGGGCATGCAGAAAGGGCATCTTTAGGATGTCCGTAAAGGTTTTGTAATAATGTGCAGTGAACCCATCAGGACCTGGGCTTTTACCAGATTTGAGAGCCTTAATTGCCAATAGAAGCTCGTCTTCTGAAATAGGTGACTGCAAAGATTCAACTTCAGACGAGGTTAGGGCATGCCACTCTCTTTAATGTAGTCACGCAAAATGTGCTCTCTATCTCCTTTGAAGTCCGGGGGTGTATGGGATATGGGCAGATTCTAAAGCTTGGTGTAGAAATTGCAACGCAATCTGATCCGTTTTGTACAAGGGTTGACCCTCTAAATTCTTAATGGATAGAATAGATCGAGCGTGGGTTAATGCTTTAAGAGCTTTTGCAAGAAATTTGCCACATTTATCGCCCGTGCTCATTAAAGAAACCCTTCTTAAAATAACGAATGCGCCTCGCTTTAAGATTGAGCAAGGACTTTAATTTTTCACGCGTTTCCAACAGTTTTGTAGACATGGCTTCCATGCGAGACTGCTTATGTTGGTTTTCTAAGGCCGCAATTTTTTCCGCTAGTGTCGCAGTGATTTTATTGGCTTTCCTTTTTTGTGGGTTCCTAGGCGGATATGTTTGCCACATATGACGCACTTATGCGCCTCCCAAATCAACAGGGGAGGCATTCCATCTGTGTCATTAAGCTGAAAGTATGTTTTAAGTGCTACGGCTATCTGTTGGGAAGTAACGGGGTCAGTCACTAAGGTAGGGTTCAACCTCTGTGAGGTTTAGCCTGTCTGTGTCAAAATCGACACTGAACAATGGTCTGAAAGAGTTTGTATGTGAGCAGCGCCCAGTAGAGGTAGGTCACATTGCATGATGAACACATAGTCGATGCGCGAGTGGTTCTTATGCAGTGGTGAGTAATAGTAAAATCTGTACCTGCCCGGTGTACCAGGCGCCATGCATCCACTAGGGACAGTGAAGTCAATAGGGTTTTAATTTTCTGTAGGATGGAGTATGGGATACTAGATTTGCCATTGGAGGTGTCCTGCAGTGGAAGTAGAGGGATATTAAATATATTAAATTATACAGCCAGCGGCAAAGCTTTTTAGTTCATCCACAAGGTGGCGACAGAATGCAAGATGCCCCGAATTAGGGAAATATGCATTTGCCAGGGTTATTGGCCTGTTGTGCCGAATCTTCCTTGAGGATTTGAGTATTGCTGGGATAAATTTAAAGTTTGCGTGTTTATGCAGCAATATGGACACTTCCTTGGATTTGTGGTTTGGCTCGTGGTACACCTCTGGAAAATGTCTGTCAAACCGTTTTGGTGGGGAGTGAGTTTGAAAGTGCGTCTCTTATAAGAAAACAAAAGGTTGGCTGAGCTTTTTTCAATTTCCTCAGAAGGGATATCCTTCTCTCTGGGATATTAAGGCCCCTCAGGTTGTGTGGAATCAGGGTAGGGCACTTTCCCAGTGAAGAGTATGCCATACTGGTCTGGTTGGGATTGAACAGGGGTAGAAAAACCTCCACTCAACAAGACAAAAAAAAAAAAAGGGGGGGGGGAAGCCCCCTGATTAAACAGGGAAATTATGTACAGGTATGGCAATGAGCACTCGTCTACTAATTGTAGAGGATCTCATCAACTTAGTGAGTACCAGAAAAAAAAAAGGAGAATGCCAATAGGGCACTATATGTAGAGCACAGTGGAGGGTACGTGGGAGAAACAAACGGGATATTAGAAAGCTGAATAATCTGTCTAAATGGAAAGGCAAACAGCTCCCTCCCGCAGCCTAATGTAACATAGTAAATGCAAACAAAGGTAACACTGACTATATAAGAACAATAGCATATTTAAATCCAGGAAAATGGCAGAACATATGACCAGTGAAAAGGTTCATATATGGTGCATCTAGCATAACACATCTAACAAATAGCATATAGGCATCATGCATGTACCTTAAGTGTAGTATCAAGATCACAGGGTCAGTAATAAGATATCAGAGGGCATATATGTTTAGGTACAATTGGGCCTCTGTATGGAGTGATGTGGACAACAGAGAAAAATCGGACCCAGGGAATCTGTGACCCCAGATTAGGGTAACCAAGTAGAATGAAGTAGCGGTTAAAAAACAAAAGAAAGCAATGCACAAGTGCCCGCCTAGTTGGTAACCAAACAAAATAACAACCTCATTGAGATTGAGGAAATCAACAGGAACATATAGGTGTAAGTGAAGTAGCCATAGCTGTATCATATGGCGTTCACATCGGTAGGAAATGCCATTGTAAACAGACAAACCAATAAGCACTTCATGTGTAGTCCTTGGCTCTCGTTCTTTCTGGTAGCTTGGGATGATCTCAAGGGATCTGCACCCTGCTGCTTTTGGTATTTCCCCTTCTTAGACACGTTTGGTTGGAGTGGAGTGCGGTGTAGCCGTGGACTATGAGGCAACGGAGGGAATTGGAATTCACTGTACAAATCAAGGAGATCCACAGGAGGTATTTGGAGGGCTTCATAGAACAATGGTAATTTGTCTGGGGTCTTGAGGGTGTGTTGGACCCCATCCAGGGTGACAGACAAGGCAACTGGGAACTTCCATCTGTATGTGAGGCTATGTTCCCTTAGGGATTCCAGTAGAGGACGCAAGGCCCTGCGGTTGCCCAGAGTGATCGGTGATAGATCTTAAAGTAGGGTGATCTTGTGCTTGTTTGATTAGCTCGTTTTGACGGGCATGAGCTAGGATGTCTTCCTTGTAGTTTGGTATGCAGCAAATCTCTGGGCGGAGCTGGTTCACTTAGACAGGGTCTGAGGGCCCTATGAGCCTGCTTAAAGTCAATGGTAGTGTCTGCAGGTCTCTCCACTAAGTTGTTAAAAATGGAGGACAGAGCTGAGGTGATTTGATCAGAAGTTATTGTCTCTGGCACCCTCCACCCTGATATTGTGTCTCCTGCCCCTATTATCTAGATCTTCAAAGTGGCGGTTAACTGCAATTAGTTGAGTAGTATGGGCATTAGATACTGACTCTAAGCGGGTGATTGCCTTATCCCTCTTATGCCCCAGGTGTTCTGTGCTACACACTCTCATTCAGGGCCAGCAGGTCAGCTTTCAGCTCCGCGATAGCAGAGGAGAAAGTGTTCTTGAAATCTGCAATAAATGCTGACATGTCTGCATAAGACAGGGGATGATCAAGGGTAGAGCGGTATCTCACCATGTTCTCAGATGCGGGTTGTGACTCCTCGCTGTAGTCACATGTGAGCTGCCTGTTGCCGGGACCTGAATAAGTCCGGTATGCTGTGCGATCGTGGGACCGTGCAGGTGTACCAAACTGGAGCTGATTAGGTTTGCCCATATCCTGGATCTGCTGTGTCAGTGTAAGGCTGCGGGAAGAGCGAAGCTCCTTCTCTATGCTGCCATCCGGACTGCGTGCCAAGCCACGCCCCCTTGTATAAAGGTCTTGACAAAAATGCAAAGCCGAAGTTTTCCAGAATACAACGGAGAACTCAAAAATCTGTCCCTTTAGAGAGTACTTAGAGACAGAGTCTGATCCAGACCATACTGGAGGAAGCCCATATGCTTTTCAGGGGTCGAGGTACCCGCTCTCGCACCAGCCACAGTAGGCCCTCCAGGTGGTATGGTAGATCTCTTTTGAACAACAGATTCCTAACCTTGAGCAAGGTTAGAAGGGGTCAGCAAGTCCCCAGGATACCTGAATCTGGCCACAAACTATCCAGTATAGAATCTGGATGCAATAAGTTCCACATATGGAGTTCTTCATTTGTGACAGGAAAATCTTGGGGTGGAGGTCCTACTCCTCTGAGTCCAGGCATTAGTGATTCAGGATGTCTGCTTCCCAATTTTCCACTCCCGTGATGTAGATAGCAGAGACAGTTCCAATGTAATTCTCCACCCAGGAGAATTACATTGGAACTTCTTTCAGGGCTGCCCAACTTCTGGTACCCCCGTGGTGGTTTATGTAAGTCACAGCCATGGCATTGTCTAACGGCACCCTGACTGGGTGACTGTAGGAGAGGGGTCCAGTGTAGAAGACTTATGGCTGTCCATTCCTGAATGTTGATTGGGAGCATACACTCCTGTTGAGACCAGTTTCCCTGGACAGTCAACATATTGTAGACCCTGACCCAGCCAGACTGGCTTGCATCCATTACCACCTTCTAGAGAGAGTAAAAGAGCGATTTCCAGGATTTTAGGACCCAGTTGAAGATCCACCATGCCAGGGAGATTTTTGATCTGGCAGTACAACAGTAGTGGGCGATCCAAGAACGGATCCACTTGAGCTGCAGAGGTTTTGAGTGGAACTGAATAAAGGGAACTGCCATGCAGGAGGCCTCCGCGAGGCCCAGTACCCTTGTAGAAGTGAGTTGAGGGATGCCTGGTTGACCTGAGAGCGTTCAACAGTACGCCCTCAGAGCAGACATCTTTTCCTGGTAAAGGAAAATCTTGGCCTGCCCAGTTTCCAATATCAGTCCCAAATACTCCAGGTAATGGAAGGTGTGTAGGGCAGACTTCTTGAAGTTAATCAACTATCCAAAGGTTTGAAGTAATTGGATTGTCTCTGGATGATAGAAGGCCGGGGCATCTTTCAGCAGAAGGTTTGTCCAGGTACCCTGGGGACATGGATGCCCAAAGATCGTAGCAGGGTCAGTAGTAGAGCCAAAAATTTTGTTAAGACTCTCAGTGTAGAGGAGAGCCTGAATGGCAAAACGAAAAATTTAAAGTGTTAGTCTTCCACAGTGAAGCGTAGAAAGCGTTAGTGCGTGGCAGAAATGTAAAGATAGATAATCTGCCTGTCTTTGAGTTGAAGCTGGAAGATTGGATGGCAGGAATTAAGAAGGGGGCAGGGATAGAATTTTTTTTTCTAGCCCCTAGAAATGACAGATTGCACCCAGAGGTCCAGGCTATCTCTGATGCAGACTGGCACAAATGGCAACAGAGACTAACCCCCCCCCCAGAGAGTTAGGGCACTCCTTCATTGTGAGGAAGGTTTCTGGGTAGGCTTGGAGAGTTTGAGTCCAAGGCTTTCAACAACAGAGGGCTTGGAGGAGAATACCTAGGTTTCTGTAAAAAGAGGTAGTAGTAAAAGGCTTAGGCTGATAAATTGTATCAAAAGATTCACCATGAAAAGGCATGCATAAAAGATGCCTTTGGCAAGCAGGTTCAGCAGACCAAGTTCACCCCCCCCCCCCCCCCCCCTAAAATCCAGCTTCCCATGTACCAATTTAGCATTAATGTACCTCTGTTGCAGAAAAATAAAAGCTTTGTTTGTTTTTTTTAGAACAAGGCCTTTGCTTAGCCCCTGCTATATTTGTTAGAAAGCTTAATCATCACTTCCTGGTTTGTAGATTTGGGACGGAGAAACCAGTAAGACACAGGAAGGAGTTTACCATCTGACCTCATTAGCACACACCCATCAGCTATGTTCGCACAGCATCCCCGGCATCTCTCCACATGTGAATTTGCCTAGCTTGTCAATGTAGGCTGCCACAGCTGCTACGTTTGCTATGTCCACATGGTAGACTCTCTGGGGCCACTTGGGACCTGCAGGTTAGACACCCTTGGTGCAGGGTAAGGTACTGCCTGATTGAATAGATGGGGTGTCCACCTATTCCATAGTTTTGGTAAAGCTAAAGGAGATTGTACAATCAGATTGTATAGTGTATGGCCACCTTTATAAACCTTAAATTACATAGTTTTGCCACATGAAAAAACAGGTGAACGCAGCAACACACACAGTAAAAAAATGTGCAACTCACACCACGCCAAAATGTCCTATGAGCTACTTTGACATGTGTAAGACAGCTCATTGAAAGCAACGGGCTGCCCTATGTTTGTCACGTAAAAAACAAACCCAAAAAAAGTGGAACTCTAGGTGTGAATGGGGCCTGAACGTGAAATTGATGCGTTTACACAAGAACGAGGCTCCATTCACATCTGTGTTTTCAAACGCATGGCAAACAGCACAGAAAATGCATACTTTGCTGTGCGTTTCACCAGCACTCTGCAAAACACAGCAAAAAAGTTCTGGAGCTTCCTTGGGGCAATTGTTGAGCATAGGGCAGCCCATTCACGAGAATGGGCTGCCCTATGTCTGATGAGCGGAAACATGGCAAAAGCCTCAATCACTCCCTCCTATGTACTTGTATACAGATGGCCATATGCGATTTGATTGTACAATTTGCTTTAGATTTACTAGAACTATGGAATAGGAGGAACCACCTGAACAAGCCATTCAATTTGTATCAAATCAGGCAGGCCCTTACACTACATAGATGATGGGAGATCTAAAGGAGATTGTGCAGATTGTAATGTGTATGGTTACCCTAGGGGAAGAAGCAGGTGGTGGTATGGTAATGAGGGAGATGTGGTCCACACTGGTAATAAAAGCCCTATTACACCCTTTTCTGTGATGCAAAAACACAGAGAATGATGAACTGACCTACAGGAAGTGATGCAAGCAGAAAGACTTCTTTAAAACTCAGACAGAAACATGAAATTTCAAACCTTTTTTGCATAAGGTAAGTGAGAGATGATAACATTGGGGTGGCTGGGCCAGAAATGATATTACGAAAGGATTCTATTATAAAAAGTGAAATTCTGTCAAAAAAGGTGAACTTAAAAGAGGAGGTCCAGCCCCCCACCAAAAATGAAGTAAGCAGGCACAAAGACTGCAGCTACTGACTTTAAATATATGGACACTTGCCTGTCCAGGGAGCCAGCAATGTTGGCACCCCAGCCAATCTTTGGATCGGCTATCGGGTGCAGCCCCAGCCATCCCTGGTAAGGGAACCAGGCAGTAAAGCCTTTCGGCTTCACAGGCGGTCCCCTACTGCACATGCGCGAAGCACGCTGCGCTTTCTAATTGGTCCGGCGGTGGAGGAGGGGGCCGCAGCCCGGTCTCTTGGAAGTGGGGAACGGCACCTGTCAAAAACAGGTATCCATTCCCCCAACTCCCCCGAAAGGTTCCAGATGTGGCACCGGAAAGGAGGAGGGGATGGATAAGTGGAAGTTTCATTTTTGAGTGGAACTCCACTTTAACCACAAAATTCAGTACACGTGCACACAGAGCAATGTCATCCTAGAGACCTGGGGAAGTGTGGCTTCTAGGGTATAAACACAAAACAGCAGCACTGAAGGCATGAGATACAATTCTTCCAGTTGAACAGGGTCCTCAAAGATAGGATTGTTTTCCATGCATTTGCCCTGTCCAGGTAGCAACAGTCATACAAATGGACAAAGCTGCACGGACCGGTTGTAAGGCAGGACCAGCATGAGCAAAGCTTACCTTTAATATAATTTCAAAGCATCTAGCTACAGAACCCTTAAGGCTGAGTTCACATATGAGCGTGCAGCGGCAGGCTCATATGTGCATCCAATTTGCACTAGTGTGAACCGAGGCTAAAGAGTATCCTCAACAGGAATAATGAGATGCTCGCTGAGAGCGGATATGTCAGGATCCCCAAAAAATTCCTTTTCCACAGGATATACATTGTGTAGGTATGAATACTTTTTCAGCATTTGGACAACCTCATGCAAAGCATGGTTAATTTCTATGTGCAAAGGAAAAGTAGACTTGTGCAGCTATACAAGCTCATAAGATCTTGTATAGGCTGAAGAGATTCTGGTGCTGCTAAGTAAAGGCTAGGGTGCACCACAACAATGTGTGAGCTGACAGTTTAAAGCATAGGGCGTGAAATCTTACCTTGTGGCACATAAAATGCACAAGGTAAAAATTCCTCGGCAGCATCCTGTTCTCTGTCCACTTCACCTTCCTCAATGAGGTTTTACAGTTTAGTGTCATACTCCTGAATAGATTCAGGTGGTGGAGACAACGCTTTTGGCATTTCTAGAAGCGCAGAGCATTTGTAGCCTCCCTGACGGTTTTCCAGAGTGTGGCTCGGGGTTACATTTCTGCACCATTAGTGGTAACCCCGAGCCACACTCGGGATTACATTGCAAGATCCTGGTGCGGTATACTTACCTTGTCCCCAGGATCTTGCGATGTCCCCCCGCGCTCTGTCTCCTCCGAAGCCTCTCTGTGTCAGGCTCCGTTCCCTGCGAGCGTTGCGACGCATGGGGGCGGAGCCTGGCGGCAAATTAAAAACAAAAAGTAAAAATCATAACACATACAGTACTGTCATCTTACAGATGACAGTACTGTATGAAATTATTTCACATCCCTTTTGTCCCCAGTGCTTTGTCCAATGCCCTGCATGCAGTTTTATATTATATATACTGTTCTTTCTGCCTGGAAACTGGAGATTGTCCATAGCAACCAAAAAGTGTCAATTTACGTCAAAAGTGGCTTTAGACCAGCTAGAAAACAGCGATAGTAAATTAGAACACTTGCAGAATTGAGCGATAGTGAATTGTGGGGAAATTTATTTTATTATTATATTATTTTTTTTAATTATTTCTATTTATTTATTATATTATAATTTATGTTTTTGTGTTTCAAACTTCATCATACCCGGGATATCTACTAGACTCTTGGTGGACAGATATAAGTGTGTTTTTGTTAAGAATTACAGACCTACAATATAAAACGCCAAATTTCCATGCAAAATAATTGTACCACTTTCAGCACCTAAAATCCGAAATAATCATACTGCCAGGGAGGTTAAACAAATCAGGCACAGCTGCAGTGAAATCTGTCTTGGATAGACCGTTGTTCACTTGGGACCTTGTTGGAGGAAAGATTGTTGCATTAGAAAGGAAGCCGAATATTGTCCCAGGTTGGCTGCACTCTGAGGGGGTGGGGAGATTTATTAAAAAAGGACAACTTCACAAAAAGGTAGTGAAATTGTGCTTTAAAGGAAGCGTGACAAATTATAGGCTGCCATTTGATTACCCCCTTGAAAAATTGCTTTTGCCGTCACGAACCTGGAATAAAACATCTGCAATCAAAAGTTAGAACTTTTTATTCTATTTAATCCTATTTTTTTATTCTCTGCAGGTGCCTCATGAAATGGTTAGAGGTGCGGAACTCTTGTCCAATGTGCAATAAAACCATCTCTGTGCCAATACCAAGACCCTCTTTGGAACACATGTGAATGTGCGACCTAACATATGTGTACAGTTCAATTGTTTCTATAGACCAGTTGCTGATTCACAACTGTGGTTGAGTAATGGAACATTTACTAGCAATCAAGTGGCTGTAAAAAAAAAAAAAAAACCTTGCACACTGGCATAGCAATGACAAGGGTTTGCTCAGCTGCAGCACAGACAGCTTTATGGGCTATTTGGGGTGGCAGCCATCTGATTGGGTATGAGACATTGCTTCTTCAATGAAAGCCGTATATGGAAACTGCATAACATATCAATCAGTTAGTATTAAACTACAGCCAAAAATAGATTAGGTAACCACGAAGAGACACATAATGGAACCCGAGACCTGAGTAGAGGTTAAAGTAAGTTGCAAGGCTTAAATTCAAGAAGGAAAAAAAAAAAAAGACATGTATTTACATTAAAGAAAATGAAAGCTATAGAATAGAAATGGAAAGCACGGGAAGTGCTGCAAGGAAATGTGGTCAGATAACGTCAAATGTTTTACTAAAGGAAACCTGTCATATCAGAACAATAGTAGGCTATTATTGCTGGCCTGCTTTCTAAAATTCTCTGGTTGTCCCATGTATCCCCAAACCTCTAATTTTGTAATATATTTTAACCACTTGCTTACTGGGCACTTAAACCCCCCTCCTGTCCAGACCAATTTTCAGCTTTTAGCGCTGTCGCACTTTGGATGACAATTGCGCAGTCATACAACACTGTACCCAAATGAAATTTTTATCATTTTTTTCCTACAAATAGCTTTCTTTTGATGGTATTTGATCACCTCTGCGGTTTTTAGTTTTTGTTAAAAAAAATGAAAAAGACAGAATTAAAAAAAAATATATATATATATTTTTTATATTTTATTATAAAATTTTGCAAACAGGTAATTTTTCTCCTTCGTTGATGTATGCTGATGAGGCGGCACTGATGGGCACCGATAGGTGGCAGTGATGGGCACTGTGTGGCGGTGATGGGCACTGATTGATGGCAGCACTGCTAGGTGGCACTGATTGGCACCACTGGTGGGCATTGGCAGGTGGCAATGACAGATGGCACCTGTTGGCACAGATGAGGCATATGTGCCTCCTTCCTCTTCGGGACCGATGTCCCTTTGACATAAGCCGGTGATCAGCTTGTTTTTCCTCCTCACGCTGTCACCGAGGTTTTGTTTACATCATGTGTTCAGCTGTCATTGGCTGACAGCTGATCACATGGTAAGGGGCCGGGACCGACCCTTACTTGGATCTGTGATCAACCGAGTCTCCGTGACTCGGTAATCACAGCGCGCACACTGCGCGCTCTGCAGGGTGCACACGGTGCGCGTACACAGGGGAGGACGTCCCATGACGGCCTCCCGGAAATCGTGGCCTGCGCTGTAGCCGTCATTCGGCTATGGCCCGGACCTCAAGTGGTTAAAGGAAATATGGAGGGTTTTATTTGGCACACTTTTTTTTTTTTTTTTTTAAAGAAAAATTATTCAGGATTTATTAGTCAGGATTTAATTAGCTCCAACAGTTTGTGCAGCGCTTTGCAATATGAAGTGGGACACCACAGTTAGAACCCAGTTCAATACAGGAGGAATAGGAGGGCCCTGCTTGTGGAGCTTACAATCTAAAGGGAGAGGGAGGTGGCACAAAATGTAATGGCTGCAGGGAATGGATCTGATGGAGGTGACTCAAGTACTTTTTTTTTTTTTTTCTATAGGTGGAGATGGGGTAGGCTTCCTTGAATAAATGAGTTTTCAAGGATCGCCACCCAAAGCAGTAAAGACAGGGCCAGCCAGGCAACTTGCATTTTAGGAACAGGCCATCAATGTCAGCCTACAATTTTTAGCAGAGTTTACCTTTATTTTGGCAAGGCTGCCGAGCGAACAAAATGCAAGGAGGATGAAGCTTTGATGGAAGCTTATGGTTTATGAAAGCTCTGGGAAGTAGGTGAGCTGTAAAAAGAGGAAACAGTGCACAGAATGGATTGCCAAATTATGCTTTTGGATCAGATTAGCCTCATTACAGATAATCATTCTGAAGCAGAAGCAATGCACAAATCATGAGTAGTTTGTTTACTCAGGAAGATGCCAGTTTCTGTTTACAGATCTTGTATATACAGTGCTCCAAGTTCAGAATGCAGGTACTACAGAAAATTTCTAAATTCATAGTTGTTAAGCATTTGTGTTAGTCTGGAAGTTTTTCACCTTAATGAATTCTATGCATTAAGGTGAAAACCTTCTGTGCTGCCCCCAGAGCCCCCCCTTTTTCTTACATGAACCTATCCGTTCCAGCGACAAGCATGAGCCTAGCAGCTGTCTCCGTCCTCATTGGAAAGATTGACAGCAGCGGGAGCCAATGGCTCCTGCTGCTATCAATCAAATCCAGTGACACGAGAGTGGAGGGCGGGTCTGAGTCCTGCTGTCTGTGTCAATGGAAGCAGCAGCGGGACTCGTGACCGCGCAACACACGGTTGCCCCCATGGAAAGCTTCTCTCCGTGGGGGCACCTGATAAAGGGGAGGAGCCAGGAGCTCCCCAGAAGAGGAGGATCGGGGCTGCACTGTGCAAAACCCTTGCACAGAGCAGGCAAGTATAAGAACCTTTACAATGCCTTATATGCTCAAGCATTAACAACTATAAAGCATTTTTTTTTCTGCCAAAACTCTGCTGCCAGGATGAAAAGGTGTCTAGGGGAGATGGGCATATGCCCTGTGTACATGAGACCTAAATCCAAGAAAGAGCATCCACTTCCTGGAAACAAATTTCTTTCACGCTACCAGGACTTGGACTAATGGTTAAAAAAAAAAAAACACTACTAAAGATCTCTTGTAGATCATCAAATTTTATCCAAAAAAATAAATAAAAAAACAGAAACAGATCTCAGCTATCATTCCTAAAACATCTTCACATCTTCTGGATTTCATCATAGAAATACAAATAATTCAGGAAGGGTAGGAACAATATTCTTTACCACTTCAGCCCCAGAAGATTTTACCCCCTTAATGGCCAGAGCATTTTTTGCTATACGGCACTGAGTCTCTTTAACTGACAATTGCGCAGTCATGTATTCTTCTACATATTTTTGGTGTCTTTTTTTTCCCACAAATAGAGCTTTCTTTTTGTGGTATTTGATCACCTCTGCGGTTTTTATTTTTTTGCGCTATAAACAAAAAAAGAGTGTCAATTAAAAAAAAAAGCAATATTTTTTGCTATAATAAATATATTTAAAAAAAAAAAAAAAATCTTCCACAGGCCAATATGTATTCTTCTACATATTTTTGGTAAAAAAAAAAAAAAAATCGCGATAAGTGTATATTGATTGGTTTACACAAAATGTTATAGCGTCTACAAAATAGGGGATAGATTTATGGCATTTTTATTATTATTTTATTAGTAATGGCGGTGATCTGCAATCTTTTTAAATCGGGACTGCGACATTGCGGCGGACAGATCGGACACCTTTGACACTATTTTGGGACCATTGACATTTATACAGCGATCATAGCTAAAAATAGCCACTGATTACTGTATAAATGTCACTGGCAGGGAAGGGGTTAAACACTAGGGGTCGATCAAGGGGTTAAGTGTGTTCTGATGACAGGGAACAGTAGATCCCTGTCAGGTCACTAGGCAGAACAGGTTAATGCCTTGTTTACATTCCCCGCTCTGCCTCTCCTCGATTGTGGGCCACCGCCGGCTATAGAGTCCATGGGCACGCGATCCTGCTCTTGCGGACTGACGTACAGGTACGTCAGTTTGCGTAGGAGTGCCATTCTGCCAACGTATATCAGTGTGAGCCAGTCAGCAAGTGGTTAAAATGAATGTTAAATTATTTTTGTACTACTGGTTTTAGTAACGGATATACAAAAAGCTAAAGAAAAGACTGTGCACATTTTTTGTTCCAGGAAACTCAAGGCCAGAGAAGCTGCTCCCACTTTAAGGGACAGCATAGTGGTTTTTAATTAGCAGACTTTTTTTTAACCCTTTACAATTTTTGAGCCACAAATTATTATTTTTTGTAACTTGTATAACATTTTTTTTTTACTAGTAACAAAGGCCAGCATTGCCTGCATGCATGTTAGCAAAATATGTATACATGGCTAAGCCACAAAATCCGAATTTCTGCTGTGTCAGGGGGCTGTGTCCATCCTCTGAGCCATTAAGCAGCAGTTTGTGTAATAAAATCTCTTCTGCTATTTAGGTCAATTTCAGCACATTCCAGTAAAAGAACTCAGCAACCAAAGAAATATAAAAAGCCTTTTTATTACCTGTCTTATCTTTAGCACCACATACTTACTCTAGGTATGCAGCTCAGTGTTAAAGTTCTCACTTTACTGGCTGCACTTGTCCCAGATCTGAAAGTCAAAGTACTAAAAACCCAATACAGCCAAGCAAAAAGCATTTTGAGAAGGTCATCAGAAATAGCAACTTACATTTACCTTTTAGCATAGGGAAAGTTGGTGCTGTAGACTAAGGTTGCAACTATATGTTGCCAATAAAATTAATAGCAACATTCAAAATTCCTCAGGTGATCTTGCCGTTAGATTTTGAATTTCCCATTGGACATTTCCTAAATTTCAATGTACTTACTCCACAAAATGTATCTGAATTCATGATATTAATTTATTGTGACATTTGAAAGTGAATCAGCAATGTACAAAATGCCACTGATGACATAATAAAAATGCTCTATCCTCACAGTTGACTGTCTTCTTCTTGTGTGCTTTCTGAAATTCCAATAATGAACATCTAAATCTCATTATTTCATACAGACAGCAAAAACCCCTAAGGGAAGCAAATATATAAAACCCATGTGATTTACACAGCCACAAAAACAAGTCTCTCAGGGTGGATTGTACATAATGGGTGGTTGCCTTTTTTCCACATCTGTACAAAGTCAGTAAAAAAAAAAGTCCTTCAGAGCAGATGGCTCTAGCTTGTGCCCACAGAACTCTTAAATTCAACATATTGCAGAGCCTTCTCCTTCACAGCTTGAACGGTCTTCTCATTGCCATGTTTCTTCTCATATTCCAGATAACGCTTGAAGAAAAATTTGATCCTTTTTGCTGCTAAACTAAGGTGGATAACTCGCTCAAATATATCTCTGCAAAGAGAAAGTGTAGGAAAATGACTGTGTGATAACATAGAGTAATGGCAAAAAAAGACCAAGTGGTACATTAAGTCTGCCTTTTTTTTTCTTACGTTTTTTGTCAGGGTTTAGATCCAGGTTTGAATCCACCTACTGCCGACTGAGTCATTACCTCTGCTGAAAGTCTATCTGAAGCATCAACTCCTCTTTAGGTAAAATATTATTTTAGAAAGGTCATTTTGAACTTTCCTCTTGCTAGTTTGAGATCCTGTCCCTACGTTTTTGGAACTTGGCATCATACTGAAAATATTGGCCTTCTGAACCTTATTTATTCCCTCTAATGTATTTAAAGGTTTCAAATCAATTCTTCCATTTTCCCTTCTTTCCTCAAGAATGTATATATTAAGCTCCTGTAGTGTCTGTTGATATGTTTTATCCATTTTTTGTTGCCTCTCTCTGGACTCATTCCATCTTATTAATATTATATAAGATAATATATTATGAAATATCAATATCTTGTAAATAAGGTCTCCCGAACTTTAAACAGTATTTTAAATAAAAGATATTATGTGACAGTGTTTGGTTTAAAATATACTTTAACCACTTCAGCCCTGGAAGGATTTACCCCCTTCCTGACCAAGCGCTTTTTTGCGATACGGCACTGTGTCGCTTTAACTGACAATTGCGCGGTCGTGCGACGTTGTACCCAAACAAAATTGATGTCTTTTTTTTTCCCCACATATAGAGCTTTCTCTTTGTGGTACTTGATAACCTCTGCGGTTTTTATTTTTTGCGCTATAAACAAAAAATGTGCGTCAATTTTGAAAAAAAAAAAAAGCAATAAAAAACTAATTTCTTCCACAGTTTAGGCCAACATGTATTCTTCTACATATTTTTGGTATAAAAAAATATATAAATAAATAAAACAAAAAACCCAATTAGCGTATATTGATTGGTTTGCGCAAAAGTTATCACGTCTACAAAATAGGGGATAGATTTATGGCATTTTTAGTAATTTTTTTTTATTAGTAATGGCGGTGATCTGTGATTTTTATCGTGACTGCGACATTGCGGCGGACAGATCAGACACTTGACACTATTTTGGGACCATTGGCATTTATACAGCGATCAGTGCTATAAAAATTCACTGATTACTTTGTAAATGTCACTGGCAGGGAAGGGGTTAAACACTAGGGGGCGATCAAGGGGTTAACGGTGTTCCCTCAGCATGTTCTAGGGGGGATGGGCTCACTAGAACATGACAGAGATCACTGCTCCCGATCACTGGGAGCAGTAGATCCCTGTCATGTTGCTAGGCAGAACAGGGAAATGCCTTGTTTACATAGGCATCTCCCCGTTCTGCCTCTCTGTCCCACGATTGTGTGCCACTGGCGGACATGGAGTCCGCGGGCACGCTCTTGCTAGCCGTGGATGAAGCAGCGGCGTACAGTTACGTTGCCTTGCGTACCTGTGCCACTTTGCCGACGTATATCGGCGTGAGCCGGTCGGCAAGTGGTTAACATCAAGGTTTTCCTATCATAATTCCTGATGTTGACCTGGGATTTTTAGGTATTACCACCCTCCTGTAGCATTTTGCACAATATACAATAAATACAAAGTCCAACTGGGAGAGTAAGAAACCCCATATTGGTCACAGCAGGACCTGACTCAGGAACTCAAACTATTTTAAAGGAGGGTCTCAAGGATCTGAAATGGTTAGGTGGTTTAGCTCTAGTATTTACAGAATTATTAGTTTGGGCTTGACTGCTTCTATTAAAAATGGGTGGCTTCCTATAAAAATTCAGCAAGATTGTTGTTAACGGTTGGTTGGCCATATTTCAGCATATTTTTTCTCATTAACCTAGATTATAAAAAGTGTAGTGGTCTGTTGTGTGGTCAAAAGAACATAAAATGTTCACTCAATATCAGCGGCCCTAGCTAGATATCTGGTTGTGCAGCATACTGTGAGCTGGCTTCTACAACAGAACACAGCTGTTCTCCATCTCCTTTCCAAATGGTATGAAACATCTTAATACAACATGACAGATGCATTCCAGAACTTCGGTATAGGGGTACTTTAATGAGTCAAGTATGTGCTGAAACAGGTGCAAATGCAGTCTGTGGGGGCCATATGTGCAGTAATAGGACAGTTAACGTTTTCCAAAAGGTATGTACACATATGTGAGGTCCAGTGTACAGATTGTCGAAAACACATCTAGACCTATCTTTAATGGGCATGGGATTCAGGAACAATTTATGCCTGGGGTGCAGCTGCAGACAAGTGCTTGATTTGCCTCACAACCATATTAGGGCAAAAGCATGGCCCAAAAGCAATAGACAAACTTAGAACCCTATTGCTAAATTACAAACTGACTCATTATATGAGATGTCTCTAAAACATTCGGTGAATGGTATCAGAAAACAAAACAGAAGATACAAACAAATTACTTTTATTGGCCTTCAAAATAATTGCCGTCTTTTACAACACTTTTGGTAACCTTCATAAAGCTTCTAGAGAAACTATCAAAAGCCTATTTAGGAATCGATCGCAGAACCGCTGTTACACATTCTTGGATTGCTGCTACTTCCACAATCAACATTGTCTTGACCTTGGACTTTTGCAGGTGGCTCTTTTTGGGTCACGGGGAAGACAGTGAATGTCATTCCATCGATTGCCGCTTGGATTCTGGATCAAACTGGAAGCACCAGGTCTCATCCCCTGTGATGATGGTTCGCAGAAAGGATGGATCCTGATCTCACATGGTAAATGAAATTAGAGGTTTCCATCTATTTTGCTTTCTGTTAGCATGTCAGCTTGTGCGGCACAAACCGGGAACAGATCTTCCGCTTACCAAAATCTTTGCAGACGATGGTGCACACGTGTCGTTGCTAATGCCCAATTCCTCCACCATAAATCGTAGAGTCAGTCGCCGATCTCGTGCCAGCATTTGTCGCACGTGAACTTGGCTCATCCTCAGTCGTTTCCCTTCCGTTGTGAAAGCGTTTGAAGGTCGTAAGCACATTTTCTGCTCACGGCTTCCGTCCCGTCACTGGTTTTCCCAATTTGTAGCAGAATTCGATGTTCACTCCTTGCTTCATTGCACTGTGACCCTAACCTCTCACATGGACTATGTTTGACTGCCCACAGCGGGTTTACCTTGGCATTCATGTGTACTCCACGCCAGGTGGCACTTTTCAACGTGTCTCTGGATAGTCATGTGCGGACACCTGGCCCATGTTACCGCTGAGATATTGGACCATTCACCAAACTTTTTAGACACACCTCGTATATCTTCTATCAAGGTTTTAAACAAAAGTAGAATTTAAAATATTACACTAGCTGTAAAGCCGCACTATATTTTCAGCTAAATATGTGCTACATGTACACCACTCAGACTACCTATATAGCAAGGAACTCGCTAACCCTTTTAGCAAAAATACATCATTTTCTGCTCTTACCTGATTTCCTTTTGATTGCCATGCTTTACCATCATATCGATATATACAGACCAGATGTCGGTTCGCTTGGTATAGCTGCTCAGTGTGCTTTCAAACAAAGCCTTGGCTCGTACAGGATCACCCAGTTGGAACTCTAACTGAGCAAACTTTGAAATTACCTCAACATCTGATAGGGAGAAAAATAGAAGAAAACAGAACTGAAACACCACTCCTAGAACACTGCAGAATGAGCTGGAAATGTTTTCACATGGTGACAAAAAGCAATCAGAATCTTATGAGAGTCACAGCATGTTCATGTTCCAATATGGTAACATCTCAAAAGAGATAAGTTAAATTCTAATTTTAGGTAATACACAACTAAAAAAAAAAAAAAAAAAAAAGTCAAAGTCTACCTTTGATAACAGTGACTACGCCTTGCACACTCTTTAAAAATAATGTAGTCATACCGAAATATAAAAGAAAAAAAAATTTGGACTTTTAATCCTAGATATTCACTTTATTGCAGACCTAAAAGGGCCTTCAGACATTAGGCGGCTAAAAACTGGGCACAAGTGACCCAGCCGCTCAGCGATCTTGCTAATGAACAATATTTTAACATACATGTAAACTCACATTAAGGTAAACCATTGTTGGTGGTTGGCATTGACAAATTCTTTGTGGATGGTCAGTATTGGTATATTGGAGGAACATAAGTGAAAACTTACAATCTCCAACATGGAGCACATAATGTGATTTCAAGACAATGTTAACGTTTGAACTGCAAAAGTAACCGACCAATACAACCTTTACATAGTATTTAGCAGTAACCCTGGTAGGTTCTCATGATCACTTTATTCATATTTTTTTTTTTTTATTAAAGTGGAAATTCAGTCAAAAACCAACTAGGAGTAATCCTGCCCCCCACCCCCATTCTAAGCCTATTCTATCTACCCTGTAAAAGAAGAGATCTGTATACTTACCTATTCTGAAGTCGCTCTGGTCCAGTCCCATGATCAGCTGTCAGTGGCAGCTTCAATGTAGAGGATGCACAGATGACAACAGATGCTCCAAAGTAAGCCTGTGGGGGACGTCATCATCCAAGCATTCGCAGCCTATGTCGGCGATCTCTCCTCCACACAGAAGCCGCCGATGGAGAGATCATGTGACCAGAGTGTCTTCAGAATAGGTAAGTATGCAGATCTTTTCTTTACAGGGTTAGATAGAATAGGCTTAGAATTGGGGGGTGGGAACAGTTTTTGCCTTAAGCCGGTCACAGGCGGTTCGAATCTCGGCAGTTTCAGGAGGAACAGGCAGAGATTCGAACTATGTATGGGCAGGCTAAATGTACCAAATTGATCTATCGACTTGAGTACAACCAGCCTGTCAGATTTTACATGTTATTAGTGCTAGCGGCTGTATTCTCCCGGTGGGGACGGCTTCCCGCCGGAGGAACACAATGGCCCCGCGGTAAGGATTCCCCCATCAACACGGACGGTGTTGATGGGGGAATCGATCGATTTTCTTTTCGGCAACTAGTGTAAGGCTGACCGCAGGTCAGCCTGTTATTGTAGGAGGAGTCAGGCTGCATAAAGCCTGCCCTCCTTCTCCTTCCTATGGTCTGATTGGGACTCAGCGTTTTCATGTCGTTAGTAGACCCGGACAGGTTTTCTTTATTTGCTGTGCATTCTATTAAAGCATCCTCAGGGTTCCTGAAAGTAGCCCTCCTGCTGTGATCAGCAGACTTCTCATCATGGGTCATATTTCCCGTATCGTATCTATCACATTCCCATGGTCTCCTTCGTGTTGGGTACTAGCTCGGTGCTCAAGGCAGGCCTATACCCGGGTTTGGGTCATAAGAGACAGGAGCAGTTCTGCATATTTGTGCCTGGGAATTCAGCCGTATTGGGTAAGTGGAGGTCGTCTTGTTCTCTGGGTTGGCCCAGAGCCACTTTAGAGATACCACAAGCGGTTGGTATTTGGTAGATTATACGTAATTTTAGTGGGCTATAATTTGGCTTCATATTCATCCTACTGGTCATTTTTGCCCCCGTTCAGGCATACTGACCACTTGACCAGGGCACAACTCAGGTCTATGTTCTTTGTTGCTTTTTGTTCCTTTGTACACTATCCACAGATTGACTCTGAGTACAATAGAAAATCACTCTGTCTATGGCCGGTCTTAGTCAGCTTATGACTGAACTTCCACTTTAAAAGCAGGTTTAAGTGTTATAGATTGATACGCTTATATCCAGCATTACGCTCTAAGGGAACATTACAAAAGTAGAAGAGTTTGCAGTCTTAAGCTGGCCGGACACACACACACACACACACACACACAAAAAACTATTTGTACAATTTCCTGATGACTATAATGTGAGGGACTTTTCCTGACTGGATAGAAGTTAAATGTACTGTTTGGGTAGTCTCTATTACTACACAGCTCCTAATAAATGTCATCGTACAATCAAACTGTAAAAACACACTAAAGTAAATATAAGAAAGAGATTTCGGGTAATTAAGTAAAATTAAAGTAAATCTATAAGAAAGAATTTTTTTTTTTTTTTATAGTGCAACTTACCAGCCCTTCGATGTGGTGGCTGCATTAGTTTTCTTTTTTTTCCCCCCAAGCTAAAAAACTTTACCACCAACTATATGGAAAATACCAATTGCTCTGTCCTGGTCACTTCCTGTACACTGAACTGGTATATCAAACAATGGCGTTTCATTCTAATCCATCAAGGAAAACTACAGATTTTCCTGACCACCATTCAATAGAGATGAAAAGAGAAGAAAGTATTTGTAATGCAAAGCGGGGGAAGCAACCTAAAGTGGCAATGTTACTACTCCAGAGAAATAGTGGATTGAGTAAGTATTGCTACCCTAGGTCAGCAAGTGTGTTACTGTCACCAGGTAAATGTAAATGAAAAAAAAACCAAAAAAATAAAAATAAAAAAATATGCAGCAAGCACATCCAAGGACTGGTAAGCTGCAATAAAAATAGCTTTTTGCAATCTGCCTGAAGAGGTTCTTTAAAATGTAAAATTTCCAGTTATGTTTGTGGTTGCCAGGTAATAGGTTGTGGTGTGGGAGGCGATACTATTCTGCCAATTATTTAGCCAAATCTTCCACATCCAGTTGCCTGTCTGGCTCGGTTCACACCAGTGCTCTCTCATATGCGATTCGCACCGCACTGCAAATCACTGTGCAATGCGAATTCAGCTATACAGATTGTATGGCTGAATTCCCATCGCATTTGGACCAAAGTCGTGCCGGACCCTTTTTTGGTCCACACCAGAATTGCATGGCATGGGTGTTCACACCCATACCATCCGATTCATGTCCAAACTGACAGTTCGCACTGAGATATGCGAACCGATCTGGGGGCGTCATTAACTTTGTATTGACACCCATAGCGGTTCCCATATGGCAGTGTAAACTGCCTGCGAGTCGAGTGCGATGCGGGAACCCGTGCTGGATTTGCGCGGGTTCTCGCACTGCACCAGTGTGAACCAAGGTGCAAAGCATAATCCTCTGCAGACCTGCAGCGTTCACACGCCACTCAAATCAACTGTGCAGTTCAGCTGGTGGGGACATCATCTATTTTTTTTTTTCAAGTATAAATTTTTATTCGTTTTTCTTAAAAGAAAAGGAGGGCAGAGCCCCAGAAATACCACAACTATACAGAACAATTCAATGGGGGGGTCGCAGCCTCCCGACAGTATATCATAACAATAGATTACAGTGAAAGACTTGCCAAGGCGTTTCCGTTAGCATGTTACCGTTACTAAGATACATATATTTCTTCATTTCTCCATCTTAGTATTTAAATACTGTATAGATATATAGAAATAAACCAGTCAAATTTCTAGCTGAATATAGAGTCTTTCACTGATACTCGTTTGCTTTGCTCAGGAGGTAGCTACCCGAGATTAACACAAAAAAAAAAAAAATAGGGAAGATGGTATTAGAAAAGAAAGAGAAAAAGAGCAGGTTGGGAGGGGGGGGGGGGGAAGGGAATAATAAGGTAAGGTGGGGGGGGGGTTAAGAAGGGGGGGGGGATTGGAAGAAAAAACACAGAGGGAAAATAGGAAGATTACGAGAAAAGGAGAAGGGGGGGGGGGGGAAGGTGCATGCTCGACGCGCGCGCGATGGACTGATTCAGGATCTCATCCTGTACAAGAACCCCATCCCAGGGGTTTTCAAGAGTTCAATAAAGTTTGTCCTTCATCTGAGAAGATGTACATATTCCAGGCCAGCCAGTTTTTTGAGTGCTTGTCTTGTTTGTTTTGGGCAGTCAATATCAGGTCTTCCATCTGTTTAATTTCCTCAACCCTGCGTAGCCACATCCCAGCTGAGGGGGGTGTACTCTGTTTCCATAAAGCTGGAATACAGGATTTGCCTGCATTGAGCAAATGTCTAACCACAGACTTTTTATATGTTCTGATTGAGCTTGTAGTGGCGTGTAGCAGGAAAACTGCTGGGTCTCTCTGTATAATTTGATTCGTAAATTTTTTGACTATTGTCTCAACTGCTACCCAAAAAGTTTGTAATGAAGGACAGGTCCAAAAAATATGTAGTAGTGTTCCCACCTCTGAGCCACACCTCCAGCATCTATCAGAGGTGTTAGGGAACAATTTGTGCAATAATTGAGGTGTGTAGTACCATCTGGTGAGGAGTTTATAATTTGTCTCCTGAATCTTTGTACAAATCGATGATTTCAATGTGAGATGGATTATGTTCTGTGTTTGTACTGCTGTGAAACTGCATTGAAGATCACCCTCCCATTTTCTCAAAAATAATAAGTCTGGTTGTTCCACTGGTGTGTTGAGTAGGGAGTATGTTTTGGAGAGCACCTGAGACAATGTACCCTTCCCTCTACAATATTCCTCCAAAGTCGTCATGTTACGTTTAAATCTTGTAGGTTCAGGTATTGAATGGATGAAGTGATGCAACCTTATCGCCTCCCAGAATGACAACTGGAAATCCCCATTGTCACTCGTAAGAGACTGAATTGAGGCCCACCTGTCCTCCTCCACATAATGTGTTGCACAGTCTTTACCCATGTTCCAAAGTGTCTCATATGCTACTTGGTCTAGACCTGGTTTGAACTCTGGATTTCCCAAAATGGGAAATAATGGGGACTGTCTAGAGGTCAGTGCGGTGGTTCTGAGTATACCCGAACCCACATATAGGGTGGCCCCTATGGTCGGGTGTATTGTCATGTCCTTGGGTAGTTGTTCGTAGCACCAAATAGCTCCTTTCAGGGGGACTTTGGCCTGGTGGCCCTCCACTTGGACCCAAAGTTTGGCTTTCCCGTGCCTGTTCCAGTCAATGATCCTCCCTAAATGTACTGCTTGGTAGTAGTGTTTTGCGTCAGGGAGGGCGAGACCCCCGCACTGCTTCGGCAGTGTCATATAGCACCTTTTAAGTCTAGGTTTCCACTGTGCCCACACAAATTTTGTAAACAAAGAGTGTATTTGTTTGAAGTAGGCAGCTGGTATCCTTATTGGCAGGGCCTGGAACAGGTAAAGGAATTTTGGGAGGATGCACATTTTAATTAAATTGCATCTCCCAAACCACGAGTGCAGACCTTTGCCCCATTCTTCAAGGAGTTTTTTAACTTTAAAAAGTATTGGAGGGAAGTTTAATTCAAAAGTGCGTTTCAGATCTCTAGGTATGTTAGTACCCAGGTAGGTAAAGTGGCTGTCTGACCATTTAAAATTGAATTTAGACTTCAGCAGGGATAGCTGTTCAGTCGACATATTGATTCCCATTGCCATTGATTTATCGAAATTAATCTTTAAATTGGAGATATTCCCATATTTCTGAAATTCTTTAATTAAAACCGGGAGAGATATGATTGGATTCGTTATTGAGAATAAAAGATCATCAGCATAAGCAGAGACCTTATATTGCTGACGATCTATAGTAATTCCCGAAATGTCTGGATTGTTACGTATTGTGTTCAGAAAGGGCTCGAGTACTAGTGCAAAAAGAAGAGGTGACAGTGGGCATCCCTGTCTGGTGCCATTAGAGATATTAAAGGAATCCGACAGGATTCCATTGGCTTTGACCTTGGCTGTTGGTGTTGAGTAAACATTGGAAATCCATTGTAACATGTGTCTACCTAGTCCTATGTGTTTTAAGTACTGCATTCATAAATTCCCAACTCACCCGATCGAATGCTTTCTCAGCATCTGTGCTGAGAAAGGTACAGGGTACTTTAGTTATGTTTGCTCTATGTATTAGGTTAAGCACCTTTGTGGTGTTGTCTCTGGCTTCACGCGTAGGGACAAAGCCCACCTGATCTAAATGTATCAAGCCTGTCATATGCTGGGATAGTCTATTTGCCAGAATTTTGGTGAGGAGTTTGAGATCTATATTTAGGAGCGATATGGGCCTGTAACTGCCACATGCTGAGGGGTCCTTCCCCTCCTTAGGTATAAGGGAAATGTGGGCGCTTAAGGTGTCCCTCTGTAAATGGCCTCCTTCTGTGAGATTGTTAAAGAGTGTCAGCATATGCGGGCCTAGTATTGGTAAGAGTGTCTGATAATACTGTAAGGTCAGTCCGTCCGGTCCAGGGGCCTTCCCCGGTTTCATGTGCTTGAGCGCGCTCTGCAGTTCTATTATTGTAATGGGTTCTTCTAGGGCCGCTGCCTCTTCCTCTGAGATTTTAGTCATGTTAGAGAGGGCAAGGTATTCCTTTATTGCAGTGTTAGTGACCCCTACCTTCGGCAGATTATAGAGAGGGACATCATCTATTATATGAGATGACCGACATCAGTACAACAGCCCGAGTTGAAACAGCAGGAATAAAATGCCTTAAAAATGCAAAAACATGGTTTACTGAATATTAAAAAGAAACCTGCAAGAAGAAGGTATTGAGGATACCATTCCTAACCACTTTCAAAATTAGTTATCGGTTATGCCGATCCAATACTTTAGTACTACCGAGATCACTGACGCAGAACAGCTATATGGTTAGGAGTAAGGGATGAGCTCAGGCGTGTTCAGAAGCTACACGTGCAGAGCCCGCCAGGAAGTCGTTACTGCACAGCGCTAGTCACAAGCATTGAGACATTTCCCGATCTCTGCAACCGTGCATCTGGAAATGTTTCACTGCCTGCGATTAGCGATGTGCTGACTTCCTGGAGGGCTCTGCACGTGTAGATTCTGAACACGCCTGAGCTCATCCTTGGTTAGGAGTTCTGACTTCACACTAACTTTCCTACTCTGCATACTTGTCACGAGTGGATAAACATAAGCAGCCTCAGGGGGTTGGGGGGGGGGGGCTTATGTGGGTGAACAGGTACCAAACACATCTGATCAATCACTGCCTGCTGAAAAAGGTTCAAACCTTTTAGGTACTGTTCATGTTTTACTTTTAAAGGGTATTTAAACCCCAGAAAAAAGTATAATACTGCTGTATCTACTGTATATGTAGCTATAGCTTGAAGTAAAAAAAAAAAAAATAAGGGAAAAATATATAGGAATGCAGCCACCACCTCTAAACACTGGTGAAAGTTGCAATATAAAATAGTATTTTGGGTTTTGTTATGCTTTATCAGGCATCTCTTTTAACAATGTATTTTGCTGAGAAATGTACCAATGTGTCTATCTCAAACCACAAGAGCTACAAATGTATAAAAACTGCATTGTTCCACAATCATCTACATTTGATAGAAGATTCAATAGCAGGATACACAACATGTTAGCGGCTTGCTAGGGACTACATAGGTTGTTCTCATTTAAGAAATGAGGCTTAAAGTAAATTGAAGCCAGTTTATATTGTATAGTGGATCAATCTTATTCACATCGGTAAATGATCAGTGAAGGACTTCATGACATTAATACTTACGCTCTTTTTCTGGAAGACACTTTAGTGCCCGCTGCAGTAAGCGATGAGCAGCCTCAGACTGGCCTTGCTTAAGAAGAAATGTGGCATATTTCCAATACACAGACTTTTCCTGTTTGAAACGCTTTATCATCGTGTTGAACAATTCATCAGCCTCCTGGATGCCAGAAAACAGCAAACAAAGCAACATTCAATGTTATTTACCACAAGTAAAAAAAGGTCTTCTAGTAAAGTGGAGAAGAACCAGAGCACCTTTAATTTTGTTTTTAGCTTTACAGAAACCACTGCCAAATATACACTATTCATAAACAGTCATCATCAATAATACATCAATTACAGCACACATAGCAAAAGGAACCTCTGCCTTTCCACTGACATTCATAGGTGACCGATTTCTGCAGGGCATTGAGCAATTCTTAGCGGTAGACATGAAGTCTTGGCCAAAAAAAAAAAAAAAAAAAAAAAAGAGGCGTTTGGTCGCCACGTAATAAGGAAAAAAGTAATACATGTGATGATGGGTGTACCGCAATGTTTACATATATAGGAAATGGAAAGATTCACTTTGAGGGCTTGTTTGCACTAGGTGTGGTGCTGTGTGGGAACGTGTATAAAATCAAGTTTTCCAGCACTGCACAAAAATGTACGGCTTTCTGTATACTTAATGGCATCACCACACATCTTGCAAACATGCATTACCATGCGGTTCGGTGCGGCATGATTTTAGAATATGCCTGCAACATTTTTTGTGCATTTCGTGCACGCAGTGCAGCCCACTGAAATAAGTAAACTGTCGGGAATGCATTAAAAAGCGTGCGTGTTTGGAAACACCTCATGGTGCGAACGAGCCCTAAAGTTAATTAAACTTGGTCTAACATGCACCTTGTGTTTTAAATCATGTCTGTTATGCTGGCCATGAACACCTCAAACTTTTGGAGGTGCCTGCTGAATCTCTGGCGAACATTGGAGCTTTGGGTGGCCCAGTCTGCACCACATAGCTTGACAAACCTCAACCTGAAAAATGAAGGGGAGCCTTTAAATCCTAGACCCATATACAGGGGCCTTGAATTACAGTATATATACAGTGGATATGTATATACTGTAAGTTTATTTCTGCAGGATGGGCCTTCAATTTATCTGCAGCTGACAGCACCATTGATCTGCAGCATATCAGGTGTGGTAAAAGTACCAGCTATCTGGGTATCACATACATGAGGAAAAAACCTAAACGAGGCAGATCAACAGCAAAAGGCCTGCAGTTATTATTCTTATTCCTCCACCCCCACCTCCACAAGATTCTCCTGCTGCATCCACTGAAACATTTGTAGGCTCTAAGGACAGGGAGGGAGGTCTCACAAAGCATTTCAGAGGCTTAGAACAAGCCAAATCAAGCAGGTCATTTCCCAGCAGCATCCTTCCCAAGGCAGGTGTCTCTTTGACAGCTGCTGGAGCAAAGAAAAAATGTGCCCAAATCACTCCCATCATGGATAACTATATCAAGTACAGGGCTGATGTGGACACTGTTAGAAGTGAGGATACTGTGAATTTTAGGGTGTCCAGTTGGACCACTGTCTGGTTCTTGCACAGTATGCACTGGGGCTTCTGTGACTTCTCCTGGTCTATTCTGGTGCTTCAGTATTGTAAAGGTGCCACACGAAATTGCGGCAGCTGAACTAAAGCTGGCAAATTTGTCATGTCCACTATAGAGTAAATCCTGCATTGCACCTCAATGTTTGTGGCCTATTTCAGGATTCTGGCACTGAGCCTCCAAGAAAATGTAGTCTACTATTTAAAGATAAAACTTGCCACTTATTGCCTTCTTATATTGTTTAGTTACTGTCCAATATTTGTGGCTGTTGTCTCTAAAACAATACACTTTAATGTTTATTTCAAGATGAAATCTACCTAGTTTCTGTTTTATACTGTGGCCTACCAGAGTTGTTCACATACTGTTTAGCCACTAAACAATATATGTGGCTATTGTCTTAGATAATACCATTTATTGCAGGACAAAACCGGCCTGGTCTCTATTTTCTGCCCATTCAAGTACTCGCATTCTGTCCAGACGCTACATAATTTCTACCAAACACATACTATACATTAGGGACAATATTAATGGTGTGGGGGTATCAGGGATTACATTTTTTTTTTCCCCAGTAACACTGTTCAAAGATTTCATGAAATCTTTGTTTAATATTGTGATGCAGTGATTGGCCCTGGTACCATGTGATCACTCTGACCATGTACAGAGATCACACAGTAGTAAGCAAGGCATCATGAATGACTGCCTTGTTTACTACTGTAACTGTGATTGATCACAGCGATCACATGGTACCAGGGCCAATCACAGTGGACCCGTACTATCATCAGTAATCCACTGTGTCTGGTGGACACAGCAGTTACAGATCTTGCTACTGTGTCCCCAGCCATTTATGTACATTGACCAGGCAGAAAGTGGTTAAAGCGTTTGTATACCCGCTGAAATTTTTTTTTTTTTTTTTTCCCCCCTGTAAAGCAAAAGGCATAATGAGCTAGTATGCACCGCATACTAGCTCATTATGAAATACTTACCTTAGAACGAGGCGTCGGTATCTTACCTGGTCCACGCCGAGGGAGCTTTCATGTTGCCTCGGCGTGTCTTCCGGGTATCGCGGTTCCAGCGCTGTGAGTGGCTGGAGCCGCGATGTCACGCGCGCGGGAGATTTTACCCGGCAAGGTCCGGCAGTTGCCGGGCCTTCAGCCGAGATTCCCCTGTGCGCATGCAGCGGCGCATAGCAAGGGGAATATCTCCTAAACCGTAAAGGTTTAGGAGATATTTTTTTTACCTACAGGTAAGCCTTATTATAGGCTTACCTGTAGGTAAAAGTTAAAAAAAAAAAAAAAAAAAAAACACTATACAACCACTTTAAGCCAAGCTAAAAAAAAAAAAAAAAAACACACACACACCAATTACACATGCAAAAATGTGATGCCAGAATAGAGGGTCATTGTTGCAATCTGGGAAAATCATACGGTTTTGTAATAACACACACACACACACAGCTTAAATGCATCTACCAAGCATTAACCACTTAAGCCCCGGACCATTTGGCTGGCAAAAGACCAGAGCACTTTTTGCGATTCGGCACTGCATCGCTTTAACTGACAATTGCACGGTCGTGCGACGTGACTCCCAAACAAAATTGACGTCCTTTTTTCCCCACAAATAGAGCTTTCTTTTGGTGGTATTTGATCACCTCTACGGTTTTTATTTTTTGCGCTATAAACAAAGAAATGGCGACAATTTTTAAAAAAAAAAAAAAAAAAAAAAAAAAAAAAAAAAAGCATTATTTTCTACTTTTTGCTATAATAAATATCCCCAAAAAATATATAAAAAAAACTTTTTTCCCTCAGTTTAGGCCGATACGTATTCTTCTACATATTTTTGGTAAAAAAAATTTGCAATAAGCGCTTAATGATTGGTTTGCGCAAAAGTTATAGAGTCTACAAAATAGGGGATAGTTTTATGGCATTTTTATTAACAATTTTTTTTTTTTTTACTAGTAATGGCGGCGATCAGCGATTTTCGCCATTGAATTTTGTGTCTTTATGTGAGCTTTTTTTCAAGGGCAGAAAACAAATGATTTCCTTCTCTTAAGCGAGAGATGTCACTGTGTTTGTAATGATGAAGCATCAAGGAGTTTTATTTATATGGTGCTGTAGGGTAAACGTCTACATTGATATAAGACAACCAATACATGCCTAAAGTATATAAACCCTCCGAGATGTATTACCTTATACTTTTCTGACTTGATGTAAATCTCCACTAAGTGCTGGAATGCTTTCAATGGATCATTGTATTGAACAGCTCGTCCGAACACCTTCAGCAAAGTCTCTTCTGTGCCATATGTATTCTCCATATTCAGCATGGCTACCCATACATTCAGCTTCTCTTGCTCCTCCCTGTAAGAACAATCGGTTAATATATTACAGTGTATGTCAGGGGGAAATTTTCCCATGTTTTATCCCTTTAAAAGATCCTGTAAGCACTAAAATACCCCATCTGCCAAAAATGCACTCAGCTCCTAGGTCCTGTTGTGGACTGACAACACAAAGAACAAATGTCTATTCAGTTTTCTTTTCCTTTACATGGATTGTAAACCTCTGACATTAAATATGAGCAAATCAAAGTGGCATTTCTGTCTGCTGTCTCATTCCTCTGCTATCTGCATGAGTCACTTCTGACAAGTTTTCCTGCCACCAAGAGAAAAAAACAAAAAACAACGAAACAAGGGAGGGAGCTCCAGCACGCAGCCTGCGATTGACAACCTCAGCTCTGTTTCTGCATGCTGTGTGCAGGGGGGGTGTGCCTTCCCTCCAATTAACTCTCACCAAGCTCTGAAGAGTGTAACTTTAGCTCTATGCCCCCTGCTTTCTGAAAGCTCAGAGAAGATGTAAAAACTCTACACTTTGAACTACTGTAGAGAACAGATTGCTGCAGATAGACAGGTACAACTTATAAAGGAGGATTAGTGCATCTCTGTGTATAACGCTAGTTACGCCAATGTGTATAGGTAGGGGGTTTACAACTACTTTAACTACTTAACCCCTCCTATTGTCTTCATCGCCAAAACATTGCACTCATTTTTTTTCTAGAACTAGCAGGGCTACATAGACACCACTGGGATAAAACAGGGGAACTCAATTTCTGGGAGTAAAAGGCAAAAAGGGAGAGATGACACGTGTAACCAGTGACATAAAAATATGTTAAATTCTTTCTGAATTGAGACAATTGTTGAAATATGCAAATAAGGATCACTAAAAACCTAAAAACAATCCTTATTTCTTAGTGAACTGACGCCATCATGGTTTTTCTTTCCCAATCACACAGTGAAAGTATCTTTCACTTGTTAAATTACAGCCATAACTTTATGACCACTCACCTAATATTGAGTAGGTCCCTCTTTTGCTGTCAAAACAGCCCTGATCTGTCAAGGCATAGATGCCACCAGACTTCTGAAGGTATGCTGTGGTATTAGGCACCAAGCCGTCGTAGCAGATCTTTTAACCACTTCAATACAGGACAATTTCATCCCCTTCGTGCCCAGACCAATTTTCAGCGCTGTCGCACTCTGAATGACAATTGCGCGGTCATGCAACACTGTACCCATATGACATTTTATCATTTTTTTGAGACAGATAGAGCTTTCTTTTGGTGGTATTTAATCACTTCTCGCCCTACATCATATGACATCGTCGACTTTGAGTAGGGATATCTGAATGATGGCTGCAGCTTTTACAGCCAGCGATTCCCTTCACAGTAAGAACAATCATAGCGGCTGTAAAGAGGACCTGTCATGCACTATTCCTATTACAAGGGATGTTTACATTCCTTGTAATAGTAATAAAAGTGATAAAAATAAAAAAAAGTGAAAAAAAAAGTCAAAATAGAAAAATAAAAGTAAAATAATAATAAAAATAAAAAATAAAAATTGAAAGCACCCCCGTCTCCTCACGCGCAGAAGAGAACGCATACATAGATCACGCCCACATATGTAAAACGACGTTCAAACCACACATGTGAGGTATTTCCGCAAATGTTAGAGGGAGAGCAATATTTCTAGTGCTAGACCTACTCTAACTAAACAGGTAACCTGTAAGAAATTTTAAACCGTCGCCTATGGGGATTTTTAAGTACCAAAGTTTGGCGCAATTCCACAAGTGTACGCAATTTCAAAGCGTGACACATTGGACATCTATTTACTTGGCGTAACATCATCTTTCACATTATGCAAAAAAAATGGGCTAACTTTACAGTTTTTTTTTTTTTTAATGCATGAAAGTTTTTTTCCCCAAAAAAAGGGCATTTGAAAAATTACTGCGCAAATACCATGCGAGATAAAAAGTTGCAACGACCACCATTTTATTCCCTAGGATCTCTGCTATAAAAAAACATGTATAAGGTTTGCCTTCTTCCCATACTGCATCCTGGTGTCCTCTCTTCCCCAGGTAAGCAACTCGCACACGCACCTGGCCATCCACATGATGTAAAAGAAAACACGATTCATCAGACCAGGCCTCCTCCTTCAATTACTTACTGTGACCCACGAGTTGTTTAGTGTGCCGCTCAGGCTCGATCACTATGGGGAGTAGTGTGGGTGATGTTGCAACCACTGCAGGAATGCCAGCAAAGGATGGAGTTCGTCCCAGCTCCTGTAGTCACTGGAAGAGAGGAAAGATCCCTGCTGCAGCACATCAGGGGGCGTGGCCTGGCAGGAGTCCAGGCTGAGGTTGTCTCATATACCACCATAGTATTCCATAGATGTGCGGCACCAGGGATCTTTCCTCTCTTCCTTACAGTTCTTCCATTACTTGGTAGAGCAGTTCTGATTCTCATGTGTTCTTTGATAGAACTTCTGGCTGTGGACACGGGTCAGCATGGGCACCCTGAACCGGTCTGTTACACAGCTCTATATACACACACACACACAACAAACTGCTATTCCCTATTTTTCTGCTTTCAACACATCTAATTCAGGGACATCATGTTTATTTGCTGCCCAATATATTCCACTGACTTTCAGATGCCATTTTAACAAGATAATCAATGTTATTCACTTAACCTGTCAATGGTCATAAAGTTATGGCTGATCAGTGTACGTGTAGCATTACCTGAAGTAAATAGTCTGCAGGGCTCTTTCTGCCACAGCCCGTGCTTGCTCCAGCTCAGTGGCCTGGAGGTGGAAATCCATGTACTGAATCCAGTTAGCAGAGATATTAGGTGAACTGAGGACAAGGCGCTCAAATTCATTAATTGACTGCGGTTGCTGACTTGGATCCTTGGCCTCTTTTCCAGCTGGTCTCTTCTCCGCTCCCTGTTTTTTCTGGTTGCCCTTAGTCTGAAATGTTGTGAATGCAAATACTCTCAGTGAATAATTTGTTATGCTGAATAATATCTTTATAAAATGAAATAAGCATAACCTTGCAAAGAAAATAGATTTGGCCAGTTCAGTGCTGACTAGAAGGTCCCGCAGGCCACAGGTTTTAATGCCATCAGTTAATGTAACCGAGTCTCAGGGTTTATGTTTTTGGTATGTTGGTGGATGGGAAGTTCAAAAAAGAACATACATCTTCTGTGTTTTACAGGTTTAGCAGTGCACTTCATGAATCAACATTATTTCTCACAGCAGAAATCAAATAGCTCTAGGACATCTCTCCTCGGGGACACAAGGTTTGTTTAGATACTTCACTACATTAAACAGGTCCCAAAGTGTGTCAACTACATCTTATTTGCTTATTGGCTCATTGACATGGGAGCTCAACCCTGTACAGCATAAAGAGCAGTTTGTTTATTTTTTTTATACATGTGCCAAGCTGCATGCAGGCAGCCTATACAAGTAAATGATTACGCACAGGCTTTATGGACTTAACCACACAGCAGAGTCTAAGAGGTATGCAGGGACAGGTGCATAGCCCAGTACACACAAGGTTTGCATCAGAGGCCGTGCATCCCTTCTATTGTACCTGTCAAACTTGGCTCTGAGGGTGAGTCTATACGGCTGATGTGTATCCATTCACTTTTATAGGCTGCCTGCACGCAGCTCATCGCTAGTACAAAATAATAAGTTGGGCTTATACGAATGAGTCCTATAGCTTAACACTTGCAGCAAAAATGATCACCCATTTTTGTACTGCAAGATGAAATGGCCATTTAAAATTCAGAAAGACATATTTTTTTTAATCAAAATTAATTATACCAAGTATTTTTAAAGACATCATCTATGCAGAGTGGTGACAATTCTCAATTTGCACAAGTGACTTTACACAACAATTTTATTAGCAAAAAAAAAAAAATAGTCAAGCCATTATCTCACACTGAACTAATCAAATGGCTGCAGTTAAAGTGGAGCTCTACCCAAAAGGAGAAGTTTTGCTTTAAGGCCTCCTCCCCCACTCCTCTTTCAGTAATGGCAGTTGTGTGGAGGGGAGCAGGTACCCGATTTTGGCAGGTACCCGATTTTGGCAGGTATCCATTCTCACTTCCACTCACCTAGGCAATCGGAAGCAGAAGTTCTCCACCCCCCCAGCCTCCCTGCAGTCTTCTGGGACATGACAGGTTCCAGTAGACCGTTCACAATACGCAGCAGGCACGCGGCTGTGAAGCCGCAAGCTGTCACAGCTGGGTGCCCACAGTTAAGATGCCGGCGCCAAAGACAGAAGATGAGGCTGGTGTGAGCACATTGCTGGGTTGTGGGACAGGTGAGTGGCTGTTTATTTAAAAAGTCAGCAGCTACGGTTGTTATTGACTTTTAATTTTTACACAGTAGCCTGGAGCTCCTCTTTACAGTACAATAATATAACTTCAAAAATCAAGCTAATTCTGTTAGCTCTGTTCTGTTCAGTTTACCCAACTGCTATCACTACTATCAAAACCAGTGACAGATACACGTGAACGACTAGGCATAAACAGTGCAAATCACAAAAATTAGTTCCGGTGATCCAGGAAAACCGGCTTCAAAAACACTACAAAAATGGATTATAAAGAAAAATGAGAACTAGCCGATATATTAATGAAACTCAAAGGCCTAAATCTTTTCAGTAAACATACTTTCTGTATCTTGGGGCGCTCCTCCTCTTCATCCTCCTCACTGTCTGAACTGCTCTCCTTTCCATCAATTAAAGAAGTTTTGAGAGTATTCAGGCTGACGTCCCAAGAAAAGCCGGAGGAAACCTGCAGTCGGGGTGCTGGAGGCTTATTGCTAGCTTCTTTCTACAGAAAGAAAAAAAATAATTTTTTTTTGTTAAATTATGAAACTCAAAAACATACATAAATAAAATTCACCAATTTTTTTTGTAAGCATTGTCTTTCTTTACTTGTCTATTTTTCTATGGGAACATCTACATTATATATAGAAAGCAACTAATGCAAATCTATAACTAAAAAGGTAAATTTCTTTTTTTTTTAAATCTTGGATAGAGTGGAGAGAGATTAGAACATTTGTCAGGTTTTGATTCTTCTGTCTGAGCCCCCAATAGGGAGATTCACCCTCTCCATTTGTCATGTTTACCGTTCTCATGTGAATGTAAAAGAAAATCCCAAATTTTGGGTTGTCCCCAGAACAGGAGTAGTGAGGATATCTTCCAATGAGGACAGCAATGGTGACAATGAGGGATTCCTTCGCTTTGGAGGCATTTCCTTTCACTTCCTGTTTTGGCTAAGGGACAGGAAGCGCAAGGAATTTTCCTCAATAGGACAAAGATGGCGAAAAAACAAACAAAAAAAAACAAAAACAAAGGAGTTATAAACATCCCTTACTCTATCCCATTTTTTAAAATTGCCTTTAGTTCTACTTTAATAGTAATAACAAACCTCTCTTTAACAAAAAGTAATAAGAATGAGAGCAATAACAACAGAACTCTAACCTTTTCCTCATTTTCTGTATTCTGTTCTCGATAATGAACCTCAACTCCGCTGTCTTCATCATCCTGGGACTCTTGAGATTTCTTCCTTTTAGACCTCTAATAATTGGCAAGTATAAAGGATTATTGCTGGTTAATCTTATTTTACTTCTTACAGAAACAAGCGACTAAAAGACAATACAGTTCTACAAGAATCAAAAACTATTACTTTATAGCCACAAAACGAAAACAGCATAGCACTAGTAGCACAAATGTAGTAACATTTATCTTTCTGTATACATACAGAGAGTTAGATACCAAATAAAAAAAAATAACTGAACAGGTCAGACATTTCTTTTGCGTCCTTTTTGACAACATGACAGTTTTGTTACATTTATGTTTTAGTTTAAAAATTCTTTTTTTTTTTTTTTTTTTTTTTTTTAATTGGTCCCCGTATCTAACTCTGTATGTACTATACACAACGATAAATGTTGCAACCCCTGTGCTTTAGCGTTTAACCGGTTCCCGACCGTCTATTTACAGGGGCAGAATGGCAGCCCTGTGCGAAACCCAGTACCCGTATGGGGTTTCCTTTAAGAGCCACCAGAGGGCTGCACGGCCAGGGGACCCGATGCACGTGGCCAACGGTCGCGATTGTGTGCACGAGCACCAGCACGGGGATTTGTGGGTGTAAACCCACAAATCCATGTGCTGTCAACAGGAGAGGAGACATGTCATTTGTTCCTAGAAAGTAGGAACAATGATAAGTCTCCTCTCCTACTCAGTCCTATCCCCATACCGTTCGAACACACTGAGGGAACACACATTTAACCCCTTAATCGCCCCCTAGTTAACCCTTTCCCAACCAGTGACATTTACACAGCACTGATCACTGTATATGTATAATGTCAATGGTCCCAAAATGTGTCAAAAGTGTCTGATATGTCAGTCACAATACCGCTAAAAATTGCAGATCACCGCCATTACTAGTAAAAAAAATTAATAAAAAAAGCCATAAATATATCCCACGGTTTGTAGACGCTATAATTGTTGCGCAAACTAATCAATATACGCTTACTGCGATTTTTTTACCAAAATGTAGAAGAATATATATTGGCCTAAAATGATGAAGAAATTTGTTTAAAAACATTTTTGGGGATATTTTTTATAGCAAAAAATAAAAAACATTGTTTTTTGTTTTTTTTAATTGACACTCTTTTTTTGTTTATAGCGCAAAAAACAAACAAAAAAGCCAAAAAACAGAGGTGATCAGATAGCACCAAAAGAAAGCTCTATTTCCGGGAAAAAAAAAAAACGAGCAAATTTAGTTTGGGTACAGCATTGCATGACCACGCAATTACAAGTTAAAGAGATGCATTGCCAAATTGAAAAAAAAGGTCTCTGGTTAGGAAAGGGGTAAAACATTCTGGGGCTGAAGTGGTTAAGCTGATTAGAATAAACTGACAATTTATTCTTTTATTCTGAACCCTCACGGCCTGTCACTGAACGCAGCTGGATTACTGAACCTTACAGAATACACAGAGACTCTGTCTGATAAACAATATGCAATGACAAGCATTACAAAACATTCATCTAGCAGTTTTCTAGCCCAGTGCCCGTCGGTGTCAGGAACGCTGAAAGCCTCTCTGTACAGAGCTGCCATCTGCTGGTCACATGCTACAATACCTTGACTTCACTTTCAGAGTTTGTTCGTCTCCTTTTTTTTTCGCCCTTCTTCCTCCTTAAGCTGAAGCCAGCAGACTCTGGTATAACATCAGGATTTCCAGTATCATTAGAAAGAAGTGACAGCTCTATGCGATTCTCCGCTTTATCTATACTAAAAAAAATAAAAGACATACACCTATTATATACAAGTTTAAACAAGCAATTCAACCTAGTGACATCTACCTGATGATAATAACATACAACATTTGTTTGTATATTTTGAGCTTCAGAATAACCTGTATTGAATATTTAAAACATCATTTTTAAATTACCCATGTGGCCTGTTTGTTAAAGGGAACATTTATGACAAAAGTACAAAGGCTGCCATTGCTGACCACCTTCCGTAAATGCTACTTGTCTGGCTGTTTCTGGGCTCAATACTTTGACACCGACTCAGAAAAACAAATGCAGATCAGGAAAAAGTCAGAATGCCAAATCTGAATACTTACTCTAAGTGAGGTACTAAGAAAAGTACTAAAACCCAGAACACAAGGTATTTTTCTGTACCTGCTGGGATTTTAAATGTATAAAAAAAGCACAGGGAAGTCTTCATCTATTGCAGATGCCGCATGTTTTTTAACTTGCTGCGACATACACCTTAAATCTGAACTCCACTTAGCATCTTACATTAGCCTCTTATCTTCCCTTTGCCCTCTATATAGGGCACCACAGTTTTTTTGTTTGCAATAACCTTGTCCCGTTTCAAGTAATTTAATTTATCCACCGTGACACGGGGGCTGGAAAAAAAAAAAAAAAAAATCCTCTATTCAGAGGAGCCACAAGGAGGATCAACAGGGATGGGTGGGTGGGTGTGTGTGAGAGAGAGACAAGCACAACAAAAGTACCATGCGATGTAGTTACCGTGCATTTCAAAAAGTAGTGCATGCACTACGTTTGACGCAGTTTCAGTCCATTCACACACACCACACACAGTTCCAATGCAGTTGCGTTTTTGATAGAATTTGCTATGTACCAGTAGAATTCTGTGCAGAAAAAAAAATGCACCATGCGCTACCCTTTTTTCCTGCACTGGAACTGACTGCACTGGTGTGAACTGGAGCCATTGGACTACATGAAAAACACTGTGCATGCATTTTTAGTGCAGAAAAAAAGCACACGGAACTGCATCTGGTGTGAACTAGCACTTGTGGAGAAAAAAAACGCACAGAACTGCATCTGGTGTGAACTAGCACTAAGGCTGGGTTCGCACTGATACTACACGACAGTCATCCTACTTTGCTCTGCGACATCAGTCCTACATCCATCCCACTTGAATGAACAGGATACTACTTCGATCTGACTTTGATGGTATGACTTGTCCTTTGACCAATCAAAACAATCCCAGTGTGACATTAATTCCTTTTACTGTTGCTGTAATCACCATGTTGGTTGTCACAAGTCGGATGGTTAGGACAAGGATCCTACTTTGATCCGACTTCAGTGATATTCAATGGGCTGAAGTAGGACCAAAGTAGTGCAGGAACCTTTTTCCAAGTCGGACCAACTTGTGTCGGACCAGTTAAGACAGCTCTCATAGGGAACCATTGATTTTCACACGTCATGCAACATGAGCTTCCAATGTCGGAGCGTTTGTCGTACCAGTGTGAACCTGGCCTTAAAGAGTAATTCTACCATAGGTTAGAACACACGGGGGTTGATTTTCTAAAACTGGAGAGTGCAAAATCTGGTGCAGCTCTGCATGGCAGTCAATCAGCTTCTAACTACAGCTTGTTCAGTTAAGCTTTGACAATAAAACCTGGAAGCTGATTGGCTATGCGCAGCTGCACCAGATTTTGCACTCTGCAGTTTTAGTAAATCAACCCCGTAGTGTACACCCCATGCTCTTACTTTAGTAACTTTTATCCAAGTTTAAAAAAAAAAAAAAAAAAAACACTTACGAAATAATTTTGGCAGTAAGCAACTTTCCTCCGGGAATGTGTTCCTTATACATCTCTATCTCTTTAACATAATAAGCGGTGACATTCTTAAACAGAATATGGCCATCAATCGAACTGGATATCCTGCAGTAAGAGCAAAGCAATAAGATTAGTTCTTTATCTGTACAGCATACTACCGGACCACCCACATAGTAGAACCACATGAATACACAAAAGGGACATGCATACCTGAAAAATACACCTTTCTCTGTAACTGCACTGACAAAACCTTTAATGAGCTGCCCTTCCTTCAAACAGTCAATAGACGAGAGGTCTTCATCTATCGGTTTGCTGACACTTCCAGGATTTAATCTGTACAAGAAGGGAAGAATGCAACATTCAATTTAAACATGCTTGTAAACATTTATCAATATTTAGTGATTGGAGAACTTTTGTTTTTGCTATAACAGACAAACTGATCCATCTTAATTATCCAGTCATAATATAAAAAATATAATTCTTGTTCTCACAGTAAAATCATTTGCTGAAGTTCACGGAGGAACAGGGGAAGTGTTATACCTTTGGATTATATTGCCACCTACCAGAAGACTAGACACTGGCCAACAACAATTAGGCTTCATGTACACTAGCCTATATTGCCAGCTCCTAAAACTTGAGTTTAGGAGCTTTTGGCTGTTTTATGCCACAGCCCCTAAACTCAACCTCACAAAAGCCTATGTGTCAATGTACACAAAGGCTTTCAGCAGAGTTTAGGAGCTACTGCGTTTAGGGAAGCTTCAACGTCCCTCTCCTGGATGCAAAAGAATCGTGTTTAGGATAGAAGCGTTTTGACCGCGGGAAACGCAGCAAAATCCCACGGCTAATGTAGGACAGTGTACATGAAGTCCAATAGGCCAGCCTAGGATAGCCCATCCTTCTACCAGCATGCCTCAGTTTTGTAGCAAGCAGTACCAAGAGCATGATTGTAAACACAGGAGGTGGGACCACTGTCTATCAAAAGAAAGAAGGGGGACACAGGAAGTGCTAGACCTTTAGGACATCCAGAAGCAGTCCAAACGAGGGGTTGAAAACACCACAAACAATTGCTAACAGACCCAAGATACAACCACAACAAAACCTGGGACTACCTGCAGCTCAATAAGCCACCTGATGGACCTTCTGTCTGAAGCTGGCATCAGAAGAGGCCTGAACAACCACCTAGATAGAACTTACAGAACATATGAACAGAAGACCAAATGTCTTAGACACATTAGCCCAACATTGAAGAGCTCAAGAGGCACTCCATTCTAGAAGAGTGTGCTTTGACAGGAAAGGGGAAAAACTCAATCCTTGCAACCTTTAGCTTGAATAGTGTGTCTGAACCACCTAGAAATGGTGGAAAGAGAAGCTGGTAACCCTTTACAGGGATCATCCAGAACAGGTCCAATCTTTCTAAAGGAAGTAGTGTCCGAGTTATAGATGCTTTCTGCCCTAACCACATTCAGGGGGAAGTTCCTCATGATGCACTGGTGATGAACAGAGGGACAGAAAACAATGTCCTGATTGAGATAAAAGGCAGAACTAACTTGGGTAGTTCTGGGCCTCAGCACTATTCTGTCCTTGTGCAATACCAAAAAGTCCACAACCTCAGGCACTCACTAACAAAAAATTAAAAAGGAACGTCGGTCTGCTCACATAATTTGTAATAAAAACATCCTTGCCATTCTGAAGCTTCCCTTCAACCACTTTACATAATTATTTAATATACACTGTGATTCTGTACTTGCCAAATATGCTGCAGAAATCTGCCTCCACTAAGTCTGGCTGCAACCATTTTAAAAAGGTGGGCAGCTGAAGCTGCTGCCCGTTCACTTCCTGGATTTACACACACACAGCACATCTCCAGCTCTCATTTGCCCTCTTATTACTCATCCCCCTCCCTTCCTGGTAAACTCTCACCAGAGTGAGAGTGAGTGAGAGAGAGCTGTGCATGATGTCATAAGCCTAGGCTAATGACCAGACAAGAAACAAGACGTGGGCTAATATAAGGCATTTACTGGCAGAAAGATTTAATAGATGTAAGTTAAAAAAAAAAAAAAAAAATGACTGAAGGTCCACTCGCTTTAAGGCAATACACCTGTAGGTGGCAGTATAACCTGAAGGTTTAAAGGGGTTGTAAAGTAAACCCTTGTGTTTTTCCACCTTAATGCATCCTATGCATTAAGGTGAAAAAACTTCTGACACTGACCAGCTACCCGCCCCTCCCCCGTCTTACTCACCTGAGGCCGTTCGTTCCCTCTAGGGAGACTAGCTCTACCTCTCTGTCCGTTGTCTCACCTCTTGATTGTATAGATTGACAGCAGCGCAGCCATTGGCTCCCACTGCTGTCAATCAAATCCAATGACGTGGTCGGGGCTGAGTCCTCCATGATGTGTGAATGTACACAAAAGCAGGACTCAGGAACGCGCCCGCACGGGTGTCCACCTTAGGGGAGCCTTATCCAATATGGGCACTCAATGCAGGGAAGAGCTACCAGCGCCACCGGGGGACCCCAGAAGTCGAGGATCGGGGCCACTCTGTGCAAGACAAACTGCACAGTCGAGGAAAGTATGATATGTTTGTTATTTTTTTTTTTTTAAACGAGGGTTTACAACCCCTTTAACCACTTGACCTCCAGGAGGTCTTGCCCTCTTCACAACCAGGGCAGTTTTTGCTATTCAGCACTGCGCTACTTTACCTGGTAATTGCGCGATCATGCAACATTGTATGCAAATAGCAATTTGTATCTTTTCACATAAATGAAGCTTTCTTTTGGTGGTAGTTGATCACCACTGGGTTTTTTATTTTTTGAGATATAAAAACGAAAAAAGACCGAAAATTTTGAAAAACAAAAACGATATTTTCTACTTTTTGTTATAGAACATATCCAGAAAAAAATAAATAAATAAATAAAAATTTCTTTATAAATGTACACAAAAATGTAATCTGCTACAAGTGTTTGGTAGAAAAAAAAATTCCAATAAGTGTATATTAATTGGTTTGGGTGAAAGTTATAGCGTCTACAAACTATGATATGTCAAACAAAAAGGAAAAATGCGGCCCATTCCTAATAAATAAGCGCTCATGTGGCAGTGAAATTTTAAGCATTAATTAGGTGTAAAAAAACTAACTGAAAAAAAAGCCAATTAAAGACTACAGCTGCTACCAAAAGAACTGGCCCAAAAGGCCAGTACAACAATTCAAACACAACAAAGTCCAGCAGACCAAGGCAGCGCTCGCTATATGCACTTTTAGAATTAATTAGGTGCTTAATCAGAAAAGACCTTTACACATTGCATTTCTTGTCCATAGTCTATTTAAGAAGGGTGCTGTATAAATCACACTGAAGCAGGTGAGAAAGTCCAGTAATTATCCGATTCAGCAAATCCAAAAAAAATCAGGTTGCTGTCACCAACACCTCCACGCATGCAGATAGATATGGGGGGGGGGGGGGGGAAATGTGCAGAAACCCCCCCCCCCTTATAAAACTCCTACCAGAGACTACTATCTCACCTGCTTCAATGTGATTTATACAGCACCCTTCTTAAATAGACTATGGACAAGAAATGCACGTGTAAAAAGGTCTTTTCTGATTTGGCTCCTAATTACTTTTAAAAGTGCATATAGCGCTGCCTTGGTCTGCTGCACTATGTTGTGTTTTAAACTATGATATATATATATATATATATATTGGAAATATATTGGAATTTACGCAGCTATGACACTATACTGGTAATGGTGGCGATCAGAAACTTAGTGGAACAGTAATAGTGTGGCCGGAAATCTGGTGCTAGCTGATGCTGGCTAGAAGGTACACTAACTATCATCAATAGTGATACTAATACAGTGATCGATACTAATAATGAATACTGTACAACTATTGACACTGGCTGGGAAGGGGTTAAGATCTAGGGGCAATCAAAGGGTTAAAGCATAACTAAAAAGGTAAAACTTTCTTTAGTTTTGGACAGAATGGAAAGGGATTAGAACACCTGTCAGTTTTTATTGCGGTCTGTGCCTCCATTAGGGAGGATCCATCCTCGCCATTTGTCCCGTTTACCAGTAGCATTGAAAGTGACCCTGTGCTGCGTGTGACTGGCCACAGCCGATCAGTTGACTTCAGCCAAAATCATTGGCTGAAATCAGCTGCCAAACTCGTGCTGTGTCTAGACTCAAAAGAAAGGCCACTTAGCGCCAGTTCCTCACCCGGCCTGCAGCTGCTGCCTCTTCGCAGTACCAACTACATCGGAGTCAAGATAATATACAGAAAATTAAAATGATGGCAGGTTACATGTGCTTGCCCTTTCTATTCTAATCAAGAGTTAACACCCTGTGTAGCTGAGGGTAAGGCTATAGTTACACGGATAGTAACATTAAACCAAAAATAGCAAAAATAGAAATGAAAGATAAATAAAGTGGGCAATTTCAATGCAGCTGTATCCTCTACATTTCAGTTACTTATCCTTTTAAATTAAAGTATTACTAAACCCAGGACCCTGCATTCACTATATCTGGTCTCCCACAGTACACAGAAATTCAATTATTTTAGTAAATATAAAACTGCCAACTACCTTTTATCATCAGTTAAAGCAGTCTTGTGACTTCTATCAGTGTCCAGCCAAGCATTGGTTAAAGCTTGTAGGAGAAGTTTTCCGATTGTCCTATGAGACAGCAAGACTCCTGACCCTCTGTCTGGACAGTGCCGATTGGCGGTGTGCTGATCACATGCACTCTCCCAAGAAAAATAAAATAAAAACCTCTCTAGCTATACACACCAAACTGAGCATGTGCAGCCTGAATCCATAGACTCTGTGTTATCAGGAAATTATCAGGGGACAGTGGAAGGAGGGGAGGATCAGAGAAGCCAGGATCAAACAGCCTTTTTACACAATGCAGGGGATTAACCCCTTAGGTTTCACAGTGAGTATAACAAGCATGCTTTACTGCATATACAGACTGATTTTACTGCTGTGGGTTCAGCAACACTTTAAGCTTGCTGATCCTTTAATGCTCCATTCACTCAGGCATTTAGCCATGCCGCAAATTCACAGAGGTAAGTACCTACTGAATGGAGCCTTAGTCTTCATTTCGTTTTTCAATCCTTTTTAGTTTCTTTTTCACCAGCAAATTCACCAAGTTAAAAAAGGGCTAAAAAGTAGACTGAAAACTGAACAAAATAGATAAAAAGTATTTTCAGCCCATTCACAGACAGCAATATAAAAAGACAGAAGACAGTGGGAATAGGACTGCAAGGCATTACTTTTTTCTAACTGGAAAGTAAACAGATATGAAAGAAAACTTAGAAGTAGCTAAACCCAACTAGTCTTAAAATGCACGCTTCCCCCTTCCAACACCTTTGCCGACTAAAACCTGGTACACACTTAATGTTCTTTTTTGTTTAACCCGGCGATATTGTTGGGGCAATCTTTCCCACTGTGCTATTGTATACTGACAAAGAACCCCCCCCCCGTGACTTTTGGACAGGGTGTAACCAGTTTTGACTATGTAAGAAAGATGTCTATACATACCTTTTTCATGCCCGGTCTGATCACATGATCTGACTCCCCTGTGTCAGTCAGTGGCAGCTGCAGGGGAGAGAAGGGAGCGCAGACAATGGATGAGCCAAAGGAGGCTACAGTTGATGTCACTGCTCCCAGGCATTCCTAGCTATTGTTAAGCACGCTCTCCTCTCCCCTGAAAATAGGTAAGCATATACATCTTGTTTACACAGGTAGGTCAGCATAGCTGTTTGGAGGGGGGAAAGGGCGTTTTTAAGGCTAGTTAGGTTTAGCCTGGAATTCTACTTTATTGCCAACCATGCCATGGACATACAAGTAGTTAAATGACCTGTGACTATACTTACCGAGATTCTCTTAGGGACAGGTCTATTTTATTTCCAACAGAGAGTATGCAACACCTGGAAAAGGAAAAAGAACAATCACGGTTGGGCTCAAATTAAATAGGATTTTTTTTAAGCCTGGACAATTCAAACTAAGAATAATATCAAATAAAATATATAATAAAAGCTGCCCACTTCAGGATTGTGTGAGGTGGCAACCTCCTATCTTGCTTTCCTCACCATCTTTCTGCTCCGTCTTCTGCTTAATACTTTATGCCTCCACTGTTGCCTCAGCTTTCTTAAAATTTAATTAATCAGCTTCTTACATACATCTGTACAAGACATATCCAAGGTTTCAACTAGACTAGTCACTTTGCCCTGGAAGCAGTCTAATGCCCCGTACACACGGTCGGACATTGATCGGACATTCCGACAACAAAATCCTAGGATTTTTTCCCGACGGATGTTGGCTCAAACTTGTCTTGCATACACACGGTCACACAAAGTTGTCGGAAAATCCGATCATTCTGAACGCGGTGACGTAAAACACGTACGTCGAGACTATAAACGGGGCAGTAGCCAATTGCTTTCGTCTCTTAATTTATTCTGAGCATGCGTGGAACTTTGTGCGTCGTATTTGTGTACACACGATCGGAATTTCCGACAACGGATTTTGTTGTCGGAAAATTTTATAGCAAGCTCTCAAACTTTGTGTGTCGGAAAATCCGATGGAAAAAGTCCGATGGAGCCCACACACGATCAGAATGTCCGACAACACGCTCCGATCGGACCGTGTGTACGGGGCATTAGCTATACCCAGCTAAGATCTGGATTCATGCATAAATTACTGTAACTGCTACAACTGATCCAGCAAATATACAAATACTTAGGAAAACGTATTTCATAATAAATTAAAAAAAGCCAACCTTACAAGCATTCCAGCGGTGAACTTCTCCAGGGAGATCTCATCATAGCAGTCATTTAATTGGAAGAAACTAGCTCTTCCGGTCTTTCCAAATGGTATGGTTATCTGTAGGCCTGTACTGGGAATTACACTCTTTACGCAGCCAAAAGTGATACAGCCCTCCGTCAGAGCATCAAGGTCTATAAAGATAGATTAGTATTTCATTAAATACAAGATGTTCAAAGGCAAAGGAGGTGCCATCAAGGAAAGTTTTTCACACAAAGTGTATGTTGCATTGACATTTTAAGTTTACATTATGGTTAGCTGAAATGAAAAATCCCTAATCACTTTGAAGAAATCTATGGGACATACATGAAAAATTTACAAGCCATGCAGAAATTACATTTGCAGCAAATAAAAGAATATAAGCATCAGCACTGCTAATATACACAAAGATATCACTGATACAGCTGTATATTACCTATTAATGACAAAGAGAGCTTTTTACGAGAGTCCTCTACGTCAACCACAGTGGCAGACAGCGCCTGGCCTGGTCTGAAATGCTTCTCTGGACGCTTTAAGACCTACAAAAGACATATGATGGAATGATTTCTTCTCATCTGTAAACAGATGGTCTTATGAGAAAAATATGATGCCCATACCTTAGCAGAAGATGACAGAAGCAGATGTTCTACTGTGCCACGAATACCGGGAGAGATCTCTACCTCCAGACACTGCTTCTCTTTGTTATACTGCACAAAACAAGAGAGACAAATAGTGCAAGCTGGTACATATACTGAAAAACTAAATTGCGCCAAAAAAAAAATAAAATAAAATAAGCGTATATTGATTGGTTTGCGCAAAAGTTATCGCGCCTACAAAATAGGGGATAGATTTATGGCATTTTTATTAATATATATATATTTTTTTTTATTGGTAATGGTGGCGATCTGCGATTTTTATTGTGACTGAGACATTGCGGCGGACAGATCAGACACTTGACTTTATTTTGGGTCAAAAACAGTGATCAGTGCTAAAAAAATACACTGATTACTGTGTAAATGTCACTGGCAGGGAAGGAGTTAAGCACTAGGGGGCGATTAAGGGGTTAACTGTGTTCCCTCAGCATGTTCTAACTGGGAGCAGTAAATTCCTGTCATGTTGCTAGGCCAAACAGGGAAATGCCTTGTTTACATAGGCATCTCCCCCTTCTGCCTCTCCGCGCCACCGGCGGACATAGAGTCCACGGGACTCGTGGGCATGCTTCCACAGCGCACGCGCGCCCCCTAGCCACGAATGATGCAGCAACATACAGGTACAGTGTTTTGCGCAACCATGCCACTTTGCCGATGTATATCGCCATAAGCCACACACACACCTGCACAGATCAGGAAAGGTCTCACTGCCTGCGATTAGCGCTGTGCAGTCTCGCCTTCCTGGCGGGATCAGGCACGTGAGGTTTCGAACACGCCCGAGCCCATCACCAGTGGCCAGTTGCTGGATTTGTTCTGTAATATTTAAGCTGTTTCACCACTCCTCCAAGAAGTTATAATGAGTATCAGGAGCATAGTCCAGCACTTAGAAGCCAAACAAGTAATTAAAGTGTTTATTAAGCCACTCTAACCTGTATACACCATCAGCACTGCCTCCTATTGCAGTGTCCCCCTCTGTGTATGATTTATAAAAATAAATGTTGCAAATACCTAATTTCAGTGCTGAGATCGCGATCACATGACTGTCTAGCTCTTTCCTTTCCTCCTCCGACAGATGCAGCGGGTATGGCCGAGATTCCCCCATTGACGTCAGTCTGGAGGGGAGGAGCAGAGGAGGAGAGAGAGCCGCCCGGTCATGTGATCGCAATCTTGGCTCTGAAATGAGGTATTTGCAGCATTTATTTTTTTTAAATCACACACACACACACACACACACACACACACTGCAATAGGAGGCAGTGCTGATGGTGTATACAGGTTAATGTTATGCAAGCAGAAGGAGGGGGGAGAAGGGCACTGTCGCAAGCAGACAGGCAGGGAGGACGACACAAGAGCAGAGAGGAGACAGATACAGGGCTGCGGATGACGGAGGCACGTAAAACGGACCACGTTGTCAGGGATCAGCAGCCATGATATACCGTGGTCAGTTTACAGGGGGGAGGGGAGAAACTGGCGTGATCAGCCAGGTTTTTTTAGGTGTTACAAGGGGCCAAATGACACAGCACAAACACTGTCATATAGCATACTTTAAAAGAGCAGGATTCATTTTTTTTGGGTTAACATACGCTTTAAGGCCTGCTAGAAGAGTGGCATACTCGTCTTCAACAAATTAGAACATGTTGCATGGGACCAACAACTACTAGCTAAATACTGAATAAATGAAAACTTTCATATACATATTACAGATTTACCTTGACTACATAGCAGGTCACCATATCACCCGATGAGTACGTATTCAGGGGTTTTTGTTTTTCAACTTTCACTTCAGTATTCAAAAGACTGAAATAAAAAATACATATAAATAAACAAAACAGCTAAATAAGGGGAAGCCAAATCATCTAAAAGATATGTCCATCTAAACAAAGGCTGCCAAGAAAAAACAAAAACAAACCAATTTGCCTTTTTAAAGCCATACTACACTAAATACAGATGTCATAGTACCTAGGGCAATCTACAGCATTTTTCCACCTAAAATCCTGGCTACCCTGTTTACCCGAAAATAAGACCTAGCATGATTGTCGGTGAAGGCTGCAATATAAGCCCTACCGCCCAAATAAGCCCTACCCTGTTTCAGCGAAAATAAGCCCTACCCTGAAAACAAGACCTACAAGGACTTTAACTAGGGCTTATTTGGGGGGTAGGGCTTATATTGCAACCATCACCGACAATCACACTAGGTCTTATTTTCGGGGAAACAGGGTAGTAGACAGGATGGGGACACCCACCTCTTTAGTATATTCATTTTAAAGTAAACCTAACTACGAAGTACTAAGAAAAAATATGTATGATCTGCATACTTGATCCAGGGCAGTCACTAAGTATGGAAGTATGAAAGCCAAGCAACTAGCATGTTCCAAAGAGTATTATCTATTTTTCTCAGGAATACATTTTCTTTGAGGTGTTCCAGTCAGCAACAAACAGAAGATAGTAATTTGGCAATCAACTGGGATTTTTTTTTTATTAATTTTTTTATTGGAATTATACTTACCTTGTCTTGTTGGCATCTTTGCCCAATCTTCTTCTATATTCGGCACCTTCGGCCAACTTGATTAGCTGGGCTGTTGTAACTCACAAGCATGAGCACCGTATTCACTTATCCTGAACTCGAGGCATGCTGAGAATGTACATTGTGCTGTACATTCAAGGGAAGTCTACGAACAGGCAGTTAAAAATGTTTTATTGCAGAAGAATTTCTAAAGCTGGCGAGTGCAAAATCTGGTCCAGCTGTGCATGGTAGCTGTTACATCCACATTCCCTCTAGTGGTGGCCAGAGGTAGTGCGGGTTGTGAAAGTGTATCACAGCCAGTCTTACTTGCGTAGAATAAGTCCCCCCATACCCAAAGTCACAGACCACGCCTCGGTTAGCTAGTCACTTTGCGTTACCGTGACAGTAGCCAATCAGCTTCTAACTTGGTTTCTATGCAGAGCTGCACCAGATTTTGCACTCTACAGTTTTACCAATTCAACCCCAGCTGTCTTCTGCAATAAAGATCATGCCTGCTTGCATTTTTTACCCCCATTTTAAAGTATAGTTCTGCTTCTATTTTCTTACAGATTTTGCTTTGTGCAAACACAGATGGGTGAGACATTATCTTACCTGGGAAGAACACTGAGTTCAAGAACAGACTGCATCAGGTGTGGGTGAGTAATGGGAAGGAACCTGTCATGCGATACATGTAAAGCAAAAATATTAATAAGGGCGCATAGAAATTATCCATCTATAGATCTTTATGAATAATCTGAAGATAGCATACTTGTGTGACTTGATATCTCGTCCTCCTATCACACGACAAGTCACATTCTGCTTGGGCCTAAGCTTGGATGTTGGCAGGTCGCCTGCAACCACATTCTCCATGATCTGAGAGGCGTGGATGGTACCCGTTAGTTTATCCGTAATAGACACTAACACGCTGATGGGCTTGATGCTTTTCACAGTCCCGGTGATCACTTCTCCAATAAGTGGCTTTCTTTTCGTAAAATCCAGTGGCATCTTGACTTTTTCCCTTCCTGAGCTGGTATTCTGCACTGCCAATTGGATTCCATGTTGATCATCATCCACTGACGATAATGTCACGGAGATCTTCTGTCCTACATTTAGCCTTTCCGATTCAAACCGGAAAGTGTCGTTAAAGTGTCGTTTGAGTGGGACAGCCACCAGCTTTGAAGTATCTTTCAAAGACGCCACAGCAAATTCTTCTGACAAATGTTGTACGACGGCAGAGTGCACGGATGTTTCTGCAAACTGGTATAAAAAGCAAATTGTAATTTAAATTTTTTAAATAAAGCTGTACAAGAGCCAGGTAGTGTTTTTTATTAATTACAAAAACGGAAGCAACCAGTTTTTCAAAAAAGATGCACAATAAATCCGGAGGTTTCCACCACAGTACTTTTTTCTACTACTGGATGTCCTCTGTCTGAGGGCCAGCAACATTCAACCCACTTTACCTGAGCCCAGGTCATCCTGGACCCATCTCAGTCTGTGACTGAACAGTCAAAAGAGAAACAGCACAGTGATAAGATCATCTCTCCATCACTACACTTTCTCTCAGAATATGAGCTGATTTGCTTATTGTACTGCTTGTTTCTCTCATGCTCCAGGACGACTGTACAGGGATGGCAAGAGAGCAATACAGGGTAAACCTAAAGTGTAACTGAAGGCGGAAATCCCCCCCAGGGTCATAACCCATCTGTTTTTTTTTTTCCCCATCTGTGTCCCATTGGGGAGATTAACCTTCACTTCCTGTCCCATAGCCAAAAACAGGAAGTGATAGGAAATTTCTCCAAAATGAAGGAATCCCAGTGTGACACCAGGGTCACCGGAAGTAGTATTTCCATTGGGAATAATTCCCCTCTATTAGTGTTCTGATGTCAACCCAACGTTTGGGATTATCTTTTACTTTCACCTTCGATGATAATGGCAAGCAGGACAAATCGAGAAGGTAAATCTCCCTGATGGGACCAAAGACAGCTATAATAACTGACATGTTCGAATCCCTCTCTGCTCTAACCAAAACAAAAAAGTTTTTGCCTTTAGTTACATTTTAAGTACTTACATTGCTTTCATTTAAAAATATATTTAACCACTTGTCTACTGGGCACTTTTACCCCCTTCCTGCCCAGGCCAATTTTCAGCTTCCAGTGCTGTCACACTTTAAATGACGCACGGACATGCAACAATGTACTATTAAACTTCTATAAATTTTCTTCACACAAAATAGAGCTTTCTTTTGGTGGTATTTAATCACCACTGGGTTTTGCTAAATAAAGTCCAAAAAAAAAAAAAAAAAAGTCTTCAAAATTTGCAAACAGGTCATTTTTCTCTTGCACCGATGGGTACTGATGAAGAGGCACTGATGGGCAGATTATCAGTGCAGTCCCAACAGTGCTGCCAATCAGTGTCCATGTCCCTTTTACAGAAGCCAATTATCGGGGCTCTCTTCTCGCTGTCAGCTTGAGGAAAGGCGTGCCGATAACTGGCTTCTGTTTACATGCGTGATCAGCTGTGATTGGACACAGCCGATCACGTGGTAAAGAGCCGCTGATTGGCGCTCTACCTCAATCTGTGACAGCCTCCCAGAACTAGCCGGACGCGCTGTCATTTGGCTAGAGCATGGTCGACAAGTGGTTAATGAAACATTAATGGATTATAGAGCTGCATTAAAATTATCTTTTATATCTGCTTGGAGTTCAGCTATAAAAAAGGTACAGAGCAAAAATTGCAAACAAAGCATGCTCACCCACAGCCTTAGAACTAAACAAGATAATGCCTATTGGGGAGCTTACGGCATCGGTGAAAAGACACGAAGCCTGTTTCCGTAAATCTAAAGTGGTTGAATTAATTTCACCTTAAATGGTGAAATATAAGGCATTCTATCCCTAAACCAGTGTCCAAAATATCATCATTTATTTTTGGCGGGAAATAACACTATGGAAAGAAAAAATGTTTTCTTCATTTATTTAGTTATTGATTTATTGACAATTAGATTTTATATAGTGTATATGTAAAGTTCTTGTTTTGTTCTGTTGTATATTAAGGTTTATGAATGTGTGGGATTTTTTAATAAGTGGTTATAAATAACTAGTAAAGAAACTGGTATTGAGAGAAATATTGGGGCTGCCATTGCTTCTTGAAATACTTGTACTATAATGGATGTTAAATCAGTTTAATCAGGGTATGATCACTATTTTTTCTACTGTCAGCACCAAAACAAATGTGTCAGCTAACAATTTTACAGCACTCTTTGGTCTCCTGAACAAGATCTATTACTTTTTTTTTTACCTAAAATTTAAAAAAAAAGAAAAAAAGAAAAAAAAAAAAAAAAAAAAAAAAAAGGAAGAAGAGGTTTAGCCACTGGGCACTTAAACCCCCTTCCTAAGCAGACCAAATTTTCAGCTTTCAGCATTCTCACATTTTGAATGACAATTACTTAATCATGCAACACCTATATGACATTTTTGGCCTTTTTGTCACACAAAATAGAGCTTTCTTTTGGTGGTATCTAATCACCACTGGGTTTTATTTTTCACGCGATAAATGAAAAAAAGACCGAACATTTTGTAAAAAAAAAAATAAAAATGCATTTTTCTTTGTTTCGGTTATAAAATTTTGCAAATTAATAATTTTTCTTCATACATTTTGGCTAAAATGTATACTGCTACATATCTTTGGAAAAAATAACCAAAATCGGTGTATATTATATGGTCTGTGTGAAAGTTATAGAGTCTACAAGCTATGGTGCCAATTACGGAAAATTGACCACACCTCATGTAATGACGACCTCATTTCTTGAGACACTAAGGCTCGGTTCACACTGGGGCGACTTGGGATCCGACTTGTACGCCCTCAAGTCGCCCCAGAAATAGATTCAATGGGAGAGAACGCTAGCATCTTAATAGACACTACTGAAGTCGCTCCGACTTCAGAGCGTACTCCCTGTACTACTTTGATCCGACTTGGTAGGTGACCTGTACCATAGAAATCAATGGAAGTCGCCTCCAAGTCGGATCTCTCTGTAAAGTCAAGCGACTTTGCAGGGAAAACCCCTCCCTCCCCCCCTCCCTCCCAGAGAGCTGATTGCCCTGTGATTGGCCACAGGCGAAGTCGCCTGTCATGGAGGCGACTTCAAGTCGCCTTGTAATTTGCTGAAGTCGCGCTGAAGCCGCGTTGAAGTCGCGGTACAAAGTCGCACTGAAGTTGTGTTGCCCCAGTGTGAACCGACCCTAACAAGCAAGGAAAGTACAAATACCCCCCAAAAGACCCTTTTTTGGAAAACAGACATTCCAAGATATTTAGTAGGAGGCAAGGTGAGTTTTTTGAAGTTGTCATTTTTTCCCACAATTCTTTGCAAAATTAAGATTCCCCCCCCCCCCCCCCCCCCACAAACTTGTCATTATAACTGTTTTTTTCTCACACACACTATATATGCAACTACACCCCAAAACACATTCTACTACTCCTCCCAAGTATGGCTATACCACATATGTGAGACTTTTAGGCTGCATTCAAACCTGAGCTTTTTCAGCTCATAAAACGCCAGAAAAAATGCCTGAAAAAACACACAACAAGCAAAATCCAATTAATTTCAATGGCACCTGTTCACATCTGAGCGTTTTGTCACCTGAAGCAAAACGCCTGAAAAACACTTTAAGCGCAAAAAACAACATGAGCTTCTTTGGGGCAGATTCCAGGAGTTTTTCAACTTTTTACATTGGTGACCTATGCAAAAAAAAAAAAAAAAAAAAAAAAAAAAAAAAATCGCAGTAAAAATGCGTGACTTTGAAACGCTCAGGTGTGAACGCAGCCTTACACAGCCTGGCTACATACAGAGGCCCAACATGCAGGGAGCACCATCAGGTGGTGTTCTAGGGACATAAAATTACCCATTTCATTTCTTGACTACCCCTTACAATTTTGAAGGCCCTGGAGCACCAGGATGATGGAAACGGCCAAAAAATGACCCCATTTTGGAAAGTAAACACCCCAACGTATAATCCATGAGGCATAATGAGTCTTTTGAACATGCCATTTTTTCACACACGTTTTTGGAATATGTGGAAAGAAAATGAAACTTTTTTTTTTACACAGTTGTCCATGCATAAGATATTTCTAACACATATCATGTACATAGCAAAAATTAAATCCCAAAATACATTCTGCTACTGGTCCTGAATATGGCAATACCCCATGTCTGAGACTTTTCCACAGCCTGGCCACATACAGAGGCCCCACATGCAGGGAGCACCATCAGGTGCTCTAAGGGCATACATTTCAAATCTAATTTGACTACCCATTACACTTTTGTGAGGCACTGATGTGGCATGGGTGTGGCACGGAAGAGAACTGATGTGGCATGAATGTGGCACGGAAGAGAACTGATGTGGCATGAATGTGGCACGGAAGAGAACTGATGTGGCACAGATGAGAACTGATGTGGCACAGATGAGTACTGATGTGGCACAGATGAGGACTGATGTGGCACAGATGAGGACTGATGTGGCACAGATGAGGACTGATGTGGCACAGATGAGGACTGATGTGGCACAGATGAGGACTGATGTGGCACAGATGAGGACTGATGTGGCACAGATGAGAACTGATGTGGCACAGATGAGAACTGATGTGGCACAGATGAGAACTGATGTGGCATAAATGTGACACAGATAAAAACTAATGTGGCATGAATGTGGCACGGATGAGAACTGATGTGGAATAAATGTGGCACGGATGAGCACTGATGTGGCACGGATGTATAGTATAGTAACAAGTCCTATTTGCAACCTCTGAACACCCAATAAGAAGACAGTATGCGACCGGTCTAAACTACATGGCATGTTCACCAATGCCAGGAGCCTGGCGGATAAGTTGGGAGAACTAGACATACTGTTGTACGAGGGGGATTTAGATTTTGTGGCAATTTCAGAGACTTGGTTCAACAGTACTCATGATTGACTGGCAACCATTCAAGGGTATTCCCTTTGTCACAGGGGTAGGGAGGGTAAAAAAGGGGGAGGGTCATGCCTGTATATCAAGAATAATGTACTGTAATGTACTAATAAGTGAATTTGAGAGATGACATCACTAGTAGAGCTAGGGAGGAGGTGGAATCCTTATGGGTAGAGCTCCAAAGGGATGAAACTAAGGGGAAAGCAACACTGGGAGTATGCTATAGGCCCCCTAACCTGAGGGAGGAGGGGGAGAAGGCCCTCCTATCACAAACTGGGTTAGCGGCAAGGATGGGAGGTGTCATCATAATGGGGGATTTTAATTATCCAGACAGACTGGGCGGAAGGAACCGCGCATTCATCTAAGGCTCGCCAGTTCCTAAATGTCTTGCAGGACAATTTCATGGGTCAGATGGTAGACGCACCAACTAGAAACAAAGCGTTACTAGATCTACTGATTACCAACAGTACAGACCTGGTCATTGATGTGGAAATAAGGGGCAATTTAGGAAACAGCGATCACAGGTCAATTAGGTTTAGTGTAAATTCACACAAATAGCAAACATAAGGGGAATACAAAGACACTGAATTTCAAAAGAGCCAACTTCACTAAACTACGAACCTTGCTAGAAGATATAAATTGGGATAAAATCTTAGGAACAAAGAACACGGAGGCGAGATGGGTTTGTTTTAGGAGCATATTAAATAAGGGCATTAGCCAGTGCATCCCATTAGGAAATAAATTTAAAAGAGCGAACAGAAGTCCTGGATGGCTTAACTCCAATGTAAAAATGCATATATAAAAGCAAAGGAGAAGGCCTTCAAAAAAAATACAAGGCTGAGGGATCATCGGCATTCAGACTTTACAAAGAATGCAACAAGAAATGTAGAGTGCAACTAGAGTGGTTAAGATAGAACACGAAAGACACATAGTGGAGGAGAGCAAAAAAAAAAAAAAAAAAAAAAAAAAAAAAAAAAAACTCAAGAAATTCTTTAGGTATATAAACAGTAAAAGAGGGAGGACAGACTATATTGGCCCCATAAAGAATGAGGAAGGGAATCTGGTTACAAAGGATGGGGAGATGGCGAAGGTATAAAATTTATTCTTCTCCTCAGTCTTCACAAGGGAATCGGGGGGCTTCAGTAACCAAAACTGCAGTGTTTATCCTCATGACACATCACAAGAAGCACTCTCATAGCTAACAGAGGACAGAATTATAAATAGACTTGGGAAACCTAACATTAAAAAAATAACCGGGACCAGATGGCTTGCACCCGAGGGTACTTAGGGAACTCAGTAAAGTAATTGCTAGACCATTGTTCCTAATTTTTACTGACAGTCTACTGACTAGAATGGTACCAGCTGATTGGAGAAAAGCCAATGTAGCACCAATATTTAAAAAGGGCCCAAAATACATACCTGGGAATTACAGACCAGTTAGCCTAACATCAATAGTATGCAAGCTCTTGGAGGGGATGATAAGGGACTATATACAAGATTTTAGTAATGAAAACGGTATCATTAGCAGTAATCAGCATGGATTCATGAAGAATCGTTTTTGCCAAACTAAACTAATCTTTTAACCTTCTATGAGGAGATGAGCTGCCATTTAGGTAAAGGAAGGCACGTAGACGTGGTGTATCTGGATTTTGCAAAAGCATTTGACATAGTTCCCCATAAACGTTTACTGTACAAAGTAAGATCCGTTTGCATGGACCATAGGGTGAGTACATGGACTGAAAACTGGCTACAAGGGCGAGTTCAGAGGGTAGTGTGATAAATGGGGAGTACTCGGAATTGTCAAGGGTGGAAAATGGGGTGTCTCAGGGACCAATCCTATTTAATTTATTCATAAACGACCCGCAGGATGGGTTGAACAGCTCAATCTCTGTATTTGCGGATGATACTAAGCTAAGCAAGGCAATAACTTCTCCGAAGGATGTGGAAACCTTGCAAGTAGATTTGAACAAATTAATGGGGTGGGCAACTACAAAATGTAAAATAATGCATTTGGGTGGCAAAAATATGAATGCAATCTACTCGATGAGGGGAGAACCACTGGGGGAATCAAGGATGGAAGAGGACCTGGGTGTCCTAGTAAATGACAGGCTCAGCAATGGCATGCAATGCCAAGCTGCTGCTAACAAAGCAAACAGAATATTGGTATGCATTAAAAGGGGATTAACTCCAGAGATAAAGCAGTAATTCTCCCACTCTACAAGACTCTAGTCTGACCGCATCTGGAGTATGCTGTCCCGTTCTGGGCACCAGTCTTTAGGAAAGATGTGCTGGAAATGGAGCAAGTACAGAGAAGGGCAACAAAACTAATAAAAAGGGACTGGAGGATATTAGTTATGAAGAAAAGGTTACGAGCACTGAACTTATTCTCTCTGGAAAAGAGACGCATGAGAGGGGATAGGATTTCAATTTACAAATATTAAACTCCCTTCCGCGGAAAAGTTTTTGTAAGATATGTGGCCACTCATTAAAATTAGAATAAAAGAGGTTTAACTTTAAACTGCGTAGAGGGTTCTTTACTGTAAGAGCGGCAAGGATGTGGAATTCAATGGTGGTTTTAGCAGGGAGCATCGGTAGTTTCAAGAAACTATTAGATAAGCACCTGAACGACCACAACATACAGGGATATACAATGTAATACTGACATATAATCACACATATAGGTTGGAAGGTTGGAGATGGACTTGTGTCTTTTTTTTTTTTTTAAACCTCACCTACTATGTAACTATGTGGCAGTGTTTCTCAACTCCAGTCCTCAAGGCGCACCAACAGGTCATGTTTTCAGGCTAACCATTATTTTGCACAGGTGATTTGATCAGTTTCACTGCCTTAGTAATTACCACAGTCATTTCAAATGAGGGAAATCCTGAAAAGATGACCTGTTGGGGCGCGTTGAGAAACACTGCTATGTGGCATGGATGAGCACCAATATCGCACGGATGAGCACCAATGTGGCACGGATGAGCCATGGATGGGCACAGATGACATGAATGAGCCATGGATGGGCATAAATGAGGCATGGAGGAGGATGAGCACACATCAGCGCTGTGGGCACTTCAGATCCAGCCCACAAGCTCTGCTGCACCAGCTCCCTCCTCTCCTCACACACTGTACCGATCGGTGTGAGGAGGGAGGAGGAGCTGAACCGGACATGCTCCGGTTTGTTGAGAAGTGAACGCTCCGTCACGGAACAATCATAGAAGTAAAGGGCCCCTGTCATTGGCCCTTTACCCCGGTCCGTGACGAGCCGGGTCCAGAGGACCCGACGGTCACGGACATTCCCAGGTACGTGCCCCAGGGGCGCACGGGAAGTGCAATTCTGGGAGGACGTCATTGTACACCCTCCCAGAATTAGCTGACCATGCTGTAACCATCATTCCTCTATGTCCCGATCAGCAAGTGGTTAAGCTTACCTGCTCTGTGCAAGAACTTTGCACAGAGCGGCCTCTCACCTCTTCTTATGGGGTCACCTACTGGTACTCTTAACGACTCCTTCTCTGCGTGTGCCCCCATAGCAAGCTGTGTGCTATAGGGCCACACATCTAGGCAGGCTCCTGAGCCGGGCTGTGTGCATCCATAGACACATGCAGCTTGGGATCCACCCCTTTGATTGATTGACAACAGCGGGAGCCAATGGCTTCTGCTGCTGTCTGAGTACCTGTAAGAACAGGGAGACCAGTGCTATGCTCGCCTGTCAAGAATAATGACAGGAAAGTATTTAAGGAAGGGGGAGTACCAGCTAGTTAAGGGTTTTTTTTCACCTTAATGCAGGAATGCATTAGGGTAAAAAAAACTTGACTTTAGAACCACTTAAAGTCCAAGGTTAACAACTCCACTGTTGAGAATTTTGGCACACAGATCCAGCCATTGTAGTCCCCAAGAAATAAAAGAAAATTTCACTCTTAACTTTTGAATTTTTAGGTGGATTTGTCCTTGTAATTTTGTAAACAGAATTTCACAGCAACAGAAAAAAAAAAATACTTACATTCTCTTTACATTTCTTTAGTAAAGCTTCTTCCATGGAAACATGAACGTGAGCTTTCAATATATCAACATGTAGAATCACAGCCTTTACTTTCTGTCCCAGAGTTAAAGGTTTTTCTGCAATATAAACAATTTCAAAAGATTTCTAGACAGAATATGTTTGATGAGGCTCGGCAATAAGCAAATGCATTGCACCTAAAAAGATGCAGCTGGCACCCAACATTCTAGAGCCTTGCTGCAAATGGAAAAGTGTGCGACCCTCTACCCTAAAACAGCTGCTGGTTCCTACAAAACAAAACGACCAGCTTTTAATCATTACATAAATAAGAAAAATCCTGCCCATCAAAGACTGAAGACAAGAGCTGCCTGTGTCATTGAGGCATCTTGTGACCCATGGTAAGCCAACACTATTAAGCGTAGCCTATATGTTAAAGGAGAATTTCACCTTCGTGAACATGTCACACCCATATTTAGGGTGCAACAGGTTCAGCATCTGCCTCCTCCTCCCTCCGGAAGAGCGGGTCAGGGATCTTCTCCCCACACCTGCTGTTACAATTCAAAAAGAACGCGGGGCCGTGCAGGGCTCCGCAGACATGGCTGCGTCATTCATTCGCAGATCCCTGTGAATCAATGAACTACCATCAGCCTTTATGACCGACGGCTTGTAGTTCTCGAAGAACTGATGAGCACTCTGGGTAGTTCATTGAGCTTCCTGTCATTCAGTAACTGCCCGCCCGTATTGGAGGTACAGGGCAGACAGCTACACTGACAGTCTGTAGGAGCCTAGCATTACATCCACAATCTGCTGTTTGTGGGTGCAATGCTATAGAGCAGGGATATGCAATTAGCGGACCTCCAGCTGTTGCAAAACTACAAATCCCATCATGCCTCTGGGCGTCTTGCTATGCCTCATGGGAATTGTAGTTCTGCAACAGCTGGAGGTCCACCAATTGCATATCCCTGCTATAAAGGGCTCCTAAAAATAAAAAAAAAAAATAAAAAAAAACACACCACACTATAAAAAAAAAAAAAATTTTTGTACCTGCAAAAAATAGATGCATTCATTATTTTGTTGTAAAAGGCGAACTTATTCTCATATATTCTTATTTAGACATGAGTTAAAGCATATTACCTTGTTCCTTATGTTGCACAGCTGATATTTTCTTTGCTCCCGGGACTTGGCTAGTGCTGAACAGAACTGAACCATTATCTTCCAGTTTTTCAACAACAAGGACCAAGTTTTTCCCTGGTACTACAGAATAGATTGTCTCGCCCTCATCCAGTTCTTCTAATTATTAGAAACAAACAATAAAATAAAAAAATGTCTCACAGGAATAACAACTAGTCCTAACCAAGTTATAGCCTATAATGCCAACAACGTTGTGTACCTGTATAATGCACATAAAAAATAAGAAAACAACGTCAATAAAAACATGACAGCATTATAAAAGACAACACACGCATAACACTCCCCTTGTGTGAATCTAGAACAGTGAGGGGTTTAGTCTAGCTTTATTACTTTCCTCATGAGGTGGGTAACAATATCTTATGATTTTTCGAATCTTCACAGCACTGGACGGGAATAGCTTGAGCCTTTTCAATTTTTAATTTTCTTATTCTAGAAATTGGGATGTGTTTCATTGCTTCTGTAAGCCTGTGCCAGGGCTCTGGCTGTTGTAACGGCTTCACCCTAATGCATGCTATGCATTAAGGTGCAAAACATGTGCTTCAGCCCTGCCCAGCCCTCCTTTTTCTTACCCGAGCCAATCCAGTGATGTGCATGAGCACAGCGGCTCCTGCTGCTGTCTCCCTCCCCATTGGCTCCCGCTCCTGTCAATCAAAAGCTGTGACATGGAAGCAGGGGACGGGGCAGTCCTGCTCTCTGTGTCAATGAATGCAGCAGCGGGACTCGGAAGCGAGCCTGCACGGGTGCCCCCAGGATAAGCTTTCCTTGGGGGCACCCTCAAAAAAGAGGAGGGTCCTGAAGCGCCGGCGGGGGACCCCTAAAGACAAGGATCAGGGCTGTTCTGTGCAAAAGCATTGCACAGAGAAGGTAAGTACAAGCAGGTTTTTTTTTTCTACTAAAATAACAAAACACAAGGGTTTAATATTGCTTTAAAAGGCCATTTTCATACTGAGGCGCTTTATAGGCGCTATATCGCTAAAAATAGCGCCACTCCTGTCTCTCCAGTGTGAAAGCCTGAGAGCTTTCACACTGGAGCGGTGCATTGGCAGGACGTTAAAAAAAAACTCCTGCAAGCAGCATCTTTGAGGCGCTGCTAAAGAGCCCCTGCCCATTTAAATTAATGAGCAGCTCTTCGGGAGCGGCGCTTTGCGGGCGCTTTTAACCCTTTTTCGGCGCTGCCAGCAGGGGTTAAAAGCGCTGTTAAAACTACGGTAAAGCGCCGTTTCGCCCCCAACGCCCCAGTGTGACAGTGCCCTAAGATTCTATACACCAATTTACAAAAATAAATGCAACGTTGTAGTTGGCCTTAGTGGCTAGATTAGTGGTAGTGCAGAGCTTGACAAATTTGCTTTGAATCTAGGAGCCAGCTAAAAAAAGGTTAGCAGTTTGTGCGGGCAATAGTAACATGGGTATTGCAATTGACGTTTTTTATGCGTAGGGCCTCAAAAAAAAAAAAAAAAAAAAAATTGGGGTGGGGGATTTTGTGTGCGTGGGTGTAACTTTATTTTACAATTAAAAATAAATAATGACGATTTGATTATTTTTTTTGGGACAGGTTCTCTTTCTAAAAGACATTGCATGTCTCCCCTGTGCTCCACTAAATGTAAGTTCAGATCGCACTGCATTACATTCTTTCCTGGCCATGCTAGCCAGGGAAACTCAACGGGGACCCGGAAGTGACATCATAAATGTCGCTCCCGGGTCAGAAACAAGAAGGGGAGGGGAGTGGGCGCTTTTTAACTCTCCTCCCTCCCCTCCACACTGCAGCGCTTGCTATGCTGGTCCCAGGCCCGCAAATGGGCAAGCGGAGCCCGGAAGCCACCCGTAGCAGGGCTCAATATAGGAAAAAAAAAGATAAAAAACACCTGCCTGGTGCCCAGAACTGCAAGTCTCGAGCATCAGGCGATACAAATTGTGCATCTCTCCAACAGTGAATGGGCTGACAAAAGCCCAGGCGCCAGGACACAATTTCTAGTCGCCATGACGACCTGGTGCCTTAGATTTGTTGAACCCTGGGGTAGTTATTTCCTTTAGTGAGATCACAGCAACAACTGCTTCCACAGAGAGTAAGGGAGGGAAATTGCCTGTACTTTACAGTACTGTACACCGATTGTACAGGCAATCAGGTTCAAACCAGCTCCAGAAAATAACAGGTGGAAGAGGAAGGGTTGGACTGGATGCTTTGCGCCAAAGCAAGACAGATAGTTCAAAGAAAGCTCACCCTTTTTTTTCATTAGGTTCTTACAAAACTGCAGCTCACTGCAACACTGGCCGATCAGGGAGAATCCTTCAGCTGAGCAGTCATCAGGGGCACATTCTGACATCTTTAGAGTCAACAGGAAGCGTTTTTTTTGCTCATCAATGTTTGTTACTTTTGCAACAACCGTCTGCCCCTGCACAAAATGGGCACCGATTTCAGTCACAAACTTGTCACTGACTTCCTAGTGTAAAAAAGGGAGAAAAAAAAAAAAGTCAAGTCTACACAAGCACTCTGCAGTGCAGCCATGGGCTTTTGTAACCAATCAGGATCCAGCTTTTGTTCCCTGGGAAGCTGAAGATATCTGATAGGCTGCTAAGCACAATGGCTGCACTTTGTTTCAGAATTCAGAAAGCAGCATCGCAGAGGCCAAATAATACAATTTGCGCAGGAGGGGACTGCTGTAGTCACATGCAGTCTTGTCATTCTGCGTTTGGCTTTTTTTTTTTTTGTTAATGCAGATTATTATGTCAAGGAACATTTTTTGCATCTGCCAATGCATGCACAGGATTTTCTTGTCTTGACATTATATGGAGGCTCATTTGCAGGAAATCACAAGAAAGTGTTCTTGGCTTAGCCATTTAGAACACTTTGCCTCAAAAGAGTGTGCAGGTTTGCTCATAACTGAAAAAAATGAAAACATAAGTATTTTGTTACTTACCGAGATGGGGACCAGTCCGACCAGCCCACGCAAGAATTCCACAAATACTCCATACGACATAATATTTCTAACAAATCCAGTGAGAAACATTCCAACTTGAACTTCAGAGAAATCTTTTACACATGACCCCTTCTCTACACATGAAATTAATGTAGTTTTTCTGGTTAATATCTGCAGAGACTGGTAAAGGACTAAATAACTGCAATTTAGGATTGTTACAGGCCATTTGCAACCGTTGAATTACACTACAAGGCAATGACCAATGCAAAAAAAAAAAAACAACATCTGGCTAGCGAACATTAAGGTAACCGAGTAAGACTAATTTACAAAATCAATCTTAATCCACGGTCTGCTCTCCCTAATACTACATTGCAAGTTATATCATTAAAGATTCCCTCAGCCTCCAAGACTCTCCTTTTTCCTGGTTGTACTCCTCTTATCTATCTTGATGTACCTTCAGCATCACCTACAACTCTACCTTCTCCTCTCTTCTTCCTCTGTAGGGTTGCTAGTCCCCCAAGACTCTGTCCACTGGTCCCTTCTATTCTCCATCTACAGGCCCTCCCTGGGTCAGCTAATAACCTGACACAATTTCCAACACTATCTCATTGCTGATGACACTCATAATGCTCAGCTCACTCCTCCTTTCATCTCATGCATCACTATTTACTAGCATATCCTCTTGGAATTCACACCAGTTCCTCAAATTCAAAATTTCCAAAACTATAATAATAAGATAGAAAAAAGGAAAAGAAAGGGAGATAATAATAATTATAATAATAATAATTATAATAATAATATTATCCCCCCCCCCATGTCCCCTCCACCAGTGGGGTCAATGGCGCTGCAATTAATCACCCCCACCAAGCCAGGATACTAGGTGTAACCCTGGACTCTAACCTCTTTCGGACCCACATCCAATCACTGTTCAAATGCTGCCACCTTCATCTACACAACATAAAATTTGCCTCATATTAATGGACATTACAAAGATTCTAAGTAACTTCGCTCGTTATCTCTCTCCTCTCCTACTGCAACTCCCTCCTTGTTAAAGTGGAGGTTCCACCCGATTTTTAAAGTTGGCACCCCCTGCGTTTCTGATAACATTGCAATGAATCACGGATTTTTTTTTTAGAGCTTTCTACCGATTTTGGCCAATAAACAGGTACACTTCATTAGTACCTCGCCACGGCGAGGTACGTCACATTCAGCTGCCCATTAGCTCCTGGGATAATGTGTCATCAATCCCAGGAGTCAATGGCCAGCCTCTGCAATACGAGTGTGCACGCTTTGTACGCAATACGCAAGATCGGGATTCCCAGAAGGAGCTACGAGTGGGCTTCAGATGCCCACACTGAAGATGGGAGTGCACTTACTAAGGTGGTGATAGTGAGTACTTTGCACAACATTCCAACCAAAAAGAGTTAATTTACTACATATGCCAGAATGTATTGTACAAGATGTGACCATCGCGAGGGTGTGTTTTGTTTTGATTTTTTAAAGACTTCCACTTGCCCAACACATACAATTCAAAATACTAACATACAAAGCCACCAATAACTGTTTCAAGCTACATCAGATATTCACTCCGCCCAAGACCTTCATGCTCTCTAGCCCCCTGGCCACCTGCTCATGTTCAGGACATCTCCAGAGACTCCTTCCACTGGAATTTCCTACCCCAATCTGTCTGGCTACAAGGTGATCTTGTAAACATATCTCTTTAAGAAATCTCTCTTGCCTCTAACAGTTGGAAGTTTACTTTCGCCATCAACTCTTCAAATCCCTTTGCGGGAGACTTCACCTCATTTTCTGTACTTCTGACAGGATCCCCCGTCAATGGGAAAAGCATGCAACACAAGTATGTTTACCGAGTACACTTGAGAAAGAATAGAACCACAGTCGGGTATTTATTGTGAATATGTCCTCCTTTCCTAGTAACACCTATAGCTCCTAATTATCGTGCTGTTATCAGAGCGGCTTTCTATAGGAGCACTCGTGCAGGTTCGCTCCCGAGAAATTTGCCAGAATTGTGCAGTGTTCATCTTCTAGAGAATAATAAATGGGATTAGGCCTAAGACAGCTTGATGGTGTTATCAAATATCACTTGCTGAACATTGCAAAGTAGGTAAACCAAAACCATCACTAGGGGGAAGTCTACCCTGCCAGCCCATCTCTGCAAAAATATATATAAAAAAAAATAATAAAAAAAGGATACAGTTTGCCCTTTGGAGGTGTTCAGGCACATCACTTGAGACAGCTCATCGCCCTCCTTCAGACAGTGGAAGAGGAGCTCACAATTTGCCACATGATCAGATAGATGAACTTTCGGAAGTACTGCAGGGCTCTCCTCAGGCAAAATGAATACATTCAGCTCTGTATCAGTCTTGCTTGCAATTCTCACATCCACTATCTGGTAGAAGAAAGGAAAATATTACATAAAAGTCTTCCAACACACATGTAAAGCAATTATGTCTACACAACACACCTGCTAAAAATCAAAGACAGAGGAGTTAAACATGGTGAAACATGTCTCCCATAAAAGTGCAGGGCTGATGAGACAAAGAGTCTCAAACCCTCGTTCACATTGGAGCAACTTGTCATTCTATTTGAGAGGGCAAAAATCGCATGACGACAAGTTGCACCCTATTGCTGGCAATCGCACTGTTCAAATCGGTGCGACGCCGACTTGGTGGTGCCGCATTGATTTGAAAAAGTAGTTCCTGCACTATTTCTGGCAATTTCCGGTGCGACTTATATAGACATCTGTGGATAAAGCTGCACAGATATCTTCCAAGTCGCACTGACATGCGTCTGAAATCGTGTGATTTCAGATGAAGTTGAATGATTTCAAAGCCGCAGTCAAAGTGAACGAGGGCTTGAAGTATATCTATGGTTAAAAATGTACACAGTCGTTTCACCCACATCACACTGCTTTGATCTGGTACTACACCTTAATGTAGGAACGTTCAACTGCGTCTGGATATTTAGGAGTGACATCATCCTTAACCCCGGCCTTTAGGACAGTCCACCAACGCCAATCTACGAAAAACTCTGCCTCAGTGTTACAAAAATACAGGGAATAAGAAAAATGCTCCCTGCTGTGAGGTCACTAGTGGCTGTATTGCATTGTACTGGGAAGTGTAGTTTTCAATGTACAGTAAAACTTTGGATTGTGCTTGTAATCCAAAGCACTCGGGTATGTAAAGCGAATTTCCCCATAAGATATAATGGAAACTCAGATGATTAGTTCCACAACCATTTATTCGTGTACAAATGATTACAGCAATACAAAAGACAGTATAAAGTGTACTGTAAAAATAAAACAAATTAACCTGCACTTCAGGAGCTATAGAAAAAAAAAAAAAAAAAAAAGGAGAGGCGGTTCACACTGCCGCGACCTGAAAGTCGGCATGACTTTGCCAGGTAACTGGGTAATCCATGTTGGATCTAAATCACATCAAGATAAGGATCCGACTTTGAGGCAACTTCAATTAAAGTCTATGGGCACAAGTTGGATAGAAGTCGCCTTGAAGTAGTACAGGAACCTTTTCTAAAGTTGGAGCGACTTCAGTAGTGCTAATTGAGACAGCTCTCATTGACTAAAATGGGATTTCACATGTCACGCGAGACTTGGGGTCTCACGTCGGATCCCAGGTCGCGGCAGTGTGAACCGAGCCTTATACTCAGCTGTGACGTGACGCTACTCGTATTGCAAGACATTGCTCGTTTACCAAGTTAAAACTGAACAAATATTTTTTCTAGTCTTGTAAAACACTCGCAGACCAAGTTTCTCGCAATCCAAAGGTTTTACTGCAGAAAAAGGAAAAGAAAAGAAAGGGGCCTCTAAGTGCAGTATGCAAAATTTAATAAAGTGCACAATGGGTTAAAAGCACTTACAAGATTGTTGAGTGTTAAAAGATCTTGTAAGTGCTTTTAAAGCGGAGCTCCGCAAAATTTATTTATTTTTTTTTTAAAAGTCAGCAGCTACAAATACTGCAGCTGCTGACTTTTAAAACATGAACACTTACCTGTCCAGGGCGCCCGCGATGTCGGCACCCGAGGCCGAACCGTCTCTCGGTCCTCGGGTGCTGCCGCCTCCATCTTCGGCAAGGGAATCAGGAAGTGAAGCCGTGCGGCTTCACTTCCCGGTTCCCTACTGCGCGAGTCGCGCAGCGCAATACGGCTGGTCCCTGCTGTCTCTGGGACCCGTGTGTTTCCCAGCAGACAGCGGGGGGGGGGGTGTTAGGAAGTGGCGTAAATAACCGCAGTTTCTGCGGCTATCTATGCCGGAAGTGGGTACAGCCCCCTCCCCCCTGAAAGGTGCCAACTGACACCGGAGGGGGGGGAGGAATCCGATGAGTGGAAGTTCCACTTTTGGGTGGAACTCCACTTTAACCCTTTGTGCACTTTATTAAATTTTGCATACTGCACTTAGAGGCCCCTTTCTTTTCCTTTTTTATATCTTCAGAGCTGCTTATCCTCTAACCAAAGTGCTGTCAGAAGCGCCATCTCATCACCATCATCCCTCTGACCAGCTATCCACCTCCACCAGAGCGCCCTCATCTCCTCAAGGTTTTACTGTACTTGTGTTCATTAAAAGTAGCCCAAATGCGCAGATTTCAAAACTGGAACAACAACAATTGTCTACATGTCTGCTTTAACCACTTCAGCCCCAGAAGAATCCTGACCAGAGCACTTTTTGCGATTCGGCACTGCGTCGCTTTAACTGTTAAATTGCACGGTCGTGCTACAAGGCTCCCAAACAAAATTGACGTCCTTTTTTTCCCACAAATAGAGCTTTCTTTTGGTGGTATTTGATCACCTCTGTGGCTTTTATTTTTTGTGCTATAAACAAAAAAAAAGCGTCTATTTTGAAAAAAACGCATTATTTTTTACTACGGTATAATAAATATCCCCCAAAAATATTTTAAAAAACATTTTTTTTTTCCTCAGTTTATAGCGACATTATAGCGGACACATCCGACAATTATGACACATCTTTGGGACCATTGGCAATAATACAGCAATCAATGCTAAAAAATTGCATTGATTATTGTAAAAATGTCACTGGCAGTGAAGGGGTTACCCACTATGTGGCGCTGAAGTGGTTAAGTGTGTCCTAGGGAGTGTTTCTAACTGTGGGGGGGAGGGGCTGTGTGTGAAACTACACTGATCGCCGCTCCCGATCACAGGGAGCAGAGATCAGTGACAGTGTCACTAGGCAGAACGGGGAGATTCTTGTTTACATTAGCATCTCCCCGTTCTTCCTCACCGTGAGGCGATCACGGGTATGCCCACGGACATCGGGTCCGCGGGACCCGCAGTCACGGAGCTTTTGGCGGGCGCGTGCCCACGAGCTGCCTCTTAAAGGGCAACGTACAGGTACGTTAATCTGCCTGTACGTGCCCTTTTGCTGCAGTATATCTGCATGAGGTGGTCGGCAAACGGTTAAAAAGGAGAAGTCCAGCCTAAGCTCGTTTAGTTGGGCTTCTCCTATGGGTCACAGGAGTGCAATCCGTTTTGCACTCCTGTGACCGTTTTCAGCAGAGAGCGGTCTGAAGTCTGTTCTCTGCTGACGTCACAGGAATCAGTCCAGGCTATGCATCATCACGACAATGGAAGTCCGGATCCGCCAGGTGCCTGGACTGACACCCGTCTCAAGCTCTCAGCGAGCCACTGAGAGCCTGAGACGGCTGCTCCAGAGCTCAGCACTCCAGTGAGCGTGGAGGGAGCTGTGAGAACCGAGCCATCAGCGATGTTCGATTGCTCGGTTCTCAGTGTAGAGGCGCCGGGGGACATAGGTCCAATGCTGCATCCACCTAGGTAAGTATGATGGGAGGAAAAAAAAAAAAAAAAACCCAAACCCATACTTCTCTTTTAACTAAGCAATAACAACCATTATTTTAAGCAATGAGATCAAATAAGCGGTAAAAACAGCCACAGTGATTTATGGCAAATACATGTTCAGGCTTTGTAAATGAAGCCTAGGGATGAGTTTAATATGGATTATATCTGAGCACAGCAAAAAAGGTCTACATTATAAGCTACCCTACCAGCTATCTCTGTCCACAAAAACGGTCTCAGGTCCTTAATAAATTAATCATCTGAGCTCCAGAAGGTTTTACCCCCTTTCATGGCCTGGTCATTTTTTGCTATTTAGCACTCTGCTCCTTTAACTGGCAATTGCGTCGTCATGCAACACTGTACCCAAATAAAATGTATATATTTTTTTTCACACAAATAGAGCTTTCTTTTGGTCATTTGACATTTAAACAATGTTTTCTACCTTCTGTTATAAAACATATCCAATAAAATTAAATGTTTTCATAAAATGTATTCTGCTACAGGTCTTTGTTAAAAACAATCCCAATAGGTGTATAGTAATTGGTTTGCATTATTATAAAGTCTATAAAACTATGGCATTTACAGTGGGGACGGAAAGTATTCAGACCCCCTTAAATTTTTCCCTCTTTGTTATATTGCAGCCATTTGCTAAAATCATTTAAGTTCATTTATTTTCCTCGTTAATGTACACAGAGCACACCATATTGACAAAAAACAAAAAAAAAACAAAACACAGAATTGTTGACATTTTTGCAGATTTATTAAAAAAGAAAAACTGAAATATCACATGGTCCTAAGTATTCAGACCCTTTGCTGTGACACTCATATATTTAACTCAGGTGCTGTCCATTTCTTCTGATCATCCTTGAGATGGTTCTACACCTTCATTTGAGTCCAGCTGTGTTTGATTATACTGATTGGACTTGATTAGGAAAGCCACACACCTGTCTATATAAGATCTTACAGCTCACAATGCATGTCAGAGCAAATGAGAATCATGAGGTCAAAGGAACTGCCTGAAGAGCTCAGACAGAATTGTGGCAAGGCACAGATCTGGCCATGGTTACAAAAAAAATTCTGCTGCACTTAAGGTTCCTAAGAGCACAGTGGCCTCCATAATCCTTAAATGGAAGACTTTTGGGACAACCAGAACCCTTCCTAGAGCTGGCCGTCCGGCCAAACTGAGCCATCGGGGGAGAAGAGCCTTGGTGAGAGAGGTAAAGAAGAACCTAAGATCACTGTGGCTGAGCTCCAGAGATGCAGTCAGGAGATGGGAGAAAGTTGTAGAAAGTCAACCATCACTGCAGCCCTCCACCAGTCGGGGCTTTATGGCAGAGTGGCCCGATGGAAGCCTCTCCTCAGTGCAAGACACATGAAAGCCTGCATGGAGTTTGCTAAAAAAAAAAAAAAAAAAAAAACACCTGAAGGACTCCAAGATGGTGAGAAATAAGATTCTCTGGTCTGATGAGACCAAGATAGAACTTTTTGGCCTTAATTCTAAGCGGTATGTGTGGAGAAAACCAGGCACTGCTCATCACCTGTCCAATACAGTCCCAACAGTGAAGCATGGTGGTGGCAGCATCATGCTGTGGGGGTGTTTTTCAGCTACAGGGACAGGATGACTGGTTGCAATCGAGGGAAAGATGAATGCGGCCAAGTACAGGGATATCCTGGACGAAAACCTTCTCCAGAGTGCTCAGGACCTCAGACTGGGCTGAAGGTTTACCTTCCAACAAGACCATGACCCTAAGCACACAGCTAAGATAACAAAGAAGTGGCTCCACAACAACTGTGACTGTTCTTGAATGGTTCAGCCAGAGCCCTGACTTAAACCCAATTGAGCATCTCTGGAGAGACCTAAAAATGGCTGTCCACCAACGTTTACCATCAAACCTGACAGAACTGGAGAGGATCTGCAAGGAGGAATGGCAGAGGATCCGCAAATCTAGGTGTGAAAAACTTGTTGCATCTTTCCCAAAAAGACTCATGGCTGTATTAGATCAAAAGGATGCTTCTACTAAATACTGAGCAAAGGGTCTGAATACTTAGGACCATGTGATATTTCAGTCTTTCTTTTTTTTAAAAATCTGCAAAAATGTCAACAATTCTGTGTTTTTCTGTCAATATGGTGTGCTGTGTGTACATTAATGAGGGAAAAAATGAACTTAAATGATTTTAGCAAATGGCTGCAATATAACAAAGAGTGAAAAATTTAAGGGGGTCCGAATACTTTCTGTCCCCACTGTATATTCGAAAGTTGATCAATCCTGATGTACTGCCAGCCCATTACATTTCTTGTGGCTCTTAAAATGGCAGGACAGTACAAATTACCACTTTTTGGAAAGTAGACAGTTTGAGGCATTCCATTTTCTTTTTATTACATACTCTCAGAGTAATTAAGTGTCGCCATAGTAACATTGTACTACTCTGCGGGTGATCAGGGATAGTTTTTTTTTTACACTTTGATTGCTTTTACAACGATCATCATTGTAAAAGCAATGTTTTGAATGATCATAAATAGAGTGCATTCATGACAACTGTGATTGGCTACAGCTAATCACACATTACATGGTGCTGAAATTGGCCCAGGTACCATGTGATCGCTGTGGGCCAATCACAGCATCACTTTGCAGGAAACTGCCATTATGAATAAATTCAGTCATAACAGCTTCGTTGACATTGCAAATCTTGGTACCCGGCTGCCAAGAACAATCGGTTGTGTCTGTACTGCATGCCCCTAACCAAAACATGCTGAATCATGTATGTGATCCAGCCTGCCCATGCCGAGTGGCCGCCTGCAGTAAATGTACTGTGGGTGGTCAGCAAGTGGTTAAAAGGTCATGGAAAGGATAGTTATAAGTGAAAAGCCCCAGAATTTAGGCAACACAACTTATCAGTCACTTATTTATCATACCTTTCCAGGTTCTTGCCGGTGTGAATGTGTTCTTCTTCCCCTATTCGGATCCTGTTCTCCATTTTCATTTTCTTTGATAATCTTGAAGGACAGTAGCAATGTCTCCTTTTCATGGTTACACTCCAGCACTCTTACCTTAACCACCTACATGAATGATAACAGATATTTAAAAACTGGACTATTTTGTAACACTCTGCTCATATTACGAAGTGAAAAAGCTAAAAATATAAAACTTATAGAAAAAACAAAAAGGAAGACAAAGACGGCATTTGTGCATCTCTGATGTGTGTTAAAACAAGCTTAAGGGGAGCAATCGGGTGGCTATCGCTCAAATTTATAGGAATTCTGGGGGCTAGGGGGGAGCTGGAGGTACCTCAATACATCAAGAATTGGGAGCAGGAGTTAGGGTCACAATGTAGTAAATCCACGTTAGAGAAGATATTGAAGATGGTACATTATTCAGAACTTGATACTAAGAGAACTGAAATAAATTTTAAATGTCTTGCAAGATGGTACGCCACCCCAGACAAATTAGATAATTTCGATAGTACTAAATCTGAGGGAGGTTGGTATTAATATGATGCAATTCGGTAAATGTGATGTATACTTGTAGGGCTTGGTTTTGTATTGATAAAATATTAAATAAAGAATTGAAAAAAAAAAAAGAAAAAACACAACAAGCTTAAGATCCCAACAGTGTCTGATTAGCAACAGGTGGCTGTAAGTTCCCACAATAATACCAGCATCTTTCTCAAAAAGACACTGCCAAATAAGCCTGCAGTTTGTACTTGCATTTGTTCTAGCAGGAAGGCAAAACCATTTACCACGTAACAATAAAAAAAAAAAAAAAAAAAAAAACCCACAAACAAAAAAATAGGATTTTTAAAATAGCTTACCTGTAAAATCCTTTTCTTTGAGGTACATCACGGGACACAGAGCCATAGTACTTACTATGTGGGTTTAATAGGCAACCTTCAGGTGCTGAACACTGGCACGCCCTAAATTAAAAAGTGCCCTCCCTATATAACCCCTCCCACTGGTGGGAGTACCTCAGTTTTGTAGCAAAGCAATACACGTGTATACCAAAGAAGGGAGGGACATCTGTGTCCCATGATGTACCTCAAAGAAAAGGATTTTACAGGTAAGCTATTTTAAAAATCCTATTTTCTTATTGTACATCACGGGACACAGAGCCATAGTACTTACTATGTGGAATGTCCCATAGCAATGCCAACTGAAGGGAGGGAGACACAACAAAAGTAGAGCACCAAGAGACCAGAGAACTCATACTTCAGCCTGCAGTACACTGTGCTCAAAGGCGATATCCTCATGACCTCTCACATCTAATTGATAGAATTTGGTAAATGTGTGGACTGATGCATGTGTTGGTGATGCACTGCCCAAGAAGCACCAACAGCCCTGGTGGAGTGCGCTTTGATATGAAAAGGAGGAACTTTCCTCTTTAAACCATAAGCTTGAACAATCACTTGACGAATCCATTTAGATATAGTAGATTTTGACGCTGCCTGTCCTCTTTTAGGACCGTCTGGCAACACAAACAAAACATCTGTTTCTCTAGTCATCTTCCAGGACGGCACACCTGAGAGATGAGAGGCTCCTCCCTACAGGAAACACAATCAATCGACAGCTGTTTTAAGTCCCCACCCTTCCCCTTGATCCTCAGTTTTTGATTGTGTTTCTCCCTACACAGTGAAACCGTTTGTTTTTTTCCAAATGAGCCGAAGCCTGGGGCTGGTGGTCCCCCCCTGGGAGCCGGACCAAATGCCTGGGGAAGGCCTACGGCCACATCACCCTGAAAGTGAAAGAGGGCGCCGCCTGCCCGATCTCGTATGATCTCGGAGGCAAAGCAGGGTCGGGCCTGGTTAGTACCTGATGGGCCTCTGGGTCTGGCCGGATATATTTATCCTTCCTGGGGGGTTCCCCTATCCTTTCCTCAGGGGGGGGCAGCAGAAACTGGAAGAGCCCCCCTGAGAGCTGAAGGCCCCTGGGTACAGTGGTGTCCCCAGAACTTCAGGGGCCTTTTTCCTGTCTCCCCCCCTTACCTGTCCGGGCGTCCGTTCAGACAGGGGTGCTGGCTGTCAGTTCTTTCCAGGGCCCCCGACTCCTGGGCCCCTGGTAGCTCGCGTGGGCTGCTGGGGAGGGCGCCGCCTGAACGACCCGCGTTCTTACCCAGGAGGGAAGGCTGAGAGTCAGCAGGAGCAGGCGCCCACATCCTCCTTTCGAGGAGGCACCAGTTCACTACGGTGGATGTCTGCCTAAACCACCTCAGAATGGAATGAGGAACGTACGGCATTGCCCCCCCAGGTGTATATACTGACTGGCAGGACACAGCCTAACCTTGCAGCTCCCTACGGGGACAGCAGTTGGGGGGGCACTTTGGCGGCTATCCTCCTTGCGTGTGGACCATAAGGATGGAAAAGCAAGCCCGGTGGCTGTGGAAAAAGGGGAAGACTACAACGGTGAGTACTTTCCTTTACCTTGGGAATTTAGCTGCAAAATCCCCAATCCCAGCCAGATGGTTTCTGGGCATTTGAGATAATCTCCCCTGGGGTCTAGATTCAAATAGCCCAGAAGCTTCTGCTAAAAACACCAGCTACAGCTCCCTCTTACATCAGAGATGCTGTATGGTGGACAAGTGGTGCAGAGGAGCGAGTGTGCCTAAACCACCTCAGATGGGAAAGAGGTAAGTAAGGCATTTCTTCCCCTTCCCCCTGTATTTACTAAGTGGTGCAGTGCAGGACCTGGGGTCTGCATAACAAAATAGCCCAGAAGCTACTGCTAAAAACCACCAGCCACAGCTCCCTCTTACAGCAGAGACACTGGTTATCACAACAGTAGGTTTCCAGACTCTCCCTACATGTCCGGTTGTGGGACATTAGTAGGGGTGAATAGAGCGCAGGGGGGGGGGGGGGGGGGGGACCTGGTAGATACAAAGAGTTCCTTACAGGCCAGGTATACCACTGAACAATTTATGGATTGTGCAATGGTTGAAGGATTCAGGAGTAAGCTCTCCTGGTCAGCAGGTGCACTAGGTTATATGGCCCTATTAGCCCAGCTGCTAGGAATCTGAAGCCATAATCTCCAACCTCCCACTCCACCTTTACATTGTGGTTATATTAAAGTGCAGGAGGTAAGAAAAACCTTTTTGTTGGTTTGGGCTACAGTCAACTCAGTGACAGATCTAAAGGCGATTTATCATAAATCGCTTCCTATATCCTTTAATTAAGGATTTTCTGTGCAAACATATGCAAGAGCTAGATACATGATTGCTTGTTTAAAGGCCTGCAGGTGGCTATTTTCCTCCAGGCTAAATTGGTGATCACCTTTTCTAGAGGCTGTCCTAAAATTGGTCTCTAGGGCTGGACTCATTGAGACTTTAGTTTCTGATCAGCCCCACCTGTGTGTGAGCTGGCCAGCGTTTGCTCAGTCTACGGAGGTAAGGTAGGACAACAGCTACTATAGTAAGGTGTCTAGCCATTTTTAGAATTTGTTCCTTCACTGGGGGTGAAGTGTTAGTATCTGCAGCCCAGGCTATGCCTAGGGATCAAATTGCTCTGTTTGGTTATTTCATAAAAGGATACACCATGACTCCTTGTTGCACACCAGTAGACTTCAGTAGTGAAGGTTTGTCCTTGCTGGGATGTTTTGTGGCACAGCAGAAATACACATTGAGATTGGTGACATCTCTGCTCATAAGGGGTATATTGCTGTACATCAGAAATGCACTGCACTGAAGCTTGGTTGTTGTCTGTTATATCCTAAAAAAGGTACTGCTTTATTTGGCTACAGATCAGAAAAATACAACAGGGAAGGTGGTCTGTACTTTCTGGTCTTGTGACGCATGGCGGAAATGCACATCATTGAGTCTTGTGACATCTCTGCTCATATTTGTTATATTGCTGCACATCAGACATACTCAGAATTGAGTTCTGTCTGGGGTTTTTTGTGTCCTGTAGTACTGCCTTATTGGTTGCTTATTAGAAAGGCAGTAGTGAAGATTGATGGTCCTGAATTGTTGGGAAATACAAATTGAACCTGTGCCAGGGGTAGTACTGGTACTGCCTTTGGTAATCGGTGCAGCCCCGCAAAGTGGCGTTAGGCTGACAATGCTATTAACGACAAAGGTTGCCGATTTTAGGCATGCGATTTGACATGTTGAGTCGCATGCCAAATCCCTTCAATATGGATGTGCTATCTCTATTCAGATTGTTATATTGTTGCACATCAGATATATACAAGATTGAAGGTTGTCTGTCCTTTTATGTCTTACATTTACTGCCTTATTGGCTGCATATCAGAAGGGACACAACAGTGGGGTTGCGTGTCCTTTTCTGATTTATTTTTGCTGCCTCAGCAGGGAGACACATTGAGGATGGTGGCGTATCTGCTCAGTATTGGTATATTACTACACATCAGACATACACAAAGATTGATTGTGTCCTGTATGTTCTATATTTACTGCCTTATCGGCTGCATATCAGAAAGGCACAGCAGTGAGGGGTGTCTTTTCTGTTTCTCATTGTTCTACCTTGCTGCTTCTTAGGGATACACAGCAGGGGGTTGTTGGCTGCACGCCTCCAGGGAGATACAGCATTGGGGACCCCTCGCTTGTTCAACCTGAAAATTGCAAGTTACCTGCGACCTGTGTAATCTTGAGGTCTGTGGATCCAGAAAGCAGGGTCTGCTTGGTGGCGCTGCGACCTGGAGTTGCACAGACACAAATGGTTCCCATTGGAAGCCATAGTGTATGACTTTTCCCTTGCGTTTTTGCGGTTGCAGGTTGAGTCGCACAGGTGTGGGAGCCTTAAGTTTCCCTTCTGGTTGAGGTTTTGCTACACACAAGAATAGACATCATGGAGTTTATTGCCTTACTTTGCAATACACCAGAAAGATCGCAGCTAGGAAGGCTGTCTGTTTTTATGTGGCTGCACAGCAGAAATACTCAACATTGAAGCTTGTTGGTGCTTTCTGTTTCAGATTCCCTTACCTTACTGCACTTCAGAAAAACACAATGCTGCAGGTTGCTTGGGTCCTTTCCGTGTTGGTTCTATGTGACTGCACTACAGAACTGCATAACAGAAAAGATATTGTCTAGTGTGCCATATTGATCTTATAACTGTATTTGGTGGTTCATCAGAAATACGCAACATAGAAGTTTGGGTCTTTCTGTCTTATATTTATGGCCCTGTTTTGCTGTACATCAGTAAAACTCCACCGTAAACAGGACACCCGTCCTTTATGTATATATATCAGTTATGACCTAGCTAGCTGCACTTCAGAAACATGCAGCATTTAGGGTCGGTTCACACTGAGGCAGCACGACTTACAGCGCGACTGCCTCAGGCGACCCAGGACACGACTCAGCGGCGACTTGCGAAACGACTTCTGTATAGAAGTCAATGCAAGTCGCCCCCAAAGTCGTACAGGAGCCTTTTTCTAAGTCGGAGCGACTTGCATCGCGCCGATTAGAACGGCTCCATTGCACAGAACAGGACGCTACTTGTCAGGTGACTGTCGCCTGACAAGTCGTCCCAGTGTGGACCAAGGCTGAGGGTTTGCGTGTGTCTTAATGTTTTTACAGATTGGCTGCACATCAGAAAACCAGACTGTTAGGACTGTTTGTCTACATTGACGTTCAGATTTGGGTCTCTCCCATATTTGATATGTTGGTTTAGCTAGCCACACACTCAGATACACATTGTCTATTCTTGTGTCCTTTCTGTCTAAATCTATTGTGCTGGGTCCACAATCTATGATCTTTCTTTTTGTGATATTAATAATGCATGTATCACCTTTTTGTATTTCAGGCCTCTTTTCCGTGGAGGGGCCAGGAGTTCTGGCTGCAGACGTCACATGTCAGAAAGCCTCAGCCCCTTACATTCAGGAATGCTGGAACCATTTCCTAGGGTTGAAGCCCAGTAGGGTTATAGGACACTGGAGGAAGGCGATAAAGAATCACCCTGCTTAGTAAGAACTTGGGAAGTTCTGTTCAGAGGAGTATTATGACCTGAAGATGAAGTATAAAGATGTCCACCCGACCGAATAGGTTACGGCTCGGTGCATGGCCTTCATCTCGCCCTTCTAGCAGAACTAGAGGTAGCAGTATAAGTGTTCTACTCCTGCTATGAACTTTATTCTCCTGAAGTAGGCACTCAGGCGTAAGTAAAGCCACAGAGTGGGCATGCCTTAAACCCAGGGATCAAGCCTCGGTTAATCTATTACCCTTAAGTAGGCTTCCCTTTAGTCTTTGCTGATGTAAAGATAAAAATGAACAAAAAAGGTTGTCTGTTAGGGGCCCACCTTTTTTTGCAGTTTTAATTCCCTGAACAGGGTAGTGTTAAGACAGGCCCTCTTGGTGATCAATTAGTGTCCTTGTCTTACAACACAGTTCTCTGATTGATCTTTAAGGGTTCTAAGTAGCACCTACAGGCATAATAGGCCATGGTTGTTAGATGTGTGAGACAGGCAAGATTGATAACCTACAAGTTTAACATGTTTTCTGATTCCATATTTAAGAGCCCACTCCACCTAGGTCCTGCATCCGAAGCAGAGAAGGCAGGGACATCGGTGGAGTAGACCTGCAGACCAGCCGCATGATCCAGCTATAATACCTTTATCAAGCATATGGAGTGGAGGTAAAACTCACTGCAGAACCAAGGTTCGCCAAGAGGGTCTTGCAGTGGTTCCACCCTAAGGTAGGCCTGAGGTACTTGATTATCCTCTCAGGTGTGCCGTCCTGGAAGATGACTAGAGAAAATTGACAGTTACTTACCGATAACTGTTTTTCTAGGATATCTTCCAGGACGGGAGGCCTACTTCCCGCCCTTGGAGGAGGGAAAATGGTAGAACACTAGAAGGTGAGTACCTATGAGGAATGATTTCCCTTGTGAACCAGGTTCAGGAGTTACTTCTCTACAAACTGAGGATCAAGGGGAAGGGTGGGGACTTAAAACAGCTGTCGATTGATTGTGTTTCCTGTAGGGAGGAGCCTCTCATCTCTCAGGTGTGCCGTCCTGGAAGATATCCTAGAAAAACAGTTATCGGTAAGTACCTGTCAATTTTTTCAAATCGGAGCAATCACTTTCAAATAGACCTTGACCGCCCTCACCACATCAAGAGAATGTAGTGATTTTTCCTTCACAGAACGAGGCTCTGGAAAAAAAAAGAAGGCAGAACAATATCTTGGTTTAAATGAAAACCTGATACTACTTTCGGTAGGAATTTAGGATGAGGCCGTAATACAACCTCATCTTTATGCAGAATCAAATATGGGCCTTTACAAGAAAGAGCAGCCAGCTCTGATACTCTTCTAGCAAAAGATATGGCAACCAAGAAAAACGATTTTCCTTGTCAAGAGGACCAAGGGACTAGATTTAAAGCGGGTGTGCACCTATTTAATATATTTTTTTTTTAGGAGTTCATTGAGAGTCTGTTCAAATCATGAAAATGTACTCACATGTTCTGTGAAGTAATACCGATTGTGGCCGATTTCTTTGAAAAGAATAACTTATAAAAGTGAAAGACGGCGGTTCCCATCTTCATTGTGGGCATTTGAAACCCACAAGGATGTATTTCCGGGATGCAGTGAATGCTGTCCTCCCAGCATTCACCGCTCGTTCCCGCGCATGCCCAGTGTCATCGCCGTTTGTTTCTGGGTTGCCATGACAACGGGCGGCGGCGTCGGAAGTTCCCGCCCCGTTGTGATGGCAACCAAAGATATGCAAAGAAGCAAACCTGCAAACAAAAGAAAACTCACTACGGGAGATCACTACGGGAGAGACTGGCATCGACTAAGGTAATGCAAAGCAAAAATGGAAAAATTTGAAACGCCCTCCAAACGTGGCGGACGTAATGACGTCAGTCCTGGTAAAGTCTCGCGAGATTTTACGGAGGTTATCCGCAATGTCTCCTGGGATGAAAGACAATGAGATCCCAGGAGACATTGCGGGGAACGAAGGATATGACGTCAATACCCGCAAAGTCCACGCCCACAGCCGCAGGGACAGAAACAAAGAAAGACTGATAACGCAAGGTAGGAAAAAAAAAAAAAAAAAAAAAAAAGCTCCATATGGCACTCGGTGTTGCTTTTAGAAGCCACCGAGATGCTGATTAAAAAACGGGTGAAGATCCGCTTTAAGTCCCAAGGGTTCAAGGGGGATCTAGCTGGTGGATTAATCCGTGTTACCCCCTGAACAAAGTTACGAACCAGAGAATGTGAAGCAAGTGGTTGTTGAAAAAACACCGATAAGGCAGACACCTGACCTTTGATAATACTCAGCTTCATCAACAATCCCATTTGTAGGAATTCAAGGATCCTACCTATGACATATATTCTGGGGTGCCAACCCCTGGATTCACACCAGGAGACATATGCCTTCCCAGACTCTATAGCATATGATTCTGGAGGCCGGCTTCCTAGCATTAACCATAGTAGAAACTACTGAAGTTGACAGCCCACGGTCCTTTAGAATATGGGTCTCAATAGCCAAACCGTTAAATTTAGTGTTTGTAAGGTAGGATGAGAGAAGGTCTGGCCATAGTGGTAGGGTCCAAGGGTCCCCTACCGCCATTTTTATGATCTCGGCAAACCAAGATCTCCTGGGCCACAAGAACCCCCTCCTTCCCTTCTTGCTTGATCCTGCGAAGAACCCGCGGAAGCAGCAGAACAGGAGGGAATGGAATGCATAGATCAGTGAGAACTGATCCCAAGGAAAGACCAAGGCATCTGTTCTGCATGCCATCGGATCCCTTGTCCATCTTGTTGTTGAACCTGGACACAAACAGATCCACGTCTGGAACTCCCCATTTTTGACATATTGACAGAAAGATGTCGGGATGAAGGGACCATTCTCCCGGGAACAATTGTTGGCGACTCAAGTAGTCCGCCTGCCAATTCTCTATCCCTGGAATGAAAATTGCCGATAGGCAAGGAATGTTGCTTTCTGCCCAAAAAAGAACATGATTCACCTCTCTCTGGGCCGCACGACTTCTCGTGCCCCCGTGGTGATTGATGTAGGTCACTGCTGTGGCATTGTCGGATTGAATCCCGACAGGATAATTCTGTAGTCTGAGCGTCCAGGCCTCTAGGGCCAGGCGTACTGCCCGAATTTCTAGAATATTGATGGGCAAGGTCCTCTCTGAGATGGACCATTTCCCCTGTACAGATGCTTCTTCCAGGACTGCTCCCCAGCCTAAAAGGCTGGCACCTGTTGTTACCACCTTCCAGGTGACTGGCAGAAAGCATTTCCCTTTTTGAAGATTCTTGGATATCAACCACCAATTGAGGCTCTGACACACACTGGGGGATAAATGCATTGGAAAGTCCAGAGCATGGACCTTCTTGTTCCAAGTAGATAGGATACTGTTTTGTAGCAGTCTCGAATGAAACTGCGCATAAGGAACGGCCTCGAAAAAAGCCACCATCTTTCCCAACAATTTCATGCAAAGACGAATAGAAGGATTCTTCTGTTTTGACCACCTGGATCAGTTCCTTTATGGAACTGATCCTTTCCTGGGGCAGAAACACACTCTTCTGAGCTGTATCTATGATCAGCCCAAAGTACTGAAGTACTGCAGTCTCCTTGATGGTTTTAAGGAGAACCTTTTTCTAGGTTGAGAATCAAACCTAGGTCTTCCAGGTAGCTGACTGTGGTGACCAAAGTTTGGTTTAAGCGGGCTACCGGTTGATCTATCAAGAGTAGATCGTCTAAGTAGGCTAGCATTGTTATACCTTTGGCCCTTAACCTGGCTAAAAGAGGAGCCAGGACCTTTGTAAAACACTCGAGGTGCAGTAGCCAGTCCGAAAGGTAGAGCTAAAAACTGAAAGTGACGATTTTCCGCGTAGAAATTTCTGATGAGCAGGGAAAATTGGCACATCGGAAGTTCTCCCCCTTGTAGGAAGGAGACTAAAGATCGGATTGACTCCATGCGAAAGGAACGGATGTTTAAAAACCTGTTTAGATGTTTGAGATCCAAAATGGGTCTGACACCCCTGTTTGGTTTTGGAACTATGAACAGGTTTGAATAAAAACCCAAACCTTGCTCTTCCAATGGAACCTCCGATATCTTCACCCTTCACGGTGGGTTCCGTTAAACCTTCAGGAGCTGGGGATCCTAGAGGAAACACACTATCCTGGACCTGCAACAGCAGCCTGCCAGTAAAACTTTATGGCTTTACTACCAAAAAGTACTGGATCCCAGGGTCCAGCTCTCTAAAAGAGAAGCATTCACAGGCAAAACCTTGTTTCTTCGGATACGAGGCCCGGGTACCATTCAGTTCGGCCAAAAAAAAGACACTGAATGGATCCGGTTAGCATGGCTAGCCCCAGCAAGGATTGTTCCAGTGGAGCTCAGCACAGCACATTTTCACTCGTGACCAACACCTTAGACACTGGCGAAAAAACTGAGGTACTCCCACCAGTGGGAGGGGTTATATAGTGAGGGCACTTTTTAATTTAGGGCGTGCCAGTGTCTAGCACCTGAAGATGGCCTATTAAACCCACATAGTAAGTACTATGGCTCTATGTCCCGTGATGTACGATAAGAAACACACAACAAACACACGTACACCCTCACTTTAAAAAAAACAAAAAAAAACAAAACGCTATTTAAATGCCATTTCAACAAAAGAGTTTGAAGGGAGCCTTTAACCACATCCGGACCAGCCACCGCAGTTATACTGTGGCAGGTTGGCTCCCCTGGGCGTACCGCCGTAACTCTACGTCGCCCATTTAAGATGCTGTAGGTGCGCGTGCAGCGTTAGCCTGGAGCCGATGCGGGTGCCCGGCGGGTGCAATGACTGCCGGGCACCCGTGATCGCTCGTGACAGAGCGAGAACTGGGATCTGCGTGTGTAAAACACACAAATCCCAGTTCTCTCAGGGGAGAGGAGAGAGATTGTGTGTTCATACACCAATCTCTCTCCTCCCCTAGTCAGTCCTATCCCCCCTACAGTTAGAACACATCTAGGGAACACAGGTAACCCCTTGATCGCCCCCTAGTGTTAACCCCTTCCCTGTCCGTGACATTTATACAGTAATCAGTGCATTTATATAGCACTGATCGCTGTATAATTGTCAATGGTCTCAAAAATGTGTCAAAAGTGTCCAATTTGTCCGCCGCAATATCGCAGTCCTGATAAAAAAAAAAATAATAAAAAAAAAAATAAATCGCAGATCACCGCCATTAATAGTAAAAAAATACATTTTATATATATACACATACATATATACATACATATATATATATATATATATATATATATATATATACACACACACACACACACACCATAAATCTATCCCCTATTTTGTAGACGCTATAACTTTTGCGCAAACCAATCAATATATGCTTATTGCAATTTTTTTTACCAAAAATATGTATTAGAATACATATCGGTCTAAACTAAGGAAAAAAAAAAACAATTAAAAAAAAAATTGCAATTTTTATTATAGCAAAAAGTAAAAAAAAATTAGAGTTTTTTTTTTTCAAAATTGCCGCTCATCTTTTGTTTCTAGCACAAAAAATTAAAACCACAGAGGTGATCAAATACCACCAAAATAAAGCTCTATTTGTAGGGGAAAAAAAAAAAAGACATAAATTTTGTTTGGGTTCAGCGTTGCACGACCATACAATTGTCAGTTAAAGCGACACAGTGCCATATCGCAAAATATATACATATTTTTTGTTGTTTTTTTTTTTTAAATCGAGTGACACCAACTTGTTTAACCAATTCAGCCCCGGAACATTTGGCTGCTCAATGACCAGGCCATTTTTTGCAATATGGGATATCTCTATACTAGGTGATAGGATGATAATACAGATGAAGATGCTGCACATGTACCATGATAATCATTAACAGTCTATGGATTCTATGGTAACAAAATCCACAACGGTATCTTACCTGTCCCTTATAAAAGGCCTCTTGTATTACTGGGATATAATGCGAACTTAACTCTCGAGCTGGTGCAAGTCCATGGACATTATTATAGAACTTAACAATGCATCCAAAATCTTTCACTGCCCAGATAAATCCATGAGTGATCATGCCAGGCTTTGCATCATGAAAACTGGCAATTATTGGCAATTTCGAATTGATCATGGTTTTCTTTCGGGTAAGAATCAATTTTCTGGCTGATGGATCCACATTTAGAACCTAAAATTGTAATTAAAAAAAAAAAAATAAAGAAACAGGTTTGTAGTACATTTTGGTCGTGTGAATTCCATTATCTAGAAAAGTGGTTGCCAACTTATGAGTTATAGGAGACCGCACCTGCGGCCCCTGACATCACCAACAGGCCACACCTAAATTTTTAACATATGCAAAGTTACAGAAGGCAGTCGGACTGCAGACTTACTAAAAGGAAATAGTCAGAAATTAGGGACATGTTAAAAAGGTGCAGTTCAAGACTATAGATATGCTGTGGGAGACTGTCAAAAGACTGAAAACACATTGCATGAGATCACTACCATCACAGCCTCTTCACAAAATTCTGTAAACACTGCTAAATGATGGAATTCAACAGCCACCGGGCAAGAAGAGGCACAGGGTGTGCACCAAGGATTTCAATCTACACAGAATCAACTGAAAGCCAGTGACATACTAGGTGGACCCTGCAACACGTAAGGTAAAAGAGAAGTGCAGGATTAAAAAAAAAAATGACAAGAATACAAACTTCCCTATGTGGATGCAGCATCAATCCGATGCTACAGCTCTTCCCCGCCATCTCCAAGACTAACTGCCGTTCATTCAGTTCTCAATCGTCACTGAGCAGAGAGTTGTGACTGTCAGTCACTGGCTCTCTGCTCTGCCTTTTCAGTGATCACTGGAGCGCTGGGCTGTGGAGGGGTCTAGAGCAACTGGCTCAGGGTCTAAGCAGTGCGCTGAGAGGCTGAGCCAGCCGAACTGGCTCTGCGACAGCCTACAGTGGGCTTTAGCCTGCTGTCAGCTGAACCTGGTCACAGCAGTGAATTTCTGTGACCCACGTGAGAAGTATGGCCAAACAAGCTTTGACCATACTTTTCCTTCAAGGCACAGTCCAGTCCCTCAAGGAGGCCACCCCAGCTGTAGCTTCTAGGGCTGAAACAACTAATCGATTAATCGACAAATAATCGATTATGAAATTAATCGATTACTATTTTCATAATCGATTAATCGGCCAGTAACATAATGTGGTGAAAAATAAAAACCTAAAATGAGCCCTTTATAGTACAAAAAGAGCAAATAATCGCTACTGTAACTTTTTCTTTCACAGTTCTACAGTAAAAAAAAAAAAAAAAAAAAAAAAAAAAAAAAAGAACCCCTTAGAGTAGTGATTATCTGCTTTTTTTTTTTGTACTATAAAGGGCTAATATTCTTTTTTTTAGCCCCATTATGTTACTAAACGTCTTACACCTGGTTCACATCTATGTGTTTTTTGGTGCTTTTTGCAGAAACGGACTACAGTTCATTTACATAGTTTCCTATGGGACACGTTCACATCTATGCTTTTTTTCAGCCGTTGCGTATTTGGAAAGAGTCGGACTTTTTTTTTTTTGGTGCTTTTTTGGTTCAACATACTTCAATGGAGAAGCTGCAGAAAAGCATGTAATGCGTTTTTGCAGCAATTTGTGTTTTTTAATCTGCCCAACAAAAAATTGGCCAAAAAAAATGCAAAACCGCAAATCGCAGCAAAATCACATGCGCAAAAATCAAAACGCACAGCGAAGAGCACTGCAGAAACAGATCAAAAGCAAACTGCATAGGTGTGTACTGAGCCTTATGCTGCCCACACGGATCAATTTTTCAGATGAGAACATTCAGACAAAAAATCTTTGTACATTCGATGAATGAAAGAATGTTTGAAATTTTCACTTGTTTTTAACATTCTGTTTTAAAAATAATTGTAATTTCTGAACGAAAACCACATACTGTCTGATAATTCCTTTCACCAAGAAGTTTTTTATTATTTCCAAATTTTCCCATTACTGTGGTTGAAAATGAACATCGATTTGACCCCACTAATGATTAGAAAATCGAACGTTCTTATCTCTCCTCTAATAGTATATAGAGTATATCTCTTCTGTCTGTTATTCTCAGAGTGGTTCAGATATTTTGCTCCCTAACCATATAGTTGGCTATTTTTATTTACCACTGCATAGAGATATTTAAGAATAAATTGCCTTTTTTTAAAACTTTACATATTAACTAAATTATACACCACACTTACTTTTTTTAAGGTTATTAACCGATTAATCGAAACAATAAATCGGCCAACTAACCGATTATGAAAATAATCGTTAGTTGCAGCCCTAGTAGCTTCTGGGACCCACTAAGTTTGACTACCGATGGCTTAGTCCTTATGGAAGAGACACTGACATCTGCCAGTGATCAATGCAACAGCTTGTTACAGTGATCATGGATATGCAGACTGTAACAGGCCCTGTTCACACCTGAGCATATTTTAGCTTGTAAAATGCTCCGCTCTGAAGCTCCAAAACGCCCAACAAGCAAAATCCCATTTATTTTAATGGTCCCTGTTCACATATAAGCATTTTATCACCTGAAGTTCAAAAAAGTAAATTACAAGCGTTTTTGGCCCTATAGACTTCAATAGAAACGCCTAATTCAAGCAGAAAAACGCTTGTAAAAATGCTCAAATAGCAGCTCGCCACCTTATCCCCCTCGTGCTTTCTATTGGCTAAACAAAAAATGCCTGAAGCTATAAAACGCTTGTACACTTCTAAACACACAAAAAAAAAAGCCAGTAATATCGTTACGCTCAGGTGTGAATGGAGCCAAATTCTTCCGTAAATAAAAACTAGCAATAGAAAGAGAAATTTCCTTACTCTGCATTTGATATTTTTCCCAGGAGTATATCTCTTCTCAGGATGGTTCAAGGTGATATCCGCCATGTGGAGATTTGGTATGAGACCACTGATGCGTTGGGTGATATTCACAGTTATTCCTTCAGTTGCAATCTTTTCAACAGTTCCCTGTGCAATAATACATGCATTGTTCATTAAGTTTTATGAAAGTATATATCAAGGACTGAGGAACCAGCATTACAGTGCAGACAAAAGGATTTCTTCAGTAGCTGCCACCTCAGGGAAGCAGACCGAGTAAAAACAAGAAGTTTGGTTTCATATCTAAAAACTTAGCAGTAACAAATAGACTTATGCAATAAATTCGATTTTTTTTTAGCCTTAAAGCAGATCTATAGTCAAAATTTAGAATCATAATGCTTTCCACATTGTATTTGAATTATTTCTAACCTACTTCTATTAATCTGAACAATGTTAAAGTTTGTAAACATACTTTTTTAAGAAGATTTGAACACATTTACTACCTTGAATTCTATGACACATTAAACTACTACCTGTAAGTAGGCACTGCTGTGTCACACATTTTATAGAGCATGCCTTCTGAACTACAGAGGAGCTGGGAGGAGGAGTTTCAGAAGGAAAAGTCAGTATAGGAAATCACTGCTTGCAGGCAGCAGGGTACCATGGGATATGTAGTCCTTAGAAATCAAAAGTAAACCAAAAGGAATGAGCAAAGGAGAAGCTGTAAAACATGCAGGGAATCCTGAAAGTTTTTGTAAGCGATGGCTAACGCAGGCAGCACTCACAATATGAAAAGGAGAATTTTCAAGTAAGCTTCTATTGAATTGTCAATACTAACCATTGTTTGCATTGCTATTACACGGGTTATTTTATAAAATTAAAGTGTATGTTGTGACTATCTATGCAGCGCAAAGTTTTCTCACCTTTTCTCAAGAATATAAAACAAGGTGGGCCTGGAAAAAGACCTGGTCTGTCAAATACATTCTTAAAGAAGCTATTACCCACAAAAGCAAGAAAAGAGCAAAGGTCTAGTCACCAGTATTGCCTAGAGGCAGACGCACGCGTGTGTCCATCTTGGTAGATGATCATGACTTTTGCTGGCCATACGCTATACTAAATCGCTCCAACTCATTTTCCAAAAACGAACACTTGGCCGTGAGAGAAAAACGATAGTGCCATCATGTAATGACTGATAAATCATTCAATGGACCTAAACAAATTTGTTTTTTGTTTGCTTTTTCACATACACCTACAGCAAACAGATTGGATGGGAAATAAATTAACCTTTCAAATTTATCGTTTGCTTGGCAGAAAATTTCCAAACATGTCCTTGGTTTTCTGGCTCAAAAACATCCCAACCAATTACCGATTTGTGCCCATTAACAGGCCGAAAAATGAACAAACTGTCCAAATGACCGAATTTCAGACGATTTTTCGTATTTCCTAATGACCAGTGAGGGAATATTCAAAAAGCAGTGGGAGGGTTATAGAAAGTACAGATCCTCAAAATGGATGAAGCAGAAAGATCCTTGCCCTGCAGGCCTTGAGATATGGATTTCTCTCCAGCAAAGAAAACAGTGAGATGCAAAGTAGCTACATCACCAAATTTCATGCCAAGCCTCCCAAGAAAAGTAGCCAAAAGCACAGTAGCTTAAAGTTTATACTGCAGATATACAGCAATGAGGCTACAAAAAAGAAGTGCTGGGCACAGTCTCATGTCAGGTGCATTGCTATCTCACAGGAGGAATTCAAGACAAAAAGGTTAAATCCTTCAGAGTACTGAAATGTATTTACTAGAAGATAAAGTTTGATATACCGTGAGTTATTTAGCTACCCACACAGGAAATTTACTTAGTGAGAACATACGTATAAAACCCAGATTTCCCCTGTGTCCATAAGCAGAATGATCCACTATGCAGCAGTAAGACAACCCCCAAGTGCATAATTCTTAGAACATGTAGATTCCAAATGGAAATACACTTTGACATCATGTTGCTGTTTTTAAGATGGTACTGGCAATTCCCTTTACGATTTTCTTTGATGTGCAGAGTTCTTACTTTGAAAAAAAAAAAAAAGTACTTTCTCACAGTAAATAATTTTAAGTATATGTGACAGTAAGTCACTTGTTTGAATTTGTTTCCTTGGTTGTGTGGCAGATCTACAATTACAAATAAAATTATACTGTAGGGATCAATGTAAGGGAGCATAAATACTGTCTTCACCTCTAGAAATTGTCCAGCCTGTATATCCTCATGTTTCCAAAAAGGTTCTTCAATGACTGTCCTAGAAATAAAAGAGAAGGAAGGAAGTCAAAATAAGATGAGTTCCATCAGAAAACGGTCCTTCTGGAGTCAATAAACTAACTGCTGGATAACAGTTGTGTATTAAATCACTCAGACTTATGAGGCAAGAGCTCTGCACCCTTAAAGTGGATGTAAACCCTCACATATACCCAGTGAAGTGAACAGCCTCAGATGATACACGGAGATGAAACAAATCCTCCTACATAAGTTTTACATTTATATCTGCTGTCTTCGGCTCTATATACTGTTTAGAAAGTGCACGTCCCGTTAGAGATTTCTCTTCCCGATTCACCTGTTGGTGTGGATTCTTGCCATACACTGTGAGACAGCTGATTGGAGGAAAGGTGCACACCCCGTCTCCACATAGGCAGAAAAAAAAGGAAGAAACAATGCAAATCTGTGCTGTGAATAGACCAGCTATCTTCTTTATAGCACCCAACAGACACAAAATTCAGCCTGCTTTTATTACAGTTGTCAGAGAACTGGTCAGTCGTTATGCTGACAACAGGAGAAAGTCATGGGACTTAGGGCTTTGAAGAGAGATAAGAAAACACTGCAGATCTATGTGCCCAGCTCAAATTTCATGAATGGGGTTTACATCCACTTTAACTCAGGCCTTCTAATTTATCAGTCATTAAAAGGGTGCTTCTCTCTTCTGCTAGTGTTTATTTTTTTAATAAAGATGTTATTGCTATATGTAAAAACAAGGCACATTGAACAATATGCATATCATAAAACTGGATACATAGAAAACATATCTCACATTAGATGTCATATACATTAGAGAGCAACACTTCTGCTTGCACTTTATTATTCTGCACACCCTGACAATCTGGCAAGCAGTTTTAACTTGGGGATTACTTGAGAAATGCATGTATCATGTGAATGATTCAACTGAACTACAACCACAACCACCTACAGCTGACGAGAAACCACCTTGAGGGAAAGATTCCCATGCAGATCCAATGGCTGCAACAGTTCATGCTCCTAAAGCCATAAATCAATTTAACAGCCAGGCAATTAGCATTATCTGAAGAGTCACCAATGGCAACCTCTGTATTTCTTAACACAGGTTTAAGCATCAAGTTTTTCATGGGCTGGCTTTTTAAAAAGAGACAGGTTCACCTATGACATCCAAAGAAAAAAAAATGTGAATCTTACTCCTTTAAAGAAAGTAGAAGGGTCTCCTCCATTGGGCTAAACCCCACCACCCGTCCAGTGTGGACAGTCCCTTCTTTATATTTGTTCAGATCACTTGACAACTTGGAAATTAGATGGTATTTCTGAAAAATAAACACATTTGAGCTTTAGGGCAAAGTGCGTACTGTATCAACTCCAACCAATGCAATGCATATTGTTTTGGATGGAACAGGGAACATATCTCAGGTATTTGTGGCCCTTTGTGTTCCTGCTAGGGAGATTTCCACTCAATTTTGGAAAGGGCAGGAAGAGATAGGGAAAATATTTATAGGGGACACATAAAACACAACAGACTGCAGGTGGGAACTGATTAAAGTATATTCCAAAAGGTCCATCATGCTTTAACCTGCTCTTCCGGAGAGTTTATCAGGTGGAATATTTTTTTCTGAAAAAAAAAAGAAAGAAGGAAGAAGGGGAAGCTACACAAGGGTTCTCCCCTTCTGTTTTTTCCCATATAACTTACAAACGCAAAAGCCACTGTTTCCCCATCCAGCTCAAACATTGCTCCCGCATGCTTATACAGTGCCTTCACTGTACACTTCTCATGAACCGTGCCAAGCCAGTTACTAGACAGTTGCTTCATCAGCCTCCCGGGTTGCAGCAAGGTCTTACGTAATGTCAGTCGTATGGTCTTGGAAGATTTGTCAATCCACAGGATGCAAGCTTTAACCTGGATAAGATGGGCAGACAAATTATAACTATAATCTTGTTACTTCTTTAAATGCTAGAAAACATAGGGCCTTTCAATAAACCTTTACACTCCCAAGTTTCCCTTTGAAAATCAGCGAAAACGCATTAAAGGGGTTGTAGTGCAGCAGCCCCCCAGAGCCCTCCCCCTTTACTTACCTGAACCCGATCATTCCATCAACGGGGACGAGCACAGCAGCTCCAGCCGCCGTCTCAGGTCCTCATTGGATAGATTGATAGCAGCGCAGCCATTGGCTTCCACTGCTATCAAATCCAGGGACACGGGAGGCGGGCCCGAGTCCTGCTGTCTGTGTCAATGGACGCAGCAGCAGGACTTGGGAACGCGCCTGCATGGGTGTCCCCTTGGAATGCGGGTCTAGGAGGGGGCATTCGATGCAGGGAGGAGCCAGGAGAGCTGCTGGGGGACCACTCTGTGCAAAACCCTTGCACAGAGGAGGTAAGTATAACAGGTTTGTTATAAAAAATAAACACCCCTACACACACCAACCTTTACAACCGCTTTAAAAGCATATCAATGTGAGTTAACTTGAATTTTAAACACATGTTGCAAAACACTTATAAATCTCATTGCACACCATGACACATGTCCGTTACTTATTTTTAAATTTATTTCAATGGAAGATGCATCAGACAAAATGCAATAGTGTGAATTCAACCAAAAGATTGCAATGAGCTGAAAGAATGCAAAGTGCCAATCGGCAAAGCATTTGCATGATTTAACAGTTTCAAAATGACTGTAGGCTGCAGCCGCAGTCTATCCTGAAACTGCACCAATTACTTTTAAGTTGCCCTTAAAAGCATTACAAAATGTGCCATAAGCATGCTAAGATGAAGGTACATGTAAAAGTTGGGATTCCTTTACCGCATATGATCCAAATGAATGCTACAACAGGATAGACTAATGCATTGCCACAACTTGTTTAGGAAAGAGGGCTGGGGATTAACAGAATATTCATTCATACGGTCTGCACTAATGTGTAACTCGGCTGCTTGCAAGGAACTGATATACAGTATGTTAACCACTGTGCAATAAAGTGTTCATATTAACCACTTTAATACAGGGCACTTTTACCCCGTTCCTGCCCAGGCCAATTTTCAGCTATCGCACTTTGAATGACAATTGCGCAGTCATGCAAAAAACTGTACCCATCATTTTTTCACACAAACAGAGCTTTCTTTTGGTTGTATTTAATCAGAGGTTTTTTTTGCTAAATAAAAAACAAAAAAAGGCCAAAATGTAAAAAAATAAAAAAAAAGCTTTTCTACGTTTGTTAGAACATTTTGCAAATAATCTTTCCTTATAAAATTTAGGCCAAATTGTATTCTGCTACATTTATTTGGTGACAAATCAAAATCAGTGTATATTATTTAGTCTGTAGGAAAGTTATTGCGTCTACAAACTATGGTATACATCTGAAAATGTATCAATCCTGAAGTACTGGCGACTATCTAATTTCTTGGGGCCCAAAAATGCCAGGACAGTAAAAATACCCCCCCAAGTGACCTTTTTGGAAAGTAGACAGTCTAAAAAGACATTTAGTAAGAGGCATGGCATGTTTTTGAAGTTGTCATTTTGTGTCCCTTTTTTGGAAAATGCTGAAAAAGAAAAAAAAATTGTTTTTCACAATATTTATTTTTTTTACATACCGGTCACCAGTGTACAGTGCCATCATATAACTGGTGTGGCGATGACCAGAGACACTGACTGGTGACAGGATGAAAAGAAAAAAAAAAAAAAAATTCTATTGCATACTATGATCAGAGCAATACAGTTTTACCATAGTAACACTGTACCACTCTGAGGGTTTGATCAGGATTTTTTATTTTTTACAAACGATATACTTGCTTAGAGCAGCGATATTCACTGCTCTAAGTAAATATTTTTACTGAATGACAGTGTAGACACTGTCTGTTGCAGTGATTAGCTGTAATCGGTCACAGCTAATCACATGGTACAAATGGGCTCTGATTGGCCCTGTCTGTACCATGTGATCACTGTGACCAATCGCAGCTAGCAAACACAATTGTATACAATGAATGGCATAGAAGGAAGCCATTCATGGCTTACAACGGTCACGTGATCTGATGTGATTGATCACAGCGATTACATGACCCTATCAGCGGGTCAGCATAGTGATCAGTCATCCGCTGTGTTCAGTGGACAACCAGAACAATAGTACAGTTCGTACAGAAAGCAGTTAAAAACATATCAAAATAAGAAAAAAAGTCATAAATTAATGAAATGCAACATGTCTCCCACAAAGTTGAAAAGTGAATGTGCATCGCAATGTCAACAAGCAATGAGTCTGCATATCACAGAAAAGAAGCACCCTGAGCTATGCATTATCTGGGAAGCATAATATTTATCTGAGGATGTAGGGTGCTTAATTTCTAGGATATGCAGGCTCACTGTGCACCGTGATGTCCACAAGCATTCACCTTCTGACTTTGTGGCAGACATGTTGCACTTTATTAATTTATGAACTTTATTTTGAGATGAACACTTACTCATAGCATGGTGGTTTTATTTATTCAGATTTATAAAAAATGTACCCATGGCCTTTTTATGGGACATTAGATGAATCAGAACGATTGTATTAGTAGTATGATCACTATCCCAAGTTAGATCTGATTTTTTTACCTTGGACTGCATCTTTGTACAATTTACAGAATAAGGATGGGAGCTTTTTTTCCATCACGTGTTTGAAATGACATCCATTTTCATGCCATGCAACACTTTTCATGTCCTCACAGCAATACCCTACAAAACTCGCTGCATACTCACCAACTGGTCACTTTGGTACAAATTTGCTTTTTTAGGTTCCAAATGCAAGAAATCCACTATTCCAGTGTAGGATGACAAGAAGGATACAGTGATGTGGTCATGGAAGATCTGTAACCAGAAGGGACAATTGTTACCTTTACTGTAGACACACAAATTGTCATCTGTTACAAAGAACCAGTCAGCTCTGTGAATACTACCTTTTGAATCTGAGCTTTTACCACTAAGCCCGGCAGCAGGTTATTCATAGTCCACTTCTGTTCATCTGTGGCAATGGCTGCAGTCACATCAGACTGGCTGACTGACAGACGTAAGATTCTCCCATCATTCTTCACCTCTTCAATCACACAGTCCAGATATTGCCCCACTCTCAGTGCAGGTCCTGTAGGCATAAAAGAGGAACTCAATAAGAAAATAATCACACATATGCAGTAAATGAGACATGCAAATACAGGTGTAGTAACTAGAACAAAATAAAAATTTGTATATATATTTTTTTCCCCATTTAAGATTCCTTAGGGTTACAGCACTGGTATAGGTCAGGGGTGCCCAACTTTTTGAAAAGCAAGGGCCACTTAAGCAATTCCATAACCGGTCACAGGCCACAATTAGTGGAGCGGGCAGATGACACGTCTGTGCTTACTCTGCAGAGCAGACACAGCCCACTCTACACTATGGGCCCCCGATCTGATCCGCCCAGGCGGAAGGGGACGGATCTCCTTCTGTTTTTTTAACAGATTGGATGTAAACAGACAAAATAGAAAGAGAGCGCACTGGCTTCTGGTGCAATACAGTTTAAAAGATAAAAAGTATCAAAGTAACACTAAACACTCACATTTAGTACAGATAAGAAGCGTGTCTGTGTAAAGTTGTAAGCAAGAAGAAACAGGAGCAATGCATAAAGATGTAAAGCACAAACAAATTTTGGTAGCATAATTATGGTGGAATGTATGTTCTTTTCCACTTACCACACTTATACTGCGGCAGGTCGGCTGTCCTGCGCGAACCGACGCACCCTTACGTCAGTCCGTGCATGCGAGATTGCGGGCGGGAGCATGCCCGCGGGTCCGGCCGACTCGATGTCTGCCAGCAATCGCTGTACACAGAGGCAGAACGGGGATCTGCCTTTGTAAACAAGGCGGATCCCCGTTCTGACAGGGGACATCTCAGATCTGCTGTTCCCAGTGATCGGGAACAGTGATTTCTATCATGCCCCAGGCAGCCCACCCTCACCCACAGTTAGAACGCACTGAGGGAACACATTTAACCCCTTGATCACCCCCTAGTGTTAACCCCTTCCCTACCAGTGTCGTTTATACATTGATCAGTGCATTTTTATAGCACTGATCAATGTGTCAAAAAGTGTAATTTAGGGTCAGATTTGGCCGCTGCAATGTCGCAGTCCCGCGAAAAAAAAAAAAAAAAAAAAAAAAAAAAAAAACACACACGCAGATCGCCGCCATTACTAGTAAAAACAGTAAAATAAATAAAAGTCCCTAAAACTATCCCATGGTTTGTAGACACAATAACACTTGCGCCTATTGCGATTTTTTAACCAAAAATATGTAGAAGAATACATATTGGCCTAAAAATATTTTAAATATATATATATATATATATATATATATATATATATATATATATATATATATATATATATATATATATATATATATATATATATATATATTTATTATAGCAGAAAGAAAAAGAAAAAAAAATAGTCAGTTAAAGAGACACAGTGTCGTATCGCAAAAAATGGCCTGGTCATTCACCACCATTTGGCTGGTCAAAGACCAGAGCACTTTTTACGATTCGGCACTGCGTCGCTTTAACTGACAATTGCGCGGTTGTGCGCCCTGGCTCCCAAACAGAATTGACGTCCTTTTTTCCCCACAAATAGAGCTTTCTTTTGGTGGTATTTGATCACCTCTGCAGTTTTTAATTTTTTGCGCTATAAACAAAAAAATAGCGACAATTTTGAAGAAAAAAAAAAAAAAAATTAATTATTTTTTACTTTTCGCTATAATAAATATCCCCAAAAAATATATAAAAACATTTTTTTTCCTCAGTTTAGGCCGATACGTATTCTACATATTTTTAGTAAAGAAAAAAAAAAAAAAAAAAAAAAAAAGTTATAGCGTCTACAAAATAGGGGATGGTTTTATGGCAATTTTTTTAATCTTTTTTTTTTCTTTCCGATCTAAAGGCTACTAAAAAGAAACAGAAATAAGCCACAACACAGGCAACAATAAGCCTATAATTTTTGTTAACCGGACAGGGTCACCTTCAAGACAACCTACATTTAAGTAAAACTGCCTTGGAGGAGTTAGAACCTCTGTCAGTTTTTTTTATGTTACATGTACAACCCTTGGAGAGACTCCCCAACTTTCATGTCTGTGGCAAACTAGAAATTTAGGACTAATCTTGTAGCACATTTGATGTACATAGACCAAAGAAATTACTTTATTCAATCACAATGTAAAACTACAGCAATAAATAAATGTTCATCTTATTACGCAAATATATGTTATAAACAATGTGATGTGATATTTACTGACAAACTATGTAGAAACTGCCCACCTTTGCTTGTCTGGTTTATATACACTTCAGCCTTATGTCGAGGTAGGAAAGCTTTAGTTCCAGCAATACCCAAATCAATGAGATAGCCATGGTCTTCCACACTAGACACGAGACCGGTGAGATACTGGAGAAACAAATCAGAGTTCATGCTACAACAACATACGCATACTACCATAAAACCCCCCAAATATCAAAATAACTGACAGTTTTTCTTTCCTTTTCACATGTATGATGCATAAAAGGAGACACAAACTATGATCAAGTTTCTACCTGTCTTAGGTGTTACTCTTGTCTATACATTTTTTTTTTTTTGATACAGCGAGTATAGGTTAGACACCTTTGACATTTTTATTTCCATTACCCGAACGGGGAGATTTTTCATTTCATTTAACAGAAAAGCAACTGGAAGCAAGTTGAATTTCCCTAAAGCAAGCTGAAAATGGTCATCAGAACAGGTGCCCTCACTGGAAGCAAAAACATTTGCATTTCTCCCTTCTCTGCCCTGGATTTAATGATCACAGCAAAGGATGTTTTTTACACCTCACTACTACTATCCAAATTTCAATTCAGTATTGTATCTGGGCAGCTGTGAACAAGTGTGGCCATTCTACTCTGCCCGTTTTTTTTTGTTTTGTTTTTTAACCACTTGCAAACCGAGCTATAGCCGAATGGCAACTACAGCACGGCCCACCAGTGCTGCCAATCAGTACCCACCAGTGCCTCCTCATCAGTGAAGGAGAAAAATTACCTGTTTGCAAATCTTTATAAAACAAACTGAAAACTTTATTTTTTCCAAAACTTTGTCTTTTTAGTTTATTTAGAAAAATATAAAAAACCCAGCGGTGATTAAATACCACCAAAAGAAAGCTCTATTTGTGTGAAAAAAAAAATAAGAATTTCATTTGGGTACAATGTTGCATGACCGCGCAAAGTGTGACAGGACTGGAAGCTAAAAATTGGCCTGGGCAGAAAGGGTGTAAAAGTGCCCAGTAGGCAAGTGGCTAAATAGTGATTTTTTTTTTTTTCATTGAGGTCTATAGATCATGCCATAAAAAGGGGACAACTTTGAAGGATAGAGGAAATTGGTTCCTTAAATGGAACTTTAATGCCGCGTACACACGGTCGTACTTTTCGTCTACAAAAGTCGGACAGCCTGTCCGACAGACTTCCGGCAGACTTTCGGTGGACTTGCGGCGGACTTGCGGCCTACTTTCTAACGAACGGACTTGCCTACACACGACCACACAAAAGTCTAACGGATTCGTACGTGATGACGTACACCGGACTAAAATAAGGAAGTTCATAGCCAGTAGCCAATAGGTGCCCTAGCGTGGCTTTTTGTCCGTCGGACTAGCACACAGACGAGCGGATTTCGGGGTCCGTCGTAGTTACGAAGTAAAGTTTTAAAACATGTTTCAAATCTAAAGTACGTCGGATTTGAGGCTAAAAAAGTCAGTTGAAAGTCCGGAGAAGCCCACACACGATCGGATTACCAGCCAGCTTTAGTCCATCAGCGTCCGTTGGACTTTTGTAGACGAAAAGTAGGACCGTGTGTACGCGGCATAAGTGATTCTAAACTCTAAAGTTTTTCTTACCTCAATGCATCCCATGCATTAAGGTAAAAACCTTCCACTGCCTGTTCCACCCACACGGCTCCCTAAACACTTACCCAACTCCTTTATTGATCCAGGGTTGCCTGGCTGCAGGTCTTCTCTCCTTGCTCTCATGGGCTACACTAATAGCAGCAGGAGCCATTGGCTGCTGCTGCCAATCAAATCCTGGGAGGAAGGAGTGGTGGCATGGCCGAGCCTCACTGTGTGTCTACGAATGCACACAGCCTGCCTCTGGAGTGAGCCTGCACCAACAGCACAGGGATTGCTATAGGGGCATACACAGGAGAGGGGGAGCGGAGAGTGTTGGTGGGGGACCCCGGAAAAAGAGGTAAGGGACTATAATTATTGGATAATTTTTCATTAAAAAGAAGGTTAACAATCACTTTAACTTCCATAGAATGTTAGTTCTAAAAACCCCTCCATACGCCCCCCACTCAAGCACAATTGCTTTTTTTTTTCTGTGTTTTTTTTTTTTTTCAGCCTAGGCCAAAATGACGTGTTCCTGGTCTTGCACCCTCCTGGCATACTTTTATCACATCTCCAAGGAGGCAGAAGTTTTGCACCCATAAAGCGGATGGCTGTAGGATACCCTGCATGTCATTGGTAACAGCTTGCCTGCACTTGGAAGAGGCAGCCAGCTGAGGAGGACCTGAGGGGGGAAATGAGTGTCGCTCTAGTCCCTCCGAGACAATTGGAAACTATCCAGGATCTGCTAAAAAAGGAAGGGGGTTTGGGACTTTGTATGAGGCACAACACATATGAGGACAGGTGCCTCCGTCCCTAATTAATTGAAATACATATGGGAAGGGTTTGGGACTTTACATGAAGCATACAACCAAAAATTTTGTGGATGTCTTCCACTCTTCAGGAGCAGATGCCAGATAGGTTACAATGGGTTTACACCTTTTCACAGATGGCTTATGATGATATGGTCTACATCACCTCTGATCATCTATGGGGGTTCATTCCCCAGGGACATCTGTCTCCTGCTCTTTTTTCATCTTGTCCCATGGGGTACACCATCTCGGCTCCCGGGGCTGATTTTCCTGGCCAACTCTCAGCCCTTCATGCTTGCACCCAGACTCGTAGTTGATCTGTAAGTATATGTGGGTGTTTGATATTTCCTCCTTTTGTAGACCGACCCAAACACCCACATATACTTACAGATCAACTATGAGTCCGGGTGCAAGCGGAAAGGGTTGAGAGTTGGGCAGGAAAATCATCAGCCCCAGGGAGCCGAGGTGGTGTACCCCATGGCACAAGATGAAAAAAAAGCGGGAGACAGATGTCCCTGGGGAATGAACCCCCATAGATAAGCCATCTGTGAAAAGGTGTAAACCCATTGTAACCTATAATATATTCTTATAGACACCTATCTGGCATCTGCTCCTGAAGAGTGGAAGAAATCCATGAAACGCGTTGAGCTATATAGATGCTACTTCTTTACATTATAAAAGAGTGTTACCAACATTATACAATCGATCATGCTATATCGGATTATACCAATTAAGTATGGTTTTATTTTATATTGTGTAGACACAGCACATCGAGGTTGGTGTTTTATAATGACATTAATATGGACTATTATGCTACTCTATTACCATGTTATTATCTATGAAATAAAAATATTAAAATTAATACTATTTTGCCTGTACCATGTTATGTTTCTACATATTTAGTTACCAACAATGATACATTCGCCAGACACTTATTTTTCTTGTTGCCCCTTTTTGGTTGTATGCTTCATTTAAAGTCCCAAACCTTCCCCATATGTATTCAACTATCCAGGACCACAATCCTGTGCTAAAATGCCCACAACAACAATACAATACAATACAGTACAATACTGTCCAAAGCTAGATGTTCTGTCTCAAAGACTGCTTCAAAAACACATTGGGTGGGGCGTTCACATGCCTCACTCAAAATGTAATTTATCCAGAATCCTGTTTTCTTTCAGGAGAGGGTTATTTCGTTTGTAGTTTACGGTTTCTGCTGAAACCCAAAAGCTAGTATAAGTGTTAAAGCAATAAACTATATCTTTGGCCCCTTTCACACTACCGTGACTTCAAAGTCATGCGATTTTGCTGCGATTTCAGGGAATGCCTGTGTAACTCGCATCAAAGTCGGACCAAAGTAGTACAGGGACTAGTACAGACACAGATATGAATGGTACTCATTGGAAATCATGGGGTACGAGTTGTCATGCGACTTTGCAGTTGCAGGACAAGTCGCACAAGTGTGAAAGGGGCCTTACTAGTATTGCTAGGCATCAGGCACTTTTGTGACTTATTGCTTTGCCTCTATGATGGAATGTAGGTAAAATATGCCTTAACTCATTAAAGATGTTGACAGAAATCTCACTTACACTGTACATCCAATAAATTTCTGCCCATGTATATCTATATATTCTTTTTAATATACAATGTGAATTTAAAACAGTTTTCCCAAACAGGTCTAAACACAACTATTATTTGAATTAAAGGCATTATTTCTTATTACGTTAAAAAAAAAAAAAAAATTTCTCAAGATTTAAATAAATTAAATATTAAACATGATACACACTTGATACGCCTGTGAAAAAAAAAATAAAAAAAAATAAACAGAACACTTTTTAAAAGCTTAACTTCTTTAAACAAGGTGTTTTAACCAGCAGAACTATTGCCATTTCCTACCATTCTCTGTACAATAAGACTGTAGTGTGTAAAGACTTTCAAAAAGTCACCCACGTGAGATTCTGCGACCACAACATCAAGCAACAATCTTTCCACTGACAGTCACCAAGATCCCTCATCCTCCCAATTAACATTTATTATACTAAACCACTTGATGAGGTATGCATGCTTATATATTGAGTTGTACCAACAAGATTTACAGTTTACCCATTTCTCTTACTGGACACGTATACCTAATAAAGTGACCAATGAATGTAGCTCAGATTCTGATATGGATGTTCAAGTAAAATTATCTTATATTTTTTCACCCTTTTTGCTTTCAAATACAGACCACTATGCAGACATACCATGCCTTTGCGCACAGAAGATGGAACAAGATCCCCATGAATGAGTTTTGGGTTTAAGGACAATTTGATGCTATTGAAACCACCAGACGTGGTCTCCAAATTGCTGATGGCACATCTGACTAGCATTCCTAGTGAATACAGGTTAGGAAGAGGAACCAGACCCTGTTGGGGGAAAAAAAAACGAATTTGAATCATTAGGCACTATTACACGCTGCGTACAAAGAACACAACATTCCATACGAAAAAGCACAGCTATTTTCAGAACAATCTAAACTAATCAATGAACTAAGTCTGCAAAAGATAACAACACTTACCTCCACAGGCTCCTCTTTTTCCACTTGTTCATTAAGCAATTTTGTGTAGGCCTCACAGATATTTGTTGCTTGGACAAAGCCCGTGAGATTATAAGGCAAGCTTATAACCAGTTCAAAATCTTTCACCTCTTTGATGCATCCAAGAAACAACATCCCAACATGAAGGTTCTGCATGTGGAGAAAAAGACTTATTACAGAGGTGCAAAATGTGAAGTTTGTGTTTTTGCAAATGTTGAAAATATGGACATTTCTGGATCTTACAGGTTCTGGCAATCAAGTAAAAATAAATGGCTTCACCTAAAGCTAAAAAAAAAAAAATAAAAAATAAAAATCTGTGGTTTATTAAAGAAGTAATCTTTTTTCAAACATTACGGCGTGACTAAATCTGCAATGTCATAACTGCAAGCAGAAATATTTATGGTAGACTCTGTATGATGCCTCAACCATAACATTTCACCCTGCCTGCTAGATGTCATTTTATAAAATTGTACACACACACACACACACACACACACACACAATTCAGTGTATAAACCAGGAATCTGAGTTAATTGTCATAAAAAAAGCATCAGAGGAAGATTTTGGGTATGTGCAGCAATCAAAGTATAAATATATACAGCAAAACACTGACATCTAAAATTTTAGGCGAAAAGGGATTACAAACCTTATAATTTAGCAGCTCCACTGCTTTCACTTTTGCAAATGAGCCCTTTTCATGCTGGGCTGCCTTTGAAGTGTCTTTCAGTTGTTTCTTCTTTTTCTTCTTACCAGCTTCTTCTGCTTCTTCACGGGAGGTCTATATCATACCAGGAAATGCATTAACAAAAAGGTAATGAAAATGGACAGTATGAACAGTGCAATTTTTTTTTTCAACCTACAGTACTTCGTTTCTCAGTCTTGTGGGAAGTCAAACAATACAGTTTTGAGATAAATGCAAAAAAAATAAATAAATAAAAAGATACATAGTTTCATAATTAGGTTGAAAAGAAAGACACAAATCCATGTAGCTCAACCAATAGAAAAAAACATTACACCGCATAAATAGAGAGAAATCTCCACATACAGAACCCTATACCCAAAGTTGTTCCAGTGAAAAGGCAAAACATACCAAGTAATTTCCAACAAGGACAAGTGGGTGGAATTTGACCTAAAAAGCAGACGGCCACCAAGAATCTTAAACTTGGGGCTGAGCCTGTACTGCAAGGGTAACTGCTAATTTAGGTCTAGGGAAGAGTAAAAGTACTTTTACTTACCTGATCCTCCAGGAGATGGTGCTTGTGACAGACCTAGTTGGGACAGAGGCTGTTGGAGAGGACTGAATGCTAGCCTCTTGCCTTTTGATTATGGGCCCTGGATTTTCAATGGAACAATACTCTTTGTGAGGTAAATTAGAAATCCAGTCTGAACTGTACTAATCGGACTCAGTCGTGTATATATGTGTATATTGTATGTTGTTTGATTCTGTTTGGGACTCCTTGCTGTGGTCATCTGGGATTTGTGTCCCTGAAGAGGGAGGGGGAATTCCTCCAGCAGCCCCCTGCTGATAAGACTGATTCATACTGTTGGACACATCCTGTGAGGAGATGCTGGTGTCATCAACTCCAACTACCTGTGTTTATGTTAATTGAATGAGCTGATCACATTGTCCTCTATACAATGTAGGAGACGGGACGACTCCTATTGGAGCTGCTGCTATTGTGAGAAAATGTCCTGTGATAATTAACTCAGTCTGGGCAATAGGTCATGTCTCAGTCACCTAGGCTGTATAAAGGATTAGTTAATTAGCTCATGTTAATTAGGTTACAGTTGTATTGTTAGAGGAGGTTCCAACGGCATATAAAGTCTTTTAATTTTGATTCTAAATAAAGTGAGTTCATGTTAGCAACAAGCAAGTGTCGCCTTGTTTTGTGCTCAGAGAGGTTAGTTCTGATGTACTCCAAGACTGGTGTTGTCTAGTTCTTGGGGGTTCCGTGACAGTGCTCCCCCATGCTACAGAAGGGAACTGTCCCTCAGCAACCTCACATCCAATACAGATCTAAGGATTCTGGATTAGTCTTGATGATGCCAGGACCTTGGACTGCTGAAGCTTTAAAGCCTAGCACCAATTTCCCTTTAAAATAGTTAGTTTGGGCCAGCTTGGCTCAAACAAACTATATCCTTTACTAACTACCATGGCTGCTGTCTACACTGTATAAACCGTAGCATCAGCCAAATACAGTATACGACGCTGTGTTTCAGCAGCGGTACAGAGACTTCCCACCTGCTGCCAGAACAATGTCAAGTCAGACTAAGAGCTTCTCAGCCATTCACAGGGAGCCCATTTTTTATTATTATACAGCGACAACAGTTTGCACAGTGCTTTCCAACGTGAGGGCAGACAGTACAGTTACAATACAACACAGGAAGAATCAGAGGGCCCTGCTCATTAGAGCTTACAATTTTATCAATGAATACAAGGCTACCTTGGATTGGCTGAGGTTGACAGACAGGCGGATGTTGTCACAATATGCACCTTAGCCATTTAGAGGAAGCCTTGTCTTCACTGATAGAAAAAAACAATGCTTCCTGTGAATGGCTAGGAAGCTCTCGGACTCGATTTTGATCTCATAGCAGACGGGAGGTGCTGCTACATAAAGTCTATGAAGCATTGACAGTATGTGTAGCAATTAGTAAAGAAAATAGTTTGTTTGGACCAGCTTTGCCAAAACAAACTATTTAAAGTGAAAGGAAAGATGGCGTTATGGTGTTAGGCTTTAAAGAGCGAAGCACTAAACTGCACTATGATGACAAAAGTGCACGAGTGGATAAACTGAACAAACTCCTACTGAATTTCCTTCCATAAAAAGATTACAGACCACAGATAGTCTGCAAAATGGTCCCGATACTGAGGTTTCTCACTAGAGTTCCTCTAGAGCAGGGATAGTCCCATCATGCCTCTGCCTCTGGGTGTCATGCTTGTGGCTGTCAGAGTCTTGCTATGCCTCATGGGATATGTAGTTCTGCAGCAGCTGGAGGTCCGCTAATTGCATATCCCTGCTCTAGAGGTTGCTAGGGGTTCCATAAACAATGAGCAATTTCTGCCTCTTATGCTGCGTACACACGGTCGGACTTTCCGATGTAAAATGTGCGATCGGAGCTTGTTGTTGGAAATTCCGACTGGGTGTAGGCTCCATCGGACAGTTTCCATCGGAATTTACGTCACACAAAATGTGAGATCTGGTTCTCAAATTTTCCGACAACAAAATCCGTTTGCGTAAATTCCGATTGTGTGTACACAGTTCCGACGCACAAAGTGCCACGCATGCTCGGAATCAAGCAGAAGAGCCGCACTGGCTATTGAATATCATTTTTCTTGGCTCATCGTACGTGTTGTGCATCACCGCGTTCTTGACGATCGGAATTTCTAACCAACTTTGTGTGACCGTGTGTATGCAAGACAAGTTTGAGCCAACATCCGTCGGAAAAAAATCCATGGATTTTGTTGTCGGAATGTCCGATCGTGTGTACGGGGCATTGGACTCCATACACACTATTAGATTTATTGCAGATTTTTGTCTTCAGATTTACCAAAACCATATAATATGGAGGTCAAACCTTTAGAGTTTCAATTTGCATGCAATCAGGCAGGCCCTTGCACTACATGGTTTTGGTAAATCTGAAGGCAAAAATCTGCAGAAAATCTAATAGTGTCAGTGGGGCATCTGTAAGGGGGTCATTTTTCCCCAATGACCACAAGTGTAAGGAGCATTCCTTTAGATGACTATCACACTAATGTATCATGAGTTGTAGATATAGTAATTTTTAGCAGGGGTTCCCTGAGATCGGAAAGATAATTCAGGGGTTCCTCTGTGTTGAAAAGGTTGAGAAGGGCTGCACGGATATCAGAATTGACCATGAACAATTATAGTCCTAAGCTCATAATGTAGTGCACAGAGGTGGGTTTTACTAGTTTTTAAAAATGAGTGCTCTAAATATCATCTCATGTTTGACTTTACAGAAAAAAAAAAAAAAAGAAACAAAAAAAAAAAACAAAAAACACAAGAACAGTTTTGTATACACCGCTCCTACAGTGCCCCTGCCCATTGAAACCAATGGGCAACGCAGAAGAGCCGGCAAAGTGCCACTGCAGCGGTTCTTTGCGGGCGCATTTAAAGCGGGGTTCCACTCAAATTTTTAACTTAATCTTACCCCCTTCAGTTAATTGCATAGATGTTCAGATGCCGCACAAAATTTTTTTTTTGTCGCTGTAATTACCTTTATATTGTATTTTATTGTGGCACTTCCTGTCTCTCCTCCCATGGGAGTAAGCGTGTTTATTGCCTTTCCCCGGCGCCGCACTGTCTCCTGGGAGCTTAGTGTCAGGCTTCCCAAGATTCAGTGCGGAAACAATGATCATGCGTGTGAACAAGCTGTTAATGAACAGCATTCACCGCATCCCGGAAATCAATGCTTGTGGGCTTCACATGCCCACAAGCAAGATGGAAACAGCCAGCATCACATTTTTTAAGTTATTCTTCAGTACGAAAACAGACAGAGGCGGAAATATTACACCCAAATTGAGTATTATTTTGTTATCATTATTATTGGTTAGCAAAGTGTCTCAATGACCAAAAAAAAAAAAAAAACACAACATTGGTCGCCGGACTCCCGCTTTAACCCTTTTTCAGGCGTTAGCGGGGGTTAAAAGCGCCCCCGCTAGCAGCCAAAAAGTGCCGCAAAAATGACGGTAAAGGACCGCTAAAAATAGCGGCGCTTTGCCGCCAACGCCCCCAATGCCCCAGTGTGAAAGTAGCCTTATCCCTGAACTAGATGAACACTACAGGACCTTTTCTCCAAACATGGTGTTTCAAGGATTTTTTTTTTATTTTCCCCAATTTCAAGCACACATTGGGTGGGGACTTACAGAAAACAGGTTGTCATCTTCTCTCTGTCTCTTTTTAGTGGCAGTTTCTTCAGACTTCTTTAGGGTCCCCCCACGGGGGAAACACTCCTCCATTTCTCTTGTTTTTGTGTATCTATATGAAGAACAAGAAAATGATTATTGAGTGAGGCAATAAGCGCTTCTTGGTTACAGGAAATCATTCCTAAACAAAAAGACATCAAAAATAAATTGTCTGCATTGCATGCAAATATCGGGCAGCTCATGATCAGCTTCAGACACAAATATTTTAACATAAAAAACCCCCCAAAGATATCAGCATGTCATATACCAGCCTTTCTCAACCGATACAACCGGTTCTCGACCTCTGGCGGCACACTGGGGTGCCGTAGAATCTTAGGAGAGAAGGACTGTCAGATGAGCCCGATCTCCCAGACCCCTGCCAAACTGTACATCGGCACTGTGAGGGAGCTCCATCAGTCTCAGCACAGTGAAAGTAAAGGGAGGGGGAGTGCGCTGTGCTCTCTGCTTTCCCCTACAGTGCAGTACCTGACTGTTTGAGGAAAGGTACCATGCTAGAACGTTTTAAAAGGCTTTATACATGTGTGTACATGCGTCTGTGTATTGCTGCTCCTCTGAAAAGCAATCCATACTCAGATCGCTTTTTTAGAGGCATTTGACAGGCGGTAAAGAGGCAATATGTTGCCTTTTAACCACCTGTTTTAAGCCCGTAAATGCAGCATCACCGCACCACAACCGTGCAATGTACACAGTTGCGGAATAGTTGCAGTGCAGCCTATGTATACCTGCCTGTGTATACCTCCAGATGCAGTCACAGTATGTGTACAACCCAAGCTGCTGCCTCTGCAGCTAAGGGGGAACAGTAAGGGTGGGAAAAACAGTTCAACCATGTGGTTTTACGGCCCCCTCCAACCTGACATGTGAACAAGCCCTTGTTCACACCTGTGTGGCTGTGTGCTGCGTGTAGGACAGCTAATTCATTTTAATGGGCTTCCCTACTCACAGAAATGCAGGGAAAGAAGTCCCTGACCCTTTTTTTGTTTTTCAATGTGTGGGGTACTATTAAGCACCCCTAAAGAGCAGAGCATTTGTCTGTGTGTCAGGAACGAGTGTGATTCTGCGCATGTTCCATGACACACAGTAACGTGGACAGGGGTGCATCAAGACTGAAAATACTTTTCAAGGACTCCCCGACTGAAAGAAGGTTGAGAAACACTGCCATATACATGGGACATTGGGGTTAATGTACTCAAGGCAAATAGACTGTGCACTTTTGCAAGTGCAGCTACTCTCCGCAAGTATAGTATATGAGATAGAGCTTATAAGATAAGATAAGAGTTTAGTATATGACGTAGAGCTCTGCCAAACTTCCATCATCCAATCATGTGCAAGCAAAAATGCATTTTTTTTTCCCCCTTGCGTGTGATTGGGTGTCCTATGTAAAGTGACGTGAAGCGCTGCCTCATTTACTAAGCTCTGGAGCAACTGCACTTGCAAAAGTGCACAGTCTATTTACCTTTAGTAAATCAACCCCAGTGTGTCCACTACTTAAAGTGACAATAAAGCTTTAAAAGGGTAACTCCACTTTCGTGGGGAAAAAAATAAAATAATATCATACACAATTGAGAATTAAGTCCTATTGTAATTGAAAGTTACCTTTCTTTTTCGATCTGCATGTCAGTAATTTTCTGTAAAATGCAATGGAATATGGCTAACTGGAGGGGTTCTACACACAGAGTGTGTACAGAACGTCCCCCAGAAACATCATTTCCTGCTAGAGTGATTGGCTCCTCATTAGAGCCCAGCAAGTGCTGCAGCTGATTGATTATTATGAAACCTCTTAAAACTACTGTAAAGCGACTCGGTTATTGCTAAACAATAAACATGATTTTAAAACAAATGGAAAAATAAAAAACCCATTGTGCAATCACTATTCCATTTTACCCAAAAATGATGCCAAAATGTTAATGTGTCCGTTTCTCATCTTTGCTACTTACATGCTCCACACACTTCTAATTATACATGGTACATCAAATCTTATGATGCTGCACTACATTCAATATGCATTATAGAGTATATTATAATATACTGAATGCACCATGAGATTTTAAAACAGGCATACCTTGAGAGAAACATTACAAAGGAAGATAAGAACAAGGAGGGCACAGAAATGTAATAAAACTTGATATTTAACCGCTTGCTATCCGCGCTATACCCGAATGACGGCTACATCGCAGACCTGCATTCCCGGGAGGCCGTCATATGACGGCCTCCGCTGTGCACGTGCCCTGCGCGCGCCCTGCAGGGCGCGCGTGGAGCGCGCTGTGATCACCGAGTCACTGAGACTCGGGTGATCACCGATCCGTGTAAGGGGCACCCCTGGCCCCTTACCATGTGATCAGCTGTCAGCCAATGACAGCTGATCACATGATCAAAACAAAAGCTCTGTAATCGGTTTTTTTTTCTCCTCGCGCTGACAGTGCGAGGAGAAAAAAAAGCCGATTAACAAAAAATAAAAATCGCAGAGGTGATCAAATACCACCAAAAGAAAGCTCTATTTGTGGGGAAAAAATGATAAAAATTTCATTTGGGTACAGTGTTGTATGACCGCGCAATTGTCATTCAAAGTGTGTCAGCGCTGAAAGCTGAAAATTGGTCTGGATAGGAGGGGGGTTTAAGTGCCCGGTAAGCAAGTGGTTAATGAGGAAAGAGAACAATAAACAAATATTCATTTTTATTACATTTCTGCTCCCTACTTCTTAAGTAAGGGGTCAGATACGGGTCTTCACAGCCTTAGCCTAGGTTCACACTTGTGCGATCTCAGACATCGCATGTGATTCGAACCCGCTCTGCGGGGCTGATCACATGCGATGTCTGTGCGGTGCGAGTACAGCCATACAATTGGCTGAACTTGCATTGGATTCGCACAAAGAAGGCGCAGGGACTTTTTTCTCCCAGCACTGGAATCGGATCGCATGGGTGTTCTCATCCAAGCAATCTGATTCCTGTGCAAGTTCGCATTGCAATCTGAGAACCAATCTGGGGGTGTCATTAACATTTTATTGACACCCGCAGCGGTTTGCAAAGGGTATTGTGAACTGCCTGTGAGAGAGATGCGAGAACCACATACACTGTCCGAAAATTCCTTTGACCAAGAAGTTTCCTGCTCTGTTCCTTCAAATTTTCCAGTCACTGTGATCTAAAATGAACGTTGATTTGACCCCGCTAACGATTATATAATCGAACGAACGATCTTGGAATAAAACATTTTTTGAAGGAAGACATTGTTTTTGTATGGCCAGCATAAGTGACAGCAGGAGATGGTATCTTAGCAAGCTACCTTCCTATGACAAGGGAGTCTGTTAGATATAATATATTACACTACTGTCTGAAAATCGGCAAAACAGTCTTTAATTTTTTTTTCTCCCTTTAACCACTTCCGGACCACCGCCGTCAATCCTTTGACGTTAAATACCGTTGTTATGACAGCAGATAACTGCATAACCCCGGTATTTTCTTCAACGGCGGGCGGTCTGCTTTACGATAAAAGTGGTCTTCACAACGTGATCCTTTTTATCTGTGGCGGGAGAGGTGCCCACCCTACTCCCGCTGCGATCCGGTCGTCTCTGCCGCTTACCGGAGCCATCGGTATCTGCAGAGACGATCCGATCCTTTCCCCTGCTTGGCAAGTGAGTGAATTATGCCTCCACTCAACTCCATAAGGTACCACTATGATCATTAGAGCGAGAGCAATAATTCTAATACAAGATGGACCTCCTCTGTATCTCAAAACGTCACCTATGAAGATTTTTAAGTGCCAAAGTTTGTCACCATTCCACAAGCGGGCGCAATTTTGAAGTGTGACATGTTGGGTATAAATGTACTTTTACCCTTAAAAATCTCCATAGGCAATGTTTTAAAAATTTCTACAGGTTGCATGTTTTGAGCTATAGAGGAGGTCTAGGGCTAGAATTATTGCTCTCAATCTACCGATCGCAGCGATACCTCACATGTGTGGTTTGAACATCGTTTTCATATGCGGACGCTACTCTTGTATGCGTTCGCTTCTGCACGTGAGCTCGGCGGGATGGGGCACGTTTAAAAAACATTTTTTTTTTCTTATTTATTTAACCTTTTATTTTTACACTGTTCTTTAAAAAAATAAATAAATTGTGTCACTTTTATTCCTATTACAAGGAATGCAAACATCCCTTGTAATAGAAAATAAGCATGACAGGACCTCTTAAAGAGGAGTTCCAGCCCCGAAGAAAAAAAAAAAAAAAAAAAAAAAAAAAAAAAACACAACATTTGGAGGAAATATTTATTTATTTTTTTACTCACCTCTAAATGCCTGTTGCTAGGGGGTCCCTCGTACTCTGCCTCCTTCGGCGCCTGGGCTCCTGGCGTCACTTCCCTCGGCGCAGGAAGGGGGATCCCCCCTCCCTCTTGTCAATCATCTGGGACACGTGACCGGTCCCAGATGATTGCTCGGCCAGTAACGGCGCTGCCGAGCGGACGGGGGGGCGAGCGGGGCTTCGATCCCCCGATCGCTGAACCCTGGGACAGGTGAGTGTCTGATTATTAAAAGTCAGCAGCTGCAGTATTTGTAGCTGCTGACTTTGATTTTTTTTTTTTTTTTTTAAGTGGGAACCCCGCTTTAAGAATTAATTGCGTTTTTTTTAACTTTACATGTTAACCTTAAAAAAAAAAAAAAAAAAAAATTTGGTGTATAATTTTAGTTATCCAAATAATCAAAACAATAGAATATGAAAATAGTTAGTTACAGCCCTATACTGAACTCATTTTTAAAAATGAGGAATTACAGTATAACTAAAGGCAAACCTAATATTTTTTTTGCGCTGAATAGGGTGGAGGGGGATTAGAACATCTGTCACATTTTGATTGCAGTGTCCCCATTAAGGAGATTCCCCCTCTCTATTAGTCCTGTGCACCATTATCAACCTGAGTGAAAGAAATCGTACAAAATGTCACCAGAATAATAAAAGGGGAAATCTTCCAATGAGGACACTAATGTTGATGACAACCAACAATTTGCTCTAGTTAGAGGGGAATTTTCACTTCCTGTTTTGGTTACAGGACAGGAAGTGAAGGGAAATCTCCACAATGTGGCACAGATGACAAAAGTTTTGCCTTTTCTTCCAGTTGCAGTGTGGGCTGAAGCATTCCCTGTTCAAGTCTTCTCATCTGATGACTCATTAAATAAAAGTCTAATTCCGCACGCAGAGACTGATGGTTATGGATAAGAAGGGTGATAAGACCAAAACATCTGGGCACTAGTCTACCATGCACTTCTTATAAAGAACAAATGATAGCAGCTCTTCCGTACAGTACTCACCCAAGTAGACAGGGATAAAGAACGCCGCGATCTCCCAACTCACTGATCAGCTCCCTCACAGATACAGAGCACCGATCATACCCACGTGTGGCAGCCTGGCATTTCACCCGGAAGTACAACTATGGAGGCTCTACGTAACGGGAACTTCCTGTCATGAGGGTTTGCCAATGGTGTGACCTTCCCAGGCTCGGATACAGAGGCAAGGGTTTCAGCCAATAATAGTCCAGAACGGTATGACAGGCAGCTAGTGTAGCCAATGAGAGGCAGCTAACTCTCGATAGAAGGGAGGCCGGGGACAGCGGGCGCAGTAGTGGTCTGTGAAGGGCACGGTTCATATCGCTGTACAGAGAGAAGTGAGTAGCTGGATAAACGGGGCTGGGTGTGGGGGGGCCTAAGCTGTGGGCATGCTGGATAATTCAAGGTAGGTGTAGTCACCCTTTGTTCCTCTAGCAGGCTGACATTCTATATTCACCAAGTGGGCCTTTCCTGGCTTCCCAGCATTTCACCAAGCTGACCTCCAGGGAGACATTTCATGCTAGATGAGCCTTCAGTTCTGATCCCTGGAGAGGTCAGAGTCAGGACTCATCCCCATAGATCGGCACAGCGGTGTCAGTCTCCCACCATGAACATGCTAACAGGTGGAGAGAGAGCAGAGAGATGTCCCCATCAGGCTACTGCTGCTCATTCCTCTGTAAAGGCCTCGTTCACACAGAGATTTAATCCATGCCCTGAGCAGGGTTATGTTATACCGGCATGGAGATGAATAGGTGTTGCATGCATCCCGGTGTAGGAATGAATAGGTGTTGCATGCATCCCGGTGTAGGAATGAATAGGTGTTGCATGCATCCCGGTGTAGGAATGAATAGGTGTTGCATGCATCCCGGTGTAGGAATGAATAGGTGTTGCATGCATCCCGGTGTAGGAATGAATAGGTGTTGCATGCATCCTGGTGTCGGCCATCCCTTTTTTTTTGTTGGGATGCAGTGGCTTCACAGACCCCACTATAACACCTAGTCACCCCGAAGCTGGCTTAAAGCAGTCCTCCACGGGGCGCGGATTACATCGGCTCGTGTGAATGAGGCCTAAGGGCCTGTCTACACTGGTATGCCTTATTAAATCATATAGTGCATTGTGTTCAAGTTGGAGCAAATTCCCAAGGGCAATTTTTACCTATAGGTAGACCTATAATAAAAGCTTGTACACACTATAAGAAAATTGGGTGAACGTTTTCGTCCAAAGAATTTTCGTATAGATTGTACACAACAGCTAATTCCAAAGCTTGGTATGAAAATTCCTGAGTTTTTCTCGTACGGGAAGAGAACGCACAATTTTTGTTTAATGCGTACTGTTTTTGTACGACTTTCCTATAAGAAGAATCGGAAAAAGACTGCATGAATTTTCGTACGAATTTTTGTTCATCGGTTCTGATTTGCCGTGAAACACCGAGGAAAATTGGATGACCATTCACCCAAATTTCTTTTAGTGTGTACCCCACTTTAGTCTTGCCTATAGGTACTGTAAGTATCTCCTAAATGTGTTACTTTTAGATGTAGCTGGATACATCACCAGCGCATGCGCTCTGAAGTAGCGGCATACCAGTGCCATTCCTTCAGAGCCGTGCCGTAAACAGTGACGTCATCGCGGAAGGCCGGGTGAAGATGGAAGCGCCTTCAGCGGTGACAGCGTGCCGCTGGAGGGCTTCGTATTCAGGTAAGTCTGTCATAGTTGGTCAGGTTGAAAAAAGACACAAGTCCATCCAGTTCAACCATAAAAATATCAAACCATCCCATATAGCCAATCCTATACTCAGTTGATCCAGAGGAGGGGAGAAAAAAACCCAGCAAAGCATGATCCAATTTGCTACTGCAGGGGGAAAAAAAATTCCTTCCTGACCCCCAAGAGGCAATCCGTTTTTTCCCTGGATCAACTTTACCTATAAATGTTAGTACCCAGTTATATTGTGTGCACTTAGGAAATAATCCAGGCCTTTCTTCTCCTCCCACCTCTGGAGGGAGTCTATTCCACATTTTCACAGCTCTTACTGTAAAGAAACCTTTCCGTATTTGGAGATGGCATCCCTTTTCCTCTAGGTGTAAAGAGTGCCCCCTTGTCCTCTGTGATGACCTTAAAGTGAATAACTCAACACCAAGTTCACTATATGGACCCCTTATATATTTGAACATGTTGATCATTTCCCCCCTTAATCTCCTCTTCTCAAGAGAGAATAAATTCAGTTCCTCTAATCTCTCCTCATAGCTGAGCTCCTCCATGCCTCTTATCAGTTTAGTTGCCCTTCTCTGCACTTTCTCCAGTTCCCCGATCTACTTTGAGAACTGGTGTCATAATGTGCTAGTGTGTAATGCTTACGACGTAAACTGTCCAGTGACTAATTTTTATTTTTTTTTATACGGTTTACTATATTTTTCTACACAGTACATATGTGTTTTCATCCCTGATCACCTTTAGGAAAAAAAATACGTGACTCAAAAATGCACCGTGGTGTGCTTTAGGTGCATTTTTGACTATAATGGTAGGTGCGTTTTTGAAACTGAGCACTAAAGATGCAGCATGCAGGACTTGTTAAAATGCAGCGCAGTGATGTGAACATTTACAGAGGATCATCCGTTCAGATCTGTCTAAATGGAAAAGGACGCCGCCTCGTTCTGTTTAAAGTGGATCTCTGCTTTTGGCCCCGCTTGCCTAAGGATGGTATCTGCACATTTCAGATCGATTGTGTGATGTGCATATCCCAAGAGGCACAGCTAGCAGTGTGTGTGTCATTCGCCTAAGGCGAGTGATGTGCGTGGGGAGGCAGGGCCAGACATTTTTTTTTTTAAATGATAAATAAATGCGTGACACTTCTGCAGGATTGGAGAAGGGAAGGAATGTTTGGAATGTTTGGAAAAGGGTGAAGGTCTGCTTTGAAAAGGACGGACGTGGATGTGGGTGGATGTAAATCAGGGATCTTCAAACTACGGCCCTCCATCTATTGCAGAACTACACATCCCATGAGGCATTGTAAAACTCTCACATTCGCAGACAGGGCTAGGCATGATGGGAATTGTAGTTCTTGAACAACTGGAGGGCCATAGTTTGAAGACCCTTGATGTAAATGGATGATCACCCCCTGCAGTGTCTTTCTCCCCCACACTCCAGTGGTTTAAGGTGCTGATCACATCAAAACCAATGCAGGGTCCATAGCATTGCATTGGATGCATTGACGTGGAGAGATGGTCCACTGCTGGAGCATGGTGGGAGTGCCGGCTACTGGTGGTGCTGAGGATCTGGTAAATAAAAGTGTAAAAAAAAAACAAAACTGTAACTGAATATAAAGTGTGAGCTGGAGGGCGGCTTCAGTTTTAGTGTATTTAAATCTGCCAACACGCGCCTTAAGACTAACAATGCTGCTGTCCAAAGGTGCCCCCTGTGCTCCTTCATCCAGAGTGGAGGCACTCTAATACAGGAGGTATGTTACTGGCCAGTTTACCAGGTGAAAACAGAGGGGGAAAAAAAAGCTTAAAATGACAAAACGAATGCAGCCATCACATTTAATGATTGGTAAGCGGCATTCTAGTACTTTTTGTATTGGACTGCAATGCCCCCCCCCCTTTAATTATTAGTTTACATGCATTTTTCGGTGAGCCGTGTTCTTTCCTTTCTAGGGACTAGAACATGGCAGGAGGACACGATTCGGGAAACTACCAATTCACTGGCATAAAGAAACACTTCAATTCCTACACTTTGCTTGGAAGGAGGAATGTAAGTAGAAAATACCCAGAAATAGACCTGAAAACTCATGTATCCATCTTATTTAATATTTTCTTTTTCTTTCAGTGTGTGATAGCCACATATGGGGCCATAGCTGCAATCATCCTTTTCTTTAAATTAAAACCTAAGAAGCAAAAGGCAGTAACTGAGCATTAGAGGTAAGTGTCTTGGATAGAATGTGTCGTTCTTGGTTTCGTTTTAGCCTTCTACATGTATATGGAAGGGACTGAAAGGTATGCTACCCATTGCAACTAGTCAATACAGAAAAATAGGCAATGCTGTGAATTCTTATTTTATAATAGAGTTCCAATACTGCAGATATTTTGTGCCAATAATGACGTTCTAAATATTTTAAGTTCTCTGATCTACATTTGCATAGACAGCACAGCAAATTCATCAAATATGACATGGCTGTCTGCAATCTAGACCATTTTCTTTTTTGCATGTAGTAAGTCTGTTCTGTATTGTCTTAATAGGAGTAATGGGGCAGCCCCTAGCTTGCATATAAAGGAAGAGCACGTTTAAGTACAATTGCCCCCCCCCCCCCATGAGGTCTTCTAGGGACCTATTTAGAACAGACAGAATTCCTGTTTGCTTTCTGTTATCACATCCTGCATTTAGTGGAGTCGGTGGTAGTACATGGAGCGCTCTCTGCCAATGCAGCAGTAAGACCCCTTTCACACTGAAGTGCCGCTAAAGTGCCGGTCATTTGTTGCGGCGCTTTTCGGATGCTATTTTTAAGGTCACGTCACAAAGGGACCCTAGAAAAGAAAAGACCTGTTTTGCTGCGCCTTTAAGGTGCTTTGGAGGTGCTGCCCATTGATTTCAATGGTCAGGGGCATTTTTGAAGCACTATTTATAGCGCTCCAAACCTGCCCCAAAGATGCTGCTTGCAGGACTTTCTACCGTTCCGAAAGCACACCACCCCAGTGTGAAAGTACCCATTCAAATGAATGGGAGGCAGTTTTCAGGCACTATTTTTTTAGCACTAAAGCACCTGAAAACAACCTCGGTGTGAAAGGGGTCTTACAATTCAGCAGAGAGTTGTGTGACTTTGATAGGTCGTGTAATTTTGCTCCTCGAACTCTGTGCAAGCCAGTCATATTCCTCCACCCCAAACTCGCTCATCCATGTCTTTATGGACCTTTCATCGTGTACTGATCCAAATCATTTGGTGGAGGGGGGATTGTGATGTGGGGTAGTCTTCAGGGGTTGGGCTTGGCCCCTTGCTTCCAGTGAAGGGAACTCTTAAGGCATCAGTATACCAAGACAACTTCATGCTCCCAACTTTGGTGGAACAGTTTGGGGGTGGCCCTTTCCTGGGTCAACTCAATAGTCCCTATGGACTAAACTAATGGCCCGTACACACGATCCAAAAATCTTACAAAAAATACTGCTTTCGAAGCTACCATACAATAATTGTATCGTTAGTACAGAGCTTTCGAGAGCTGATTGTGCCAGTTCATCTGATGTTATCAGATCAGACATGCACGAAAATTATTCTCGTACGATACCAGATCATCCAATTTTCATAACCTTAGTAAACGCTTCATGTTCGCTATGCAATTGGCATGGCAAAAAGAAAAAAAAAAAAATCAGTCGTCGTATTTTCGGATAGTATGTACGGGGCAAAGGACTGGGATGCCCTTAAAGTTCATATGCGTGTAAAGGCAGGTGTCTCAATAACTTTCATAATAGTGTGGGTTGCTTTCAAGTAGTTGTAAAGCCTGAAAAACTTGAGGGGGAAAAAAACAACTTTTTTGGTATGCAGCATCCCCCCTAATACTTAGCTGATCTTGATCCAGCAATGTGCACAAAAGTAGCTGCTGTCCCGGCTCTCTGCTTTCTCTGCCATAGGCTCCTCCTGCTGCTGTCAATCGCAGCCAGTGAGGAGGGAGTGGAGCCTGAGAGCAAGCACGCACGAGTGCCCCCATAGCAAGCGGCTTGCTATGGGGGCACTCAGAAGGGAGCCCAGAGCACCAGTTGGGGACCAGAGAAGAGGAGGATCGGACTGCTCTGTGCAAAACAATTGCACAGAGCCAGTAAGTATGACATGTTTGTTATTTAAATAGAAAAAAAAATTGAGGCAATAGTAGCACCTTGGAACTTATTCACATGGACTACTTCTTGTATAACGTGTGTGTGTGGAGCTAGGTTCTAGCCATTTTCATGAAGCTTTACAAGCACAGATTACAATGCAAGTGCTAGCTGTCACTTGAAATATATTAAAAGCCTGCTAGTATAGTGTTTAATGTGACAGCAGTCCCATTAAAGGAGGCTTTGAACCTTATAAGTATGTAACCTTTGCTAGCTAAATATATTTGGCAGCTCAGTGAGTCAGATTTCCTCCAGGTGTAATGTCCCTGTGGTGCTATTTTTTTTAAATTTATTTATGTTTGTTTTTTTCACATCATGGTGAGCTGGCTTTTTCATCCACAATCTTGCAACTGAACCTCACTCGTGAGGTGGCAGATCTTCACTTGCACAAACTGAGATCTGAAACATTATCATTTTTAGCTGCAAAATTAAATATTGCAGGATTTCAGGTGGGTGAAGATTACTGCCTCTAGGGATATGTGATGTGGATATGACAGGAAGCAGCAGGAGAGGCCCTTTTTATATGGAAACCTTACCTTGATGAGGGAGCTGCATGATCATGTAGAAAATAAAGTTGTTTCCAAATTTATAAAAACCCATTGGCAATTTTTGTATGAGGGAGGAAGGTCATGTTACAAACCTTTTCTTAACCACTTCAATACAGGGCACTTAGACACCTTCCTGCCCAGACCAATTTTCAGCGCTGTCGCAGTTTGAATGACAATTGCGCAGTCATGCTACACTGTACCCAAACCAAATTTTTATCATTTTGTTCCCACAAATAGAGCTTTATTTTGGTGGTATTTAATCACCTCTGCGGTTTTTATTTTTTGCTAAACAAATAAAAAAAGACGGAAAATTTTGAAAAAAATAAGTTTTGCTTTTGTTTCTGTTAAAAAAAAAAAAAAATTGTAAATAAGTAAGTTTTTTTTTTTCTCTTTCACTGATAAGGCGGCACCAATAAGTAGGCACTGGTAGGCGGCATTGATGGGTGGCACTGATATGCAGCACTGATGGGCATCCCTGGTGGCAGTGGTAGGCATTGGAGTGGGCACTGATTGGCAGCTGCCTGGGCACTGATTGGCATTTCCCTGGGGGTCTAGGGGCATACCTGGTGGTCCAGTGTGGATGGCTTCCCTGGTGGTCCTGGGTGGGATCCGAGGGGGGGCTGTGCTAAACAATCAGCACAGACCCCCCCCGTCAGGAGAGCAGCCGGTCGGCTCTCCTCGCATCTCTCAGACACGAGTGAGGAAAAGCCAATCACTGGCTTTCTATTTACATCGTGATCAGCTGTGATTGGACACGGCTGATCACATGGTAAAGAGTCTCCACCAGAGACTCTACCTAGATCGGTGTTGCAGGGTGTCAGACTGACACCCCGCAACAACGATCGCCGCGATTCACGCGCCTCCAGGGGGCGCGCAGCGGCTCGATATTCCTGATCACGTCATATGACATCCGGTCAGGAATATCAAACCACTTTGCCGCCGTCATTTGGTAATAGGGCGGGCGGAAAGTAGTTAGGATCTGTACTTAAAGTGGGAGTAAACTCCCATCTCTGACTTTTACCTAGAGGTAGTGTAAATATCTCCTAAACATGCAGCCAGTGACATCCCTGGCGCATGTGCTCTGAAGGAGCGGCCACCCGGGTCATTCCTTCAGAGCCCTGCGAGTAAATTGCGGCTCCCGTGCGCATGTGTGGGAGTGGCTCCAGCCAGTCACAGCCTGAGTCTGCGAATCCAAAAGGAAGATGGGAGCGGAGGCTGGAAGGGCTTTGTTTTAGGGTAAGTTTAACATAATGTGCTAGTATGCGATACATACTAGCACATTATGACTTTACCGTGCAGGGTACAAAGGGGAAAAAAAATGGCCAGCGGTTTACTACTGCTGTAAAATACAGCCAAAGGCTCCTGCAAAACACTCTAAACAAAGTTTTTTTCTCTAAAATGGAAGGTTCCTTTTTTTTTTTTTTTTTTTTTTTTTTTAAATCTCCCCTTCATATCAGAGCCTACCTTTTTGGCTCCAACCGTGTGGGAGGTCAGGAGATCTTCCGCTGTATGCTGGGGGCAGCCCTGCAGGCCGATTCCCATGAATCAGTCATGCATTGCCATGGTGAGAGCAAGACAGCCACCATCACTTTAGCAAGGAATGTGGGGGTGGGGGGTTATTTACTAAAATGGGAGAGTGAAAAAATCTGGTGCAACTCTGCCGAGAAACTAATTAGCTTCCAGGTTCTATTGCCAAAGCTTAAAGAAGCTGATTGGCTACTATGAACAGCTGCACCAGATACTGAGTGCACCAGTTTTAGTAAATCTCCTCCTAGGTGACCTGCCACTAGAGAATCATTGGTTATGGTGCTGGTGGCATGGTAATTCTTAACCTTGATCAAGAGAAAACTGGGTCCCGTGACACCCTGGTTGAGAAACACTGTTTTAAACACATACCACTTGTAACTTGTTGTCATTTCACAGGTGCATGCAGTTTTAAGGTTGACATGCTGGGTATCTATTTACTTGGTGCAATCTCATCTTTTATATCTTACCAAAAAAAAAAATCATGGGTATTTGTGTGCCATAAATTATTTTGTGTATTTTTTACTGCAATTTTGTGTTTACTAGCCTTGCCTTAATATTCTGTATCCAAAAAATGGAACTACCATTATTTTATTCTCTAGAGCAGCCTTTTGCAACCAGGGTGCCTTCAGGTTTCTTTAGGGGTGCCTTGGAACAATACCTAGAGATTGCCCAAAAAGTGTATACAAGCCAGTGGGTGGATCACACCTCCCTTTTTAGTTGCATTAAAGCGGGAATCCGGCGACCAATCTCTTATTTATTTTTTTTTTAGGTCATTGAGACACTTTGCTAACCCCAAAGTAATACTCAGTTTGGGTGTAATATTTCCACCTCTGTCTGTTTTCGTACTGAAGAATAACTTTAAAAATGTGATTCTGGCTGTTTCCATCTTGCTTGTGGGCATGTGAAGCCCACAAGCATTGATTTCCTGGATGTGGTGAATGCTGTTCATTCACAGCTTGTTCACACACATGATCATTGTTTCCGCACTGAATCTTGGGAAGCCTGACACTAAGCTCCCAGGAGACAGTGCGGCGCCGGGGAAAGGCAATAAACACGCCTACTCCCATGGGAGGAGAGACAGGAAGTGCCACAATAAAGGTAATTACAGCAATACGTTTTTTCGTGCAGCATTCGAACATCTATGCAATTAACTGAAGGGGTAAGATTAAGTTAAAAATTTGAGTGGAACCCTGCTTTAAGCTTTGATTGTGCACCATTACAACCTTCTTTTCACAGGTATCCTAAGGCTGGATTCACACCTATGCAGTTTTAGTGCTTTTTGCAGATTTGCACTACAGTCCATTTAACATTGTTTCCTATGGAACAGGATCTGTAGTGCAAATCTGCAAAATGCACAGGTGTGAATCCAGCCTAACAACTAATGTTATTGATCGGGATGTCAGGCATATGCACAGCATCCTTGTTTGACCCTCTCTGTCAGCACTGGGGTCACATTAGTTGAGTGAGGAAGAGAAACATTGGAATACTAGTCAGTGCACAGAGGTGTATTTGCTTTGAACGACTAAATACCCCAATGTTGGATTTTGCTGCATTATGTAAAACTTTTTTTTTTTTTTTTGGAATAGGGTGCCTCAGGATTTTAGAGGGTGCCTTGCCTGAAGAAAGGTTGAGAAACGCTGCTCTAGAGTGTCTGCTTTCAAAAAAAAAATCGAATGTTTTGGGAGTTTATGTAATCTTCAGGCATACACTTTTTTTGTGCAAAAATGACTGGAATAAAGTTAATTTTTTTTTTTTTAAATTGGAATAGCTAACAAGTGTTCTGCATTGAGCCAAAGGTAGAGTCACACTGGTTAACCATGATATTTGTTCAGACCAAAAGTGTATTAAATGGTCAAGTGGGAATAGTTCCACATCGATTGTATGGGTTGACTGAGATCATTTTGTCTCTTGTATAATATGGTATTAATGTCTTATGCCCATTCTGACATGTAAACTTATCACCTACAGGGCCCAAGGCTTGAAGCAAGAACGGTCAGACTGATCCCTTCTCACACGTACTTTTTTTTTTTTACACATGATAAAAATGAATATGTGTATTATCTTTATTTACAAAATGTTGAGTTAAAAAAAAACTGTACAAAAGGAGGCATTGACATTCTGCCACGCTGTTCAACAGTTTGGAGGTATATGATTAAATAAACATTACGTTTCAGAAGACTTTCTGTGTGTCTTCTGTAAAAGGCTAACATCTGTTTATTGCTCCAGCATTCTTATGACCCAGTTCAAGCTATACTTCCACTTCGAGGTAGAACAAAACTGGCTTTACTCATGGACACAGTGGAAAGCGCAAAATAGTGAATAGAGGCTAGACTTTAATATGCACCTGCTGTAAGCATTAAAGGATGAGTGCACCTTCTCCACAGATATGTACTCCCATATTTGTTTACATTCATCTCCGCAAGTCTCACTATCCTGGCTGCGCCTGCGCATGACAGCCCCATATGCATCTAGTGGCTGTCTTAAGAACAGAAACAAGGGAGATGGCCATGATGTAAAACACTGCAGATGTGGGTTGGGGCAAAAAGCACTTATCCTTTAAGCAGTATGTGCTACAGGTTTAAAACTCATGATTACTCCTAGCACTTATTAAAAAAACTGGAGTGGAAATTTTATATTCTAGATGCATAATAGATTAAAATACAGAAATCAAACAAGGCTTACCTTTAAATCAATGAAGTGTTTGTGGACACATACCATTATAAAATAGGTGGTTGCAATTTAAAATAATTAGAACATGCAAAATATGAATTCCTGAGCAGTCTGATTCACATTAAAGGTTGTCTGGCAAAAAAGAGGGGGGCGAAGACAGAGAATTGTAACCTGTACATTAAAAAAGGTGCAAAGCTCTGGTTCCTTCTTGAAACCATTCTACACCACTGTAGAGGAAGGTGCTGGCAGCTTCTAAAATAAGCTTAAATATATCAACAGAACACACCTTGTTTTGATGGAGTACCTACAATAATTTTGTTTTTAAATATGTATATCCATGCTATACAGAGATCTGTGACCTTTAAACTATGATTATGACAGGAAGTAACACTCTAAGGACAAACTTATAAAGCAGTAAATCTGACAATCAAATTCATTGCAGGTGACTCTTACAGCAGCATCTGTTGAAACAGCAATTGATTTACCAACAGTGAAAATCAAATTTAGGGCTTTAGAAATAGATCCCAGAGTGCCAACTTAGACGTAAAAGCTCTACACAAGTGTTAAGGAAGCTTCGGGTCCAGTACAAATGGAATTTAGGCTTAATGCAGGCAAATACTTTAGTAAAGGTTAAGTTGACCTTTAACTAAAAAAAAAAAAACACACATTTTTGTAGGCTGGAAACAAAATGTGCACTTTCTTTTTAACTGGAGCCTACAGAGCATTGCACCAGCCATCATTATGTCATATGTGCAATGTCAAGCTCCTCTCATGTCTTCCACTAGGCTTTGTGCCCATACTAGCTTTGTTACAAAGCTAGAGGAAGAATTAACTATAAGCATGGTGAGCAGCATGCTCACAGCACATTCAAACTACAAGTAGATGTGATGCGGTAGAAACTGGTACTTGTTCTTTCAGTCATAGGAATCTGTGATTGAATGACACAGCAGTGTGGGCAAAGCTGTGCTGTTTACAATAAGTGCAAGGAGAAGATCTGACAGAAGATAGCACTGGCAGCAGGTGCATAGAAGCATTTTACAACCAAAATGTGTAAAATGCTCCTACAGATGAACTTATCCGTTTAGGCTCTGAAAGCCAGCATCAGCTTGTACTGCAGAACAAACATCAATGCTCTCAAAGCAACCTATTCAATTATTGGCCCTTTTCCACTGGTCCTTACAAGAAGCTAGGACTTGTAGATTGTTTGAAGATAGCTAAAGCTACAGGCAAATAAGCTAGAACCAAGCTTGTTTCTATCCCAGCCAAAAAGGATCTGAATTGTGGCTACTCTCACCTCAGGCAATCTGTTCCCCATAGTAAATAGGTGGAAGGCAGGACAAAAAACAAACAGGGTGCCAACCCATGCCATTAACCTCTATGCTGCACTGCCAGGTTACTTAAAGCCTTACTCCAGGATTAATGTTCATTTGGACCAGTTATGTGTCCTCAGCTACATACAGTATATAATCAGTAGGATAGGAACTAATCGGCACCAGATAGAGTTCAGCTGTGCCCTGCTCAGCCATTCATGGGAAGCTTTGTATTATAATTGAATACAGGGCTTCATCTGATTGTGTTGCCATCTACCTATCACAGCCAATCCATATTGTTCTGGTAGCAGGACAGGAAGTCCCCATCCCACAAATGAGAATACAGTGCTGTATGTACCTGAGGCTACATATATTAATACAGTGTACACATCAAGCATACCTGTTACTGCCATAAATCATTTGAATGGGGCTGCTTTGGCCCAAATGGACATTAAACAAGCAATTAATAAGGTTCAATGGGTTATTACTTTCAGCATTAAATCCCATTCATTAGCACTGCTAGAATGGAAGAGCATACACCAACAAATATGTTCTCACCATCACACTGATACAGGATCTATAACTCTTCTGAAATTGCATGGACAAATGCTGAAGCATTACCTGTTAGTTACATAAATACAAGCACTCAGTGCTCAAAACGATAACTGTCAAATGCACACAGCACCAGTTTGAATTTGTATACAATGCCTCTTGCTTGTCAGTTTAGGACTGAAACAAGGCAGTGTGGAGAATGCAAGAGTCTTGCAATAAAATTGACATCAAAATCCTATTTGGTAACATTGCATAACTTAGGCTCAGCCCTGGATTGGACAGTCAAGAGTCAGACGGAAGAATTTCTTTTGCATCAGCTAGAAAGTGCAATTGTTCATTGTGGGCTAAAAGCTCCAGCAGCCAGAAGAAGGTTTCGGCGTGTAAAATGAAGATGAATAACAGGAGTAGATTTTGTCATATAGGAGCCTAGGAGAAGCTCTTGAGAATTTTCATTGAAGTTTATATGTCCTGCAGAAGTTGTAAAGTCATCAGTTTCTAGATCTTCAAATGCTTTTATTGCATCCCATAAACAGATAGTATTATCCATAGATCCTAAATAGAAAACAAAATTTTAATTAAAACAAGTAACATAAGTATAATTTCCTGCACTCACTACATCGAAGTTGATGGTAAAGCAGTTCTGCTCCTATCCTGAACCATCTACAAATGTTATACAGTGCCTACTAGTTCAAGGAACCCCCACATAGTTGGCGCTATAGTGTACTGCACATGCACAGTCAGCATATGGGGAAGCAACCCCCTGGCAGAGAGGAGGGGGCACACACTTGTAGCATGCATCCAGCCTATCTGGTAAACTGCAACATAAAGAGGGATTAAGAGATCAGCAGTTTCTGTGAAGTAGCATGCCCCACTCCAACTACATACGTAAGGCCTCTTTCACACTGGGGCAGTAAAACTCTGCTATTTTTAGCGGCGCTTTTCAGCCGCTAGCGGAGCAGTTTTAACCCCCACTAGCGGTCAAAACCTCCCTCAAAGCACCGCTGCAGCAGCATTATGCCAGCAGTATAGCCACGCTGCCCCATTGATTTCAGTGGGCAGGAGCGGTGTATACACCGCTCCAAAGATGCAGCTAGCAGGACTTTTTCAGCACCCTGCCAGTGCAACGCTACATTGTGAAAGCCCTCGGGGCTTTCACATTGGGAGACTGCAGCGGCTGTTTCAGGGTGCTTTGCGGGCGCTATTTTTAGCACTGTAGCGCCTGCAAAGCGCCCCATTGTAAAAGGGGTCTAAAGGAAACCAGGAACAGGGTTTTAAAATGAGACAGTGGCATGTACTTATGGAATCTATAAAGGTTGAAACAAAATGCCCAATGTGAGTTTACACTTTAAAATTCTGCATGAGTATCAAAATAATATGTAATAAAGAAAGCAACAGCACGTCAACAAATAATGCTCCTTATTTGACATAGAATACTTTCCATAAGCCTTTAGAAATTAGAGAACTTTAGGAAAGCTTTCCCTATCTTTCACGCAAGCCCTTATGAAGGGGGATTCTTTGGCACTAGAAATAAGTTGGCCCTCTTCCTTTTGTCTCAACTGTATCAGCTCAGTGATGGACCCCTACAATATCTCACAGGAGGCCACTGTGGGGGTGTGTGGGGTGTTACTTTGTGTTAGAGCTGCCAACATTCAATCAAATTCAACCAAAGCTCCCTGGCTGACCGATAAAAGAATCAAGGCACCTTCAGCTGTCTGAATACAGTAGTGACCCGCCACTATTAAAAAAGTGTGCAAGACTTTTTTCCATGCTACAGCTGCCTCTGTACTAAAAAAAAAATAATCCACTTTGTAATACTCTGCAACATACCTGATGCTAAAATCTCTCCATCTCGGCTAAACTTTAGTGCATAGATTGTGTTAGTGTGACCTTTTAAATCTCCAACCATCAAACCGTGGCCAATATCCCAAAGCAAGACTCTGCCGTCTGTGCCCCCACTAGCCAGAAATTTTCCATTTGGAGTAAAAGTCAATGAATGAATTGGTCCCTGCAAAGAAAAAAAAAATTTATAAAATCAAAAAAAAAAAACAACACTCAGCTGTTCAGAGCTCAGTAGGTCTATATATAAAACAGTTTTTAAATAGGTGTCTAACCCAGGAGAAAATAAAAAAGGTAATAAATGGCAGCTTAACAGTCTCTAGATGTGATCACAGTACTAGCTTTAAAGTGTAAAGGCTTGTTTATTTAAGTCCCCTGTGCAGTTGGTTTTGCACAGAGCAGCCAGGATCCTCCTCTTCTCTGGTCCCTTTTTGCTGCTCCCAGGCCCTCCCTCTGAGTGCCCCTCAGCCAGCAGCTTGCTACAGGGGTACACCCAAGCCAAGTAACAGCTCCGTGTATCCATTCAGACACAGAGCCCCAACCTGGCCCTCTCTCCCAATTGACCGACAGCCATGGGAGCCAATGGCGCCGCTGCTCTGTCTCAGCCAATCAGGAGGAGTGTACTGGATGGCTAAGAGGATTGTGGACATTGCTGGAGAGAGAAGGTGCTCAGGTAGGCGAGGGGGGGGGGGTGCTACAGTTTTTTTTATGTTAATGCATTGTAATAAAATAAAAAAAAAAACACAACACCTGTCTTTACAACTCAACTCCTTTAACTTTTCAGGTTAAGAACATTTTCAGCAGGTACAGCAAGAATGAGACTTTGACTTGAAAGTAAGATCAATTTCTCGACAGAGGACGGGCAGATTTCAGAAAGAGGGGGAGGGACATCTGTGTCCCGTGGTGTACTCAAAGAAAAAATGATTTTACAGGCAAGTATGACAAAAAAAAAAAAATAGGATTTACAGCTTACCTGTAACCTTTTCTTTTAAGTACATCACGGGACACAGAGCCATAGTAATTACTATGTGGGTTATAGGCCACCTTCAGGTGATGGACACTGGCACACCCTAAGACAGGAAGTCCACTCCCTATATAACCCCTCCCACTACTGGGAGTTTTTGTAGCAAAGCAATACATGTGTATGCCAGAAAGAAGGGAGGGACCTCTGCGTGCCGTGATATACTTCAAAGAAAAGGATTTTACAGGTAAGCTGTTATAAAAATCCTATTTTCTTCATCGTAAATCACGGGACACAGAGCCATAGTAATTACTATGTGGGATGTCCCAGAGCAATGCCAACTGGAGGGAGGGAGACAACAAAAATTAGGGCACCATGAGATCAGAGGACTTATACTGCAGCCTACTGCTCCCAAAGGAGATATCCTCATGACTTTTTACATCTACCTGACAGAATCTGGTAAATGTATGGACTGAAGACCAAGTTGCAGCCTTGCAGATTTGCGGTGGAGGCTTGGTGATGCACTGCCCACGAAGCACTAGCAGCCCTTATGGAGTGCGCTTTGATTTGAAAAGGTGAAATCTTCCTCTTTAACCATAAGCTTGAACAATTACTTGTCGAATCCATTTGGAAATAGTATATTTCGATGCTGCTTGTCCTCTTTTAGGACCTTCAGGAAATACAAACAAAACATCAGTTTTTCAAATATGAGCAGTCGCCTTCAAGTAGACTTTGACTGCTCTTGAAAGCAAGTGGTCGCTGAAATACTGATAAGGCCCGAGACATGGCCCTTGATAGTACTCAAGGCCAACTTCATTTCTAACCCCATTTGTAGAAAGTCAAGGATTCTACCTATGACATACTTCCTGCCAACCCTTGGATTCACACCAGGAGACATACAGTGGGGACGGAAAGTATTCAGACCCCCTTAAATGTTTCACGCTGTTATATTGCAGCCATTTGCCAAAATCATTTAAGTTCATTTTTTTTCCTCATTCATGTACACACAGCACCCCATATTGACAGAAAAACACAGAATTGTTGACATTTTTTCAGATTAAAAAAGAAAAACTGAAATATCACATGGTCCTAAGTATTCAGACCCTTTGCTGTGACACTCATATTTACCTCAGGTGCTGTCCATTTTTTCTGATCATCCTTGAGATGGTGTTTGATTATACTGATTAGACTTGATTAGGAAAGCCACACACCTGTCTATATAAGACCTTACAGCTCACAGTGCATGTTAGAGCAAATGAGAATCATGAGGTCAAAAAGGAACTACCTGAGGAGCTCAGAGACAGAATTGTGGCAAGGCACAGAACTGGCCACGGTTACAAAAAAATTTCTGCTGCACTTATGGTTCCTAAGAGCACAGTGGCCTCCATAATCCTTAAATGGAAGGCATTTGGGATGACCAGAACCCTTCCTAGAGCTGACCATCTGGCCAAACTGAGCTATCGGGGGGAGAAGAGACTTGGTGAGAGAGGTAAAGAAGAACCCAAAGATCACTGTGGCTGAGCTCCAGCGATGCAGTCGGGAGAAAGTTGTAGAAAGTTAACCATCACTGCAGCCCTCCACCAATCAGGGTTTTATGGCAGTGGCCCGACGGAAGCCTCTCCTCAGTGCAAGACACATGAAAGCCCGCTTGGAGTTTTTTTTATTTTTATCAAACACCTGAAGGACTCCAAGATGGTGAGAAATAACATTCTCTGGTCTGATGAGACCAAGATAGAACTTTTTGGCCTTTATTCTAAGCGGTATGTGTGGAGAAAACCAGGCACTGCTCATCACCTGTCCAATACAGTCCCAACAGTGAAGCATGGTGGTGGCAGCATCATGCTGTGGGGGTGTTTTTCAGCTGCAGGGACAGGACGACTGGTTGCAATCAAGGGAAAGATGAATGCGGCCAAGTACAGGGATATCCTGGATGAAAACCTTCTCCAGAGTGCTCAGGACCTCAGACTGGGCCAAAGGTTTACCTTCCAACAAGACAATGACCCTAAACCAGGGATCTCCAAACTACGGCCCTCCAGTTGTTGCGGAACTACACCTCACATGAGGCATTGTAAAACTCTGACATTCACAGGCATGACTAGGCATGATGGAAATTGTAGTTCCTGAACAACTGAAGGGACATAGTTTGGAGACCCCTGCCCTAAGCACACAGGTAAAATAACAAAGGAGTGGCTTCACAACAACTCCGTGACTGTTCTTGAATGGCCCAGCCAGAGCCCTGACAAACCCAATTGAGCATCTATGGAGAGACCGAAAAATGGCTGTCCACCGTTTACCATCCAACCTGACAGAACTGGAGAGGATCTGCAAGGAGGAATGGCAGGGGATCCCCAAATCCAGGTGTGAAAAACTTGTTGCATCCTTCCCCAAAAGACTCATGGCTGTATTAGATCAAAAGTGTGCTTCTACTAAATACTGAGCAAAGGGTCTGAATACTTAGGACCATGTGATATTTCAGTTTTTTTTTTAATAAATCTGCAAAAATGTCAACAATTCTGTGTTTTTCTGTCAATATGGGGTGCTGTGTGTACATGAATGAGGAAAAAAAATGAACTTAAATGATTTTAGCAACTGGCTGCAATATAACAGAGTGAAAAATTTAAGGGGGTCTGAATACTTTCAGTCCTCACTGTATGCCTTCCAGACTCTAATATATGATTCTGGAGGCCGGCTTGCTTGCATTAACCAAGGTAGATACCACTGAACCTGACAGCACACGCTTCTTCAGAATGAGGGTCTCAATAGCCAAACCGTTAAATTTAGCGTTTGTAAGGTAGGATGGAATACCGGACCTTGCGAGAGAAGGTCTGGACGTGGTGGTAGGGTCCATGGGTCCCCTACCGCCATCTTTATGATCTCTGCAAACCAAGATCTCCTGGGCCACAAGAATCAGACTTCGCTTCCTGCTTGATCCTGCGAAGAAGTCGTGGAAGCAGAACAGGAGGGAATGCATAAATCAGCAAAAAACGATTCCACGGGAATACCAAGGCATCTGTATCGCAAGCTAGCGGATCTTTTGTTCTTGACACAAAGGCGTCGATCTTTTTGTTGAACCTGGACACAAACAGATCTATGTCCTGAATCCACCATCTTTGACATATTGTCAGGAAGATATCGGGGTGAAGAGACCATTCTCCCGAGAACAACTGCTGGTGACTCAAGTAGTCCGCCTGTCAATTCTCTATTCCTGGAATGAAGGCTGATGACAGGCAAGGTACATTGTTTTCTGCTCAAGTTAGAATTTGATTCACCTCTCTGGGCCGCACGACTTCTCGTGCCCCCTTGGTGATTGATATAGGCCACTGCTGTGGCATTGTCGGATTGGATCCGGACAGGACAATTCCGTAATCTGAACGTCCAGGCCCTCAGGGCCAAGCACGCTGCCGAATCTCTAGAATATTGATGGGCAAGGTCATTTCTGACCTGGACCATTTCCCTTGGACAGTCGCCTCTTCCAGGACTGCTCCCCAACCCGAAAGGCTGGCATCTGTTACCACCTTCCAGGTAAGTGGTAGGAAGGATTTTCCCCTGCAGATTCTTGGTTATCAACCACCAACTGAGGCTCTGGCGCACCTTTGGAGACAAGTACATTGGGAAATCTAGAGATTGGACCCTCTGCTTCAAAACAGTATCCTATCGGCTTGGAACAAGTCTCGAGTGAAACTGAGCATAAAGAACGGCCTCGAATGAAGCCAGCATCTTTCCCAACAACCTCATGCAAAGCCGAATAGAAGGATTTTTCTTTGCCTTGACTACCTGAATCAGCTTCCTTATGGCACTGATCTTCGCCTGGGGTAAGAATACCCTCTTCTGGGCTGTATCTATGATCAGACCCAAGTATTCCAATCTCCTTGATGGTTTTAAGGAAGATTTCTCTAGGTATTCCAGGTAGTTGACTGTGGTGACCAAGCTTTGGTCTAAGCGGGCTACCGACCAGTCTATTAAGAGCAGGTCGTCTAGGTAAGCTATAATCGTTATACAGGTTACCGACTGGTCTATCAAGAGCAGATCGTCTTGGTACGCTAAAATCGTTATACCTTGAGCCCTTAATATGGCTAGGGGAGGGGCCAGAACCTTTGTAAATACTCGAGAAGCAGCAAGTAGCTAGTCCGAAAGGCAGAGCTACAAACTGAAAATGAAGATTTTCTATCTCGAACCGTAGATATTTCTGGTGAGCGGGGGAAAATTTTTTTTTTTTAAAAATCGGCAAATGGAGGTATGCATCCTTAATGTTGATTGACGCCAGAAGTTCTCCACCTTGTAGGATGGAAACTACTGAATGAGTCTGACATCTCCATTTGGTTTTGGTACAGTGAAAAGGTTTGAATAAAACCCCAATCCCTGCTCTTCCATGGGGACCACTGATATCACCTTTTGAGACAAAAGATGGTCCAATGCTTGAAAGATAGACTTTTTCTCTGGATCCCTGGAAACATTTGATCTGAAGAGATGGGGACTCTCGGAACTCTAGTTTGTACCCTAGAGTAATTGAGGAAGCCACCCATTTGTCTTGACACTCTTCCTGCCAGACCCTTGAGAACTGCAGAAGTCTTCCCCCAACTCGAGCGAGCGGGGGCGCCCCTTCATAAGGGGGCTTTAGTATTTTGTTTTGTGGGTTTCCTTCCCCAGGACTTCTTTTGTCCCTGAGGTTTACCTCTTGAATTTGATGGTGGAGGCCATTGAGACTGCCTGGAGGCCGATGCTCCTGGCACTGGAGAAGCGGCTCATTTAAATGAAATACGCTTACTCCTTTTCCTAACTGGCAAAAGGGTCAGGGCTCGACAAACCCCGGGCGCCAGGTCGCATTTGCGACTAGAATTAGCGACCTGGCTCCTGGGGCGGCACAGCTGGGGGTATCCCGTCTCTGTGCGGACTCAGACCCCCCCCGTGCGATCGCGGGCCGCGCCGGCCGGTAATTGAGGCCGGGGCTTTGCGGCCTTCTTCGGTCCTTCTGTAATCTGGCGCCATCTTGTGGTGGCTGTTGGTATTACAACCAGCAATGCTAATGCAAAATACCTGCCTGTTTTCACTGCCTGCCCATCTCCTTCCCAAAGTGGAGAAGAGAAGGAAGTGAATGCAAGGATAGACTTTTTTTTTTCGTAATAGCTTTTATTTTTATTTATTTATATAAAAACTGTTTATTTTTTTCCTAATTAAAATGAATTTGTTATCTCCCTGCTTGGCCCCTTTCACACGGGCTGTCTGATCAGGTTCGTTTGTCTGTTTTTCAGGCGGACCTGATCGGACCCTTAGAGCCCTTTCACACCGAGCCGCGGGGGGCGTCGGTGGTAAAGCGGCGCTATTTTTAGCGCTGCTTTACCGTCGTTTTAGTGACGCTATTCGGGCCTCTAGCGGGGCGGTCTGTGTAAATTTAAGATTAGTTATTTTTTATATTGAAAATAAAGCTTTGTCGGTCGTTTAAAAAAAAACCTGGCTCCTAACTTTTTTAGCTGGCTCCTAGATTCCAAGCAAATTTGTCAAGCCCTGAAAAGGGTACTTTTCCCATTATAAAATTCTTTGGATGTACTTATCCAGATCATCCCCAAACAGCCGCTCACTGCGAAAAGGAAAACTATTCAGGAGCTTTTTGCAGGGTGCTTCGGCTGACCATTTTTTAACCATAGTATTCTACGCATATGCACCAGCCCCAGCGCGAGGCCTGTAGAATAGAATCTCTCATAGCGTCTATTGCAAAACATAATACCCCTGGTAGCTCGGCCAAATCTTGGGCCTGCTGATCAGGAATAATCATGAGCACCTGTTTAAACTGGTCTCTCAAGGATTGACATACACCAATTTCTGCCAGCGCAGGCTGAGTTACTGAACCTGCCAGAGAATGTGTTTTTTTTTTTTAATCAGAAAAGCGTTTATTGAGCATAAAAAAAGGATACATAATCAAGTACCAAGTGCAACAGGCACCAAAAATAATATCGCATCTGACATTACTTTCATGCAAGCAGTATATACAATGCAAGAAAAAGTGTTCAATAGGAATTCCAACTTATCTGTTGGATCCCTAAGCATTGAGCATTGTCTACTGGACAAGTCAAACTTTTATTCACAGAGGATAATAGCAGCATCAATTGCTGGTATCTCCCATTTTTTATTAAACTTTTCCTCCATTGGATAAAGTGTTGAAAACTTTTTAGGAGGATAAAAATGGATAGGAAAGGCATGCGCAGCTTGGGGAGGCTTTAGCGAACCCAAACCAGAAGTAGGTTTATCAACCGACTCAGTTAAGGGTAGCATAATTGTGGAGCGAACCAATTCAGTAAAAGATTGTACCATCAATCTTTCAGATTGTGAACCTGATCCTTCCGCATTTGACCCCTCAGAAGAGGAGTCATCAGCCTCTTCCCAGTCCCCTAAGAAAAATTCATCATCTCCCGCCCCCGGTTCCTCAGTTTGAGGGTCCTGGGTAACAGAAAGGGAACTATCGCGCTTAAACCCACTCTGGGATGTGATTAAAGCCACTAACCTCTGCTCCAATCCTAATATGGTTGAGGAAAAAAAAAAAAAAAAAAAACTTTGGTAACGTAGACAGGGTCTGCAGAGCTGGAAACAGTTGCAACACCTGATGTCCCCGATTGCTAACACTGACCAGCCACCTCAGATCTCAGGGGAGGATGCCATTGTAGAGATGAGTTTAGGCTTTTTAGAGCTTGGAGTCCCTCATGAGCCCTTTTTTGGGGTGTTTCGAGCTCCCCTTCTGACCATAGCCCAATGCACAAATGCAGAGGTTCCACCAGAAGAAATCGCATCCACTACTTGAGCAAATAGTCCAGCAACTGCCGCTGCTATTTAACGGTCAACCTGATGCTTTTAGTAAATGTGCCAAGGGAATGCCTGTGTCACCAAACCTCTTACTCGTGTCCCTCCGACAGCTGCAGCCAGTAAAAAATTGAGTTTTTAAAACACTCACGCGCTGGACGTTGCCGCACACCAACGCTGCGCTAAGCCCCGCCCTCTGTCACATCGCGCCTCCCTCTTTTCAAAAGAGCGTCTTTCCCGTGCGGGCCTCCGATCCGACGGGGGTCAACGTGTGTGTGTGTGTGTGTATGTGTATGTGTATAGACCCGGTAATCAAACCTCTGTGCAGGGGCGGTGTAAAAAAAAAAAAAAAAAAAAAAAAAAAAAAAAAAACGGAGCGGCATCACCGACCGTTCTGGCTTCCCCCTAACCAGGGAGAGAGCTTGTCCAGGTGGGGGGTGCTTTTTTTTTTGTAACCCCCCCCCCCCCCAATCTTACCGGAGGGCTGGGCTGCTCGCCAGAGGGAATCCGCAGCTTCTGATGAGACAGCGTGATCTTTGAGGAAGCATGACAAGGTACGTGCTGCTCTATACAGCCCCCAGTGGTGATTTTTAGGCATGACATTTACTTTTTAAAGGAGACAATTCATAAGAAACTTAAAAATTCCTTAGAAATCTCCACTTACCTTTCCCGCTGCAGGGTTTTCTGTGGTAAAACCAACAGACCCAATCTTCACCCCTCACGGTGGGCTCCGCTTAAAAAAAAAAATTCAGAAATTGAGGTCCCTTTTTATCGGGGGATCCGCACTCCTGGACCCGTAACAGCACCCCGCCAGAAAAGACTTATGGCTGAAAAAACCAAATGCACTGGATTCAGCCCTCTAGAAAGAGAAGCTGTACGGGCTAAACCTCGTTTCTTCTGCCACGAGGCCTGGGTACCATTCAATTCGGCCTAAAAAGACACTTTGAATGGATCCAGCTGCATTAGCTAGCCCCAGCAAGGATTGCTCCAGTAGAGCTCAGAACAGCACATCTTTAACCGTGACCAACACCTTAGACACTGTCGAAAAAAACTGAGGTACTCCCAGTGGTGGGAGGGGTTATATAGGGTGTGCACTTCTTAATTTAGGGCGTGCCAGTGTCCATCACCTGAAGGTGGTCTATAACCCACATAGTAATTACTATGGCTCTGTGTCCCGTCGTGATGTACGATTAAGAAAATCCTATTTTCTTTATCAAACATCACGGGACACAGAGTGAGGCTATTCCTTACTTACTGGGATGTCCCAGAGCAATAGCTTTGAGGGGAGGGAGACACCCTGCCAAAACAAATAGCCATCAGACCTATACGGCAGCACAGAATACACTGCGGTCATAAGCTGAATCCTCGGCTGCTCAAACATCCACTTGCTAAAATTTTGTGAATGTATGCACTGAAGACCAGGTAGCAGCCTTAGAAATCTGAGCCACAGATACCTGATGGCTAAAATCCCAGGGAGGTTCACACAACCCTGGTAGAATGAGCTCTCACCCTAAAGGGAGGAGCCCTGGTAAAACAAAAAAGGAATCCGATACTTGGATCTCCGCAGATCTAGACAAACTGACTGCTCGCACTACATCCAAGGAGTGCAGTCGTTTCCCTTCCGCCAAACGAGGCTAAGAGAAAAAAAGAAGGCAATTTCCTTGATGGGCTCAAACGGTTGTTTCTGTAACACAGACAGTACCAGGTTTAAGTCTCAAGGCCACATAGGTGACCTAATGGGGGGAAGCAAACGAGTTACCCCCTGCATAAAGGTTTGGATCAGTCAATGGGAGGCTAAGGGCCTTTAGAAGAATACCGACAAGGTATTCTCCCAATCACGTATTTCCGAGGATGCCATTTTCTGGCTTCACACCAAGCAATACAAGTCTTCCAGACCTTATAATAGATCTTCCTAGTGACCGTTTTTCTGGCATTTACTAGGGTAAACCCCACCGGTCCAGAGATGCCACGATCTTTTAAAACCCTGGCTTCAATAGCCATGCCATCAAATTTAGAGACTGTAAATTAGGGTGGAAAACAGGACCTTGAGACAGTAGATTGGAGTGACACGGAAGCGTCCATGGCTAGTCTACTGCCAGTCTCACCATGTCCGGGAACAAGGGCCTTCTGGGCCAGGCTGGTGCCACCAGGATGAATGGAACCCCCTCTCTCCAAATCCTGCACAACAAATGTGGAAGGAGAGGGATCGGGGGGGGGGGGGGCATAAACCAGGAAAAACTGGTTCATGGAACTACTAGAGCATCTGCTCTGATTGCCAGGGGATCCCTTGTGCGGGACACAAACTGCTGTAGCTGGATGTTGAACCTGGATGCCAATAAATCGACCTCTGGCCATCCCCAACACTGGCAGATTTCCTGAAACACTTTTGAATGTAGAGACCATTCCCCCAGGCAGATCTGCTGGCGGTTAAGAAAATCTGCCTTCCAGTTCTCTACTCCTGGGATATGGACCGTCGATAGAACCGGCACATGTCCCTCTGCCCAGGTTAATATGTGGTTCACCCCCTCCTGAGTTGAACGGCTCCTGGTAGCACCCTGGTGGTTGATATAGGCCACTGCAGTGGCATTGTCAGACTGAACCCAGATGGGGCAGTCCTAAAGCTCCAGCACCGTAGGGCCAGATGTATGGCCCATAACTCCAGGATGTTGATGGGCAGGGCTCTGCCCTGGACCATCTCCCCTGAGCTGTGAGCCCCTCTAGGGTCGCTCCCCAGCCTGAGAGATTGGCGTCTGATCAGTACTCTCCAAGACAGCAGGAGGAAGGATCTTCCCCTTTGCAGGTTCCGATCCTGCAACCACCAGCTTAAGGACATGGGGCAATCTAGGGCTTGTGCTCTCCTGTTCCAAGCCGACAAGATGTCTTGTATAGACCTGGAATGGAATTGAGCATAGGGAACTGCCTCAAAAGGACACCATCCTTCCCACCAGACTCATACAGAGCTGAATGAAGGGGTTGCCTTGTACCCCTTAAATGACACCTGATCCTTCAAGGCACAGATCTTTACGGGTGACAGAAATACCTTTGCCTGGACTGAATCCAGGATCACGCGATGCGGGTAAAGAGGAATGAACTGCTGAAGCGAAAGGTTTTCAGAGCCTGCACTGGGTTCCACAGCTGTCCCCTGGAAGTGCTGCATGTCAGCCACTCTCAGCTTAAATAAGATGGCCCTGCACGCACACGGTCACAGTACCATGTACGCAAAAAAATTTGAGTGTGGACCATCCGCAAAAGACAAAGAAAAAATATACTTTCCAACTGTCAGCCCAAAACTCCCCCCTGCGGTCATCGCTACACAGGTGTCCAGCCTTCCTTAGATTGACAGATTGTTACACACATAGGGCACCCCACAATAAGTAAATAAGGGGGGGATTTCACTTACCCGTCCAGGCACAGGGCAACCTTAGAAACTAAGAGCCCAATCTTCACCCATCAGGGCAGGTTCCTGTCACTTGAACTGGGTACCCTTTTCATGTTTTAGGGTCCACTCCCTTGGACCTGTACAGCACCCTACAGGAATGCCTTAGCTCTGTGGTGTCCAGCGCCCAGGGGTCACATTACAGACAAAACCTTGCAGGATCCCTGAGTCTTTGCGAGGCTCGGGTACCATCTATCTTAGCATATAAGCTTGTTTCAAATGGATCCGATCGGTCAATCCCTCGATTCATTTTAGAACCATGCTGGGTCTTCAAGACCTGGAGCTCGAGAGAGGGCTCAAAACAAATGTGCCCATCCACCTTGCAGACACTGGTAAAAAACTGAAGTTCCTGTACTTCCTGTATGGGAGGGGTTATATAGGGGGTCACTTGCCGTCTAAAGACCTTTGGTCTACCAGTGTCCATTCATCTGGAGATGAAGTATAACCCAGTAAGTAAGGAATAATAGCCTCACTGTGTCCCGTGATGTATGATAAAGAAACCTTTGTCTGAAAGACAGATTTTACCCTTGTGATCCACAAGGAAGGCAGCCAGCTCTGACACTAGAGGTCGACCGATATATCGGTTGGCACATATATCGGCGTTTTTTAATTAAACGGCATCGGCCGATTGTGCTGCTAAAAAAAGGCCGATTATAACTTCAGCGCGACTTGCAAATGACTTCTGTAATAGAAGTCAATGCAAGTTGCCTGAAGTCTTCTGTGGAGCGACTTCTATCCTCTCTGGGCAGCCTGCCACGTCTGATAAAAGAAGCCAAAAAGATAATGTTTAAACTTATCAATGGACTGAACCCCATGTGGGAGGAGTTCTCAGTTTAACCATTTAAAGACTAAATCTTTTCTGACATTTATTGCTTACAAGTAAAAATCCTGTATTTTCTGCTAGAAAATCACTTAGAACCCACAAACATATATATTTTCTTAGCAGAGACCCTAGGGAATAAAATAGAGGTTGCTGCAATATTTTATGTCACACGGTATTTGCGCAGCGGTCTTTCAAACGCAATTATTTTTGGAAAAAATACACTAATGAATTTAAAAAAAAAAAAAAACACTAAGCAGTAAAGTTGGCCCATTTTTTTTTCGTCCAAAAGTTTTGATTACCTGTTTAAATGTAAGAAATTTTCTGTATCACTTATTTACTTAAGGCTGCTTTCACACTGGAGCAGGCAGGCGTTGACGGTAAAACGCTGCTAGTTTTAGCGGTGCTTTACAGTCATTTTAGCGGCGCTATTTGGCTGCTAGCGGGGTGCTTATAACCCAGCTAGCGCCCGAGGAAGGGGTTGAATGCGCCTGTGAAGCGCCACTGCCGAATCGCTTTGCAGGCGCTTTGCAGGCGCTTCGGCAGCGGTGCGCATTTATTTCAATGGGCAGGAATGGTGGAGGAGCGGTATACACCGCTCCAAAGACGCTGCTTGCAGGACTTTTTTTTTTTTTTTAACATCCTGCCAGTGCATCGCCTTTGTGAAAGCACTCTGGCTTTCACACTGAGACTGCATGGGAGCCGTTTTGCAGGCACTTTACAGGCACTATTTTTAGCCCAAAAGCGCCTGAAAAACATCCCATTGTGAAAGGGGTCTAACTGTTAGATTTTATGAGATGAAGGGGGGGAGGGAAATCGGCTTAACATATCGGCCCAAAAAAAATCGGCATCATATATCAGCCATCGGCCGCCGCAATTTCTAAATATCGGCATCGGTCAGAGAAAAACCCATATCAGTCGACCTGACACCCTACTACCAGAAGCAATAGCGATCAGGAAACCCACCTTATGGGTGAGGTCAGACCAGGAGAGATCGCTGATGGGCTCAAAAGGAGGAACATGTAGAGTCGAAAGAATGACGTTCAAGTAGCATGGCGCTACTAGAGAATGTCCAGCACCAGTAAGTGACAAGCGGCTAAAAATAGAGGCTACTATAGTACTGTTATTTTTTGTTTTTTGAATTTTGTATGCGGCAATATTTTACATACCTTTTAAATTTCACCAAAAGAAAAAAAACTTCACAAAAAAAGGGCAGGAAGAATAGCCTGGATCTGACAGGTGAGAAAGAATCTTCAAGGGAGGAAAAGGCATATATCAGGGAGAAGTTTCCAGTGCATCTACTGCAAAGGCCCTCAAATACCTTAGCCAAATATTTCCAGGTTGTGGTTGAATGGGGAAGATTAGGAGATATACCACTAGTGTCCCCTGTTTGATAAATGTCCTGAAACACCTCTGGGTAAAAAAGGCCCATTCCCCTGAGACAAGCCACTGATGGCTGAGAAAGTTCCCCCTTCCAATTTTCCACACTCAAAGAATACAAGGCGTGAATGTTACTTTCTGCCCTATGCAGCTGTGCAACTTCTGGTGCCACCCTGGTGGTTGATGTAAGCTATGGTGTTGTTGGAGTTGGCAGTCTGAAGGAAATTCATCCAGTTCTGAAAGGAGGTAATAGCTCCATGATATGGAACAGAAGTCAGGATTCCCTAGCTGATCAAGTTCCCTGGACCATGGCCACCCTGATACCAGCCCAACAGGCTAGTATTTGTCGTGATTACTGTCCAAGTTAACAAAAAGACAGGAATTTTCCAACTCCAGTGCCGGGCTCTGTGGAGCATATCTTGGTTAGCAGCTGTGTCTTGTAAAGAGCTTTTTAGTTTTGCACATGTTCAAGGTGACAGTAGACTAAAGAAATTATTCCCGCGCTAACAAGACCAGAGTCTAAAATAGTACTACGGACAAGCTGCATGCACTGAATAAAAGGTGCAAACCAAACCTTAAAAAGACATAAGAATGTTGAATAGTGCTGCGCTAATCCAAAACGCCCCTGTTAGGGGACTTAAAGTGATGGTGAATAACTAAAAAGTGGTGTAAGTAGCATTAAAGTGTTGGCAATCCTCCATAAAACACCACACTTATCAAAATATAATGGCAATGCTAAAACAAGTACAAACAAAGCAATGTGTAAATATAATGCTAAAAGATCATACACCATAAATATTTTCATTAAAATAAAGACTCCATCTAAAACTGAAAACATGTGCAGAGATCAATGGTGTCACCTAACATATAACACTAAGTGACTTAAAGTAGGGTGGCAAACAAAATTAGCACATAAAGTGACAAGTGCAGAGTGCAACAAAAAAATCTTTAAAAAATAAACGAAAAAAGTAAACCAGTGCAATGTTCGCAGGTTATACAAAACTAGCGCAAGCAATAGTGCTAGATAGTGTAACTTGGAAGATTTGGCATGAACCAGAAGTGGCAGTAGAACAAGGTCCTTATTTGTTTAAAATAAAAGTGATAGCGTCCTGACATGCAACGGTCGCTCCGTGATGTTTGACTTAAATAACCCGGTGCTCAGCTTCGTGTACAGACACTCCTGTGAGAGATGGCCCCTTACCTTAAGGCAATAGGGCAAACGCATATAACCAGGGGTCTTTGCACAGGGTCCTCCTTGAAGCAGTGGAGCAGACGTGTATGACCAAGGATCTCTTTTTGGGGGGGTCCTCCTAGGATGTAGAGCCCTATCCTCACGGTCCCAATTCCAGGGGGTGGTTCCCTCGATAAATAGGGGGGATAAAAAACACGGGGAGCCCCAATAGTGTAATACTGCTAAAACCAGTAGCTTTATTATGGTAAAACACGGTACTCACATAAAAAACAGCAATGATGTTCCTATCTCCGACGAGCGGCGAGCTCGTATTACTGACACAGCGTGTAGAGCCTGTCCCGTCCTTACGCGTGACGTCACACCGCACGTGACTTCGTGTTTTTTATCCCCCCTATTTATCGAGGGAACCACCCCCTGGAATTGGGACCGTGAGGATAGGGCTCTACATCCTAGGAGGACCCCCCCAAAAAGAGATCCTTGGTCATACACGTCTGCTCCACTGCTTCAAGGAGGACCCTGTGCAAAGACCCCTGGTTATATGCGTTTGCCCTATTGCCTTAAGGTAAGGGGCCATCTCTCACAGGAGTGTCTGTACACGAAGCTGAGCACCGGGTTATTTAAGTCAAACATCACGGAGCGACCGTTGCATGTCAGGACGCTATCACTTTTATTTTAAACAAATAAGGACCTTGTTCTACTGCCACTTCTGGTTCATGCCAAATCTTCCAAGTTACACTATCTAGCACTATTGCTTGCGCTAGTTTTGTATAACCTGCGAACATTGCACTGGTTTACTTTTTTCGTTTATTTTTTAAAGATTTTTTTGTTGCACTCTGCACTTGTCACTTTATGTGCTAATTTTGTTTGCCACCCTACTTTAAGTCACTTAGTGTTATATGTTAGGTGACACCATTGATCTCTGCACATGTTTTCAGTTTTAGATGGAGTCTTTATTTTAATGACAATATTTATGGTGTATGATCTTTTAGCATTATATTTACACATTGCTTTGTTTGTACTTGTTTTAGCATTGCCATTATATTTTGATAAGTGTGATGTTTTATGGAGGATTGCCAACACTTTAATGCTACTTACACCACATGTTCAAGGTGGTTAGTCCAAAATCTTTTATATACAGTACAATGGCTATGAAAAATCTACACACCTTTGTTAAAAATGTCAGGTTTCTGAAAGAAAAAAAAAAAAAAAAAAAAAAGGAAAGACAATTTCAGAACCTACGTGCACCCCCACCAGCCGTGCCCAGATTCGCAAGGCACTCTGGCCCGGATCCGGCAACACTCAAATAAAAGTGGGGGGGGGGGGGGGACAAGGAGCAACAGGCACTGAGTGCACCCCCCCCCCCCTCAGCCCTGTAGCCCAAACCCCCCCCCCCCGTGTGTCCACCCACCTGAGCTGGCACCACTGCCACTCTGCTGGGTCTATGTCATCCTGAAGCATTGAACCTGTCGGTGGATCCAGGTCAGCGCCAGCTGTTGTGGCTGGGTTTAAATGAACCGCCATGGATCCGGCGACCACGCTCCTCGCAAGACCTGGCAGTGATGTGCGGAAGTCCCCACCTTCCTCTATGCTTTCCAAAGTAAGGAGGAGGAACTCGAGGCCTATGTCCCCCCCCCCACCGCCGGACCAGTATCCGGCCAGCAGAGGAATCCACTCCCTCCCCGCTGCGAATCCCACGCAGGAAGTGTCCAGCCCTCCCCAGGCTGATCTGGAGGAAAAAGCGCCGGTCTCCAGCCTGCTTTCCGCCTGACCGGGGGACCCATGATTCGCCATACCTGCAGACCTCCGCCACCCTTCCCCTAGGCAGGCCTAGGTTCTGAGTGGGAAACAAGAGCTCCATCCAGCCTCCTCCAGTGGAGGAAACACAGACTGGGGAAGAGAGACGGGAGCTGCCATTTATGCATTTAACCCTTTGCGTTTCCTGCCTCTGGAGGTGGATCCCTTCTCTCTAGTGCTGTCCTAGACAGACGACTAGAGAAAATGTATTATGGTCTGATGAAACCAAGGTTGAACTTTTTGGCCATAATTGCAAAAGATATGTTTGGCACAAAAACACCATACCCACCGTGAAGCATGGTGGTTGCAGCATCATGCTTTGGGGCAGCTTTTCTTCAGCTGGAACAGGGGCCTTAGTCAAGGTAGAGGGAATTATGAACAGTTACAAATACCAGTTAATATTAACACAAAACCTTCAGGCTTCTGCTAGAAAGCTGATCATGAAGAGGAACTTCATCTTTCAGCATGACAATGACCCAAAGCATACATATAAAATCAAAGGAATGTCCTCACCAGCAAAAGATTAAAGTTTTGGAATAGCCCAGCCAGAGCCCAAACATGAATCCGATTGAAAATCTTTGGGGTGATCTGAAGAGGGCTGTGCACAGGAGATGCCATCGCAATCTGACAGATTTTGGAGTGTTTTTGCAAAGAAGAGTGGGCAAATATTGCCAAGTCAGGATGCGCCATGTTGATAGACTCATACCCAAAAAGACAGTGCTGTAATAAGATCAAAAGGTGCTGCAACAAAGTATTAGTTTAAGGGTGTGCACACTTATGCAACCATATTTTATTTTTACTTTCCTCCACCCTCAGATTTTAGTTTGATGTACAGTTTATAGGTCACATTAAAAAGGTGGCAAAAGTTCTGAAATGATCAGTCTCATTTGTTTACATCAAAAAAACCTGACATTTTAACAGGGGGGTGTAGAATTTATATCCACAGTTAGGTGGTCTACTCTTCTCACCTCGATGGCACATTGTACTCTCCTCCCTTCCCTCTGTCCTGCCCCAAAACATGACAAGGAAATTGCCTTACATTGTTTCAAAGTTGTTAGGGCTGTCAGTTTACTTGATAGCCAAAGCCTCCTTTTGAAGGATGAAGTCAGTTTTTGTTATACCTGGAGATCCTCATAGCGAACACCCCGTTTCCCAGTCCACCATATGCCACGTAGATCAGACAACTCATCTTGGGGACTTGCGCCCATAAGGAAAAGGTTTCTCCTTTTTCCATCAGAGCGCATTTCACCTGGGACTTTGTCTCCTAGGTTTTCCAATCTCTACGAGTCAGGCCTCATCTGACGTGAGCTGCAGTCTAGAGCTGCAAGATCCATACCGGACACTTATCCGAGCACACAGCCAAACAGGTCAGGAAAGGGGGGGGGGGGGGGGGAACGACACACGAGCGCACACCCTCCCTGAACCATACCAGGCCACACGCCCTTAACGTGGGGGGGGGGGGGGGGGGGGTCGGTTCTACCAGCTTTTCTACCTCCTCTAGCGATGTCTTCCCCCTCTGCTCTTCCGATGTTGACTCGGCACAAACTCCCGGTGTAATGCTGGGTCCGCCATGTGCCATGACTTGTATTGGCATGGGGCGGGCCACCCACTGATGTCATCCGGAGGCCCACCACCTTGTAATGTCGCCGCTCTATCATGCCCCAGGCGGTGACGTCACAAGGGGCGGGGCCTCCGGACAACATCAGCAGCTGTCCCATGCCAATATAAGTCATGGCACACGGCGGACACAGAATTACACCGGGAGTTTGTGTCGAGTCAACATCAGGAGAACAGAGGGAGAAGACCCAGCAAAAGAGGGAGAAGACAGCAGAGAGAGAAGAACCGGAGAGGGAGAAGAAAAGGAGGGAGAAGAAAATTGCCGGAAGAGACGGAAAGGGGAGAAGAAAAATCAGAAGAGACGCTGGAGCCGATTTAATAAAATTACTTTAAAAAACTTTGTAGTGTTTTCATTTGACACTTTGGGTGAATGGGTAGGGGTACAATATACCTCATTACTCATTCACGTAGGGTGGGGGGGCGGGTACCTGGGGGGTTAAAGGGGGCTTCCAGATTCCGATAAGTCCCCACCCGAAGACCCCAACAACCACCGGCCAGGGTTGTCGGGAAGAGGCCCTTGTCCTCAAACATGGGGACAAGGTGCTGTGCGGGGGGGGGGGGGGGGTTTGGTGGTACGCGCAGGGCACCCCCTGCCTCAAAGCACCCACTCCCCCCACTTTGAGGGTATGTGGCCTGGTATGGTCCAGGAGGGGGCGTGCGCTCGTCCCCCTCACTTTCCTGACCTGCCAGGCTGCGTGCTCGGATAAGGGTCTGGTATGGATCTTGGGGGTTCCCCATATAATCCATACCAAACCAAGGGTCTGGTATTGTCCTGGGGGTAACCCCACAACAATTTTTTTTTCCATTTTGGCAGGGGGTTCCCCTTCAAGATCCTCAGCACACAAGTCGGATCAGCACGATACGACTTCTATTCAAATCAATGGGCTGCCATAGGGAACCATTGATTTTGAATAGAGGCAGAGAAACGCCTGATGAGGCTTAACGCTCTGTATATAGCGTTAAACTGCGTTTATCAGCTTTTACCAGAGTCTGGTGTTTTTACAGCTCTAACACTGGAGTCTCAGAACGAGCTGGTCCTGAGTTTTTTTTTTTTGGAGCTTAAAAACGCCTATGCCACTTACAGCTCAAAAACGCCTGTGTGTATGAGTCCATTGAACAACACAGAGAGGCGTTTTTAAGCTCTAAAAAAAGCTCCTAAACGCGGCTGTAACAATGTCTGTGTATAAGAGGCCTAAATATTGATTTTAACTTTTAAGCATCGTGTCAGAAAAAGGTTTAGTCTTTAAGTGGTTGAACTTCCCTCATTTACAGACAGAAGTTCATCCCTAGGATCTAAAAACAAATTGTTACTTTGTTTATAGTTATCCACCATGTTGTGATAAAACTTGGCAGGCTGCCTTGATTTTTATTTTATTTTCAGCTGGCAGAGAACTCTGCACTTGTTAGATGGAATCGGGAAATGCTTTTTTAAGATCGGGAAGGGAAGAGAATCGCGATTCTTAGCAATTAACGGTGCAGCTCTACTGCAGTCAAGGTGCTTTAAAATGGTTATGCATTTTGTTTGGGTTCTTTAAACCCTTGTGTTTTTTGTGGGTCTGCTGGCAGTTCCATGTTCCTCTGTTGCCCACTCTTCAGGTACCACTATATCCCAGGAGCTGACAAAGTTCCTGTGGCTGTGTTTCTGTAGATGGGAGGATGCAGCAACGAACTGCATGTGTTCTGGGTGGAAACACATCTGTGAGATGAGACTCCGTTATCCTATCCCTCGTAGACAGAAGTCCAGATAGGAGGGTAATCTGCCAAGTTATAACTGCTCGCTGAGAAGCATTAGAGACAAAATGGTATGGGGTACCACAATAAAAGTGAACACACAAATCCTCTGCCCACTAAACAGCATAGTGTGGTAGGCCTTGCAGATAGTGTTGTTTAAAGCCAGGAATAGAATTTCATATACAGAGAAAGCCAGTCTTACCTTGTCTACAACACTGGGCTTATTAAGGTCCAGGTTTCGCTCGTCAGTGAGCATACCCCCAAAGGGGTCTTCTGGGCCTGGGAACAATAGAAACGGACCATAGCCCTAGACCCATATGACAATGCACCCAGCGTCACACATTGCACTATATGCAAAAGTAAGCCCCTAATGCAGTAACCAGTGCCTGAAGCAAGTATTTCAGGCTGCCAAACACAGTGGTATCTGGATGTGGTCTCCAAAGTACACACCGAGGGTAACAGATCCAGAAAGTGCTAGTTAGTGCAAGGCAACATGCAATCATATGTTGATAGATTGAGATGAAACAAACTTAAAAAACGTTTTAAAAAGAAAAAACCTCTCCAGACAGTTTCTTCACCCAAGGACACTAGCAAAAAACTCGTGCCCCCAATTACTTCATTCTAATCCCTACTGTCCTACAGAGGTTACTTGACAAAGCTGGCGCAGTTCTGTTACTGGCCGTACAATGCGAAAATAAATATGCCCACAGCATGATGGTAGCAACATGTGATCTCAATAAAAGGCAGCGATTGGCAGGCTGAAGTAACTGATCTTATACATTAACATATTGAACATTTTCTAAATCTATAATTTTTCCACACCATGTATTGTAACCTTAAAAAAGGTACTGAAGATAAAGTTAAAAAAACTAATCAATCATTACCTTGTGTCCAGTGAAAATCCTCACACAGTTTCCATTTAATACATCCCATAATCTTACTGTTCTGTCTGTTGAGCCAGTAGCTACGTAATTAGAATTAGGATGAAAACGAGTACTTATAACATCTGCAAGATGGCCAGCAAATATACGTAAAGGCTGATAATGGTCTGTTGCCCATAAACTGTAAGACACGGAAAATAAAATCAGCAGGTGTGCATGGAAATTTGACAGATTTTAAATACAAAGCAAGCCCGTGTCTTTCCCAAAAGTGAACTTTTAGAAAAAGATCTACCCTGCATGTCAAACCCACCTTGACCTAATGTAAACCCTGCACAGATACACTTACATAAAATTAAAATCGCAGCACACTACACCGTTTACATTCTGTGGCTGCATCTGTGCTCCAGTTCCTCAGACTTCTATAGAAATCTATAGTGCAACTGCGCAGACACAGAAAATATACTTTCATGGCAAGATGACATTGCTGGAAGAAATGACTGCAGGGTCATTGGCATTGATAGATAAAAAAAAAAAAAAATTATGAATCATAAAATACAATCAGTGAGACTCAAGACAAGATGGGTTTCCCCCCCCCCAGAGAAAAGAGAACTTTGTTTGAACTGTCCCCACAGGCGGGAAAATTAGTATGCAAACTCTCCTGTGTACAGAGCAGAAGCCTGGACAATGGTTTCACGTGGCCTCAACCAGAGAAGACCTGACTCACTTCCAGAGATCATACATGTCTAGTGTGAGGACAGATCATACGTTTACCTGGATTAGAAAGGGAACAGAACATCTACTATAACTAGGATTGTTTTCCGGTTTGCAAAACTATGAATGAATGATTTGTAAAGCGCTACAAATGCGAACTGAATCGCCTCAAGGCACTGATGCGTTGTGTTGTCAGCTTAATTAGAAGAGGTGAGTCTTGAGTTTTTTCCTGAATGCCAGATGGTTTTCTTCCATGCGAATCGGAAGAGAGTTCCATAGCCGAGGTCCCTGGACTGCAAATCTTCGTTCTCCCCTTGCTTTGTAGCGGTATTTGGGAACGAGGAGGAGGTTTTGGCTAGACGATCGCAGATTGCGATTCGGTGTGTAATGTTTTATTTTCTCTCGGAGGTATTAAGAGGAGTTTCCACGTATGCATTTGTGGGTGAGGCAGAGGGTCTTGAAAGTGATCCGATACTGTTAGCCAATGTAGGCTCCTTAGGGATGGGGAGATGGACTCCCAGGGTTTTTTTTTCCTGTTATTAGTCTTGCCGCCGTGTTTTGAATGGTCTGTAGGCTCGTAAGCGGATACTTGGGTACTCCTATGTAAAGTGAGTTTGCGTAGTCGAGACGGGAGTTGATGATTGTTCCCACTACTGCTGCTTTGTCACCTTCTGGGATGAAGGGGATGAGTCTGCGTAACATGCGGAGGAGATGGTGCGATCCACTAACTACTGATCCTATTTGTGCATCCATTGTCATTTCTGAGTCAAAGATTACTCCAAGACTTTTGGCCTTGGTGCTTGGAGAAATGGTCCCTCCAAAGATGGCGGGGGGTGTCCATGGGGTCTTGGGATTTTGGTTTGCGTGTAGGTAGAGAAGTTCTGTTTTTGACCCGTTGAGTTTGAGGAAACTAATGGCCATCCACTATATAAAAACACACGACAATAACCCCTTTATCCAGGTGCAAAAATAGATATTCATTGTACACCCCCATTGTTCCAAGGATGAAGCTACCCCGTTTCCCCGAAAATAAGACCTAGCGTGATTGCTGGTGATGGCTGCAATATAAGCCCTACCGCGCAAATAAGCCCTAGTTAAAGTCCTTGTGGGTCTTATTTTCAGGGTAGGGCTTATATTGCAGCCATCACTGACAATCACGCTAGGTCTTATTTTCGGGGAAACAGGGTATATGTCCCAGAGAAATGCAGTGTTGACTTAGCTGTTCAAAACAATGGTGTAGCCACTCTTATTTACCAAATAAAACCTAGTTTACAAGTTTAAAACAGATATACATATATATATATATATGTGTGTATATATATATATATATATATATATATATATATATATATATATATATATATATATATATATATATATATATATATATATATATATATATATATATATATATACACACACACGTATATACACACACAATCACTATACATGCTATATACAAGGATCAACGTATGCCAGAAGTCATTCACCGAAAAAAAATTATGAAACTGCCAGAAGACTGCAAGGGGAAATTCCCAATATCTGTAAAAGGAATAACTCATAAAACAGTAGTAGCATTTCATATATTAAACCACAAATATTTAAGTAGACACCATCAAAGGACATGAGATATTCCTACCAACATATTGTAAAGGAACTTTGGCACAAATATTATGATTGGGAGAAGGGGGGAGTTTGTTTTGTCCCATGAATACATGACAATCACAGTATAGTTACTAAAGGTCTCAATTTCCTATAACCAGCAAAGTATATGATATAGGGACAGCGCACCAAAGAGCTATGAAGGCAGGCAATCACCAGATCACCGTCAATGTGTAACATTAAAAATATAGTTCATAATATTACCAGATTCTCCATTCAGATTCTCAGATACTCCACTCCTATAACATTATTTCTTCATCAGCTGTGTCCAATCACAGCCGGTCACATGTAAATACAGGAAGTGCCAGTAATCGGCTCTCATCACCTCACACTGACTATGTGTGGCGAGGAGAGCCGATCAGCGGCATCTTCTCGCAGGGGACATGACATATAATCAGGGCACTGATCATCAGTGCCTCAATTACACTAAAGCGCCACCAATCAGTGCCCACCAGTGCCACCAATCAGTGCCGCCCATTAGTGCTGGAGAAAATTTACAACATTTACTGACAGAAAACCAAGAAAATAAATTTTCTTCAAAATGTTTTTGTAAAAAATTAAAAAACCCAGCAGTGTTTTAATGCCACCAAAAGAAATCTCTATTTGTGTGAAGAAAATTATAAACATTTCACACGGTCACAGTGTAGCATGACTGCACAATCGTCAAAGTGTGAGCACTGAAAGCTGAAAAATGGCCTGGGCAGGAAGGGGGTGAAAGTGCCCTGTATTAAGGTGGTTAAGATACGTTTCTTTCCTCTGGCTGCAGAGGATAAGAAACTGACTTGTGTGTTTAGGGTTTTTATTTTAATCTCAATACAGGGCACTTACACCCCCTTCCTGCCCAGGCCATTTTTCAGCTTTCAGCACGGTCACACTTTGAATGACAATTGAGCGGTCATGCTACACTGTTTACATTTTATCATTTTCTTCACACAAATAGAGCTTTCTTTTGGTGGTATTTAATAACTCCTGGGTTTTTTATTTTTTCCTAACAAATAAAAAACCAAGACCAAAAATTTGGAAAAGAATAAAACAAGTTTTAGTTTGTCAGTAAATTTTGTAAATAAGTAATTTTTCTCGTTCACTGATGGGCACTGGTGGGGGGCAGAGATAGGCAGCTCACATTGTTAAAGAGCCGCGGCTCTTTACACAGATCGAGGTCGCGCCGTGTCCTTAATTTATAATAAATTACATTCCAGTTGTATTGCAGTCTTTGATTGGGTGTGTGAAATTATAAATCACCAGTAATTCCAGTTTTGGGGGGGGGGGGGGGCCCTCCGTCTGAAAGTACATTTACCCTTTCACTGAATGCCAGCTATGATGCACAAACAATGGAATACAAGGCAGTACTGACATGAGAAAAACTGAACATTGATACTACATTGGATGAGGAGGGGTCCTAGCTCATTAGATAAGACCTATTGCCAACACATGGCAGATGGGTATTGATTGGTCTGCTCCTTTTGCTACAGACAGGCTAGGTCTTATCGTATCCTGATTAGACAGAACACCAAATGTTGACATCCCAGAGAAGGGGGGGTTCCTTTCTTTTTACTTTACCCTTGTTCTGAATTCCTTGTCTGGTTTGAGTAAATATATTAAAATTAAAATAAAAAATACAAAATGCACATATATACTGCAACATAGGGTAGGTTTGGGGACTGGAACACCATATCCTGGTTACAGAGATAATTGCACTATTAATGCTGTGTTTCTGGTGATATGAATGTTGATGTAATACCTATCCGATGTATTGTATGTATAATCCTTATGTGCACAATAAAAAACACTTTAAAAAAAAAAAAAAAAATTTATACAAATGTTAAAAGTTTACCGAGCAATTCTGTCATGGCCTCCAGACACAAAGTAATATCCATATGGAGAAAACTGAGCATCCCACACTGGATAGTTATGTCCTTTGTATGCCACTAAGCAGGTGAATGTCTGAAGACTCCATAAACGGACAGTGCCATCTTCTGAACTTGATAATAAATAATTCCTAAAGCAGACATGAATAAACATGATCAAAATTCAATAAAACCAATGACAGCATTATAATGCAGATTTGAAAAATAAAGATGCATTAATCCTATCAAAATATACACCATGTCAAAAGTACTGGGAAGCCTACCAATACATGTACTTTAATGGCGTCTTAGTCCGTAGGGTTCAATATTGAGTTGGCCCACTCTTTGCAGCTATAACAGCTTCAACTCTTCTGGGAAGGCTGTCCCACAAGGTTTAGAAATGTGTCTATGGGAATGTTTGACCATTCTTCCAGAAGCACATTTGTGAGGTCAGCGACTGATGTGGACGAGAAGGCTTGGCACACAGTCTCCACTCCAATTAATCCCAAAGGTGTTCTATAGGGTTGAGGTCAGGCCAGTCAATTTCCTCCACCCCAAACTCGCTCATCCATGCCTTTATGGACCTTGCTTTGTGCACTGGTCCAAATCATTTGGTGGGGGGGTTGCTTTTCATGTGCTGGGCTTGGCCCCCCTTAGTTCCAGTGAAGGGAACTCTTAAGGCATCAGCATACCAAGTCATTTGGGACAATTTCATGCTCCCAACTTTGTGGGAACAGTTTGGTGACGGCCACTTCCTGTTCCAACATGACTGCGCACCAGTGCACAAAAGTCCATAAAGACATGGATGAGCGAGTTTGGGGTGGAGGAACTTGACTGGCCTGCACAGAGTCCCGACCTGAACCCGATAGAACACCTTTGGGAGGAACTGGAGTGGAGACTGCAAGCCAGGCCTTGGTCCACATCAGTGCCTGACCTCACAGAGGAAGGCATCAGCATACTAAGACATTTTAGACATATTGATGCTCCCAACTTTGTGGGAACAGTTTGGAGATGGCCCCTTCCTGTTCCAACATGACTGCGCACCATTGGCTCCCGCTGCTGTCAGCGTGCCAATGACGAGTGAGAGGGGGCAGGACCAATCCACAGCTCCATGTCTGAAAGGAGACACAGCAGCGGCTCATCTCAGGTGCCCCCATAGCAAGCTGCTTTTTGAGGGGGCACAATGCAGGAGGAAGGGGCCGGCAAGGGACCCGAGAAGAGAAGGATCTGGGCTGTCCTGTGCAAAGCCACTGCACGGAGCAGGCAAGTATAACACTTTTTTTTTTTTGTTTGTTTAAAAATAACAAACATTTCCCACCTGTCTGGACTGAAGCTAGTTGCATAGACAGGTCCGCAGTGACCATATAAAACTTTTATCTCGCTTGATGTCTTTTCATCCATAATTCTTTCCAGAACGTCATCAGATTCTTTATCTATCAAGCTGAGATCTAATGAAGATAGGTCTATTAGTAATCAGTTTAAAAACATTGAATACAAGGCAAACTTTCCCACACACACTATGGGCGAGAGAGAGAGAGAGAGAGAGAGAGAGAGAGAGAGAGAGAGAGAGAGAGAGAGAGAGAGAGAGAGAGAGAGAGAGCGAACATGAGTAAAAGCCTGCCTTCCTGTCTCACTTTGCAAACTTTAATCTGAGAAACCTACTAAAGGATTGGTCACTGAAAGGAGAGCTGCTCTGTGCAACAGACTGCTAATCAATTTTTTTTTAGACGATATGGGAAAACACTACAGGTTCAACTGCTAGCTACAAAATTAACAAATATGCAGCATTGACCTTACTAAGAACAAAAAAAAACCCACACGGTATTCCTGACCATAATAGTGGCCACTATTCATTTAGCAGTGGGGAGAAGGAGCCATATGCACCTCCCAGATGTGTCTGATGCTAAAAAATACATGCTAAAAAATACTAGTGGTGCCTTCAACACTGCAAGAACAGGAATACTTGATTCAATTGAGGCACTAATGGTAAACATTATACATTTTTACCTATACTTTGCTGACATTTCAGAAGCAGCATGACTTGAGTGTGAGAGTGCGGGTGTTAATGAGGGCATGAACTCAATAAGCATATCCATTAAGGAAACGGGTGTCATCTCCTATGGTTGAGGACAACGCCTAGTCACCAATACTTAAACAAAACACACATTTAAAACTGTAAGATGAAAACAAAACCTGAAGCTCATTTGTAACAGAAAGACTTTTGAACCACTGACAGGAAAAGCTAAGGCACATTGTTTGTATTAAAATTAGTATGCTCGCAAACATTTAATGTATTTTCAAAACCAAAAAAATAATAGTTACCAGCTGTGCTTTTGACACCTCTAAGTCTTTTCGGCGTTAGACTCCACACACGCACGGTAGAATCTGCAAACCCTCCTGCGATCATGCTGGAATCATCCGTAACATCCACTGCAGTCAAACCCTGCACAAATCAAAGATTTACATCAGAAAGTTGATTACTTTAGAAAGATAATGCAAAATTAGGCTAAAATTTACACCGGCATCTGGTCAGCGGTAAAACCAAGCAGTTGTCTTTAAATCAACCTGCCCACCTACAAAGTGACTTAAAGAGGAGGAGTTCCACCCAGGGGGTCGGGTAAAAAAAATAAAAAATAAAAATAAAAAATTTAAATGTCAGCAGCTACAAATACTGCAGCTGCTGACTTTTAATTGGACACTTACCTGTCCCAGGGTCCAGCGATGCGGGGGATCGAAGCCCCGCTCGCTCCCCCCCTCCGCTCGTCGGCATTTCAACTGTGGGCGCCGCGTGCCGTGATTGGCCGCTCAATCACCTGGGACCTGTAATGGGTCCCAGATGATTGACAGGAGGGAGGGAGCAGAGCCGTGCCCTTCCTGTGCCGAGGGGGAATTGATGTCACCAGCCCAGGCAAAGGAAGAGGCAGACTACGAGGGACCACCTAGCAACAGGCATTTAGAGGTAAGTTTAAAAAAAAATCCAAATGTTTTTGTTTTGTTTAGAATTTTTCATGTAGTTTTGTTTTTTTGGGTGGAAGCCCACTTTAAGGGCCGCTTGGGTGTGTTCACATTGGGGTAGCCACGATGCTTCACAGTGCAGAAATTTTAACTCGACATGTCAAGTTTAGCACATGTTGCTTGCCAACCTCACCCATTAATGCAGTGGAATAAACTTTGGAATGAGAATGAGCAAAAACAGGCTTTCAGGAGGCAGCAGCAGTATTGCCAGTAAAACTATAAATGGCCCCTGAAAAAGCTATCCACCATGTATCACTTCTTGGAGGGGCAGTAGAGCCTACCGTCCATGTGAAAGAGACCTAAGGGTATAGATGCGAAAATATTCAATTTACCCAGAACATGACAGCTAGGGGAAGATTCAATTTACCATACCTGGTAAGCATTAAGGAATGAGTAGAAACAGATTGAGGGCAGTGAATCAGGACCAAGGCGAACCCGTTTGGCAGCTTCCTTCATAATCATGATTTTATCAAGTTTGTCAGAATCCTTTAGCTCTGGAAGAGGAATCCTTAAAAAAAAAAAAAAGTCAGCTATTAAACATAACTCTTAGCTTCATAGTGTACCTAACTACATCAGAGCCCTGAAGTTAACATTACTCTTGGTCATTAAAAAGAGCGACAGACACAAAATAGTGGAGCTATGTATTCGTAAAGCCCAACAAAAAAATCAAAACACCATCAGCGCTAGGGACACTACTCATCTTCATTGAGGTGTCTTCCCTCCAATAAAACTTAACCCCTCTTTCCCCAGACAGTAATCTTTCAGTGTGACTGGGGTTAGTAGAAGAATTGGCTATGTGGTAGGCATTCGTAAGGAACTATGTCCAACCCTTCCACAAAATTCGTACTATGGCTTCCACGAATGAAAACAGGATCTAAAAATTGAGGATAGGAGGATGATAGGTCCCCCCTCCAATACATAGATTGTGTTTTATTCATTATAAGCTGTAACAAAGGGCTTCATGGAATGGAGCAGCTGAGCAAGAAGTGCAGACATAGTCGGGCACTTTTGAGGGCCAGTCGCAGCCTCTTAGTTCTACTAACAGCTGCCATACCAGAACATTACCATGGAGAGGGTGGGGGGTATCAGAGGGGGAAGATTTTGGTGAATGGAGTACAGTAGCAAAAGGTAGGTAAATTTAGGCTTTAATAAATCCATTAAATAGAAAGAGGAAAAAAAAAAAAAAAAAGGTACACCGTTTGAAAGAGGGGTAAAGAATCCACTGACTCACCTGTATGGTGTGGTTGTGCCTTTAGTAATGAGCAAAAAGAGGAGTTAAGATGAAACCACACTATCAAAAAGAAAGCACCATTAACCAAGCAGTTTGATTCAGTTATTTTATTTAGTTGAAATCTGTATCAGTGATAAACTTCCTGTATAAGACACCTTTATACTTTAGAAAACATAAAACGTACAAAAAAAGTTAAAAAAATTCCAGCATGTGGGTTGATAATCCAGATTGTCTTTTTAACAATGTTTTTGTATGTGTTATGTGTTTTCTAAAGTATAAAAGGTGTCTTATACAGGAAGTTTATCATTGATACAGATTTCAACTAAATACTGCTATGTTTAACCACTTGCCTGCAGATCACTTACACCCCCTTCTTTTTGATAGTGAAACCACACCATCTTAACTCCTCTTTTTGTTTAATTCATACATGTTTTATCAAAACACATCTAGTGCGTATAGCTGAATTTGACTTGCTATCAAATTCTACAATCACCTATACAGCAGTACCGGGACAAGGAAGAGCAGGACAAGGAGCCAATCAGGTGTGCTGCATGCAAGCGTGATAATAAAAATGCTAATAAGAGAGCGCAAAGATAACTTCATCATTCTGCTGCTATGGCGTGGAAAAGACATTACTGTACACCTTAAAGCGGAGGTCCACCCACCGCTGCAAAAATTAAAAGCCAGCAGCTACACATACTGCAGCTGCTGACTTTTAATAAGACACTTATCCTGGAGTCCAGCGATGTTGGCAACGCAGCTGATGTTACCGTCTGGTGCATGCCACCTCCATTGTGAGTAAGGGAACCCGGCAGTGAGGCCTTACGGCTTCACGCCAGGAACCCTACTGCACATGTGCAAGGCTCCGCTCTCCTACTGGCCCAGCGGCCAGGGGAGGTGGGAGCCCGGCAGGGACGTCAATACCCGCGGCTGAGGCTCCTGGAAGTGGAAACAGGACACCTGTAGTAGACAGGTATCCTGTCCCCCCCCGAAAGGTGCCAAATCGGGCACCGGAGGGCAGAGAAGTACAAGCGGAAGTTCCACTTTTGGGTTGAACTCCGCTTTAATTATTGCTTAACGGAGGAAGTAAACTGATGTATTTTTTTTCTTCCCTGCAAATTAAAGGCATAATGTGGCACAGTGTTTGAATTGCCTGCAAGCGAAGCCTGCGTCATCCCCACTGGAGGCCGCATCCCCCTTTGCCCGTCTTCCTTTAGGGGCCGCGGACTCCAGCTGTGTCCGGAGCCAGGTGACGTCACGAAGTCTTACCTATAGGTGCTGTAAATATCTCCTAAACATGCGCCTAGGCTTACCTATAGGTACAAAGGTACACAGGAAGCTTTACTTTTTAACTAATGCCATCCACCCGACTATGCTGTCTTAAGACTGTACAGTCCTACAAATACTTAAACAGCTAAATACACAGATATGAATGAACTGAATGAATCAAAAGTGGGTGAGGGGGTGGGAAGCTTACTTCAATTAAATTCTTGGATCCTTTCAGTTATTTGGAAGCTGCTTGACAAACAGTTCCTTAAGTATTTTAACATACCTATTCTGAGGCGGTGCATGTGGGTCCTGTTTCTTGCTTTTTGAGCCTATGCTGTCCTTTTTTGGCTTCTTTTTCTTTGGCTTTCCTTCTTCATTTTCCCCTTCTTCATCTTCATCATCTAAAGGGACTTCAATCTCTGGTTCTTTCAGAAGGCCAAAGAACACCTACAAAATAAAGTAAACATTTAGAACAGTAACTTATATTTGGACAAATCTACCACCAAGAGGCTTGTTAATCTCATATATACTATCTGCTTGAAATACACACCTTGACTTTGTTTGCTTCACGCTTGGCTTCCCCAGACAAGCTGCCCACCATAGCATCTATCTGTTGTTTGCTACGTGGCATGCCATCAAATATATCAATGTACAAGTGTTCCTGTACTATGCTCCATATCTGATTGTTCTGCCTCTCCTGTAGATGGCGCTTAAGCAGCTGATAGGAGTCCCGGGATATTCTTAGCACAAACTTGCTTGTTCGAAAGTCTAACATGGTCTCATTGCCTTTCATGTGCTCTTTCTTGGTAAGGCTGGCTAAAATGCGGAGATCATCTTCATAGTAACATTCCTGGTCCCCATGGAATCTTTAAAAGAAATTGCAACAGGTTAGCTACATATTTAATTATATGCATACACTCTAAATTGATAGAATCAAAACGAAAGGATTTTTTTCCCCTTAATATATTTCACAGTAATACAATTGCTATGTTTAACCACTTGCCTGCAGGGCACTTACACCTCCTTCCTGCCCAAGGCATTTTTTAGCGCTGTTGCACTTTGAATGACAATTGCGCAGTAATGCTACACTGTACCCAGATTAAATTTTTATCATTTTCTTTACACAAAGAGCTTTCGTTTGGTGGTATTTAGTCACTGCTGGATTTTTTTTTTGTAAAAAATAAAAAGACCAAAAAATGTGCAAAAAAAGGTTTTACTTAGTTTGTCAGTAAATTTTGTAATTAAGTAATTTTTCTCCTTCACTGACGAGGCGGCACTAATAGGCTGAACTGGTGGGCAGTGATAAAGCGGCACTAATATGCCGCACTGATGGGCAGGACTGAAAGCCAGCATGGACTGGCATCACTAATGGGCACTGATGTCCCTATTGTAATCAGGGCACTGATGATCAGTGCCCTGATTACATGTGTAGATGTCTCCTAAGAAAAGATGCTGCTTCTCGGCTCTCTTCACCACACATTGTCCGTGTGATTACCGGCATCTCCGTGTTTACTTGTGACCGGCTGTGATTGGACACAGCTGATCACATGGTTAAAGAGCCGCGGACGCGGTTCTTTACAGAGATCGGGGTCGCGCCACGTCCTAGCAACACAGCGCGGGCACACGAGAACAGCCGTTCCGGGACACCATCATACGACGTTGTCGCAGAACAAGAGCCGCACCGCCCCGCCATCATTTGACAGTGGGCGAGCGGCAACTAGTTAAGCATATCATGCTCTGCAATGTTTTGTGCATGAGCACCATTCATTGTGAATAGCACACCAACACAGCTTCCCAACGCACCTGCATCCCACTGCCAAAAATGCTGAATGCACAGTTTTTGGGCCCAATGTGGTACACTGGGTGACCCATTTAAATAAATGGGCTACCCCAATGCAAACCACAAGAGCAAACTGGCCTGGAATGGGCCCTTAAAAGAATAATTATATTCGTACTTATGTAGTGAAAGCAACCCTACCATAGCACAACAAAGCAAAACCATATATGAAGTGGTTCTAAAGGTAGAACTTTTTTTTACCTTAATGCATTCTTCCCATCAGCCCCACTTATACTTACCTGAGCACAATCTCGATCCAGAGCTGTACCCGAGAACATTGGCCCTCTGCTCTTCTGGGACCCCAGACTGCACTGTGCAAAACCATTGCACAAGGCAGAAAGGGTATAACCCATTTTCTTTTTTTTCTCCTTTAATAATCACTTAAAGAACAATTAGTGCACCTAAAAGACACAGTCCACCATTTGAAAAAAAATATAAATACCCCCACATTAAGAAAATAAAAATGTGCAACTACACATTAGAACCTGCAGAGCATTCCTACCGAGATGAGTGGACCGCAGGTGCAATGCAAAGGCTCATGCAGACTTCCTCCAGCCCCAGATCTGTAGAACCTACCTTATGGAGCTGAAACAGTATCAATAAATTACAAGGGCAAGGACATCAGCATGTGTGAGCTCTATTACCACAGTGCCATGTGGGACTTGCAGTCTTTAATTCACAGATCCTGTGGATGGGCGACGCGGCTGTGCTGGCAGTCACAAACAGCCACACCAAATTCAAAGGTGAGATGCTGCAGGGAGAAGAACCCAGCAATTCAAGTCAATGTTGGGTGGTTTGAGCGGACTGGGGAACATGACCATGGCCCGCACAAGGCACAGCCACCATAGAGTTTCAATGTAAACACTAAATATGGGTGCTGGACTTTGCTTTTCATTTTTCAGATCTGAACTGGAGTTTTCTTACTCAAACATATATAGTAGAGCTCAACTGCAATTTCATTTATATATCAAAAAATGAACACTATTATACTTCAAAAAATCCAAAACCAATATTGCACATTCCTTTCATAGGAAGATAAATCCAACCCCTCAACCCTCTGCACCTCAGGAAACCCACTGACACCCCTTGGAACATTCCTTACTTTTCAAAGAAAGATTTGGCTTTATTTTCATGCTGATTGTAGACCAGCTCCAGGTACATGTGCACAAAGAGAGGATAGAATAACTGAGATAACTCTGCACGATGACAGTCCAGTACAGACTCAATGAATCGTTTTAGGCCGCTGTAATAGTCCTCATACAGAGCTGGATCTCCTTGCTGGGTATAAGCAGACAGAACAGCACTGACATCTGGCTGGTCCTGTGGGCCACTATTCAAAGCACCTGAAAAAGAAAACAAAAATCTACTTTAACAAGAATTGCAAAAAAAAAAAAAAAAAAAAAAAAAAAAAAAAAAAGTAGGAGTAGATTTTAACTTGCATATAACACACCAGTACTAATATGAATATTGCTGAATTTATCTGAATGCGTCCCTTTTCAAGTCATGCAAATCAGTTAAAGTATCTGCTTATAATAATATTAGGGTTGTCCCGATACCGATACTAGTATTGGTATCTGCACCGATACCGAGCATTTGCCCAAGTACTTGTACTCGGGCAAATGCTCCAGATGCTTCCCCCGATACCTAGAGGACAGCTGTGATTGGCGCGTGGGGGAGTTACAAGCTTCTCCCCCAGCGGCTTTCAGCAGCTTTAGTGACATACAGCGGTGATCGCTCACAGCTGACTGTCACTGCATCCTCCTCCGTGCCCCCTCCGTTCCTCTGTGTTTCTCCTTATCTGTCCCCCTCCTTTCTGCTCTCCTTATCTGTCCCCCTCCTTTCTGCTCTCCTTATCTGTCCCCCTCCTTTCTGCTCTCCTTATCTGTCCCCCTCCTTTCTCCCCCTCCGTTCCTCCGTCCCCCTCCTCCTTCCTTTGTGTATGGAGAGAGTCAGCTGACTCTGTCCATTCACATAACTGAAACAGTGTAATCGCCTGTGATTACGATGTGTCAGTTTATGAATGGAGAGGAGCCGCTGTCTTCTCTCCATTCATTCTCAGTGCAGCTGACGCTGCAGAGAAAGGGACTGGGGAATCTCTATCCTCTGTCTCAAGGGGGAGATATCAGAGGTCTGTTAAGACCCCTGATATCTCACCAAAGCCCCCCAAAAGGGCTGATTAAAAAAAAATAATAATAATAAAGAATAAAAAAATATTATTGGAAAAAATAAAAATTGTAAAAACAAAAAACAAAAAACACACATACAACATTCAACCCCCCCCCCCAAAAAAATAGCAAAAAAAAAAAAACTGTCACGTGACATTAAAAAAAAAAGTATCGGTAATCGGTATCGGCGAGTACTTGAAAAAAGTATCAGTACTTGTACTCGGTCCTAAAAAAGTGGTATCGGGACAACCCTAAATAATATGGACAAAATCTAAACTTCTAAAACTCAATTTATGCCTACTTAGGAGTACAAATTTAAGCCTCATTCATAGCCACAAATATTACTTTTACTGATTACATGCTGGAGACCCAGCAGGAGTTCCCAGCAATTAGTTACTGGAGAAAGCCCCATTGAAAGCAATAGAAGGCAGACAATTGTGTCAAGGAGTCCTAAAGGAGATTGCATGGTACTATCATAAAAGAATGTATGGGCCGCACAGGGCACGGCCACCGTGGAGAAGGCTGTACAGTGCACGGCCACCATAGAGAAGGCTGTACAGTGCACGGCCACCATAGAGAAGGCTGTACAGTGCACGGCCACCATAGAGAAGGCTGTACAGTGCACGGCCACCATAGAGAAGGCTGTACAGTGCACGGCCACCATAGAGAAGGCTGTACAGTGCACGGCCACCATAGAGAAGGCTGTACAGTGCACGGCCACCATAGAGAAGGCTGTACAGTGCACGGCCACCATAGAGAAGGCTGTACAGTGCACGGCCACCATAGAGAAGGCTGTACAGTGCACGGCCACCATAGAGAAGGCTGTACAGTGCACGGCCACCATAGAGAAGGCTGTACAGTGCACGGCCACCATAGAGAAGGCTGTACAGTGCACGGCCACCATAGAGAAGGCTGTACAGTGCACGGCCACCATAGAGAAGGCTGTACAGTGCACGGCCACCATAGAGAAGGCTGTACAGTGCACGGCCACCATAGAGAAGGCTGTACAGTGCACGGCCACCATAGAGAAGGCTGTACAGTGCACGGCCACCATAGAGAAGGCTGTACAGTGCACGGCCACCATAGAGAAGGCTGTACAGTGCACGGCCACCATAGAGAAGGCTGTACAGTGCACGGCCACCATAGAGAAGGCTGTACAGTGCACGGCCACCATAGAGAAGGCTGTACAGTGCACGGCCACCATAGAGAAGGCTGTACAGTGCACGGCCACCATAGAGAAGGCTGTACAGTGCACGGCCACCATAGAGAAGGCTGTACAGTGCACGGCCACCATAGAGAAGGCTGTACAGTGCACAGCCACCATAGAGAAGGCTGTACAGTGCACGGCCACCATAGAGAAGGCTGTACAGTGCACGGCCACCATAGAGAAGGCTGTACAGTGCACGGCCACCATAGAGAAGGCTGTACAGTGCACGGCCACCATAGAGAAGGCTGTACAGTGCACGGCCACCATAGAGAAGGCTGTACAGTGCACGGCCACCATAGAGAAGGCTGTACAGTGCACGGCCACCATAGAGAAGGCTGTACAGTGCACGGCCACCATAGAGAAGGCTGTACAGTGCACGGCCACCATAGAGAAGACTGTACAGTGCACGGCCACCATAGAGAAGACTGTACAGTGTATGCCCGGCTCTCTACCCTCTAATACTCGGTATTCCCGGTGGTGATCAGGGATCGGTCTCTAATTCCCGGTGCGGTGTGTGCACGGACATCAGTCAGTTCCCCCCCGGGGTCCCCCTCACCTTTCCCGGCGGACTGTACGGTGGTCGGAGCTCCCCCGGCGGCGGTGGAGGAGATGGCGGCGCTCCCCGCGGTGACTCTGCTCAGCAGACTGTGTTCGGCGCTCTCGGGTTCCCCGGAGGTCGGCTGTCCGCTGGGGCTGAGAGCCGGACTCCCCTCGGGCTCCAGGCCGCACTCCCGGCGGAGGATGTCGGCGGACTCCCGCAGGTTACTTTTCTTGAGGAATTGCAGGACGGCCAGCAGCGTCTGCCGGTCCGGAGGCTCCGGGGTGGTGAGCGGAGGAGGCAGCGGCGAACTGGCGGTCTTCGGGGAGGCGCCATGGCCGTTTCCCAACGCTGGCTCCTCGGTAACTGGCACCGACAGGCTCTCGCTCTTCACCTCCTCCAGGAGCTCGGGCTCCGTCTTCACCGAGGTACTCGCCTCGTCTGGCACCGCCGCCATCTTGGAGCGGGAGTTTATTCTTTACGACTTCGCGTTTTACGGCGCGAGAGGAGGCGCCCTGGGAGCTTCCGGGAGCATTAGAACGACAGTCCTGGCAGCGCCATTTACGGCGATCCTTCAATGATCCTTATTTACCGTACCGATCGTTATTTTCAGAATAAATCAGTCATGGCTGAAAACTGACGATCAGTATAGAACAGCACATGTTTTATCACACCTCCCAACTTTCTGAAATGGGAATGAGAGACACCTATTAGCAAATGTATGTAGGCATAGGACACACACCCCGCCACACCCCCTTCAAGGAGAATTGGATTAAAAAAAAAAAAAGATTGGTCAAACCCACAAGTGCTTTTTACCACTACTATTCCTTTATATTGGATTTTGGTATTTACAAATGAAGCAGTTTAGAATTTGGATAAAAGGTTTAGCCCTGGGAAACACTTTTTGAAAGATAAAAAGTGCATTTTATATACAACTATATAGATCAGACCAAAATGAGGAGCAATGAGGGACAAATGAGGAGTAAAGAGGGACAGAGGGACATTGCTCCAAATCAGGGACAGTTGGGAGCTATGGTTTTATCACTTCACCATCTCAGCCTGCGCCCTGTAATGGACAGGCTGCCTTATTTCCCACTGAATTGCACTTGGGAAGGGCCCACTTACTTACATAGCTCCCAACTGTCCCTGATTTCGAGGGACTGTCCCTGATTTCGAGCAATGTCCCTCTTTCCCTCTCATTTGTCCCTCATTTTGGTCTGATCTATATAGCTGTATTTAAAATGCACTTTTTATCTTTCAAAAGTGTTTCCCAGTGCTAAATCTTTCTTCCAAATTGTAAATTGCTGCATTTGTACATTTTAAAAACCAATATAAAGGAATAGTGGTGGTAAAAAAAAAACCCTTGTGGATTTAATTAACCTTTTTTTGGGTTAATTCTCCTTTAAGGGGGTGTGACAGGGGGCGTGTCCTATGCCTACATACATTTGCTGGTAGGTGTCCCTCATTCCCATCTCAAAATGTTGGGAGGTATGCACTTAGGCCACTGCAAACATTGTTAGTAGACGTATGTTTTGTCACATGACAAACTGTGCAAAAAAGGTACCAAAATCTGCATTAGAAAAACCCACCGGGCTCAATCCCCAAAAACGGTGCAGGCATAGGGTTGCCATGGACAGTCAGGTTTTGAATGGTGTCCGGGTTTCAGTCCACCTGAAACCTAGACACATTGTTCAGACAGGAATGTGACTCAGAACAGGGCCTGACAGGAGGGAGAGGGGGGTCTATGTGCGCCGCATTAATATTCTCTTTGGAATGCCCAAAGATGTCCCAGGTCTGTTATCCTATAGTGTATACCAGTGGTCTCAAAAACTGCGGCCCTTTGCCTGCCTTTATCCGGCCCTTGGGACATTACTCCTCCCACTGATTTGAGACCCTTTTCTGCCAACTGACACCAATAATGAAGTGCAATATCTCCCACTGACACCAATAATAGGGGAACTATTCCTCCCAATGATAGGGCACTGCTCCTCCCCCTAATACCAAATTTGGTGATGTTTACTCCCACTGATGCCAGGAAAATTTCCGCTACCACTGGCCACAGTCCGCCCCCTAAAGTCTGAAGGACAATAAATTGTCCCTTTTTTATAAAGTTTGGACACTCTGGTCTATACTAAAACAAAAACAAAAAATTACTGGGCGCCGCTAAGGTGTTTGGATTTGGCTTGAAGAAAAAGTGGCAACCCTATGCAGGAGCCACTGTGGCGTGTTTGTTACAAGTAGGGCAGCCTGTTCAAATCAATAGCCTAATCTATGCTGTAGTGAGGGGGTCTGCCTTCCCCCAGCCTCCGCCGCTGTCCCGTTAGCTGCAGCCTGCAGAGCGGGAGGCGGGAGCTGGATGGACAGTAAGGGGCGGGAGCTGCTCAGTGATTGGTTGCTAGGCGGTCCTAGCAACCAATCACAAGCTTGCTATTATGAGCGCCAACAGGCCCCGCCTTCAACCCAATACTATGGGGGGGCTTGATGTGAAGGGGGTCACATGACACTGTTTTAGGGGGGTAGAGGACACTATTTGGGGTAGGAAGGGGGCAGAGGCCACAGCATTGGGGGGTATAGGACATTACAGTGGGGGAGGGGTGATGTGAAGGGGCAGAAGACACTACAGCAGGGATATGCAATTAGCAGACCTCCAGCTGTTGCAGAACTACAAGTCCCATGAGGCATAGCAAGGCTCTGACAGCCACAAGCTTGACGCCTAGAGGCAGAGGCATGATGGGACTTGTAGTTTTAGCAACCGCTGGAGGTCCGCTAATTGCAGATCCCTGCACTACAGGGTGAGGGGAGCATAGGACACAGCATTGGGGGGGTATAGGACACTACAGTGGGGGAGGGGTGATGTGAAGGGGCAGAGGACACTACAGGGTGGGAGGGGCAGAGAACACTGCATTGGGGGGGGGGGGTTACAGAACACTAGTGTGGGGGGAGGGGGCAGAGAACACTACAGTGGGGGGGGGGTGATGTGAAGGGGGCAGAGGACGCAGCATTAGGGGGATACAGAACACTACTGTGGGGGGAGAGGACACTGCTATGGGGGGGCACTATTCCTCCCACTGATACCAACAATGGGGCACTATTCCTCCCACTGATACCAACAATATGGCACTATTCTCCTCATTAAAACCAATGATGCGGTATTGTTTATGCCCATTGATGGAATGGAATTTTCTACTCCCACCAGCCTCAGTCAGGCCCCCCTAAAGCCTGAAGGACAGAAAACTGGCCAATCCAAGGGTTGAGATACACAGCCTATTAAGCTCAGCTACCACTGCTGTCCAAAAAGGTTTGGTAGAGGGGCATGTCCACACCATGTATAGGCAGGATCCTAAGGCGGAATGGTAATGTGTACAAGAAGGATCAGTTTAATGGGAAATAGCGGCTATCCGTTGCGGAGTGCAATAGTCTTTATGGAGGAACTTTAACTGCAGAAACCTGTCTCTAGCAGAGATCATATTCGTAATAAAATGGCTGGTGCGGGTCTCCCATTCTTCCTCATCTAAATCTAACAAGTCAGCATTCCATTTCTGGTAACTGTGATTAGAAATAGTGGCATAAGCTAGGAAGAGTCTAATGCCGCGTACACACGATCGGAAATTCCACCAGAAAAACTCAGGTGAGAGCTTTTTTGTCGGAAAATGCGACCGTGTGTATGCTTCATCGGTCTTTTGCCTGCGGAATTCCAGCCAGCAAAAGATTAAGAGCATGTTCTCTATTTTTCAGTCGGGAAAAGTTCCTATCCGAAAATGCGATCGTCTGTACAAATTGCGACGCGCAAAATTCCTACGCATGCTCGGAAGCATTGAACTTCATTTTCTCGGCTCGTCGTAGTGTTGTACGTCACCGTGTTCTTGATGGTCGAAAGTTCGGAGAACTTTTGTGTGACCGTGTGTATGCAAGGCAAGCTTGAGCGGAATTCCGTCGGAAAAACCATCCAAGTTTTTTCCGACGGAAAATCCGCTCGTGTGTACGGGGCATTAGATATAAAGAGGATAGCGATTTCCCCAACACGCTCGAGGTAAGTAATCGCTCAACAGGGTCGACCCAAGACTGCAAAGTAACTTTTACTTTGTTTTTCATTTCTTTTTTCCCTTGCACATGATTGGATGTTCCTTGCAAAGTGAATTTTCATCACATTCACTGAGCTAAGGGAGAATTTCCTTTGGAAGTGAAAATTCTCTTGCAAAATAAACAAACATTTTGTTCGGCTTTAGTAACTCAACTCCATTGTGTGCTGATAAATGTATACAGTTACTACATACAGTATAATGTTTGTATTCTGTATATTTATTTTTTCATTCGCAATAACTTTATTTATATTTTCTTCACATTTACATGCAGACCAAGGGGTCCAGCAAATGTGACAGCTAAAGGGAATGGGACAAACTATAATACTGCCAGGGGTGCTTGAGCAGACTTCTTCAACATTACAGCTTTACAAAGCAATCATTACCTAGATATATAAATACAGCAACAGTAATAACCCTCACAGAGCAAAGTTTACACATATAGGTTAGGGTTAGGGAGTTCTTTCAGAGGGAGGGGGAAGGACACTATGAAGCAGCACTGCATTATGGGTAAGAAAGAAGCTGGTGATCAAGCTGAACACATAATGGCACAGTGCTGTAGGTATGTCTCTGCTGCGTGTTTATGCATATCATGTGATCAGTGTATTGTATGATTTCAGAGGTCTGATTAAAAAAAATAAATCACAATGCAATTTGAGAGTAATAGAGACTTCTGAAACAGTAGACTAAAGAACCAGTATGTATATGACATGTGTATGATAGGACAGGGCTCTGATCGTTTGTGTGATACATATAAAAGGACCAGTATGTGTATGACATGTGTATGATAGGACAGGGCTCTGATCGTGTAATACATAAAAAAGGACCAGTATGTGTATGATGTGTATGATGTGTATAATAGCACAGGGCTCTGATCGTTTGTGTGATACATATAAAAGGACCAGGATGTGTATAATAGGACAGGGCTCTGATAGTTTGTGTGATACATATAAAAGGACCAGGATGTATATGACATGTGTATGATAGGACAGGGCTCTGATCCTTTGTGTGATACATATAAAAGGACCAGTATGTGTATGACATGTATGATAGGACAGGGCTCTGATCCTGTGATACATAGAAAAGGACCAGGATGTGTATGATAGGACAGGGCTCTGATCCTGTGATACATAGAAAAGGACCAGGATGTGTATGATAGGACAGGGCTCTGATCCTATGATACATATAAAAGGACCAGGATGTGTATGATAGGACAGGGCTCTGATCGTTTGTGTGATACATAGAAAAGGACCAGGATGTATATGACATGTGTATGATAGGACAGGGCTCTGATCGTTTGTGTGATACATAGAAAATGACCAGTATGTGTATGACATGTGTATGATAGGACAGGGCTCTGATCCTGTGATACATAGAAAAGGACCAGGATGTGTATGATAGGACAGGGCTCTGATCCTGTGATACATAGAAAAGGACCAGGATGTGTATGATAGGACAGGGCTCTGATCCTATGATACATATAAAAGGACCAGGATGTGTATGATAGGACAGGGCTCTGATCGTTTGTGTGATACATAGAAAAGGACCAGGATGTATATGACATGTGTATGATAGGACAGGGCTCTGATCGTTTGTGTGATACATAGAAAATGACCAGTATGTGTATGACATGTGTATGATAGGACAGGGCTCTGATCCTGTGATACATAGAAAAGGACCAGGATGTGTATGATAGGACAGGGCTCTGATCCTATGATACATATAAAAGGACCAGGATGTGTATGACGTGTATGATAGGACAGGGCTCTGATCCTGTGATACATAGAAAAGGACCAGTATGTGTATGATAGGACAGCCGCCTGTGCGTTAGCGCTAAAGCACCGCTCGTTTTAGCGGCGTTTTACCGCTGTTTAAGCAGCGCTTTTCGGCTGCTAGTGGGGCACTTTTAACCCTAAAGAAGGGGTTAAAACCACCCGTTTTGCTGTGCTTCCAAAGTGCTTTTCAGGCACTTCAGAAGCGCTGCCCATTCATTGCAATGGACAGGGGCATTTTGGGAGCTCTGTATACAGCACTCCCAAACTGCCCCAAAGATGCTACTTGTAGGACCTTTTCTAATGTCCCGCAAGCGCACTGCCCCACTGTGAAAGCACTCGGGCTTTCACACTTGAGCGGCATGGAAGGCAGTTTACAGGCGCTATTTATAGCGCTAAAATGCCTGAAACTTGCCTCAATGTGAAAGGGTTCTTACTGCTTTTTTTTCCCTCTTAGAGCCCTTTCACACTGGGGGCGGTTTGCAGGCGTTATTGCACTAAAAATACCGCCTGCAAACCGACCCAAAACAGCCGCTACTGTTTGTTCAGTGTGATCAGCAAATAAGAAATTTGAAAAAGGCTGAGAGCAATGTTTTTTTAAAATTTAGACTATGTAGGAATAGAATAGTTTTAGATAATTTAGTATCACTTAAGATTAGGGTTTCTTAACCTTTTTACCTTGGAAGAACCCTTGGCAAAAAGTTTGAGATTTTAAAATAGTGTTCACATCTACAGCTCACAGAACATTGGTGTAATCAGTGAGCTGTTGAAATAGCATTAGCAACAGCTATTTTTAGAAATAGCATTAAATAATAGAATCTGTTTCAAAACATACCTTTTTAATGTGAAACTTGCTTTTTTTTCTCTGCACAGATGCTCATTTATGCCACATTACATGGGAGCAGGGAAGATTACATGGGAGCAAGGCACATTATGTAGAAACGGGGAGGGTACATTACATGGGAGCATGACACATTACATGGGACCAGGGCACATTAAAAAAAGGACACATTACGTAGGAGCAAGGCACATTACTTGAGAGCGGGTACATTACATGTGAGCAGGGCACATTATGTGGAAGCAAGGCACATTAAATTAAAGCTGGGCAGGTTATATGGGAGCAGAGCACATTACATGGGATCAGGGTACATTAATTGGGGCAAAGCTCATTACATTTGAACAGGGCACATTACATGGGGTTCACACCTCAGGGCACATTACATGGGGTTTACACCTCAGGGCACATTACATGGGGCACACAGCAGGGCACATTACATGGGGCACACAGCAGGGCACATTACATGGGGCACACAGCAGGGCACATTACAGTAGCAGAGGTTTCCTTCATATGGAGAGCTAGGCAGGGAAGTAGCTATGATGGGTCCTATTCTGGCACACTGTTATCTCTGGCTCCTCCTCCCCTCCTGTAAATTCCAGGTGATGTCAAGCACCTTGGATGGACAGGAGGGAAGGAGTGGCTGGCGGGTAACAGCATGCCACAGCAAACACTATCAGCCAATTCCCTGCCTAGCTCTGCATGTGTTGAGGGTATCCAATCTACCTGTCAGCTGCCTTCCCCTGTGGACCTCTCGCAGAACCTCGGTTAAGAAATTGTGCTTTAAAGGGGTTGTAAAGCTTCCTTGTTTGTTATTAAAAAAAAAAAAAAACAACACATGTTCTACTTACCTCCTCTGTGCAAGGGTTTTGCACAGAGCGGCCCCGATCATCCTCTTCTGGGGTCCCTCTGTGGTGCGTCTGGCTTCTCCTCTTCTCGAGTGCCCCCACCAAGAGCAGCTTTCCATGGGGGCACTCATGCGGGTGCGCTCCCGAGTCCTGCTGCTGCGTCCAATGACAAAGACAGCAGGGCCCAGCTTCCGTGTCACTGCATTTGATTGACAGCAGTGGGAACCATTGGCTATCAATCTATCCAATGAGGATGCGAGGCAACGGGTGGAGCTGCTGTGCGCGTTCCCGTCGATGGAACAATTGGGTTCAGGTAAGTAAAAGGGGGGCTCTGGGGGGCTGCTGCACTGCAGAAGGTTTTACACTCTAATGAATAGAATGTATTAAGGAGATAGACCTCAAAGGTTTACAATCCCTTTAAATGCTATAATAGATCAAGTATTTGAGATAAACCCATACACATCAGGAAGTACTTGGTAAATATTTATTGTGATAAAGGAATACATAATATAATAAAAACATGAATCTAGTGCCGTGACATTCTTTTACATTCAAGCAATGAATAGTAATAAATGTTATGATGAATAGAAAACCGTGTGTTACATCAATAAGGTATCTAATTTATAACACATTTTCTTGAGTTTAGACATTCAATGGTAAAAATAACAATTTTGAATACATTGGAATGTATGCATTTAGAATTTATGGTTGGAGCCCTATGTCCGATATGTACATAGATAACACTTATAGTAAAGATAAGACTTACCATCGGAAATAGACCTGAAAGTGTGGACTTACCATATGAAATGGACCTGAAAGTGTGCCTTGGTCTAATGGCCGGTATGCCAAAATAAGGGGGCATACCCTGGTTTAAGAAATGATTATTCTGTAAGAGAAATGAATGAAATGAATAGTTTGAGAAATGCTGTGAAATGGGGATGGGAGGGTGGGTATCGCGCACAGGAAACCGACAAGCACCACAGGTGAGCGGGCTGCTTAAGTACCCCCCGGGCTCCTCCCATAAATTCAGGCCACCATACTGGCCTTCCTACTTATGGTTGGAGCCCTATGTCCGATATGTACATAGATAACACTTATAGTAAAGATAAGACTTACCATCGGAAATAGACCTGAAAGTGTGGACTTACCATATGAAATGGACCTGAAAGTGTGCCTTGGTCTAATGGCCGGTATGCCAAAATAAGGGGGCAAAAACATTCAGGTAGGGTTATAATTTTATTGGTTTTCAGTTATTTATTGAGCCAATTTGTAGAATGCCTGTGCCATCTCTGTTTGCGGATTGGGGATATACCGGGCGAAGCAGGCTGATTTCCACCTGCCTAGTCTTTTGATGATGTGGTCTGGAACCCCGTGGCGGGACGCCGCGGAGGCTGCTCCGATGCGGAAAGAGTGTCCGGAATACTGACTAGGGTTAAGGTGAAGATTGCGGAGAAGTATTCTTATGTGTTTCACAAACTGAGAGGCGCTTAAGGGTTTAACTGGGAATGGTAGAAGGGGACTGCTGTCTGGTTGCTCAGGCAGGAATGACAGGAGTCGGTTGAGTACAGCGACTGGACACCAGCTGTTGTTGGTTTTGTAGAGGTGAATGTTCACTGAGCCCGTTTGCTGGGTTTTAGAGACCTCGAGGTGCAGGATGAAGTGGTCTTGGTATCGAAGCAAGTGTCGTCTGCATAGTACTTGGTCTGTGGGTTTGTTAGAGGTGAATTCGCCAGGCCGCAAGAACCCATAGTAAGCTAAATATATGGCTGCTTGTAAGACCGTGCTGGGGAGCAGACCGAATGGTGAAGTAGCCAGAATAGTTGACATGTCCCTAAAGATGGGCCCCGTAATGGGCAAGTGCTTAGTGCTGATGACTGGTTGTTGTTTCTGAATTCCCCTTAGAATGGCTCGTATAGCGTGAGATGAGAACAGTGAAGATTTCGTGGGGTCTTCAAGCGCCATGAAATGTTGAATGCCGGCTAGGTATAGCCGGATGGTATTGTAGGATAAGGCCAGCTGCGTGTGGCAGTGTGCAGTGAAGGCCAGTGCCTGTTTGATATCTGTTGGTCCTTTACGGCAGGACGTGAGGAATTTATTAAAGGCCTTCCAAGCTGTCTGGTAGGCTTTGAGTGTGTTGTGGGAGAGGGAATGATTTATGAGTTGCGTAGCTCCGTGTAGATGTTGAACTAGTCCAGGGTCAGTTGTGACCAGACAGGGATAGGGGCCGACATTGGATCGGCATCGGGAACCTGTTTGAAAAAGGAGGGATAATTGAAACGTGACAGTGCGTCAGCTGCTGAGTTGTATCTGCCGGGAATAAATTCACAGTGTATATTGAACTGATGCTGTAAAGACAGTTGTACCAACCTGCGCAGGAAGGACATGACTGCTAGGGACTTGGACCTGCCTCTGTTGATGATGTCTGCCGTGGCCTGGTTGTCGGTGGTGAAGACTACGGTTTGTCCTGTCCAGTGGTGGCCCCAGAGTTGTGCGGCTGCCACTATGGGATAAAGCTCAAAGATGGCAGATGTTTGGGAAAAGCCGGGTATCAACAGTATCTGTTGAGGCCAGGGTCCTGAAAACCAATGATGGCCAAAAATTGCCGCGAAAACTGTGGAGGCTGCAGCGTCCGTCACCACCTGGGGTGAATGGACCGAAACCATAGGTATAAATAGAGATATGCCATTCCAGGCGGACAAGAATTCCTCCCACATAGATAGGTCCGCTATAGCTGCGGAGTCTAGATTCAAAATCTGATCAGGGTCTTGAGTTTCTGACAGAAATCTAAGCAGGCGTGATACAAATGTGCGGCCTTGTGGGATAATTCGCATAGCGAAGTTGAGCATACCCAGGAGAGACTGCAACTGTTTTTTGGTACAGCCCTTGGTGTGTGTAAACTCGTGAAGGACTGCCCTAATGCGTGTTAGTTTGTCGGGGGGGAGACTGGCTTGCATCGCGGAGGTATCCAAGCTGACCCCGAGAAAGGTGATGATGTTTGCTGGGCCATCGACTTTGTGCTCGGCGATAGGAACATTGAGGTTTCCAAAAATTACTCTAAGTTTGTCGAGATCTCCTGGGGGCTTGCTGGGCGGTTCTATCAGTAGGAAGTCATCCAGATAATGGATGACTTCATGGCATTGACCCTTGTGTAATAGTATCCAAACGAGGGACTGAGCGAACGTGTCGAAGAGCCACGGGCTACTCTTCGAACCGAAGGTGAGTTTTGTAGCAAAATAATATGCTTCCTTCCATTTGATGCCATGCCAGCACCAAAGGGATGGGTGGATGGGCAGGAGCTTGAAAGCATCCGAGATGTCGGCTTTGGAGAGCCAGGCGCCTGTGCCTGCTTTGATGATCGCTTGTATTTCCATGTCAACGGAGGAATATTTTAGGGAAAACTCTTCGGAGGGGATCAGGGAATTGAGACTGGGTATGTGGGAAGAATGAGGCGCAGACAGGTCGTACACCAAACGCAATTTATTTGAGAACTTGCCCTTGACAAGCCCAATAGGGCTGACTCTCCATGTGCTGAAAGGGGGGCAAGTGAAAGGGCCTATTACGTAGTCTCGATCTACCTCTGCCTGTAAGAGCTGATCTATGGCTTGTTCGTCAATGGCTGCCGAACGAAGATTGGCACATTCGTGAGTACTGTGGGGTAGTGAAATGAGGCCGGTGTGAAAGCCTGCTGTGAAGCCTTGGATAAGGTAGGTGGCCAGGGAAGGGGTGGGATGTGAAGTGAGATACAGTCCTAACCATAAGAGGTTGATCCGGCTTAGTCATGCTCTCTTGTGTTGCTTGATTTCACACAAATTCCTAGGGTGTGCTCTTTGGCATAAGGTGCAGATGTGAAGTAGACGGCACTGGCTGAAGTTGCAGGACCCATAGTTAAAGTTGTTACAGATGGCTGCCCCTCCCACGGTTCGGACTGGGCGTCCGAGTTTGTCCACCTGAGGCGTTGGTTCAGGGATCGACTGACCCTGTACTGTACCTGAGGTAGAGGGAAACTCGAAGGGCCGTCTGATCGCCGCATTGGCGCACCAGGTGGCAGTGTGGGTGGAAGACTGGCAAATCGCACACAGAGGTGAGCGTAAGCCGGCAAAGTGGCGGCAGAAGAGCTCTGTGTCCATGAGACTCCAATCTGTCGTAGTCTGGAATTGTATGAGTCTGGCGGCGGCCTTAGCTGAAAAGGAACGATGATAATCGTAAAAGGCAAAACCTCCATACTTGTGGCCCAAGTCTACCACAGTATGGAGATACAAGTCCAGCTCTTCCCGCCTGCTAGGGGTGGCTGAGCACAGGACATCTCTGAGCATGCCAAAGGCCAGGGTAAATTCTGGGACTGATAGCTTGCGGTTCAATCTGGGGTCTTTGGCTTTAAGGACCACCGATATGTCGCCCCAGGAGTAGGCCTTATTTTCTGCCAAATCATGCACGGAAATAAGGAGAGAGGCCAGGTTGACGTCCTTGCCGTCCAAAATGTCCTTCCTGATACTGGTTGGGACCAGATGGGAGGGGTAGACAATGGGGCTCGAGCCTGAGGTACCTGCAGGAAGAGGTGTCAAGGTTTGAGTTGCAGTTGGGTCGGGGACAGCCGTGGCCGGTCGGGCCTCCAAAAGTGCAACCCTGGTCTGGACGTCTGCAACTGAGGTGGATAGAGATGACACCATCGTGTGTAATTGCGAGATGGCCGATGATATCGACTGGAGGGATGCCTGTTGGGTACTGGGTCCTGCTGCTGGTGGGGGAAAGAGGAGTTTGAAGAGCTCGCCTTTCCTCGCTGTGGCGGGGAAGGGGACACCTCTGCGTCTGAGCTCTGCCGTCAGTTTGGGGATAGTCCATCCCCTGAGGGACTGCACGCTGCCGCTCTCTGAGAGCGGAGAAGGTGACAGAGGGGCGGTGAATTCTTCGCTGCCGGCCTGGGACATGGTTGCTCTGGTGAGGATCTCTTGAGCTTTATTTCCTGGTTGACTGTGACCTGGGGGGATATCGTCCAACCTGGTGCAGGGTGGACCTACTGAACCTTGACTGACCTGAGGAAAATGAAAAGGTGATAATTCGTGAAGGGATTGCTAACTAACTTGAAGCAATGATTTGTATGGTGCTTGCAATCTTGTGACAATGAAATGATTCGAAATGTTTGCCTTGATTATGAATGAACTCCATGACAGAGGTCCGGCCTGGTCGTGTCATGATTTATTCGACCGTGAACCGGGCTCTGGAGCATGTATTGAAATGAGGCAACTGAAAACATTGGTGCACCCGGGACGAATCGGTGCCTGTTTGATGCATCTGGATTCGAATCGGAGCGCAGTATGAAATGAAATGAGAGAAATTATTATTTTGACCGAGGCTCGAATTGGTCGTGCCGTGTTTGCGACTGGCAACTAACCGAGCTCTGGTATAGGTATGAAATGCGATCGGAACAGCGGGGCATTCCGTGACGAATCGGTGCATGTCAGATGCGACTGGTTTCGAAACGGTGATGCGTTGTGGGAGTGAAATGGTAGTAATTGTATGACAGAGATATGGATCAATCGCCCGATATCTGCGACTAGCTATGATCCGGACTCTGGAGCATGTATCAGAAATGAGGCCGAGCCCTGGGGCACGCCGTAATGAATCGGTGCATCGAAGATGCGACTGGATTCGAAACGGAGCGCGGTAAGTGAGGATGTAACATATCGTTTACCATGACGGGGGCTCGAATCGGTCGTGCTGTTGTAGCGACTGACTACGAATCGGACTCCGGAGCATGTACTGAAATGTGGCCAATCCTGGGCACGCCGAGACGAATCGGTGCATTTCCATGCGACTGATTTCATGTCGGAACGTGATACGTGGAAATGAAATGATAACCATGACAGAGGTACGAATGACTGATAATAACGTAACTCTGGAGCATGTATAGAAATGAGGCCAATCCTGGGGCACGCCGAGACGAATCGGTGCATTTCCATGCGACTGAATTCATGTCGGAACGTGATACGTGGAAATGAAATGATAACCATGACAGAGGTACGAATGACTGGTAATAACGTAACTCTGGAGCATGTATAGAAATGAGGCCAATCCTGGGGCACGCCGAGACGAATCGGTGCATTTCCATGCGACTGAATTCATGTCGGAACGTGATACGTGGAAATGAAATGATAACCATGACAGAGGTACAAATGACTGACAATAACGTAACTCTGGAGCATGTATAGAAATGAGGCCGTAATAACTGGGGCACACCGGAACGAATCGGCGCATCTTTTGGTGCGACTGGATTCGAATCGGAGCGCGGTAGGTGACTGAAATGAGAAATGATTTGAAATGTCAGAAATGAGTTTAGAAATGTTTCAGAAATGAGAAATGATTGGTATCGAACTGACTTGATCCGATACATTGCAAATTGCGACTCGCTATGGCTGTCTACCGACGCATATATATATATTTTTTTTTTTTAAATACCGACATGCTAGAAATGAAGCGACGTCTGCGTCGCGGTGCTGTCGAAATGGTAACATGTCGAAAGTACGAGCGATATACATTGCAGTTTGTGAAATGCGAGTGAAACGAAAATTTGAAATCACGGTTTAGTGACATGATATGAAAACGAAAAGTCCGACGGGACCTTACCTGCGACAGCCAAGCCAGACGCGTGGTACAAACTACGAACGAAAAACGCGGACTTCGAAAGTTTTGAGTACGGAATATCGAATACGGGAACTTGCGAGGCAAGAACTTGCGGACGCTGGTGTATCGAATAGTCGGCCTAGTGACGTATATCGCGCACAGGAAACCGACAAGCACCACAGGTGAGCGGGCTGCTTAAGTACCCCCCGGGCTCCTCCCATAAATTCAGGCCACCATACTGGCCTTCCTACTTATATTAAATGCTGTTTTAAATGAAAAATATAATGTTGCCAATGTGGGATATTTAGTGTTGGAAAAAGTTCTGGGATATGCTGTCTTCAAATAAGGGGTATTAAAGGATCACTAAAGATATATATATATATATATATATATATATATATATATATATATATATATATATTATTTTTTTTTTTAAATAACAAAAATGTTATACTTACCTCCACTGTGCAGCTCGTTTTGCACAGAGTGGCCCCGATCCTGGTCTTCTGGGGTCCCTCGGCAGCTGTCTCGGTTCCCCCCCGCAAGGACTCAACACCTTCATGTGAGCTCCCTCGCATGGTGTTGAGTGCTTGCGAGCGCACTGCCGTGATACAGCCGGCTGCCATAGCCGATCACTATATCACTCGGCCCCGCCCCCTGGCGCGCCACGTCATTGGATGTGATTGACAGCAGCGCAAGCCAATGGCTGCGGTGCTTTCAATTCATCCACTCTAGCCAATCAATGGTCAGGCTGAGGGGCAAAGAGGATGTTGGGGGCAAGCGTGGGACTTTCGAGGGGTCAGGTAAGTAAAACGAGGGGGCAGGGGGAGGAGGGGCGGTATTGTCGGATGTTTTTTCCCCCTAATGCATAGAATGCATTAAAATGAAAAACCTTTTACCTTTACGGCCCCTTTTAATTACAATTCAAGGTCTGATCAGTAAAATTGTCTTTCAACAGAAGATCAGATCTCATGTTTATGCTTTGACTCAGATCACAATATACTGTATATGTAGTCATTTTGGGGTTGATTTACTAAAACTGGGTGTGCAATATCTGGTGAAGCCTAATTGAATAAACTGAAGTTAGAGGCTGATTGGCAACCATGCACATCTTCACCAGATTTTAAACTCTCTAGTTTTAGTAAATCAACCCCTTTATGTCTATCAAACAATGTACAATTTCCAAAGCATTTTAGAAATTTTATTGTCAATTTTCAGTGTGTCTTCTAAATCAGGTGTCCCCATCAAAGTGCTCTCTTACATCAAATGTCCCCATCAGAGTGCCTCCATCTCTTTTAGAACCAAAGAGGCAGAGGGCAAAAGCAGGCTCCAGGTCTGCACAAAGGAAGTTCCACTTCCATCCTCCTGTGATGCTGGACGCAGCACATGCTTGTGGTATCATTGGTTGTTAGGGCGCCAACAGTCCTAACAACAACCAATTACTACAGAGAAAGGGTGGAACCTGTGCTGGGGACTGGCTGGTGGTCCAGATAAAACTGTCTGGGTTTGGACCACAATCCACTACTTAGTGATGTCTGGTATAAATATTCACCCTGTGCCGTCAAGTATCAAACTAATTATTTTGTTTTAGGTTAATAGTGTTAATAGGCCACTCTGAGTTTTTAGTACATTTCTTAGAAGGATGCAAAGGTGCAGATGACACCAGTCCTTAGTCCATTGGCGCTCCAATGGAAATTGCACACTCTCTTACAGCTATGGTTGGGGAATAGGGGAGATCTTTTTTCTAGAGGCTGAGGAGACCCTTAAAGATCTGCTGAGGAAATCAACTCTTCTCCACTCCATCCAAAAAATAGCCCTGCTTAAAGTGGTTGTAAACCCTTTACAACCACTTTTTACTACAGGCAAGCCTATAATTAGGCTTACCTGTAGCTACAGTGGATATCTCCTAAATCTGCACTGTTTAGGAGATATCCCTATATTTGCATGTGCCAACGTCATCGGCACATTCCCACTTAAGCAAACTGAAGCAATGGCACGTACGTGCCGTTGCTTCCGTTAGACTGTGCCGTTACCGGCAGCTCCCGCGCGCGGCTCTTGCCAATCACAATGCCGAAGCTGCGATACCCTGAGTAATGTTTTCACATCCAAAAACGTTTCCAAAAACACAAAGTGAAAGGAAATCCCTCCAAATTGAGGGATTTGCTGGTTGTCACCAGGGTCACTAGAACTAGTGTCTCCATTGGAAGACTTCCCCTTTATTACTGTCCTGGGGACAACCCAAAATTTAGGATTTTCTTTCACGCTCAATGATATTGGTAAACATGACAAATAATGAGGGTGAGTCTCAGCACGGGTTCTTATCCCTCTCCATTCTATCCAAAATACTTTAAAAACATCTATTAATGATGCCTAAATTATTTTATAATGCATGTGATATACTATAATAAAATGTTGTTATTCATGTTGTGTTGAAAATAATAGATACTGTGTATGTACAGTGCATCCGGAAAGTGGTCACATCGCTTCACTTTTTCCACATTTTGTGATGTTACAGCCTTATTTCAAAATGGATTAAATTCATTAGTTTCCTCAACAATCTACAAACAATACCCCATAATGACAAGGTGAAAGTTGGTTTGAAATCTTTGGAAATTTATTAAAAAGAAAAAAAAAGCGAAAAAAAATCACATGTGCATAAGTATTCACAGCCTTCGCCATAACACTCAAAATTTAGCTCAGGTGTATCCTGTTTCCACTGATCATCCTTGAGATGTTTCTACATCTTGATTGGAGTCCACCTGTGGTAAATTCAGTTGATTGGACATGATTTGGAAAGGTACACACCTGTCTATATAAGGTCCCATAGGTAGCAGTGCACGTCAGAGCACAAACCAAGCCATGAAGTCCAAGGCATTGTCTGTAGACCTCCAAATCAGGATTGTATCGAGGCACAGATCTGGGGAAGGGTACAGAAAAATTTCTGCAGCATTGAAGGTCCCAATGAGCACAGTGGCCTCCATCATCTGTAAATGGAAGAAGTTTGGAACCACCAGGACTCTTCCTAGAGCGGGCTGCCCGGCCAAACTGAGCGATTGGAGGAGAAGGGCCTTAGGGAGGTGACCAAGAACCCGATGGTAACTCTGACAGAGCTCCAGTGTTTCTCTGTGGTCAGAGGAGAACGTTCCAGAAGAACAACCATCTCTGCGGCACTCCACCAATCAGGCCCATATGGTAGAGTGGCCAGACGAAAGCCACTCCTCAGTAAAAAAGTCACATGACAGCCCACCTGGTGTTTGCCAAAAGGCACCTGAAGGACTCTCAGACCATGAGAAACAAAATTTTCTGGTCTGATGAAACAAAGATTTGGCCTGAATAGCAAGCGTCATGTCTGGAGAAAACTGGGCACCGCTCATCACCTGGCCAATACCATCCCTATAGTGAAGCATGGTATTGGCAGCATTATGCTGTGGGGATGTTTTTCAGCGGCAGGAACTGGGAGACTAGTCAGGATTGAGGGAAAGATAAATGCAGTAATGTACAGAGACATCCTTGATAAAAATCTGCTCCAGTTCAGAGCGCTCTGGACCTCAGACTGGGTCAAAGGTTCATCTTCCAACAGGACAAGACCCTAAGCACACAGCCAAGATAACAAAGGAGGGGCTATGGGACAGCTCGGTGAATGTCCTTAAGTGGCCCAGCCAGAGCCCAGACTTGAACCCGATTGAACATCTCTTGAGAGATCTGAAAATGGCTGTGCACCAACGCTCCCCATCCAACTTGTGATGGAACTTGAGAGGTCCTAAAAAGAAGAATGGGAGAAACTGCCCAAAAATAGCTGTGCCAAGCTTGTAGCATCATACTCAAAAAGGCTTGAGGCTGTAATTGGTGCCAAAGGTGCTACAACAAAGTATTGAGCAAAGGCTGTGAATACTTACAGTATGTACATAGGATTTTTTTCCCGTTTTTTTTTATTTATAATAAATTTGCAAAGATTTCAAAACAAATTTCTTTCACGTTGTCATTATGGGGTATTGTTTGTAGAATTTTGAGGAAAATAATGAATTTAATCCATTTTGGAATAAGGCTGTAACATAACAAAATGTGGAAAAAGTGAAGCACTGTAAATACTTTCCGGATGTAATATATATGTGTGTGTATGTATGTATGTATATATATATATATATATATATATAAAGGGCTGTTACTGATTAAAATTTTCGTGTTCGATTAATCTTTTTTTTTTTTTTAATCGATCGACTAATTTCGATTAATTATAACGCACATACAGATCCTACTACTTTTAGCTGATCTCCTTGCATTGCAACTCTGCATTAGTCAGCGGTAAATGTGGTATACGCTATATACAATCACCCAACACTAGTTAGTTTCGACAATCCATGACTTAACTTCACAGCTCACACTTTTTTATTAAACTTTAAGAAAAACGTAGAAAGTTAGTTTAACTCTACTCTCTACTCTACAAAAAATAATTCTAAAAAAATAATATTTTGTCCCTGTTTTGGGAGCTTTCCCTTTACTAAAAGAAGTGTGGGGGGAAATCTTCCCAATGTCCACTCAGCCACCAATAAAAACCGGACAGAGGCTGATGGTATTTTGAGTCCATAAACTAGCCAGCCACCACACCTTCAGAACAGTATCCACCACCCCAGCAAGGAATTTGTACTTAACAATGCAATGATTATCAACTGAAACATAAAACTGTGTTTAGCTGACGCACATCTTTCTTTAAAATATGTGCAAGTTGCCACCTTAAGGTAATTTAACCATAAAGCCTCATACACACGATAGGACTTTGTACAAACTTTCCCTTGGATTTTTGTACAAAGGGCATTGGCCATAAGTTTGTATTGCATACACACGGCAGAACTTTTTCAGCCAACTTTCACCAAATCACGTGGTTTTTCGGCTCTTTACCACCACCCTTTAGTCAACTGTATTGTTGTCTGATATTGTGTCAATCTCGCCACTTTTATCGGCGAGATTTACACCTTGCGAGCCGGGTTCACACTGGTGCAGGGATCCGACTTGGATCCCCACCAATGCCAGGCACTGTGTTTGGTATGAATCTTGAGGGGTTCCCCTCCAGGGGCATACCAGGCCCTTAGGCCCAGGCAGCCTGGTGAGGAAAGGGGGTGGGGACGAGCGAGCGCCCCCTCCCCTCCTGAACCGTACCAGGCCACGTGCCCTCAACATGAGGGGGTGGGTGCTTTAGGGGAGGGGCCCTGCAATAAAAAAAACACACACTACACAGGTTTTTATAGTAATTTACTAGACAGCTCAGGGGGTCTTCTTCCGACTTCGGGGGGTCTTCTTCCGACTTTGCCGCTCTCCCCGGCCTCTTCTCCCAGTGTCTGGTTCTTTTCCCGCTCTCCGGCCTCTTCTCCCGGTGTTGGACCTCTTCTCCCGGTGTCCGATTCTTCTGCCGGCTCCTCCGCTATCTTCTGCCGCTCTTTTGCTAGCGGTGGCCCGGACTTCTGCGTTGTCTTTTTCCCTCTTCTCTTCTTCCGATGTTGACACAACGCTCTCCCCCGCTGTAATGCTGTCTGAGCGCTCTGCAATGACTTATATAGGCGGTGACCCCGCACCCTTATGACGCCACAGTCCCGGGGCATGCTGGGACTGTAACGTCATAAGGAGGCGTGGTCATGTCATCCTATGACCACGCCCCCTTATGACGTCACAGTCCCAGCATGCCCCGGGACTGTGATGTCATACGGGGGCGGGGTCACCGCCTATATAAGTCATTGTGGAGTGCTCAGACAGCATTACAGCGGGAGAGAGCGTCGTGTCAAGTTCAACATCGCCGGAGAGAGCAGAGAAGAACCGGACACCGGGAAAAGAGGCCTGAGAGACCCCCAAAATCGAAAGAAAACCCACAAAGTCAGAAGAAGACCCTGGAGCTGCCTAATAAATTACTTTAAAACCTGTGTAGTGTGTTTTTTTTATTGACACTTCTTTTCCCTAGGTGAATGGGTAGGGGGTACGATGTACTCCATACTCATTCACATAGGGTGGGGGGCCGGGATCTGGGGGCCCCCTTAATAAAAGGGGATTCCGATAAGCCCCTCGCCCGCAGACCCCGACAACCAACGGCCAGGGTTGTCGGGAAGAGGCCCTTGTCCTCATCAACATGGGGACAAGGTGCTTTGGGGCGGGGGGGCAGGGCGCCCCCTTCCCCCAAAGCACCCACCCCCCATGTTGAGGGCATGCGGCCTGGTTCAGGAGGGGGGGGGGGCGCTCGCTCGTCCCCACCTCCTTTCCTGACCGGCCGAGCTGCGTACTCGGATAAGGGTCTGGTATGGATTTTGGGGGCTCCCCACACCGTTTTTTCGGCGTAGGGGGTTCCCCTTAAAATCCATACCAGACCGAAGGGCCTGGTATTGCCCCAGAGGGGAATTCCCTCTCGTGCCACCGCAGTAGGAAAATGTGTTTTTCCTATTGCAGCCAGCGCGAGATGTACAGTACCCTGTCGCCGAGAACCATATTCTTGCGGCTGCATACTGTAGTTTGTACAAAAGTCCGATGGTTTTGTGTACACACGATCGGACTTTGCTCCATCAGACTTTTGTTGCCGGAAAGCTTGTGCGTTCGCACAGCCAACAAAAGTCCGATGGAAACAGAAACAGTTTGTCCAATGGGGCGTACACATGGTCGGATGTTGCTCCAAAACAGCTAATTTGCATGTTTGTTGTCAAAAAGTCCGATCGTCTGTACGGGCCTTAATACTTTTTTGCTTGCCATAGCAGTAATAATTTTGAGCAGTGTTAACCTCCGTTTTATTACCTCGCTTTCTTAAAATGTAAAATACAGATTTATGCAATACTATGTAAGCCTTTTTTGATTAAAAAAAATGAAAATATGTATATGACTCCTCCCCCCCTCCCTTCGTTAGCAAACGGAGGCACTTGGGGAAGGGGGGAGGAGTCCGGTGACGTCGATGTCTGTGACGTCACCGGATCTCCGACGGAACTCCCTGGCCGGCGGAGAGGTGAGTACCGATCAAAAGAATTTAAATTAATTAATTGAGGAATTAATCGTTAATTTCCGCAGCCCTAATATATATATATATATATATATATATATATATATATATATATATACGGTATATATATATAGCGTATACTGTATACGATATATGCCTGCTTGAGTCTCAGTTTTACAAGTGCAGAAAGCTTTCTAATGTTTTGTTCTTGCTTGTTGATTTGTCTAGCTCTCCTACATCCAGCTGCAACTCTCAAGGTCTTCAAATACTTGAAGATGTCAAGGTATTACCACCATGATCCAAGGATCTATTACGTAACTTCCACATACCTAATTTAAAATTTAGTAATCACTAAATGTTTTGACTAATCTGAGCTGTTGAAGGATGAAATGTAATTGGGGTGTTGCTTCTATTTGCTTATTTTCATTTGGGATATTTCCACTAACTTCCTGTCCCGGTGAAAACCTGTTGGTGTGCCAACGCCTTCCCAGAAGGGGGGAAGTGGTGGAAAACATTTTTACTGCTGGAAAGGGTGTAAAAAAAAAAAATTAAGTTCAATGGTCAACATGACAAAGGCAACATGGATTATATGTGTATGATAAACCATTTGTCAGTTATATCTTTGTGATAAAATGCTGTGTGTATGGTCATAGTAAAGTAGGAATATATGAGTATATTTATTTTATACAATCTCTCTGTGCCAGCAATGTGTGATAAGATAGTTTGTATTTTTCAGGAATATTATGGTAAATACTTGAAGAGCTCAAAAGATTTGAAAACCAATGCATGTGTAACCCCAGCAAAGCCAATTCCCAAATATATCCTGGATGCCCTGAAAGAGGTTCACAGTGAAGTTTCTTCTCGGTATGGAATTTATATCATTAGGGAAATTAATAATTATATTTTTTACACTATTTGTGATCCTTTGGTAAGATGGTACTCTACTACTAGGGACTTTGGTGGTGGACTCTGCATTCTCCATTCTGTAATTGGGTGTGATCACTACTGTAGTGGAAAATAAACTGCCTATATTGTCTTTTCAGAGAGGACTCATATATTTGAACTCTATTCCCAATCTAATGTCAGGTTACACATTTCCAGGAGAGTTATGTGATTTGGTTGAGGTTTCTGTTTTTTTTTTTATTGTGCTGTGTTAGGTACTATGGCTGTGGACTTGTGGTACCAGAATGTCTAGAGAACTGCAGTATCCTGGATCTGGGCAGTGGAAGTGGAAGGGACTGTTACATGCTGAGTAAGCTGGTTGGACAGAAGGGCTACATCACTGGAGTGGACATGACTGATGAACAGGTGATCATTACCACAGGGAAACATTTCAAACTTCATGGGTTTGGTGGTCAAGAGATCTTGTTCCTTAAACTGTACTCGTTTTTGCAAGTATCTAAGCATCTTTAACAATAATTGGTCAGTTTTCAACCTTATCCTCTCTTTATCTTCTACTAAGTATGTCACAGAGGTAAAGTGGTTGTATACCCAGTGGAGTGACTAGCCTCAGGCAATACATAGTTGTACCACAGTTGTACCTATTTATCTGCAGTCACCTCTTCTCTACAGCCTCCTAAAGCACACTTTTTACACAGCATTTCTGAGCTTGCAGAGACAGAGGGCGAGGAACTGATGTCACACACTGCACAGCACAGATTGGAGAGCTGAGTAGAATCTGAGCCCAACCTGATTGGAGAGAAAGGTCCCCCCCCCCACATGCTCTCATAGGGAAACATGCACAGCTGGGGCTGTGAGCTGGTGCTGTCTCCCAGGATTGCTTGGTGTCAGGATAAATAAACAGAAGTGACTCATGCAGATAGTGAAGAGAGGAGAGAAAAGATAGAAATCACAGTGAGTGCTTTGGAGTGAGGCAAGTACACATTATAGAAGGATATGCTTTGTTCATGTTTCATTTCAGAGGTTTTCAACCACTTTAATGTTTGCTTTTGAAGCACATAGATGTTCCTTATCAATTAATTTGGAATCCCTATTTTACCAGATTTTTGCAAACTATGCTCTAATGCATTCAGAAAATCCTTTGTATTTTCTCAATGAATGCAAAGCATCTCAGATTGGATGAGGTGGAGACAGTGATGTCACTGCCTCACCTCTCCACTTTGTACAGTCAGAGAGAGCTTTGCATTCATAGAGAAGATACAAAGTGTTATTTGAATGGCACCAGTGCCAAGTGACCAACCTTCTATATTTACTAAGCAGCAGGTCAGCTGATTGACACGGGTCCCAGAAGGTAGTGGCTGCTATAGTGATTTCCGGCCCTCACAGGAATTGGGCAGGTACGGCACATACCTAGAATCCAGCTTTACATTTATTGTTTACCGCATCTGGAGTTCTCCTTCAAATGTAAGATGGGAGTGGAAGATCAGGGGGATGGGGGGGCATCATACATATCATACATATAGTTATGTGTCCCAAATATTTTTTGTTGCATTTGTTCATATGAGATTTACTGTCTATATAAATAACAGATGTGCAGAGTCATTAGTACTGTATGACTAATGTCTGAAGTGATTTTTAAAGTGATACTAAATAGATAAGTGTTAAGCCCCGTACACACGGGCCAAATGTCGGGATTGTAAACTTTTTGGTTTTTTTTCAAATAATAAACATGTCATACCTACCTATCTATATATAAACCTTGTGCTTGGTTCTATTAACTCTAATTCCCCGTACACACGGTCGGATTTTCTGACCGAAAATGTGTGATTGGACCTTGTTGTCGGAAATTCCGATCGTGTGTACACAAATCCGACTGACAAAGTGCTACGCATGCTCAGAATAAATAAAGGGATGAAAGCTATTGGCCACTGCCCCGTTTATAGTCCCGACGTACGTGTTTTACGTCACCGCGTTTAGAACGATCGGATTTTCCGACAACTTTGTGTGACCGTGTGTATGCAAGACAAGTTTGAGCCAACATCCGTCTGAAAAAATCCTAGGATTTTGTTGTCGGAATGTCCGAACAAAGTCCGACTGTGTGTACGGGGCATAAGACTGCTGCACCCTAACAAACCTGAATACCAGATCCAAAATAATATATAAAAAAATAGAAAAAGTGCACTGTCTCCTTAAATGACCATTAACTCAAAAAGTGAACTTCTACACATAAACATGTGATAAACACTATTTCATAACAAAAAAGCTCATCAAAGCTGTGCAAATTGGCAAATATACATTGTGAAAGTATCTTAAATCAAATTGCTGTATAATAAATAATGAAATGACTAAAAAACAATTTTATATATCGCTCTTAGGCCCGATTCACACCGATGTGACAATTGGAGCACTTGTCGCTTGAGAAGTCAGACCCCATTCTGTGCAATGGAACCATTCTAAACGGTACGACTTGAGGTTCCTGCACTACTTTTGGTACGACTTGCATTGACTTCTGTTAAAGAAGGAGGTCCGATTTCAAGGTCATGTGGAAGTCCCGGGTAGTGTGAACCCAGGCTTAGTCAAAAATCAATTATTAATCATATAAAGCCCATCCATGTGCATAAAAAAAAAGAAATAAAGAAAGTGCTCCAGTGGTCAAGGTGCTTGTAAATCAATGAGGTCTCTTACCGTACAGCAATGATCTCATACTGTAGAGGTCAATTGCACTTTCTCTGTATTGCTTAGAGGAGCTGACGTCCTCACCCTCAGATCTCTACACAGCTCAAAGACCCCATCGACCAGAATTAGCAGCGAAGTCCCTAACATGAAAATGAAAACCTCAGCCTGCATTCCATCAACAAACTCCGACAAGTCTGTCAGATAAACAACAATTCTTCTGCAGTGTCTTCTGAATTGTGGATCAGATCTGATTGAGGCACTACATAAGATCATAAAAATCACTAAATGTATATAGCCGAGATTAGGTAGGGAAGCTGAAGGCAGGATCAACCAGGTATACTTGACTCTACACAAAATGACTGCTTTAGTGACTTTGTGAGTATGCACACTCTGTTATGCAGTATAACATGTAATGAGAGTTTTTCATAGTCTGGCTTTAATGACAATTTAACACTATTTTTTTTATATGTACTAATTCTTTTATCATTATTTTAGGTGGAAGTTTCCAGAAAGTACATTGATTATCATATGAAAAAATTTGGCTACCAAGAGCCCAATATTAACTTTGTCAATGGCTACATTGAAGATCTTAAAAGTGCTGGCATAAAAGACCAAAGCTATGATATTATAATGTGAGTATGATTTACATTTATCTGCCATGTTATAGGGTTTGCACTCTTGATAAAATTATTGTATCCCTGTATCATTGTTTGTAGAAAACAACATCTGATGCAGAATTGGATATGGTGCTCATCGTTGTCTGAGTGTGTGATGGTTAGGTTAGGTTCACTGACCCTGTACCCAGATGTCCCTGGAAACTGTATGAAAATGTTGGCCAGTATAGTTTTATAATGAAAGTGGTCCTAACCCTGAACATTTTTTACCTTAATGCATTCTTTGCATTAAGGTAAAAATGTTTAGGCATCAGCATCCCTCCTCCCTCCTCCTTGCTGACTTTGCCATTGACTCCCAGTGCTGTCAATCAAAGCCAGTGATGAGGGAGCAGGGGGCGGGGCTGAGTCCCACTGTCTGTGTCAATGGATGCAGCAGGGGGGCTTGGACAGAGAGGAGGGGGCCCAGGCGCATCTGTGTTTCGTTAGATTAGGCGACCCATCAGAATTTGTAACGGAAATTACATTTCGTCGCTGTCATCTTGCTACACCCCGCACTCGTCCACAGTAAGGATACAGTGAGAAGGCGGCAAGCGAACATCTTGTTACACCCACCGGCGTCTTGCATTGTACACTTTTTAACAGTAAACAAAGCTTATATAGTGAAATAAAGGATTTTGAAATCCCTCAGGCTGTTTTGATGTTGATTTTTCAAAGCAGCGGTTTTCTGTCAGATTAGCAAACCTGTGAGATCAGCAGGCTTGCCGCTGCTTTTAAAATTCAACATCTAAACAGTCAGATGGATTTTAAAATACTGCATTTCACTATATAAGTTTTGTTTACTGTAAAAGATAAGTGTGAAATGCAAAACTTCAGTGGGTGTAACAAGATATAAAAAAAAAAAAAAGGTGTTCTTACGGGCCCTAAAGTACACCTCTCAGCGCCAGGAAAAGATGCTGTTCAAAAGTAGAGACAAAAATTGTTGATAAAAAATAAAGTTAACGTCCGATTTGCTAACACACAAAAGGCACGAAATCCAAATAGTAAAAAAGCAGCCGTTTAAAACCATAAATAAGTTATAATAAATAGTTTTATAAAATAATCAATAAATTAGACTATAATATCACACTAAAAACAGCGCTAATGTTGAGCTAAATTACACATGCATGTGGCCAACTTCACACGAAAGTCCTTTAAGAGTAGTGAGGAGTTTAAAAAGTGGTTCAGAAAGTGTTCATAGGTGATCATAAAACAGAGTCTCAGTGTGCACCTTCTACCGGTCAGTGCAATTCCACCATGTGAGAACACATTCCCCTCAGGGGGTTAAACTCACCAGAGCTAAGCAATAATAAGCCTCCAAGGAAAGAAACATCCAAGCCACAAGCTGCTGCCAACACCACCCGGGGTGATTCACAGATGATCAGGGCTACACGACGCCGGAAGTGACGTTTGCGCTCCACCGCAGCTTGATCCACAACAAGGATGTGGAATTCGCTCCTTGGGATGCTGAGCCGGCTGATTTCTGCTACGGTGAAGTGCACGTTTTAAACGCTTCCTTTGCTTTGTTGATTGCAGTGTTGCTGTACGTATTTCTATTGAGGGGGGTTTTATTTGTGTGATGTGATGGGTATGTATTCAATAAACAGGATTACGCTATGTGCCCTTTTCTTTTGTTATTGATTCATTTCTGAGCCCTGATCATCTGTGAATCCCCCGAAGTGGTGTTGGCAGCAGCTTGTGGCTTGGATGTTTCTTTCCTTGGAGGCTTATTATTGATTAGCTCTGGTGAGTTTAACCCCCTGAGGGGAGTGTGTTCTCACATGGTGGAATTGGACTGAACGGTGGAAGGTGCACACTGAGACTCTGTTTTATGATCACCTATGAACACTTTCTGAACCACTTTTTAAACTCCTCACTACTCTTAAAGGCGTTTCAGGTGTAACAAGATGTCCGCTTGCCGCCTCCTTACTGTATCCTTACTGTGGACGAGTGCGGGGTGTAGCAAAATGGCGGCGACGGAACGTCACTTCCGTTACAATTTCTGACGAAACACCAGCAGGGGACCCAAGAAGAGGAGGTTCACGGCCACTCTGTGCAATACCGTTGCACAGAGCAGGTAAGTGTAGACATGTTGTTTGTTGTTGTTTGGTTTTTTTTTCTCTATTTACCTTTACAATCGCTTTAAAGTGTCATTAAATCCAAAAATCATAGTCCAGTATTCCAGATAAAATTTAAGCTTCGTACACACGATCGGATTTTCGGCAGGGAATTGTGTGGTGACAGACTGTTTGCCTAAAATCCGACCGTTAGTACGCTCCTTCAGACAATTGTTGTCCAACTTTCGGCCAACAAATGTTGGATAGCAGGCTAGTAAATTTTAGGCGGGCAACGGTCTGTTGTCAGATTTTCGTATCGTCTGTACACAAGTCCGTCACACAAAAGTCCAAAGTACAAACACACATGCCCGGAATCAATGCTCACCAAACACGACATTAGCAGAAGGTGCCCAAAGGGTGGCGCTCAAGAGCCGAAATTTCACGTAGTACGTCACTACGTTTGTGTTTGTTGGCCAACAATTGTGTACCGTTAGTATGCAAGACAAGTTCCTGGCACACGCCCTTCGGACAAAAGTCTGACGCTCTGTTGGCCAACAATCCGATCGTGTTTACGAGGCTTTAGTTTGGGTTCACACCTAAGATGTATCCGTCACACAGCAGGGGTCCGTTGCATCCTGGTTCACCGTTTCAGGTCCGATTTCAGCCCGAATTTTGAGCTGAATTTGGACCTGAAACGGACCAAAAAAAGCACACTGGACCTGCTGCGGAGATATGTGAACTGGATCCATAGAGAGCCAGTCACATTCTCCTGCTTATTCGCATAGGTGTGAACCCAGCCTTAATAACAGTATGGCACTTGCTCTGGATCTCTACATTAAAGTAACATTTTCTCTGTGTGCTGCTTTCTTTGATGATGACATCGCAGAGCAGGCCAGAGCATTAGATTGACAGTGTCTCATCCACTGAACCTCTCTATCACCGCGGTGTACAACAGTTGGGTAGCATACGTGATCCACTGCAATGGTGCACTGTCCACTTCCCTTTACTTACACAGTGGAATAAGAGTCACATGATCACAGGAAATAAACGATCCAAAGGGTATTAATTCAATTATGTTTTGGCTGGTTTTACTATAGATCAGGGGTAGGCAACCTTTTGAGCATACTGTCCTGAAAAATATTTTCACTGAAATTGAGAGTGCCAGCTACATAAAAAATATCAACTTCACACTCCCAATCACAAAAAGGAATTTTTATAAAGCAAATGCTGTAAACAACTTGAATAGGTTTAGGCTTGCTTTGCTATTTGAAACTTTCGATCTTCAAACAGCAGTAGACAGGCATTGAGGAGGCAATGTAGCGCCTCCTCACCCCTTGACAGCCATACACATTATGCACAGTTGCAGTCCAGTCCCATTCACTTGAATGGGTTGCGCTCAGTGGGCAGTACCGGCCGCCAAGCACAACATGGGGTATAATTCCTGCCGCGGCATTTGTGTACAACCCCAGCCACCTCCTCAGCAACAAAAAGGGGAGCCGTTGAGGGGTGGAAAAAGGCAGCTTCACTGCAGGTTTTTACTGCCCCTCAATCGCAAGTGTAAAGAGGCCTAATAGTGGGAAATGAATATTGAGCTTTCAAAGATCAATGGTAAGTGGAAAAGTAAGTGGTAACTTAAAATAGAAGATAGTGCTGCGCTGTAATCAATATAAAAATACAATAGTGCATATAATGTGATAAACTAGACGAATCCCAAATAAAGTGACAGAGTGCAAAGGTACCAATACTGATAAATTAAAAAGAGGATTCCTGTAACAAGTCAACAACAGGCATTCCTGATTGCTGATGGACGTCTAATGGCATACAGTAAAGTGTAATAACATATAATGTCCTTTTTCTTCTTAGGTAAAAGCAATAATGGTCTCAAAAGATCACAAAAAGTCAATACACAAAAAAGCTGTATGCATGCGGAGTATTCTTTGTATATAGTGCAAACAAGCAAACGAAAGTGCTGGCATATAGGTGATAACCTTTGCTTATATAAAGTGCAGGATAAATGGTGACTTTTTATCTTCGGTGCAATACATAGTGTATACAATATAAAGTGCTGCTAAAAAAAACTGGTGATAACTCTCTTGAATAAAGTGCAGATGACTGGTGACTTCCTGTCTTTAGTGCGAGAAGTGATATATGGGTGTCCCCTTACCTTACTGCTGTAAGGTAACAGCATATAAGTGTATCTTTGAGGGTAACAGATGCGTTTCCTATGGATCTGGGTGTCCAGCGACCTCTCAATCTGGCGTTTCCGAATCTGCTGGTGTATGTCCGCCTATGCAACCAGTATCCCTCTTGCCAGATGTGGCTGGTTCAGTAGGCCTCGTTAATGGGCGTGGGGAGGTGTAAAAGGATGAACAGGGGGGATGCTCGATAGTGTAGTAGTTTTTAAAATTATTTATTGGAAACCGCAAACATAGTCAAAGTACTCATGTGTGTTCGTCAAAGTACTGACGTGTGTTCATCACGGTCACGTGACTTCATCAGGGGTCAGTGGTAACTTACTCTTGTTCCAGAAGAAATGTGCTACAAGGTAAGTACAGTAAGGTTAAAATTAATATGCCAGCCAAGGAGTTCTGCGAAATATACAGTTGGAAATAAAGTGTGAGGTGATAGCAGTCATCATAATAAAGTTCTCTCAGATCAGGCCCAAAATCCTTGCACCTTCACACCTCAGAATAGCCCAATTCCTGCCTCATCACACCTCAGATCACCCCAAATCCTGCACCATTACACCTCAAATCCTCAATCCCTGCATCATTACACCTTTAAATTACTGCAAATCCTGCACCTTCGTACCCTGCACCTTCAGCCCAATAATTCCTGCACCATCATACCTCAGATCACTCCAATTTCTGCAACATCACAGCTCAGATCACCCCAATTCCTGCACTTTTATACCTCAAATTACCCCCAATTCCTGTACTTTCACACCTCAGATCAGTCGCAATTCCTGTACCATTAGATCTCTGATCACTCCAATTCCTGCACATTCACATCTCAGATAAGTCCCAGTGCATGAACCTTCACATGTCAGATCAGCCACAATTTCTCCACCTTCACACCTCAGATCACCTCAATTTCTGCACCTTCACACCTCTCATCACCCCAGTTTCTGCACATTCATACCTCAGATCAGCCCAAATTCCAGCGCCTTCACACCTCAGATCAGTCCCCAATTCCTGCACCCTCACTAACTACTACTTTTAGAAAACACTAACTAGACAGAATCCCCCCCCTTTCATGGTCCCCATAGTCCCCCCTCCATCTTACATCAGGGTCCCTAGAGTCTCCCCCTTACATCAGGATTTCCAGAGTTTACCCTTACATCAGGGTTCACAGAGCCCCCTTTATATCAGGGTCCCCAGAGCCCCCCACCCCATACAACAGGGTCCACAGAGTCCCCATCCCCTTACATCAGGGTCCCCATAGTGCTCCCCCAATACATCAGGGTCCCCAAAGTCCCGCCATTATATCAGAGTCCCTGGAGTTACCCCTTACATTAGAATCTCCAGAGACTCCACACCCTTACTTTAGGATTCCCAGAGCCCCCCCCCTTTCATCAGGGTCCCCTCCTCCCTTACAGCAGGGTCCCCGTAGACCCACCACACTTGCTTCAGGGTCCCCAGAGTTCACCACCCCCTTACAACAACAAGGTCCCCAGAGTCCCCCCCCCACCATTATATCAGGGTCCCCAAAGTTCCCCCCTTACATTAAAATACCCAGAGACTGCACACCCTTACATCAGAGTCCCCAGAGCCCCCCCCCCCCCCCTTAAATCAGGGTCCCTATGGGCAGTGTTCATTTTGGCAGCAAATTTCGATTTAGTTTTAGTTTTAGTCTTAGGAATAAAATGGCATTTTAGTTTTAGTCCCATTTTAGTCTTCTGCAATTGTTTTAGATTATATTTAGTCGACTATAGGTATGCCTATATATCAAGAATAATGTACAAGTGAGTGTGAGAGATGACATCACTGAGGGGGCTAGGGAGGAGGTGGAATCTTTATGGGTAGAGCTCCAAAGGGATGAAGCTAAGGGGAAAATAATACTGGGAGTATGCTATAGGCCCCCAAACCTGAGGGAGGAAGTGGAGACGGATCTCCTATCACAAATTGGATTAGCAGCAAGGATGGGAAGTGTTATCGTAATGGGGGATTTTAATTATCCAGACATAGACTGGGTGGAGGGAACCGCGCATTCATTTAAGGCTCGCCAGTTCCTTAGTGTCTTGCAGGACAATTTAATGGGTCAGATGGTAGACGCACCAACTAGAAATAAAACATTACTAGATCTACTGATTACCAACAATACAGACCTGATAACAGATGTGGTAATACGGGGCAATTTAGGTAACAGCGATCACAGGTCAATTAGTTTCAGTATAAATCACACAAATAGGAAACATGAAGGGAACACAAAGACACTGAATTTCAAAAGAGCCAACTTCCCTAAACTACAAACTTTGCTAAAAGGCATAAATTGGGATAAAATATCAGGAACAAAGAATACGGAGGAGAGATGGGGTTGCTTTAAGAGCATATTAAATAAGGGCATTAGCCAATGTATCCCATTGGGTAATAAATTTAAAAGAGCGAACAAACATCCTGGATGGCTTAACTCCAATGTAAAAATGCATATAAAAGCAAAAGAGAAGGCCTTCAAAAAATACAAGGTTGAGGGAGCATTCAGAATTTATAAAGAATGCAATAAGAAATGTAAGGGTGCAATTAGGATGGCTAAGATAGAACATGAAAGACACATAGCGGAGGAGAGCAAAAAAATACCAAGAAATTCTTTAAGTATGTAAACAGTAAAAAAGGGAGGACAGACCATATTGGCCCCATAAAGAATGAGGAAGGACATCTGGTTACAAAGGATGGGGAGATGGCAAAGGTATTGAATTTATTCTTCTCCTCAGTCTTCACAAGTGAATCGGGGGGGGGCTTCAGTAGCCAAAACTGCAGTGTTTATCCTCATGACACATCACAGGAAGCACCTACATGGTTAACAGAGGACGGAATTAAAATTAGACTTGAGAAACTTAACATTAAAAAATCACCGGGACCAGATGGCTTGCATCCGAGGGTACTTAGGGAACTCAGTCAGGTGATTGCCAGACCGTTGTTCCTAATATTTACAGACAGTCTATTGACTGGAATGGTACCAGCTGATTGGAGAAAAGCCAAAGTAGCACCAATATTTAAAAAGGGCCCAAAAAACATCCCTGGGAATTACAGACCAGTTAACCTAACATCAATAGTATGTAAACTCTTGGAGGGGATGATAAGGGACTATATACAAGTTTTTAGTAATAAGAATGATTTCATTAGCAGTAATCAGCATGGATTCAGGAAGAATCGTTCTTGCCAAACCAATCTATTAACCTTCTATGAGGAGGTGAGTTGCCATCTAGATAAAGGAAGGCCCGTAGACGTGGTGTATCTGGATTTTGCAAAAGCATTTGACACAGTTCCCCATAAACGTTTACTGTACAAAATAAGGTGCGTTGGCATGGACCATAGGGTGAGTACATGGATTGAAAACTGGCTACAAGGGCGTGTTCAGAGGGTGGTGATAAATGGGGAGTACTCAGAATGGTCAGGGGTGGGTAGTGGGGTTCCCCAGGGTTCTGTGCTGGGACCAATCCTATTTAATTTGTTCATAAACGACCTGGAGGATGGGATAAAGAGTTCAATCTCTGTATTTGCAGACGATACTAAGCTAAGCAGGGCAATAACTTCTCTGCAGGATGTGGAAATCTTGCAAAAAGACCTGAACAAATTAATGGGGTGGGCGACTACATGGCAAATGAGGTTCAATGTAGAAAAATGTAAAATAGTGCATTTGAGTGGCAAAAATATGAATGCAATCTATACACTGGGGGGAGAACCTCTGGGGGAATCTAGGATGGAAAAGGACCTGGGGGTCCTAGTGGATGATAGGCTCAGCAATGGCATGCAATGCCAAGCTGCTGCTAATAAAGCAAACAGAATATTGGCATGCATTAAAAGGGGGATCAACTGCAGAGATAAAACGATAATTCTCCCGCTCTACAAGACTCTGGTCCGGCCGCACCTGGAGTATGCTGTCCAGTTCTGGGCACCAGTCCTCAGGAAGGACGTACTGGAAATGGAGCGAGTACAAAGAAGGGCAACAAAGCTAATAAAGGGTCTGGAGGATCTTCGTTATGAGGAAAGGTTGCGAGCACTGAACTTATTCTCTCTGGAGAAGAGACGCTTGAGAGGGGATATGATTTCAATTTATAAATACTGTACTGGTGACCCCACAATAGGGATAAAACTTTTTTGCAGAAGAGAGTTTAATAAGACTCGTGGCCACTCATTACAATTAGAAGAAAAGAGGTTTAACCTTAAACTACGTAGAGGGTTCTTTACTGTAAGAGCGGTAAGGATGTGGAATTCCCTTCCACAGGCGGTGGTCTCAGCGGGGAGCATTGATAGCTTCAAGAAACTATTAGATAATCACCTGAATGACCGCAATATACAGGGATATGTAATGTAATACTGACACATAATCACACACATAGGTTCGACTTGATGGACTTGTGTCTTTTTTCAACCTCACCTACTATGTAACTATGTAACTATGACTAAATCTCCAGGACATTTTAGTCGACTAAAATAGGTTAAATTGTAATGCATTATTTAAGCATTTCTTTACAATTTCCAAACTCATTATATACTGCTGGAGTGAAAAATCGAATATGTTATTATTTATGGTATTGAGGTATGAACATGCATGACCAGTGTTCATTTTGATGTCAAATTTCAATTTAGTTTTAGTCTTTTGACTAAAATGGCATTTTAGTTTTAGTCCCATTTTAGTCGTCTCAGTTGTTTTAGTCGACTAAAATGGTATTAAGTTAGTCGATTAAAATGTTTTAGTCGACAAAATCAACACTGCCTATAGGTCATCCACAATTACATTAGGGTCCCTAAAGTTCCCCCCTTACATTAGGGTCCCAGAGACACTCCACACTTACATCAGGGTTCCCAAAGCCCCCCCCCCCACATTAAATGAGGGGCCCCACATTTCCCCCCTCACATTAGGGTCCCAAGAGACCCTCCACATAAATCAGTGTCCCCAGAGTCTTTCCTACATTAAATCAGAGTCTTGAGTCCCCCCCACATTAAATCAGGGTCCCCAGCATTCCATCCCCACCTTACACCAGGGTCTGTTCCTTCTCAGTGCAGGACAGGTAGAAATTGGGTGGCGGGGCACTGGGACGGAGCAGGTCTGTGGGAGAAAGTTCTGTCGTCCTGCTCTGAATGCTGGGGCATGGAGGCAAGGTAAGCACGTCAGTGGTTGCAAAGACACTGGGTGATCAAAGCAACCAACCACTAGCGCTGAGAGCAATGGGCAGTGGCAGTGGGTGGATTCTGTGTTACAGCCTGGAAACACTGGATATTTCACCCACTGTACTTTCAGCAATAAGGAAAGTTGACAACCCGGCTCGCATGCTGTCATAAATGCAGACATGATCCATGTCTGTCACGCACACCAGGGGTGCCAACCCCTTCTATAGATTGTTTGTTTATTGTGGACTCTGCTAAAAGAGAATGAGATACAGTAAAACCTTGGATTGCGAACATAATTCGTTCCAGAAACATGCTTGTCATCCAAAGCACTTGTATATCAAAGCAAATTTCCCCATAGAAAATAATGGAAACTCAAATGATTTGTTCCACAACCATTTATTCATAGGTCCTTCAGTTTGTAGTCCATATAAAAAGATTTTAGCAATGTGACCAGGTTGTGTAACCAAAAAAAAGTGCATCCACAAATGGAAGCCTCCGCAAAGGGGATTAGAAGCAAAATCCAACAGGAGCTACAGGGTATAAAAGAGAAATGAGGCACCTATAAGTGTAATATGTTGCTAAATTTTGTACTTCATTAAATCTAACCACATTGCTACACTTAGATGTGCCTCTCTTCTCTTTTATACCCAGTTGTGACATAACACTATTGTATAGCAAGTCAAAATTTATTTAAACATTTTGCTTGTCTTGCAAAACGCTCTCAAACCAAGGTTTTACTGTAATTGCTGAATGTTTAGTCATTCTTTAAGCCTGTGCTGACAGATCTTATTATCTTATTATCAGTTGTAAACTAGATTTGAACACTGTCTGTCTGTTCTAACAAAGGGTTAAAGATCGTCTTTTACATAGTCTTACAGATGTATGTTTACTTTATGACAGATCCAACTGTGTCATAAACCTCTCTCCGGATAAGAAAGCTGTACTAAGAGAAGCTTATCGAGTGCTAAAGGTAATATAGTATGTGTGTAAATATTTAATAAAAATGATCAAAAAGCATTATATTTTTCTTTTATAGGAAACTGATGATGAAAAAAAGATGGTGTGATGAACATTTTATCAATTCTGTCGCACGACTAGGCGATGCCAGAAGCATGGGGACAGATCTGAAACAAATTTATTATACTGCTTTCAATTCTCCATCAGCTTTAATAAAATAGCTCTGAGGCAGAATGAACCTGCCCCTTACCACTTTTTATTTTTTTGTCTGTTTTGAGTAAAAATCTGTGGCATCTTGATGGAAATTTGTCTCATCTCCAGTGGTTAATCTGATGCAGAACTCTGCAAGTCTGTCACATTTAATTTACACAGCGCTTCATTATCACTTGTGTGGATGCAGAAATCTGACAGTTTCTTTTGCTCAACCCGTAGGCCGAAGAAAAAAAGAAAACTCTTATTTTATACCCAGCCTGATAACAAGCAGCCTGAAGCCCCGTTCACACTAGTGTGATTTCAGAGGTGACTGCTGTCGCACAGCATTGCACGGCAGTTATAATCACATTTTCCATGTTTTCGGAAAAGATACAGTTGCTTCTTTGGTGCTGTTACAGCACGAATTTGGCCCTAAAGACTTTGATGGAAAAGGCACTAAAACGGCATGCAAATGCGTTTTTAGTGCATTTTTGGCAGGGTTTTGTGTAGGTTGTTAGGGAGCCGGCCCTGCAGGCATCCTAACAATGAGTGACTCATTCCTGTCCTGCTCATTCAGTTGTCACTCAGCGATTCTGAAAAAAAACGGTGAGGGGGTTTCTCCATTACCCCTCCCTGGGAACGTATCTTGTCCCCAGGTTGATGACGACAAGGACCTCTTCTCCACAACCCTGGCCTGAGACTGACACTAAAAATTGGATCAAGTGGCAGCTGCACTAGTGTGAACCTAGCCCAAATGTGTTGCCAACTTGCTTAATAAATGTTCTTCTGTGTATTCTGCCTCTGCTGACCTTGTCTACTGCCACGGTGGTCCATTGGCTTCAAAACATTTTGAGTTACTGACTGGGAACAAAGATGCAAATGGGGAACTTTGAATTGACTGGGTGCTAACTAGGTTATGGTTGCTTACTCAAATTAATAAACCCAGAGAGTTAACATGTCAGACAAGCAACTAGCATTTCAAAAGGAGGGTGCAGTAGTTATGATTTTTTCTGCTACACTTTTATTGTTATTTTAACCAATACCAGGCCTTGGATTGGAATATGAGAAAGGCAGGAAAAGTTGAGGTAGGTGTATAATTTCACTTGCCTATACCTTTTAATCTGTTAGAAAACAGTTATTTTTATTATCAATGCATTTTGTTAGGGCTGAAATAATACAGGTTGGGGTAGGGTGTTTCAGAGGATGGGAAAGGCTTTGGAAAGGTCCTGGAGATGTGCCTGGGAGGAGATGAGAGAGCAGGGGGTCTTGGGAGGAGCAAAAAAGGACAGTTTTGATTTTGAGCTGAGTTTGGTGATTTAGCTGGGAGTAGAGTTGTGGGTGGCTTTGTATGTTGTTAATATTTTGAATCTTATTTATTGAGTGAGCTTCTTAGAAGCCAGTGGAGGGATTGGCAGAGAGAAGAGTGGAAGCCACAGAGCAGTAGGTATGGTGAAGAAGTCTGGCAGCAGTGTTTGTGATAGACTGAAGGGGAATAGCCTGTGTAGAGGTACCCCACTGAGGAAGGAGTTGCAATAGTGGAGTTGAGAGATAACAAGGGAGTGAATTATTTTGGCCCTTCTATTGTGGACGTTTCCAGTAATCTGAAATGAAGTAGTCTCGGTATGCTAAAAATAAACAGAAAAATTCCTCTCATTCTGGATAAAGAATATTCTACCTTGAGATAGTCTATCATATCCCAAACAGAGGGAATATTTCTCATTTTATTTGCAGTCCTCAATGACACAGCATTTAAAAGAACGTTGTGTTTTACAGGATGGTGGAGAGATGTACTTTAGTGATGTCTACTCTGACAAGCAAATTCCCAGTGAATTAAAGCAAAACAAAGTTCTATGGGGTAAGTGCACCATACCAATGGTGTATTCATGATTATATTGAAAAAATATGATTTCTGCACGATGAGCTATAAAATCTGGAATATTACCTGTAACGAAGCTATTTCATCAGTTCTCAGCCTAGCACCCTTGATTAATACATTAAAGCAGAACCCCAGCACACATGGAAAACACTGTACATAGAAGTATTGTCAAATGTATTATTTCTAAATTTTTCCTGTGTTTTACATGCTTCTTGTAGAGGGTAACACACCCATAAATTTACAGTAAGAGTCTCTTCCCTGCTTTCCTGACACTAGTAAAGTATTGCTGCCAACATACAGCTTTCTGGTACAGAGCATATTAATCTTAGGAAGCACAACCCAAGCAGGACTGGGCTCAGAAGGGCTCTTCAATCCAGACCCAACATCCTCAGGCTCACCCACCTGGCTGATTGATATAATCTTGACCTATGAGCACATCAATGCCATGGTGTACTAGGAAATTTAGTCTTGGCAGCAGGGTGACATATAAGAAGGAAAACTCTCCTACAGTTCAGCGTCTTTTAAAGATTACTGGACAGGAAAAGGAGCACTGGAGCTGTATTTTGAACTAGATTTTCAGACACTTTAGAAAAATGTAATATTGTGCTTTATCTGCTTTGCTTACTGAAGGGGTAAGTACATACTTACTGTAGTTCTTAACTGAAGTTTGATATTTAAAACATATTGATACAGTTGTTTCTATTAAACAGGATCTTCACCCTAGAAAGAACAAAATAAAAGTCAGCCGCTACAAATACTGTAGCTACTGACATATAATAAAAGGACACTTACCTGTCCACTGATGCAGTGCCATCCTCCCCAGGGCTGGTTCTTTGCTGGTCTTTGGGTCCCAGTTGCATGTTTACTGTGGGAAACTGGCTTTGACTCCTTATGGCTTCACAGCTTCCCATTGCGCATGCATGATCTGTGCTGCGCTTTGTGAATGGTCTGGGACCTGTGACGTGTCCCAGAAGACTGTGGGCAAAGAGGGGGTGGGGCTGAACTTCCCATTGGATTAACTAGGTGATCCGAGCACAAGTGGAAGCGGGTACCTATCAAAGCTAAGTACCCACTCCCAACAAAAAAATGATCATGTGCCAAATGTAGCAGAGGAGGGAATACATAAAGCAGAACTTCCCCCTTTAACTTGATCTTCCTTACATGTATATTTTAGATACATTTATAAAAGGTTATAGGTGTCGTTTGATTGTGATTTGGTTAATGCTTGGTTGTAAATGTTCCTGTGAGGCTAGGATCCCCATCCAATTAGTTGTTGACCTTTTGTTGTTCTTTTGTCATGTCAACCTCTAATCCATTTTCAGTTGTATACTATTTACCCAAAGACTCATAGCTTTATGTAATTCTCCTATAGACTAAGTCTTGAAAAATGTATTTATTTTATATCATTTTGGAAAAGGTATAAAAATTTGTATTGGCAGATTTGCAGTAAATGTTGTTTTCTTATTTTGGCATGTTAATACGAAAACATTTTGTTATACCTGCTTCATAAATGCAAACAATACTTGTTAGTCTTGGTAGAAATCTGTTCAGCTTTTTTTATTTTTATTTTTGGCTTTAGATACGCTTTAACAATGACGTTATAGATAATTAACCCATGTATTGACATGTCTCCTCTTGTTCTATCTTATTGTGGCCCATAGGCTGACACTAGTGGAAGACTTCTTTTTCTATCCAGTTGCAATAAAACAAATATTTGGCTATAAATGTACTGTACACTCTTTGTTAAACAGAGGAGGCTCACACAGTCTCCACTGTTATCACATTACTGTTGTATGTTGTCCTTCACCATTATCTACAAGAGTCTGCCCTTCACTAGCTTTCCTTATTTATTCCTTGAAGTGGAACATTTATTTTTACAACTGTGTGTATGCAGTGTTGTAGAAACATAGAAAAGTGATGGCAGAAGAAGACAGAGTAGTCCAAGTCTGCCCATTTTTTGTATTTTTTTTTTAATTTTTTGTTAACTTTTTTGTATAGATCTATGTTTATCCCAAGTATGTTTGAAGCCATTTACTGTTGACTGTGTCACTACCTCTGCTGGAAGTTTATTTATTTAGCATAAACTATCCTTTCAGCAAAATAATACTTTCTAAATTTAGTTTTGAACTTTCCTTCAGTTATTTTGAGGTCATGTCCCAGTGTTCTTGATTTTGGTTTCATATTGAAAAAACTGCCCTCCTGAACCTTATTCACCCTCTTGATGTTTTTAAAGGTTTCAATCATGTCTCCCCCTTCCCTTCTTTCCTCTAGACTGTACATTAGGTTCCTGAAGTCGCTCTCAATATGTTTTATCCCCCAGACCTTTTACCATTTTTGTTACCCGTCTCTGGACTCGTTCTATCGCATCATTAGCTTTCTGTACGTGAATGGCAGGGGAGCTCAGAGTATACACACTGCTTAAAGTGATTGTAAGGGCTGAAGTTCTTTTCTCTTCATGTATGAAGGTAAAAAACCTCCTGTGTGTTGCTCCCCCCACAGCCCCTCCCTTATACTCACCTGAGCCCCCTCTTGATCCAGCGTGGGTCTCTCTTACCTCATTGGCTGTGACACAACAGCGGAAACCATTGGCTCCTACTGCTGTCATTTACATCCAGTGAGCCAATAAGGAGAGAGCAGGGGGTGGGGCTGAGCCACGGCTCTATATGTCAAAAATATTGAAATAACCTAGACCAAAAAAAAAAAAAAGTATTCTTTCCCTTTAAACCCTTAAAAAAAACTGCAAAAAGGGAGAACTATTAGTGAGCAAACAGCCAAGTTGGCTGTTTCATGCTCTCACATTGCTCTCCCTTCAGAAACTGGTCTATTAATAATTAGGGACCCCAGGGCAGCATTGGTGCATGCTGAGCATACTTTAATAAATGCTTTATTTTGGGGAGAAGCAGTACACAAGTATAAAATTAACAAGCCAACATAGGATTCCTAATACAAATTACAAATCGGAGACACAATAAAGACAAGACACAGGGGCCCTAGAAGTTGGTGAAGCTAAAGTAGACATTTCAGTAACAGAAATCTCAGGTCCCAGTTTCCATATTTACATCCTGGGAACCAAGCAAGCAACCACTTTTTTTTTTTTTAATGCTTAAAAGAGTATATACCCAATCAAGGGGTAGGAAGAAATAGGAAAGAAAAATAGGGGGGGGGGGGGGATGCTGATCATCGATAAATGTTGTACTTTTGCCAGTGTAGTGGTTTGGGTTGTTTCTAACAGAACACAAAGGGAAGGGACTAAAGGTTGCCTTTTTTTGTCTTTATACAGGAGAATGTATTAGTGGTGCGCTCTGCTGGGAAGAACTTTATCAGATTGCAGAAGAAATTGGTTTCAGCCCCCCACGGCTAGTCACTTCCAGTTGCATCTCAGTGAATAACAAGGACCTGGAAGAAATTATTAGTGGGTCTGCTTAGTTTATTATATTACTTTGACATTGTGCATTGTGGAGCTGATTTTAAAGAGTATGTAAACCCAACATTTTATATCCCTGATATGTGTCTGCTGTACCATATACTTGTATGAAGAAGTATCCTTTTCTCTTTGTATTGCTTCCTTTCTGTGAAATCCCTGGTGTTCCTGCCAGTCTCTGCTTTCCTATTAAAAACTGAGCACACCAAGCAGGAGAACAAAGGGTGGTCAGTTCTCTAACTATGCTGAAAACTCTGCTTTCCTTTCTTCGATCAGACTTGTCCTGACATCCCCCCACCAAGCCTTTTTAACTGGGAAGTTCAGTGTACTGCTGCCTCTCCTTCCCCCAGCTCTAATGCAACTGAGAACAGGGGGAGTGTGATCACTTATAAAAAAGGGGGAAAAAAGGGTGTTTATAATGTTTTTCTATATCTGTAAACAACAATTTTGCCTTTCATTTCTATTTTAAAATGAATGGGTTGTTTTACAAGGTGATTGATTGTTTACTATCACTTTAACGTGTGCAAGGGGTATTGTTTTCAAAAACGAATTGTGACTGCCATTGTATACCTTCCTAAGATTGCTTAGCACTGATGACCAAATTCATCCAGATATCTGTTTTTGATGGGTACTGTGACAGGAGTCACTTGGGGCGGGGGCCCTGTGGAACCCAGAATCCCTTGGGGAGGTTGGGAACTCATTGTTTCAGCTCCCCATGCACCTTCTATGTGTAAGTGACAGAGAATCCCAGTCTGATCTGTACTAGTCAGACTCGCTGTACAACCACACTGGAATATTGTGTCTGTGTGTGTATATGTGTGTGTGTATATATATATATATATATATATATATATATATATATATATATATATATATATACACTACCGTTCAAAAGTTTGGGGTCACCCAAACAATTTTGTGTTTTCCATGAAAAGTCACACTTATTCACCACCATACGTTGTGAAATGAATAGAAAATAGAGTCAAGACATTGACAAGGTTAGAAATAATGATTTGTATTTGAAATAACATTGTTTTTACATCAAACTTTGCTTTCATCAAAGAATCCTCCTTTTGCAGCAATTACAGCATTGCACACCTTTGGCATTCTAGCTGTTAATTTATTGAGGTAAGCTGGAGAAATTGCACCCCACGCTTCTAGAAGCAGCTCGCACAAGTTGGATTGGTTGGATGGGCACTTCTGGCGTACCATACGGTCAAGCTGCTCCCACAACAGCTCAATGGGGTTCAGATCTGGTGACTGTGCTGGCCACTCCATTACCGATAGAATACCAGCTGCCTGCTTCTGCTGTAAATAGTTCTTGCACAATTTGGAGGTGTGTTTAGGGTCATTGTCCTGTTGTAGGATGAAATTGGCTCCAATCAAGCGCTGTCCACTGGGTATGGCATGGCGTTGCAAAATGGAGTGATAGCCTTCCTTATTCAGAATCCCTTTTACCCTGTACAAAGCTCCCACCTTACCAGCACCAAAGCAACCCCAGACCATCACATTACCTCCACCATGCTTAACAGATGGTGTCAGGCATTCTTCCAGCATCTTTTCATTTGTTCTGCGTCTCACAAACATTCTTCTTTGTGATCCAAACACCTCAAACTTGGATTCATCTGTCCACAACACTTTTTTCCAGTCTTCCTCTGTCCAATGTCTGTGTTCTTTTGCCCATCTTAATCTTTTTCTTTTATTGGCCAGTCTCAGATATGGCTTTTTCTTTGCCACTCTGCCCTGAAGCCCAAAATCCCGCAGCCGCCTCTTCACTGTAGATGTTGACACTGGTGTTTTGCGGGTACTATTTAATGAAGATGCCAGTTGGGGACCTGTGAGGCGTCTGTTTCTCAAACTAGAGACTCTAATGTGCTTATCTTCTTGCTTAGTTGTGCAACGCGGCCTCCCACTTCTTTTTCTACTCTGGTTAGAGCCTGTTTGTGCTGTCCTCTGAAGGGAGTAGTACACACCGTTGTAGGAAATCTTCAATTTCTTTGCAATTTCTCGCATGGAATAGCCTTCATTTCTAAGAACAAGAATAGACTGTCGAGTTTCAGATGAAAGTTCTCTTTTTCTGGCCATTTTGAGCGTTTAATTGACCCCACAAATGTGATGCTCCAGAAACTCAATCTGCTCACAGGAAGGTCAGTTTTGTAGCTTCTGGAAGGAGCTAGACTGTTTTTAGATGTGTGAACATGATTGCACAAGGGTTTGCTAATCATCAATTAGCCTTCTGAGCCAATGAGCAAACACATTGTACCATTAGAACACTGGAGTGATAGTTGCTGGAAATGGGCCTCTATACACCTATGTAGATATTGCACCAAAAACTAGACATTTGCAGTTAGAATAGTCATTTACCACATTAGCAATGTATAGAGTATATTTGTTTAAAGTTAGGACTAGTTTAAAGTTAGCTTCATTTAAAAGTACAGTGCTTTTCCTTCAAAAATAAGGACATTTCAATGTGACCCCAAACTTTTGAACGGTAGTGTATATATATATATAAAAATATATATGGGAATGTGATGGGTTAATTGGAATTAAAGTGGCTATGGGATAATAGGATACACCTGTTAAGTAACACCCTAAGATGTTGGTATAAATATCTGAAGTTTTTATGGATAATTGCACATAGCCTGATGAAGAGCATGGTATGCTCGTAACTGTACAGTAGCGCATTGCACTTTATTGTCTTGATATGAAGGTTATTCAAAGATAAAAAGAAAAATTTGCATCGGAGAACGTGTCCGTCGTTTTTCTATTGATTATTGGTGGAATATTGGGAGTCCATCCTGACACTATACTCCAGAAAGAAACCGCAAAGGAAAAAGAAGAAAGTAACCCACCCTATTTCTGTATGTGTATATATATATATATATATATATATATATATATATATATATATATATATATATATATATATTTATTTATTTATTTTTTGTATATTGTCTCATACTGTTGTGGACTGTTTACTGGGTCATTTGGGGTGTGGCTGTATTCCATTGTTCTATTGTTTGTGTCTGCCTTGTTAGAAATGTATTATGGGATGGATATTTGTGTTCCTTATTGCTGATTGGACAGTTTACCCCACCCTGAATCCAAGGGAGGGGGCATTGTCCCTGAGTGGATATCTGTTGTTACATGTGTTTCAATAAACAGTTCCATGTTCAAGCTGTATAACTGAGCTAGTTTCGCCTGGTTCTTGGGTACAATATTCAGCTGTAAAATCTGATATCTGAAGGTCCAGATTGGAGGAAGCAGTGTACTGATGGAAGCACTCCAGCAGAGTGTGGGACAGGATCCGTTTGTCAGGGCTGGGCTCAGCCCTTCCTTTTCTGAGCTGGCCCGTCAGCTGTCGGCTAATTGCCGGCTCCTATCTCTCCACAGTCACCTGTTGAGGCTATCCTGCTCGTCAGTCCTGCCTACTTAAGCCGTCCAGCCCAGATGATCTCTGCCTTTGCCTTGGTCACATCTTTAGGGTTGCTCTCCTGTGTTCGTGTTAAGGACTTGCTTGGCTGATATTCCTTCTGGTTCCAGATCCTGCTTGCTATTCTAATACGCTCATCTCTGGCTCCCTGACGTTTTGGCTTGTCTGACTATCCGTTCTGGATAAGCATAGATTGATGTGAAACGCGTTAGCTGAACTCGCACAATTTCATTCCCGCATGTTGGGGACGATTTCAGAGACATCTGTGTGGGTTTCTGCACAGATGTTAATGGAAATCGCACCCTGAAGTCGCCAAAAGTTGTACAGAAACTACTTTTGGAAATCGGTGCAGCGCCGCAAATGTGGTGTCGCACCGATTAGGACGGTGTCATTGCCGGCAATTGCCACCGATTTGACATGTCAAATCGCATGCCAAATCGCACCAATGTGAACCAGGGCTCCTTCCCTCTTCTAATTGAGAAGAAGAAAGGATTGGCCACGTCTGTATTTCTGGTTTCCCTCATTTATCTACAGCCAGCTTACTGCGATCAAACTCTATTGCCTTTCAGGAACAAAAGCTTTTCTATGATGATATGAAAAATGTGAGAATTTTTCATTTTATTGCGTGACCTATTCTGTCTTATGTCTATGTTTTAGGTGACTACAAGTTTGTCTCTGCTACATTTCGCCTCTTCAAGCTCCCTGGGGCCTCTGTAAAGGAAAAAGGTCAGGTTATTTATAATGGAGGAATCACAGGCTGTGAGAGTGAAATGAAGTTTGATGCAAATGTCACTTTTAAGGTAACCCACTGTATATTTAATGCAATTGTGTGAAATATGTTATTAATATTTTTTTTTTGGCATGGCACAATGGAAGTGTCAGCCAGGTGAACTCTTTATTCACATGTCTCTCTTTAGATCTTCTTACATACAGCATTATATCACCATTTAATCTGATCACAGGTCTCCAAATATAAGAGCTTACCGATTTGAGAACACCTGAGTGTAGAAAGACACCCCCATGCTCCACTCATTAGCCCCTCATACGGGCACCAGCTGAACGTTAACATGAGGTAGGCAAAGGGATCAAAGGAGGGCACACTGATTAGGTAATTAGCACTCTTGCCTTACATTGCTGGGGTCTTAGATTTGATTCTGACCAAGGACACTATTTGCATTAAGTTAGTATATGCGCCATTTATTGGTTAATTGGCTTTCGACTACACTGAAGATCCGTCAATTCCTACAAACAAAATCTTTCTATGAGTTGGGCGAATGATACAGGTTATTAACATTAACTATTACCTTCTATTAACACGCCTGCCTCATTTCATATAAATCAATTAAATAATTTAGGAAAGTAACGGCTACATACACAGATATATTTGCTGTTGTTTTTTTAACAGAAAGATTTATTAAACAAATCAGCATTACAAAACATTTGGCAATAAACATCCGTCAAAGTGCATGAGAAAATATTCACTGATAACATTTATTCCTATAGGGGATGTAATCCCCAGTTAAATACCATACAAGACCTGATTACAAGAACTATAACCCTGATAATTGGAATCTGTCCTGTCAACCAACATTACACAGCATCCCATTCCTTGATAACAAGCAAATAGACAATGAAAGGTGGAAAGTCAGTGGTGGGGGGAGGGGAAAGAGGAAAGGAGGCAAAGCAAGGGGAGGTGGGGAACAGTCTCAAAGAGTAGGGAGACATGAAAGGGAGGGCTGAGGGAAAAGGGTGGAAGGAGCACCCCACCCTAATTATGTTAACCACAGACGGGACAGTCTCTGTGTGGTGGTGTAGTAGGTCCTGTGGAGAAACTTGAGTTTTATGAATCTGTCTTTGGCTGCAATCGTGGAGGGAATAAAAGAGGAAACAGTCTTCTCAATCTTCGTCATCAAGGGTCGGGATATCTGTCCTCCATCTATCCAAAGAGCGAGTAGGTTTAGTATCATAGGACACCGTCAGATATATAAATATAGGGAGGATAAAGGTTTGCCAATCACACTAGAGGTTAGAAGGCGCTCGATGGAATCTGACTCAAGGACCACCGGTTCTACAAACTGTGCCCCAAAAGCATGCCGCAACTGCCAATATCTAAACTTAAAGGATCCAGGTCTCGAGTATAAGTGCCTTAACTCCTGAAAAGGAATGAGTCTACCATTCATGATCACTTGTTTCAAAGTAGTGATCCCCTTCTTAGCCCACAGTGAAGGGTTCGGGACAGTGTCCAGGCAAGGTAGTAAGGGATTTCACCAAAGGGATGTGTGTGTGGGGATACATGAGAAGGTTTCCTATCTATCGCCCTAGCATCCTGCCAAACCCTTATTGTGGTTTTCATGGAGGCTGTTGAGGGGTGGGCCTTCACTTCCCGAAACATGATAGTTGGATTCTGTCTGGGCTGGGAGAACCACCACTGCACCCAGTAGTATAGTTGGAAATTTGGGAGCGCCAGTCCACCATTTGATAAGGGAAGGTACAGTATGCGCTTCGCCACCCTGGGGGGTCTCCCAGCCCAGACAAAGGAAACCAGTATTCCCTCTAGCCGTCTAAAGAAGGCTTTAGGGATATGCGATGGAGTATTCCGCAAGAAGTGTAAAAATAGGGGTAGGTATATAATTTTTAGTAAATTGACCCTGCCTACTGGTGTCAGTGGGAGAGTGTGCCAAGCCGCACATTTGGCAGTAAGTTGTGTCATAAGGGGGTGTATATTTTTCTCTATATAATCATCCGTTTTGCTGCTAACCCTAATTCACAGATAGGTGAATTCATCCACCCACTGGAGGGTTGTATGTGTGTCAACGTGAGGGACCGAGGGGTGCAGTGGGAACAGTACGGACTTGTCCCAATTTATACGAATACCCGAGTAACAGCTGTATTGATCAAATAGGGCCAGCACGGAGTGGAGAGATGATGAGGCATCCACAAGGTAAAGTAGGGTGTCGTTCTATGTAGAGAGACAACTTTTCCTCTATTGGACTCACCATGATACATCTTACCCCCTTGTCTGCTCTTATAAGGATGGCAAGAGATTCTAAATCCAGGGCGAATAGTCCTGGGGATAGGGGACACCCCTTTCACATCCCACGCCCTAGAGAGAAAGAGTCAGATTACCATTGGTGCGGATTCTCTCTCGTGGGTTAGCATATAGCATTCGTAGCCTGGACTTAAACCTAGGACCAAATCCAAATTTGGAGAGGACTTCCCACAGGTACCCCCACTCCACGGAATCAAAGGCCTTCTCCACGTCCAGAGAGGCCACCACTCCCACCGAGCCAGGTTGTGCCATAGCAATACGAGTAAAGAGCCTTCTAATGTTGATGTCTGTCCCCCCGTCCTGGCATAAACCCTGTCTGATCTGGGTGAACTAATGCAGTTATGACTGTGTTCAGTCTATTATCAAGGACCTTGGATAGCAGCTTTGCATCCACGTTCAATAGGGATATAGGGCCATATGAGGAGCATAAGGAGGGGTCCTTCCCTGGCTTGGGGATCACCATTATTATCGCTTCTCCCATGGAATTGAGGAGTGCCTTTGTTCGCAACGACTCAGTTAGCAGTGTGTGTAGTCTGGGGGCTAGTTCCTTAGTATACTGTTTGTAAAATTCTACCGGAATGCCGTCAGGTCCAGGAGTCTTACCAAACTGCAGTGTCTTAAGCACCTTCAGAATTTCCTCCACCGTGATGGGCTTGTCTCATTTATTACGGTAAGTCGAAGTCAGAACCGTAATGTCTATATCCTCTAAGTAAGATGTCAACTCTTCAGCCCTGTAGGTCGCCCTAGAACTATAGTGATTGATAGAGTGAGAGAAAACATTGATTTATCTCGTCAGGGGCATAAAGAAGGTCACCTGTAGGTCCAAGGGTATAAGGAATACAAATCCCCCCCGACTGCTTCTTGGAAAGCCAAGCCAACAACCTCCCCAATATCTCTCTCCCTGTTCGAAAATACGTTGAGACTGAGCTAATATCTTCTGAGTGAGAGACGTGTGAAGGTGAAGCACCTCTCTGGTCAGAGATTGTAGCCGGTCATACTGTTGGGGATCATGAGTACTAACCTATAAAGCTTCCTGGGCACTTGCCTCCCTCTTAACCCTGACCAAGTCTGCCCCACTCTCTCTAAGAGTCTTAGCAATGATGGTTTGGTATTGCCCCCTCATGTATGCCTTAAAGGCGTCCCACAGTGTTAGTGCATCAGCCGAACCCGGGTTAGTGGTCCAGTAACCCATTACCTCCTGGTACTGTGCATCCACCACCGCATCTGAGACCCAAAATCTAGAAAGCCTCCACGGTTTATCTGAAGGGCTGACAGAAAGATCTAGGCACAAAAGTAATGGTGCGTGGTCCGATATACCCCTAGGCAGTATCGTAACATCAGTGATTCTAGGGAGGACAAGCAGGACAGCGCAGATTAGGTCTATGCGGGAGAATGTTTTGTGGAAAGCGGAATGACCTGTGAAGGCTCAAGACTGAGGATGTCTCCACCTCCACACGTCTGTCATACCATAAGTTTCTGCCCAAGCTGCCAACCCAGAGTATACGGCACCATCAGCCGTCAGCCTGTCCATACCCAAATCAGGAACCAAATTGAAGTCACCCAAGATGACAGCGTTGTCGGTAGCATATTCGTCAATCTTAGCCATGATCTGGTTTAGCAGCATTAGGGAAGCTGGTGGTGGCAAGTATAGACCAACTATAATCCACTTCAAAGAATAAATCTGTGCATAAATAATCACATATCTGCCATCCGGGTCCAGGGTCAAGTCCAGGAGTCTAAAGGGGAGCATTTTGAGCACCAAAATACTGACACCCCTCAAAAAACTAGAGTAGGTAGAGTGATAGTGGTGACCAACTCACGTTTTTTTGAGAGTAAGGGTTCTACTACCCACCAGGTTAGTCTATTGAAGCACACATATGTGTGGGTTGTATGATTTAATACATTGGCACACCAGGGATCTCTTTATCAGAGAATTCAGCCTCCTGGTGTTCCACGACATAGGGTTAAGGATCATAGAACGTGAGTGGCTATTGACAGAACTGCTGGACCCGGAAGGGATAGAAACAAAAACAGTGTAATGTTGAATTAATAAACACGGTTTCAGGTAAATAAAAAAAGAGAAAGGTTGGGACTTTAAATGAAGAGGAGAGCGTCTCTAGAGATGTGACCAAGGCGAAGGCAGAGATCATCTGGACTAGACGGCTTAAAGTGGAGGTCCGATGAAAAAAAAATATTAAAAGCCAGCAGCTACAAATACTGCAGCTGCAGACTTTTATTATATGGACACTTACCTGTCCAGGGAGCCCACGATGTCGGCAGCCGAATACAGCGGGGGAGGACGGGGTAGGCGCCGGAAGTGGCATAGGTCACCGCAAGCGACGCGGTGAGCTATGCCAGGAAGTGGGAGCAAATACCTGTATTAGACAGGTATCTGCTCCCTCCTCTCCCCTGAAAGGTGCCAAATGTGACACCGGAGGGGGGGAGGAATCCAAAAAGTGGAAGTTCCATTTTTGGGTGGAACTCCACTTTAAGTAGGCAGGACTGACGAGCAGGATATCATCAACAGGTGAGTCACTGTGGAGAGATATAAGCTGGCAATTAGCTGACAGCTGAGTGGCCAGCTTTGAGAAGGAAGGGCCCAGCCCTGACACATGGATTCTTAATCTATTCTTACCAATGCTTGGACAGTTTCTGCCTACATTGATCATGTTGGGTTCTATTTTATATGAGAATATGGATTGATGAATTTCACATATTGCAAGCCCTGTAACAATTGCCATGTTTGTCCACTTGTAATATAGGAACTTATTTGTTGATATTCAATTTATACTTGCATGTGTGCCATGAGTATGTGCATTGTTACATAGAATAAATACATTGTTATCAGTACATAGTGCCCTTGTTGCTTTCCCTCTGCATGCTTCATTTAAAGTCCCAACTTTTCTCTTTTTTGCTATATTAATAGGGATGGAGACAATTGACTATACTGGTCTTATGCCTCATTTAAAGTCCCAAAACTTTTTTTTTCCTCAGGTAAATACAAGGTCATGCAAAATGAAACAAACATGCAATATATAAACAAACCAGCCCCTGTGGGGCAACCTTTCCCCCCACCCCACTCGTCCCCCTAAAACTGAGGAGGGTCTCCATCCCAAAACCAAATCAGCACGCCGGCTGCAAAAGGGAACCTGTGCAAGAAGCGAGCTCAGGACAGTTTCTGAGGGGGTGCAAAACAAGCGAACCAGCTCTCTGCTCCGTAGGCACCCGCTGGGGTAGTGAAGGTGCTAGAAATGATATGGTCTAGTCATATAAAAGGAGGAACTCTTGAGTTTCGCACCTACAAGCAGGAGATATGATCCGTGTTATGAAATGCAATATTAAGGTATCCTCTGCATCACCTCCTAGTGAGAAAGGGATAGTTGCTGTTCGAATCACCTGACAACGTCAGGGGCACATACTTAGGTTGCAAACAGTAAATGAACAAGGCACAATCAGTGCAACACAGGTCAACAGGTTTCCAGTGAGTCATTGTCCTTTGGCAGAGCAAAGAAAGTTCCAGTATTCACATGGCAGACCATTCCACCGAACCAACTGAATTCTGCCCCATAGCTCCCTGGGAACTCAGGAAGGTTAGGGGAAATAGTAATAACTGAAAAGATCACACTGACCTCCATTACTTCTCCTACTGAAACTGAAAAAAAAGGGAGGGGGGAGGGAGAACGTAGGGATCTCCTGACTGAGTCAGGGGCATACACATAAGTTCCAAGGACTTTTCCCAGAAGGCACAACAGGTGCAATTGAGGCGACCAGGCGGTCGGAAGGGCCCATCCATCAGGTAAGGCTATTAAGGCCCAGTAACTTAGGCTCAAGTATCAGCCTAATACAAATGCTGCATGAAGGCCAAAGCCATTAGCTCACGCCTCCCCAGTTCAGCGGATTGGTGGCAAGGATTCAAGCCAGACCGAAGCCTCTCTCGGCGAGGTGAAAAAGCGAGTCGTCTCCCCATCCTGGACTCTCAAGCGTGCCGGGTATAGAACACTGTAGCGAATATTTCAGGCCTTCATCGCCGCCTTCACTTGGTTGAATGATTTTGCGTTTCCACCGAGTAATCCGGGAAAATCAGCAGCCTGTTGTTCTTGAAGTGCAACTCTCCCAGTACTCTGGAGGCACGGATTATTTCATCTCTGTCTCTACTGTTAAGCAGTTGGAGGATAAATGTTCTCTGAGGAGTTCCTGGGGGTTCGGGCTTAGGCGGGGCATACAGTGTGCCAGTTCCACCGCATAATGGGGAGAGAGGTGAGCATCAGGTAGGAGAGTACACAGCATGTCCTCCACGAAACTTGTCGGATTCCCCCCTTCTGCCTATTCAGCTAGACCCACGATTCGGAGGTTATTCCTCCTACTCCTGTTCCCCACATCCTCAGCCCTTTCCTCAGCCCTTTACTCTAGGGGCTTTGGTTTGGAGAGAGCGGAGAGCTGCATTATGTTTGGATACAGTATCTGTATGGCTGACCCTCTGCTTCATCTCCGTCACTCTGGTGCGGAGCTTGTCCATATCTTGCCTCAAAAGGCCAATATCCATCTGCACTGCCTCAATCTTGGGTGTAAGCGTGGCCAGGCAGGTGGCCATCACTTCTGCCAGCCAGGGTGGCCGGGAGGCAGCCGACTTCATGGTGAGGCCATGTGAGCACTACACTTGGCGTGGGATGACGGCGGCGGCGATTCCTCTATAATCAGGGGAAATTGAGCTTTTTCCCTTTACTGAACGATGCACCGGATGATCTGCGTCTCATCAAGGTGGTTTTGCAGTGGGGATCAAAGGATTACACCCACAAGATCCGGATAAAAGGTAATGACCCAGCGGAGCTCAAGCAGAAGCACCCACTCACGTCGCCATCTTGGACACGCCCCCATATTTGCTGTTTTACCTGCCAGATAACTTGTATTTCTGTACATCCAGTCCTGAGATTTATACAACTCTGTCAAAATAACGGCCCTGTCAGGCAGGGGAGGAGACCTGGATTTTCTCGGCTGTAGTTCAGTAAAACGTACAGGTCTTGTCCCTCCCAGTGGCAGGATAGTGAAAAGGGAAGCAGCAGACCGATAAGTTCATCTCTCTGTTACTCAACTCGCTTCTCCTATCAGCATATCCCTTGCACATCTGTTTGGCTTCTTGTGCTTCTTCACTCTTCCCCCTCCCTGAGGTCTCCTGTACAAAGATTAAAAAAGGCTGATACCAAGTAAAATTCAGTTATCTACTCTGTTTGCATTAAAAAAAACATGTCATGATTAGGGATGAGCCGAACACCCCCCCTGTTCGGTTCGCACCAGAACATGCGAACAGGAAAAAAGTTTGTTCGAACACGCAAACACAGTTAAAGTCTATGGGACACGAACATGAATAATCAAAAGTGCTAATTTTAAAGGCTTATATGCAAGTTATTGTCATAAAAAGTGTTTGGGGACCTGGGTCCTGCCCCAGGGGACATGCAAAAACAAGTTTTAAAAACGGCCGTTTTTTCAGGAGCAGTGATTTTAATAATGCTTAAAGTCAAGCAATAAAAGTATAATATCCCTTTAAATTTCGTAGCTGGGGGGTGTCTATAGTATGCCTGTAAAGGGGCGCATGTTTCCCGTGTTTAGAACAGTCTGACAGCAAAATGACATTTCGAAGAAAAAAACCCATTTAAAACTACTCGCGGCTATTGCATTGCTGACAATACACATAGAAGTACATTGATAAAAACGGCATGGGAATTCCCCACAGGGGAACCCCGAACCAAAATTTTTAAAAAAATTACGTAGGAGTCCCCCTAAATTCCATACCAGGCCCTTCAGGTCTTGTATGGATTTTAAGGGGAACCCCGCGCCAAAAAAAAAAACGGCGTCGGGTCCCCCCAAAAATCCATACCAGACCCTTATCCGAGCACGCAACCTGGCAGGCCGCAGGAAAAGAGGGGGGACGAGAGTGCGGGCCCCCCCCTCCTGAACCGTACCAGGCCACATGCCCTCAACATTGGGAGGGTGCTTTGGGGTAGCCCCCAAAACACCTTGTCCCCATGTTGATAAGGACAAGGGCCTCATCCCCACAACCCTGGCCGGTGGTTGTGGGGGTCTGCGGGCGGGGGGCTTATCGGAATCTGGAAGCCCCCTTTAACAAGGGGACCCCCAGATCCCGCCCCCCCCTGTGTGAAATAGTAAGGTGGTACTTAACCCTACCATTTCACTAAAAAACTGTCAAAAATGTTAAAAATGACAAGAGACAGTTTTTGACAATTCCTTTATTTAAATGCTTCTTCTTTCTTCTATCTTGCTTCATCTTCTTCTTCTGGTTCTTCTGGCTCTTCTGGTTCTTCCTCCGGCGTTCTCGTCCAGCATCTCCTCCGCGGCGTCTTCTATCTTCTTCTCCTCGGGCCGCTCCGCACCCATGGCATGGGGGGAGGCTCCCGCTCTTCTCTTCATCTTCTCTTCTTCTTCTCTTCTTCTCTTCTTCTCTTCTTCATTTTCTTCTCCGGGCCGCTCCGCACCATGCTGGCATGGAGGGAGGCTCCCGCTGTGTGAAGGCGTCTCCTCGTCTGACGGTTCTTAAATAACAGGGGCGGGGCCACCCGGTGACCCCGCCCCCTTTGACGCACGGTGACTTGACGGGACTTCCCTGTGACGTCACAGGGAATGCCACAGGGAAGTCCCGTCAGATGGGGGCGGGGTCACCGGGTGGCCCCGCCCCCCGTTATTTAAGAACCGTCAGACGAGGAGACGCCGTCACACAGCGGGAGCCTCCCTCCATGCCAGCATGGATGTGGAGCAGCCCAGAGAAGAAAATAAAGAAGAGAAGAAGGAAGAAGATGAAGAAGAAGATGAAGAGAAGAGCGGGAGCCTCCCCCCATGCCATGGGTGCGGAGCGGCCCGAGGAGAAGAAGATAGAAGACGCCGCGGAGGAGATGCTGGACGAGAACGCCGGAGGAAGAACCTGAAGAACCAGAAGATGAAGGAAGATAGAAGAAAGAAGAAGCATTTAAATAAAGGAATTGTCAAAAACTGTCTCTTGTCATTTTTGACAGTTTTTTAGTGAAATGGTAGGGGTAAGTACCCCCTTACCATTTCACACAGGGGGGGGCCGGGATCTGGGGGTCCCCTTGTTAAAGGGGGCTTCCAGATTCCGATAAGCCCCCCGCCCGTAGACACCCACAACCACCGGCCAGGGTTGTTGGGATGAGGCCCTTGTCCTCATCAACATGGGGACAAGGTGTTTTGGGGGGCTACCCCAAAGCACCCTCCCAATGTTGAGGGCATGTGGCCTGGTACGGTTCAGGAGGGGGGGGCCGCACTCTCGTCCCCCCTCTTTTCCTGCGGCCTGCCAGGTTGCGTGCTCGGATAAGGGTCTGGTATGGATTTTTGGGGGGGACCCCACGCCGGTTTGTTTTTTTTTGGCGCGGGGTTCCCCTTAAAATCCATACCAGACCTGAAAATCCATACCAGACCCCAAATTGTTCGCTGTTCGGCGAACTTGCGAACAGCCAATGTTCGAGTCGAACATGAGTTCGACTCGAACTCGAAGCTCATCCCTAGTCATGATGTATTAATAATTTCAGAGCTGCATTAGTTTGTGTCTTTTTATGTGCCCAAAATTCAGATTTAATTCTTTCACTTTCAGAAACCTCACTAATTTCCCCCATGAGGTTACTAAATCAATCATGGACATACCTAGACTTCCTGCAAAAATGATTGCCTTTATATTAGAAAGGTGAAAGCTAGTTAGTGGAAATCGTTTGTTAGTTATTGTCAAAAAGCAAAATTATTTAGGATTACAGAACAATAAATGTTATTATTTTCTGAAAGCTTGAGTTCTATTGATAAATAACCCCTCAATGGGCACAGTGGAGGGACAGGTGACAAAACCCTTATAGCACATCCCCCTTCCCAGTCACCCGTGACCCCTCCAATTTAAATTCCCTTTTCTCCTTTCCTCTACCATCTTCTGCTGGGGACAGGGCCGCCAAGGCAGTACAGCCAGCCTTCCTGTACGAGGCCCCATCAGTTTAAATGGGTGCCCATGCACCTGCTGAGCAGGAGAGTCAGCTGTACTGCCTTATTGCTGACACCAATCCTCTTGTGCCTCCCCTTTGTGTTTTCCCACTGCAGCACTGCCGGCTTCCCTCTTCTCCTTTCCCTCCCATCAGCAGCTGCTGAGGACACACAAGGGTTTTTTTTCCAGCCCTTTCATTTGCTGAATTATACCAGTACCTATCACTCCTGTGTCCATTCATCACTGAAGCATAATAAACTGTTTACTATGTTTCAATTAGTGAATGAACAGTGCTTCCTATTCATTAATCTGTGCAGCTGAGGCTGCAGAGAAAGGGACTGATGAATCCAGCTCCTCAGTCCCTTTTCAGTGTCATATGTGAGACAACAAGGGTCTGTTTAGACCCCTAATATTTCAAAGCCCCCCAACAGGGCAGTTAAAAAACTGAATAAATAAATAATTACATTCTAAAAAATAAATGTAAAAAAAGAGCCTTAAGGATTTATTCACACAGATACTCTGACTGTGTGAATGAATGGAGTGTTAATGCGGCTGGAACCTCCTGTTACTCTAAGGGGACGCAGCCAAAGATCCTAATTTGGCAGGTGCGGGTGACTGGCCCTGAATGCACACTGTCTTTGTTTGGGGCCATACACCTGCACCCACACTTTAGCACCTATGTGGCTGTGTTTGTACAGCTTTTGCGCCCCCATAGAGAAACATAGGCAGCTTCAGCCACACAAACCACTGATTCACACTATACAGGACACATCATCCATATGAATGAGCCCCAATACTATACTATTTTGTACTTTGTTGAGCTGTTTTGGAAATGAACAAGATATTGAAATAATATAAAAGATAACGTTCAACATAATATTTTTACTTTCAATATTTTTTATTAATCAACATAATATTTTTAATGCTAAGAATATCTAATCATAGAGTTGTACCTCTTGTTTTCTTGTCCTGTAAAGGAAGGTGAAGCTGTGGAAGTGGATGAAGAATTGTGGAGCATCCTCAAGAGTTCGCGATTTTCAGATGAGTTTCTATTTCAGCCTGCTGGCAAGGCGAGCTGTTGCCAGAAGAAAAAGGTTTGTTCTGCTCGTAAAGGGAACTATGGGCAAAATAAAAAATTACACACATCTTGCAGTCTGTCACTAGCATTGGACAACAGGTTTTGTTGTTTGTTTGTTTTTGTATTTTTTAAGTCCCTTATTGTTTAATTATCTGTTGATCCTGTCAATCTATCTACTATCATCCACTTCCTGTAAGGCAGGCAATGCATGATGCAACTTTCTTTACATCAGCCACAGATTGAAGAAAAGAAAACTGCTTGATTCCCCCATCAACACAGTCAGTGTTGAAGGGGGAGTCCCTCCCACTGCGCTATTGTATTCTGACAGCGGGAGGTTTCCCAGCTGTCAGGATACAATTATCACTGCTGGCGGGTATAGCTGTATCAAATAAAAAAAAAACAGGATGGTTGTACTGAAGTCGATCTAGATTGACTTCAGTAAAACCAGCCTACCTAGAGATGAATCTAAATTCAGCCAGTTCCTGCCAAGGCCAAGCTGTTTGGCAAAAGTGTCAGTTACTCAGTTGGGAATACCATATAACACTGCTGGAATCCTTACAGTGGTTAACTTTTATTCATATGCTTTAAACCTATTTGCCCAAAAAAAAAAAAAAAAAGAAAGAAATGTTGCTGCAACTGCTTAAAACATATTAAGTGGAATTGAGCTTTAGACCCCTTTCACACTGGGGCGTTTTTCAGGTAGTTTTTCAGGCGCTTTAGCGTTTAAAAAAGCACATGTAAAGCGCCTGAAAGAAGCCTCATCTGCAATCCCAATGTGAAAGCCCGAGCCCTTTCACACTGCCAGCACCCAAAAAAGGCTGGTAAAGCACCGCTTAGGACCCCTTTCACACTGGGGCGTTTTTCGGGCGCTGGCAGTGTGAAAGGGCTCGGGCCATCGGCGCACCCAGCCCGGTGGCAAAACCACGGAAGCGCTGCAAAGAAGCTGCTTGCAGGACTTTTTTTTGACGCCCTGCCAGCGCAGCGCCCCAGTGTGAAAACACTCGGGCTTTCACATTGGGATTGCAGATGAGGCTTCTTTCAAGCGCTTTTTTTACCGCTAAAGTGTCTGAAAAACACCCCAGTGTGAAAGGGGTCTTAATTTAAGCTCAACTCCAGGCAACTAAAAAATGATCCCTTGGAGTGGGGCTGCACCCACACTGTAAGGCAGTGGTGTATTTAGGTTTTGTGCTGCCCTAGGCCTGACTAAACGCATGCACCCCCCTAATTTAAATACGACCCATCCCATCCTGCCGAGGCCACACCCCTTCCTGTTTAAGACCCACCCTATCATCTGTAAACAACACCCCTTCCTCTTTAGGCTCATTTGGCACCTTTCAGGGGGGAACGGGTACCTGTTTCTGACAGGTACCCTTCCCCACTTCCGGGAGACTGCGCTGTCCCCTCTGAAGTTTGCCCCCCCTCCTCCTTCCTCCACTGGGCCATTCAGAAAATGCAACGCGCTTCGCACATGTGCAGTAGGGAACCGGTCCGTTTCCCTTACCATGAATGATAGTGGCAAAACCCGAGATAACCCGATATTAAAAGTCAGCAGCTACAGTATTTTTAGCTGCTGAGTTTTAATGCTATCACGGGGGGGGAGGTGGAAAAAGAAACTCTCTCCTGCGCTCAGGTGTCTAGATACTCAGTGTGTGATAAGGCAAGAAAGCTACAGTGGTATCTGCCATCTTGCAGCCCTCTTCAGAATGTTGAGTATTCATAGGCTACAAGAAGAAACAAAAGGAAGAGAGGGCGCACCGACCTAGTGCATTACCACTGATAGCGTTTATTAAAAAAGTAAAATAGCAAATAAATACTCACAAACGAGCATGAATGACAGGCATGGACATTGACTGCAGGTGCGCAGTAACAGACATCAGAATGAAACCGGGACCAGACCTCAGGTGGATACGTATCCACCTGAGGTCCGGTCCCGGTAATTCTGATGTCTGTTACTGCGCACCTGCAGTCAATGTCCATGCCTGTCATTCATGCTTGTTTGTGAGTATTTATTTGCTATTTTACTTTTTTAATAAACGCTATCAGTGGTAATGCACTAGGTCGGTGCGCCCTCTCTTCCTTTTGTTTCATCACGGGGGGGGGGGGTCTCACTGTGCCCATCAATTGCAGCCTCACTGTGCCCCATCAAACGTAGTCACTGTGCCCATCAAACGCAACCACTGTGCCCATCAAACGCAGCCACTGTGCCCATCAAATGCAGCCACTGTGCCCTCAAACGCAGCCACTGTGCCCATCAAATGCTGCCACTGTGCTATCAAACGCAGTCACTGTGCCCATCAAACACAGCCACTGTGCCCATCAAATGCTGCCACTGTGCTATCAAACGCAGGCACTGTGCCCATCAATTGCAGCCACTGTGCCCATCAATTGCAGCCACTGTGCCCATCAAACGCAGCCACTGTGCCCCATCAAACGCAGCCACTGTGCCCCATCAAACGCAGCCACTGTGCCATCAAACGTAGCCATTGCGCCATCAAACGTAGCCACTGTGTCCATCAAACGCAGCCACTGTGCCCATCAATTGCAGCCACTGTGCCCCATCAAATGCTGCTACTGTGCCCATCAAACGCAGCCACTGTGCCCATCAAACGCAGCCACTGTGCAAAGTTTTTTACCTTAACGCACAGAATAAATTAAGGTAAAAAAAAAACTTCTGCCTTTACAACAAATTTAAGGTGCATAAATACCTATTTGATTAAGGCTGGATTCACACCAGTCCGGTGCGAATTCCAGCTCCATTCTCTGTGTGAAGAGAAAAAGCAGCTGTTCAGTGCTTCCTTTCTATTGTAGCTGCGGATCAGCTGAGCAGGGAGAGGTATGAGGGGGAGAGAATGCCTGTTCACAACGGAATGCATCTGCGAATCAGATGCGTTCCCATAGAAGAATATGTGCCTGCAATTCGCACCGCACTGCCCGGAAAACGCAGACTTTTTTGGGCAATGCGGAGAGCGAATGCAACGCACATATGTGAACCAGACTGATTGAAAGTAATAGATTTTAAAATGTTCTGCGAATTGGATGCGGTGTAATTCGCTTAGGTGTGAACCCAGCATTAAACCTAAAGCGAGCATTGTCAAGGAACATGTGGGCTGCCATTACTAACCTTGTCTTCTTAGAACAAGGTAGTTCACTAGCTAGCAAATTGGTCAAATAGGGATAGATTATTAAAGAATTGAGCATGTTCACTTTGCAAAGTGAATTTTCACTAAAGCCTCGTACACACGGTATTATTGTTGGCAGGGGATTGCCCATTGGACTGTTGTCCTAAAACCATTAGTACGCTCCTTTTGACAATTGTCCAACTTTCAGCCAACAAATGTTGGATGACAGGCTAGTAAATTTTCGGCGGACAACGGTTTGACGTCAGATTTTCGTATGGTCGGTACACAAATCCGTCACACAAAAGTCGAAAGTAGAAACACGCATGCTCGGAATCAATGCTCACCAAACACGAAATTAGCAGAAGGAGCCCAAAGGGTGGCACTCAAGAGCTGAAATTCCTTGAAGTACGTCACTATGTTCGTGTTTGTGGCACGACAATTGTGTACCGTTCGTATGCAAGACAAGATCCTGGCACACGCCCTTTTGACAAAAATCAGACGCTTGGTTGGCCAACAATCGTACCGTGTGTGCGAGGCTTTAGTTTAGTACATGAGATAACGCTGTGTTGACTTTAGTAATCCAATCCTGTGCAGGCAAGAGTCCTGTATTTTTTTTTTATTGCTCATTTTTTGCTATTCTAAGCAAAGTGAATTTTCACTTAGCTTTATCTTACTACTGAAGTGAAAATATTTCAAAGGGAATACAATCTACTAGTCCTATGCCAATCCCTATGTCTTTATGACCTTTAAAAACAGTGACAGAACTTGTATGCAGGTCACAAGTTACTTCACCTAATAAATGCTGAGAAAGGTGCTCAGAAAATGTTGAGGCTGGAGACGGCCAGGCAGAGAAAATCTGAAATGACAGCCCATATTTCTATCAGTGCAGATTCCCTTTAAAGTCCACTAAAGGCAATTCAGCTTACTGTCATTTGTATTTAAATTTTTAAATTGACAATGTGACATAACTCCTAATAAAATAATAAAACTTCAATCTCTTCTATAAAAACAATATTTAAAGTACTAAACTAAAGACCTAACTTTTTTTATTTTCAATAGAGTAAGGGAGGGTTATAACCGCTGTAAATCTAAATCCTATTGGGGAGATTTCCCTTCACTTCCTATCCCATAGCCAAAACAGGAAAACAAAAACAGGGGCCCCACTCCTTTTTTTTTTTTTTTTTTTTTACTTTTTGCTATAGGTTCCCCCCAAAATTCACACCAGACCCAAAGGACGTCGTAGTATGGTTTGGAGGGGACTGCACACAGTCTTTTTTTGTTTGTTTTTTACTCTTTTTTTTCACATTCTGCTGTCAGCGCAGATGCCCCTGCTGGCTGCAGGAATAGTTGTTAATTGTTAGGATGCAGGCAAGTACTCCTAAGAGCTCCTTAAAGCAGAGTTCCATCCGTTTTTTTCGTTTATTAAAAGTCAGCAGCTACAAAAAGTGTAGCTGCTGACTTTTAATAAACAGACACTTACCTGTCCCACGGTCCAGTGATGTGGGCGCCCGGCGCCTCGCTCTTCTCCCCCTCCTCTCCGCGGCGCAGTCATAGCAACTGTAGGATCCCGGCCATGACAGCTTAGCGCATCACAGCCGGGCGCGCACTGCGCATTCGTGAGTCACGCTGCGCTCTGCTATTGGCAAGGCAATCTTCTGGGACCTCTGATGTTTCCCAGAAGATTGCTGGCAGGGAGGGGCCGCCTAGGGTGAGAGGAGGAGTCGCCTAGGTGGCCGAGAAGAGGAAGGAGGAAGTGGGACAGGAAGTCCCACTAAAAAGAAGGTACCTACCCCCACCCCAAAAAAAATTACATGCCAAATGTGGCATGTAAGGGGGCGAGGAGTGCTTAAAGTGGAAGTTCCACTTTTGGGTGGAACTTAACCACTTCCGGACCGCCGCACGTCGATATATGTCCTAACCTTGAAGAGGAATATCGTTGTTACGGCAGCAGCTAGCTGCCATAACCCTGGTATCCTCTTCTTCGGCCGGCGGTCCGGTTTCCGATAATGGTGGTCTCTGCGATCACTTTTATCGGTGGCGGTAGAGGGCCTCCTCCTCCTGCCGCGCTCCGGTGCCCCTCCGCCACTTACCGGAGCCGTTGGCAGCGGCGGAGGCAATCGGATTCTTTCTCATGCTGGGTATGGAGACGAGTGGGGGGAAGATGACCCCCACCCGTCTCCATACCATTGCAGGGTGGAAGAGACGTCTAAACGTCACTTCAGCCCATAGCTCTTAAAGGGCCATTTTTTTTTTTTTATTGCATTTTAGTGTAAATATGAGATCTGAGGCCTTTTTGACCCCAGATCTCATATTTAAGAGGTCCTGTCATGCTTTTTTTCTATTACAAGGGATGTTTACATTATGAAAACGGTGTTCAAACCACACATGTGAGGTATCGCTGCTATCGTTAGAGCGAGAGCAATAATTCTAGCCCTAGACCTCTAACTCAAAACATGCAACCTGTAGAATTTTTTAAAGTCGCCTATGGAGATTTTTAAGCGTAAAAGTTTAAAAAAAACCTCTTTCCAAACTCCCCATTTTTCTAGGATAATAGACAGATCTTGTACAAAGCATTTTAGAAGGGAATGTTCCTTGTACAAATGTAAAAAATGTTCTGTTAGTCTGACCTTGCTGGATAATAGAGGCTGATCAGCCAAAGGACACACTGTGAGAGATTTAATAAAACTTGTGCATGCAGAATCTGGTGCAGCTGTGCATAGTAACCAATCAGATTCTAGGTGTTATTGTTAAAGCTTAATGCTGGCCATACACTATACGAAAAATCGGCCGAAAAATCGTTCGTATGGACACTTCGTTCGTTTTTCGGCAAGTTAGTGGGTACAAATCGATAATCGTTTGTGACGTTTTTGTGGGAAAAAAAAAACGAACGGCATGTTTGGAAAATTTCTGCCGAACGTACGATAAATTGCAAGGTTAATGTGTTTCCCGTCCGAACTGCCTGCACTAGGTATATGTAAAAAAACGAACACAAAATTATTTATTCATGTCCACTGAACAGATTATCGGTCATTATATGATGGCACGATCGTTTGTGGTCACGGTCGAACGTTCGTTTTTCGAAAAGGGGTTCGGCCGATTTTCTGTATAGTGTATGGCCAGCATAAGGCTACTTTCACACTGGGGTGGGCGGGTGCTGGCAGGAAAGCGGAGCTATATTTAACGCCGCTTTACCGTAGTTTTAGCGGCGCCATTTGGCCGCTAGCGGGGCAGTTTTAATCCCCGTTAGCGGTGGAAAAAGGGTTAAAACCGACCGCAAAGTGCCGCTCCAGCTGCGCTTTGTCGACGGGTTTGCAATGCAGCCCCATTGTTTTCAATGGGAAGGGGCGCTTTAGGAGCGGTGAATACACAGCTTCTGTAGCTAGGGTTGCCACCTCATCCCTTTAAACCCAAACACATATGAATTCCACAGGTTCTGAGGCTAATTTAATGCAGATAAGGCACCAAGTGAGTATAATTACCACCTTAATCAGCTACAGAACCTGTGTAATCAATATGTGTTCGGGTTTAAAGGGATGAGGTGGCAACTCTACCTATAGCGCTGCAAAGATGCGGCTTGCAGGACTTTTTTGACTGTCCTGCAAGCGCACCTCTCCAGTGTGAAAGCCCTTGGGACTTTCCCATTGGAGTGAATTGAGCTGCTCTTTCAGGGCGCTTTGCAGGCGCTATTTTTAGCACTAAGGCGCCTGCAAAGCGCCTCAGTGTGAAAGTAGCCTAATTGGACAAGCTGAAGTTAGAAGCTGATTGGTTACTATGCACAGCTGCACCAGATTCTGTGTGCACCACTTTTAGTAAATTTCCCCCATAACAACAAATACTAGCATTTTATTTAAATGTATAAACCAGTGGTCTCCAAACTGCGACCCGGTGGCCGGATGTGGCCCCTTGCTTTATCTGGTCCTTGGGGCAATATTCCACCAACTGACACCAATGATGAGGCACCATTCCAGTTACTGACACCATCAATGGGGCACTATTTCTCCCATTAAAACCAATGAAGGGGGCGCTGATGCTGGGGCATTTTCCACACCCACTGGCCACACAGTATGGCCCCCCTAAAGCCTGAAGGACCGTAAACTGGCCCTTTGCTTAGAAAGTTTGGAAACCCCTGGTATAAACGATCAAAACAACATCCTATTCACGCTGTCTTATTAAAAAGATCCACCCAATGCTTAAGGGTATGTGGACTGGCATCAACTTGCTTTTCTCTTGTCATGGGGATACCAGCCTGCATGCCCAGTGTGCCAGCTGGTTATTTTTGCTTTTTCTTTTTTTTTAATGATATTTTACCCTACTAATGCTAAAACAGTTTAAAAACACAGTTCCAACACTCTGGAAAGCTCCAGCTGCCAAATTTGCCTTCAGCTGTTTTGACAGCTTTCTACAAGGCCTCATTCACACGTCTGTAACACAGCCATAAAAACAATTTACTGATTATTAAGGCAAAGAACAAAAGTTCCTGTGTAATGATCAGTAAATATATACTTTTTTTAAATGCATAAACATTTTCTTCCTCTTTTTTTTTTAATGGTATTCGTGTATAGGCATGTCCTCAGATGCAGAGTATTGGGTTTTGTGCTTCAGGTTTGAAGGCAGTGCATTTTTACGCACCTGTGTGAAACAATGCAGCTGCATTCATATCCGTTAATAAAAAAAACTGTTTTAAATGTGTTTTTTTTTTTTTTTTTTTTTACGACCATGTGAATGGGGCCTAAAAGTGTAATTAGATGGCAGTCCACTTTCACCTGGTGCACATTCACCCTATTATAAATAGAGTCAGCCTGGGTTCACACTATAGCGATGCGGGAACCAGTGCAATTCCAGCGCTGGTTCCTGATTCCTGCCCAGACCAATTTTCAGATTTCAGTGCTCTCGCACTTTGAATGACAACCACTCAGTCATGCAACACGGTACCCAAACAAAATTTTTATAATTTTTTTCACACAAATAGAGCTTTCTTTTGGTGGTATTTAAAGCGGAGTTCCACACAAAAATGGAACTTCCGCTTTTCGGAACCCTCCCCCCCTCCGGTGTCACATTTGGCACCTTTCAGGGGGGAGGGGGGTGCAGATACCTGTCTAAGACAGGTATTTGCACCCACTTCCGGCATAGACTCCCATGGGAGTCTATGCCTCTTCCCGTCCCCACCACGCTGTCTGCTGGGACACACATGGGTCCCAGAGACAGCGGGGACCAGTTAGGAAGTGCAGCGCGACTCGCGCATGCGCAGTAGGGAACCGGGAAGTGAAGCCGCAACGCTTCACTTCCTGATTCCCTTACTTAGGATGGCGGCGGCAGCTGCCGAGAACCGAACGGGTTCTCGGCGTCGCCTGCCGACATCGCTGGACCCTGGGACAGGTAAGTGGCCATGTATTAAAAGTCAGCAGCTGCAGTATTTGTAGCTGCTGGCTTTTAATTTTTTTTTTTTTTGGCGGTTTAGGTGGACCCCCGCTTTAATCACCACTGGGTTTTTATTTTTTTTGCGATATAAGTAAAAAAACAGCAAAAAATTTGCAATAAAAACACTTTATTTTTAGTTTCTATATAACATTTTGCAAATAAGTAATCTTTGTTCATAAAAAATATAAAGATACTGCTACATATCTTTGGTAAAAATAACCCAAATTAGTGGATATTATTTAGTCTGCGTAAAAGTTACAGAGCCTACAAGCTATGGTGCAAATCATTAAAAATTGATCACACATGATGTACTGATGGCCTATCTCAGTTCTTGAGGCCCTGAAATGTCAGGACAGTACAAATAATCCCCAAATGACCCCTTTTTAAAAAAGTAGACAGCCCAATGTATTTAGTAAGAGGTGAGTTTTTTGAAGTTGTATTTTTTTCCCACAATTCTTGGAAAAATGAAGAAATTTTTTTTTTATTTTACACGAAATTGTCATTATACCAAGTTATTTCTCACACACCGTATGTGCATACTTCCAATTACACCCCAAAATACACCCCTGGCCACATCGAGAGGCCCAACATGCAGGGAGCACTGTCCGGTGTATTAGGAGCATAAATTACATATCTAATTTCCTGATGACCTATTACTTCCTTGAAGGCTTGGAGCACCAGGACAGTGGAATTACCCACAAAATGACCCCATTTTGGAAAGAAAACACTGCCTCATTCTATGAGGCATGGGCTGCAGATAGGTACTCGGGTATTCTGATGGGCTGCAGATAGGTACTCGGGTACTCTGATGGGCTACAGATAGGTACTCGGGTACTATGATGGGCTGGAGATAGGTACTCGAGTACTCTAATGGGCTGGTGACAGGTACTCGAGTTCTCTAATGGGCTGGTGACAGGTACTCGAGTACTCTAATGGGCTGATGACAGGTACTCAAGTACTCTAATGGGCTGGTGACAGGTACTCGAGTACTCTAATGGGCTGCAGATAGGTACTCAGGTACTCTGATGGGCTGCAGATAGGTACTCGGGTACTCTGATGGGCTGCAGATAGGTACTCGGGTACTCTGATGGGCTGCAGATAGGTATTCGGGTATTCTGATGGGCTGCAGATAGGTACTCAGGTACTCTGATAGGCTGGTGACAGGTACTTGAGTACTCTGATGAGCAGGTGACAGGTACTTGGATACACTGATGGGCTAGTGACAGGTACTGGGGTACTCTGATGGGCTGGTGACAGGTACTCGGGTACTCAGATGGGCTGGTGACAGGTACTCGGGTACTCAGATGGGCTGGTGACAGGTACTCGGGTACTCTGATGAGCTGGTGACAGGTACTCTGATGAGCTGGTGACAGGTACTCTAGTACTCTGATGAGCTGGTGACAGGTACTCTGATGGGCTGGTGACAGGTACTCAGGTACTCTGATGGGCTGCAGATAGGTACTCGGGTACTCTGGGCTGGAGACAGGTACTCAGGTACGGCTGGTGACAGGTACACGGGTACTCTAATGAGCTGCTGACAGGTACTCGGGTACTCTGATGAGCCGGTGACAGGTACAGGGGTACTCTAATAGGCTGGTGACAGGTACTCGGTACTCAGGTGAGCTGGAGATAGGTACTCGGGTACTCTGATGGGCTGGTGACAGGTACTCTGATGGACTGGTGACAGGTCCTCTTTATTTGGAAGGGGCAGTCGGGCACTGTACTATATTTTTTCAGCCAGGTTTCTTCCTCACACACTATAGCCGTTTGTTGTCATTTGTGACCAGCTGTGATTGGACACAGTCGGTCACGTGGTAATTGGACACAGTCGGTCACGTGACCGACAATTGGACACAGTCGGTCACTGTGATTGGACACAGTCGGTCACGTGACCAGCTGTGACCGGTAATTGGACACAGTCGGTCACTGTGATTGGACACAGTCGGTCACGTGACCAGCTGTGATTGGACACAGTCGGTCACGTGGTAAAGAGCCAATTTCATTGGCTCTTTAACCCAATCGGGGATGGGCTGTGTCCCGAGGGACATGCCTCATCACCGATCACCACTCTGCATGCCCCTGGGGGCACGCAGGACACGGCAAGACCAGGAGGACGTCATATGACGTCCACCCGGAGGAACGGAGTGTTCCTGCCGGCGTCATTTTACTATGGCCCGGTATGGAACTGGTTAATGACACCCACAGATCGGTTCACAGATCGCAGTGCGAACTGTGGATTTGGACAGGTATCAGATCGCATGGGTGTGAACACCCATGCGATCCGATTCCAGTGCGGGGAAAAAAAAGTCCCTGCACCTTTTTTGTGCAAATCCAGTGCGAGTTCAGCCACACAAACGGTATGGCGGCTGAACTTGCATTGCACAGACATCGCATGTGGTCGGCACAGCAATGCGGGTGCGAATCACATGCAATATTTGTGTTTGCATATGTGTGAATCCAGGCTCAATGAGGGCATTAAATACCATGTAAAACTGATTAAATGTCAGAAATGAAATTGCACCCCGAAGTCACCAAAAGTAGTACAGAAACTACTTTTGGGAATCGGCATGTCAAATCGCATGCCAAATCACTGCAATGTGAACCAGGCCTCAAAGTGGTAGTTAACGTTCATATTTTATTTTTACCTACAGGTAAGCTTTTTTTTCTGGTGGGAAATGGGCAATCTGGCAGGTTCTCTCTCACTTGTTTTATCTACAAATAGATACGGTCTGCTACTTGTAAAAAAAAAAAAATGTCTGAGTCATACATCCAAAAATCTGGATATTTAGTTAGCCAGAGGGGTATATAAAAATCATTTTCTCATTAATCATGTTCTGTTTTTATATCGGTTTCATCAGTGAATGATTGCTCTCATTTCAATTAGTGCTCTTTTTTTTAATTTTTAGGAAATCTTCAAGGATCCATTTCAGCTGGCTAAACTTCCTCAGTCATCCAGCAACAGCAGCTGCTGTGGACCAAAAGGATGTTGTTAAAGAAACTGCAGCAAACTGTGAAAATATTAAACATAAATTATAAATTGCTGTCTGTGTGATTGGCTCACTGATTTTTCTAATATTTTTTCTGTGAGACTAATCATGTACTCTGTAGGTCTATGGTAAACTGTCAGGACAGAACCTAATATTTAGCTTTACAGTAATTGTATGTTATTTGGTTTAAAGTAAAACTAAAGGCAGCACTTTTTTTTATTTTTGAATACAGTCAGCGAGGGTTATAACCCCTGACAGGTTTTCTGCCTTTGGGTAGATTTCCCTTCACTTCCTGTCCCATTCCCAAAACAGAAAGTAAGAGGTAATCCCTCCAAAGTGAGGGGATTTCTGATTGTCACCAGAAATGTGTCACCATTGGAAGATGTCCCCTCTATTACTGTTCTGGTTACAACCCAATTTTGGAATTTTCTTTCCCTTGAAAAGTAGAGTGTGTTAAGCACCCTAATGGGGGCACAGACAGCAATAAAAACCTGACCTCTTTTAATCCTCTCCTGGCTGTCCAAAACAAAACAAAAAAAGGTTTTGCCTTTAGTTATGCTTTAATGTTTTTCCTCATTCTATTAATTGCTCTAGAACAGCCTTTCTCAACCTTTTTAACACGGAGGAACCCTTGAAGTAACTTTCCCCTGCTAATAATTACTGTAGCTAAAGCTAACTGTATATTAGTGTAATGGTCAAAGGGAAGAATGTTACTTACCCAAGAAAGCTAAATGGGGTTTGAACCCCTCTCTATGGTGGGATTTTAAAGGCAGTACCACAGTTATGATTAAAAATATACAGTTTTTAACATAGAATTACACTTATTAAAAAGACAGACATCTTTAAAATTATATCAACCATATGTTGAACTTTCCCCAAAAATCTGGGTTTGGTATTCAAAACAGATCATGCATAATTCTGTTCATTGTTGCGTTTGGCAATACATTTATTAATTAGCTCCTCCACACACATTTAGCTTTCTTGGGTACATTATAATTGGGACATGGCAGTTTCAAGGCCTATTTATGTACTAACCAAGAATGTTACTTATATTTGTGGACAGCTGGAAGAATCTACCTCTTACAATTAGCTAAAAAAGATCATTGGCGTAAGTGGGAACTTATCTGTGAGGTATAACATGCTCACTGCTCAAGGAACCTGTGGAGGAACCTTAGGGTTCTACAGAACCCTGGTTGAGAAAGGATGCTTTAGAACAAGTAGCTTCTTGGAATTTTACTGCCCTTCTGTGGTTGAATCCTGCAAATTGAATTCCATGCAACAGTCTCTACGCTGGCTTCTTGGGATCATCTAGTGGGGAAGGGTTATTCATCTACTAGGCCTGGATCTTTAACACCTCTCTTTCATAATCCCGACTTTACTCCAGCCTTACACAGGACACATTTCTTGAATACCTAATACTGTTCAAACTCACAAGCTACGTTCATTGGCTAACCTGCTCCTAGGAACTTTTAATAAAAAATCGGCTTGTTTTGAAAACCTTCAACTTTTGAAGTTCATACAATCTTTCCCATCCACTGCATCCTTTACTAGATGCTGCCTTTGAATCTTCCCTGCTTCAAACTTTTAAACTGTTGCATGGTCTTTAGGTTCTTTATACATTTCTCCTTTTGAAAACCATTCCAGGTAGACTTACATATACGAGGAAACCAAAAATAAAGACATACATAGATCCTGCAGTTTGGGCCAAGGCTTTTGCCTTCCCACACAAAACAACCTTTTCCAGTAGATTACAAAAACAAAATATAAAATTATTTTGCGCTGGTATTGCTGACCTTTTGACATTCATATTTGTGACCCGACATCCCCTGACACTTGGTGGAGGTATCTTAGGCTACTTTCACACTGTGGCCGCTTTGGCGGTAAAGCACCGCTCGTTTAAGCGGTGCTTTACCGTCGTTTTAGCAGCGCTTTTCAGCCACTTTTAACCCACGCTAGCTTTTAACTCAAGCTAGCGGCCGAAGGGTTTAAAACTGCCCATGTTGCGGCGCTACCGAATCGCTTTTCAGGCGCTTCAGATGCAGAACTTTTTTTTTCCATCGCACAAGCGCACCGCCCCAGTGTGAAAGTGTCATGGTTATGCAGTAATCTTTCTTTGTCAGCTTACCTTCTCCTCGTGTTCAGACTAAGAGGCCAGCCACTCACACCTGGCTGGTTTTATAACCTCTCCTCTAAGCATGACCCCACCCCAGGCCCTATCAGGGAACCCTATATTAACCTGTGCACTGCAAGCCAGCAGTGCTGATCAACCATTGTGTGTTAGCGTTTGTGTGTACTTGCTGTGTTTCCTACGTCTGATTCCAGTTACCGACTTTGGCCTGCTCTTGACTTTCCCTGTCTGCTTGTGACCCTGACCTTTGGTGTGTCCCTGACTATCCCTGTTTGCCTGTGACCCTGAACCTTGGCGTGAACTCTGTTGTCCTTGTCTGCTTGTGGCCCCGACCTTGGCTTCTTCCCTTACTATCCCTATCCTCCTGTTGCCTACTGTGGCTGTGAGCTGGGGGACCCTGGGGGTCGCGACCTGGAGCCAGTTGCAGCCCAGTTTATCCTCACCACTAGAGGCTCTGGTGAACACCTGCTGGCTCTTAGACTCTGCGCCCCAGGGAATCTTACGCTCTAACCCCGGTGGGATCTGTGTTGGCGTTGCAGCGGCCATACCTTCCTTACCACCCTGACTCCCATCCGCAGCAGTCAGCCGCAGGGGCGGATCCAGAGTCTAGTCTCAGGAGGGGCACTGCCAGAAAATATTTTTTTTGGGGGTACATCTATCGGGGAAATGGCTGGTGTTGGCGCTTCAATCATCACGGCACCATGGTTGTTATGGTGTCAGGATGATTGAAGCGCATTATTACTATTATTACATTGTTATAAAAAATTTTATAGTTTAACTCACCATAATGCAGAATCAGTGGGAGCCCCGAGTGTGTCACTTGCCACGTCACCTGTCACCAGATGCAGATTGTCACTTGCCACGTCGCCTGCCACATGTTGCGGATTGTCTCTTGCCACGTCGCCTGTCACCAGATGAAGATTGTCACTTGCCACCTGCTAAGGTGGTCTCTTGTGTCCCAGAGACAGGCAGCAGAGAGATGTTGTAATCCCCATTAGTATAGAATCCCCCCTCAGTGCAGAGCCCCCATTATTATAGAATCCCCCCTCAGTGCAGAGCCCTCATTAGTATAGAATCCCCCCTCAGTACAGAGCCCCCCCATTAGTATAGAATCCCCCCTCAGTGCAGAGCCCCCCATTAGTATAGAATCCCCCCTCAGTGCAGAGCCCCCATTAGCATAGAATCCCACTCAGTGCAGAGCCCCCCATTAGTATAGAATCCCCCCTCAGTGCAGAGCCCCCATTAGTATAGAACCCCCATTAATATAGAATCCCCCCTCAGTGCAGAACCCCCATTAATATAGAATCCCCCTCAGTGCAGAGCCCCCATTATTATAGAACCCCCCTCAGTGCAGAGCCCCCATTATTATAGAACCCCCCTCAGTGCAGAACCCCCATTAATATAGAATCCCCCCTCAGTGCAGAACCCCCATTAATATAGAATCCCCCCTCAGTGCAGAACCCCTCATTAGTATAGAATCCCCCCTCAGTGCAGAGCCCCCATTAGTATAGAATCCCCCTCAGTGCTGAACCCCCATTAATATAGAATCCCCCTCAGTGCAGAGCCCTCCATTGGTATAGAATCCCCCTCAGTGCAGAGCACCCATTAGTATAGAATCCCCCCTCAGTGCAGAGCCCCCATTAGTATAGAATCCCCCTCAGTGCAGAACCCCATAAGTATAGAATCCCCCTCAGTGCAGAGCCCCCCATTAATATAGAATCCCCCCTCAGTGCAGAGCCCCCATTAGTATAGAATCCCCCCTCAGTGCAGAGCCCCCATTAGTATAGAATCCCCCCTCAGTGCAGAGCCCCCATTAGCATAGAATCCCCCCTCAGTGCAGAGCCCCCATTGGTATAGAATCCCCCCTCAGTGCAGAGCCCCCATTAGTATAGAACCCCCCCTCAGTGCAGAGCCCCCATAAGTATAGATTCCCCCCTATTTGACCACAGTTCCACCAACACTGCTGGGACTTGTTTGGTTGAATTTTATTAATTTTCTCTGGTGTCAAGTGCCATCGTACCATACATTTATAGTTTGCTTTTACCGTAGTCATGTCAGATGCGTAGTTGTGTACTGCTTTTATCATTTGTGCCTCGTCTAGTTTCAATCCCATGTCTTTTTCCCATTTTCTAATAAAGGGTAAGGTCCCCTTTTTGTTCAGATTCAGTTAATATTCTATACATTTGGGATATTCCATTTTTTAATGATATTTTTAAATTACAAAGTTTTTCAATTGGAGTTAACATTTTCTCTGACCTAATTGGTTAAGGGATTGTGTCTACAAGATGTTTTATTTGCAAATATTCCTAATCGTTCACCTTGTGCCACCCGTGCGCCGTTATTAAGTCTTGTTTTGTTCTAATTTTACCCTGCATGGTGATATCTTTTAATTGTGTTTGTCCTAATTGTTTCCCTAATCGTGTCCCGTTTCCTGGGATAAAAAAAATTGTGCCCGCTAGTGAAATTGAAGGGGAATTATATTTCCATTTTTCTTTTCTATATAATGTGTCCCAAATTTTGAGTACATTTTAAGTTAATTCATGTGTGTCTTTACTATGTGTTCTTAGTTTCGGTGGGATCCAAATATTTTTTTTTAATTGCGAAGTGTTTAGTGTTTCTTCTATTTTCACCCATCTTTTTTTTGTGTTTATATTTGCCCATTCTATTAATCTTGTCAGTAAAATCGCTTTGTAGTATCTTTCTATGTCTGGGACTGCCAATCCTCCATTTATTTTTTTCCTAGTTAAAAGGTTGTTTTTTTACTCTAGGTTTTTTATTCTGCCATACATATTTCGATATTATTTTTTATTACTTTAAAAAAGCCTTGTGGTATTTCTATTGAAAGCATTTGAAATTTATATGTTATTTTTGGTAGGATCCTCATTTTTAGAATGTTTATCCTCCCGATCCAAGAGACCGGTCTCTTTGATATATTTTTTAAGTCTGTTTTTATTTCATTCAATAATGGGATATAGCTGGCCTGAAATAACTTCTCTAGGGTAGGTGTTATTTTAATTCCTAGGTATGTTAGTTCTTCTTTTTCCCAAGTAAAAGGAAATTCTTGTTGTAATAGTTCTCTTTCATTTTTATCTACTCCTATGTCTAATATTATTGTTTTTATGGGATTGATCTTAAAGTTCGTAAGGTTACCATATTCTTTCAATACTTTTATTAGGTTGGGAAGAGAAAATCTAGGTTTAGTCATATAAAGAAGTATGTCATCAGCATACGCTGCTACTTTGTGCTCTTCATCCCCCACTCTGACCCCATTGTTCCTTATTTTTGTTGACAATGGTTCTAATGCTATCACATACAGGAGTGGCGAGAGTGGGCAACCTTGTCTTGTTCCATTAAAAATTTCAAAGGTTGACGACATAGTTCCATTAATCTTAATCCTAGCTGTAGGATGTCTATATAAGTTATTTATCCATTTTATTATTCTTGGTCCTAAGCCTATGCTTCGGAGTGTTTCCATCATAAATCCCCAATCTACTCGGTCGAATGCTTTTTCTGCATCTATCGAAATGAGTAGCATTGGGGATTTCTTCTTCTTATGATTATTCATTATTAGTAGTGTTCTTATACTGTTATCTCTTCCCTCCCTTCCAGGCACAAAACCTGCTTGATCTACATTTATCAGCTCTGGCATGTAATTTTTTAGTCTTGTTGCTAGTATTTTTGCATATAGCTTTGTATCTGTATTTAGCAACGCTATAGGCCTGTAATTGGAGCACAGAGTTTTATCTTTTCCTTCTTTGGGTATTATTGAAATATTAGCTAGGAGGGATTCTCTTCTTATCCCTTCATTTTCCCCTAATTTATTAAAATAGTCACATAATACTGGGACTAATTGTTCTTTAAATCTTTTATAATACTTAATCCTGAACCCATCTGGGCCTGGGCTTTTCCCACCTGGTGTCTCCTTTATAGCTTTATAGACTTCTTCTTGGGTGATTGGTTCATCTTAACGACTCAGCATTTTCAAGTGATATTTTTGGTAAGTTGGCCTCTGTTAGATACTCCTGTATTTTGACCTTCCTAATCTCTTCTTCCTGATGTGTCTCATTCCTTTTTATAGCATACAATGAGCTGTAATATGTAGTAAAAGCATCTGCAATATCTGTTGTCTTATATTTCATTTCACCTTTTCCGTTCTTTATTTTTTCTATATAATTTTGAGTCTTTTTCTCCTTAGAAATTTTTGCTAAATATTTCCCAGGCTTATTTTCCCACTTATATCTTTCTTTTGCTACGTTTATAAATGTTTTTCTAGTTTCCTGTTCACAACAAAGGGTCTGAATACTTAGGACCATGTGATATTTCAGTTTTTCTTTTTTAATAAATCTTCAAAAATGTCAACAATTCTGTGTTTTTCTGTCAATATGGGGTGCTGTGTGTACATTAATGAGGAGAAAAATTAACTTAAATGATTTTAGCAAATGGCTGCAATATAACAAAGAGTGAAAAATTTAAGGGGGTCTGAATACTTTCCTTCCCCACTGTATATGTGGACATGGTTGATTTTCATGTGTATGCGCATTCTTTCCATCATGTATATGGTTTAGCATCTTATTGTTTCCTCTTATCTTTGAACAGTTTTTAAGAAGTCTTTAATAATAAGTAGTAAATCACACAATTAGACTTAATTTATTATACAGTGATATATGTGATTTATATTGGTATATATACATGTTTTTTCGCTGATTTTTCTTTTTTTGTTTTTAATACATTTCTTGTTTACATTGTCTATTTTCTGTTTTTACTATTTTGTGATCAGATGTTTTAGCATTTAAGAAATGTTTTTATGGGGGGCATGGTTACCGCGCTGCTGGATGGACGCCTGAGAGTGTAGCTCATCCAGAAGACAGGGGATCACAGTGATCAGAGGTGGCATACTGACCCAACAACATCCCCTGATACCTGGCATAGTGCGTCGGCACCCTCAGAGATGGGTAGGAAGAAGAAAGAGTCCACCAGCATAAAGAAACTCCCGCACATCTTCCTCCCCACAGAGCAGATGCGTGTCCAAGATGGCGCCGGTGGCTCTTCGCTGGCCTTGTCCAGCGGCTCTTCTCGCTCCACACAGAGTCCTGCATCAGCCGGAGCCTCCAAAGCCTCTCAGCCCAGGTTACCAGCGGCATCAACTCCAACAACACAGATCCCTGCCAAATGCAAACCTAGGCTTTCTGCTGGCTCTTCTCCCATAGAGGTAAGCCTCAGCTGCAACTCTGCTAACACCACCAAGGAGCTGTCAGACACATTCAGCTTCTTCCCTGCTACCAACCAACCTGTCTCTGAAGCCATATGCTGGTACATGCTGGTATCCCTGCGGGCCTCCTTAAATGCAGACATGATGCAGTGTGTGACAAACTTCAAAGCTGAAGTGCAGGAGCTAGGGGGGAGAGTAGACCACATTGAGCATAAAATGGGTGAATTTGCAGCTTCCCACAACACCTTAATAGATGCACACAATGATCAGGATGACCAACTAGAAAACCTCAAAGCCAAAGTCGCAGACATTGAAGACCGTTCGAGGCGGAACAATTTGAAACGTAGAGGTGTATCTGAGTCTGTGCAAAACGCTCAATTGAACCAACACGCATGTGATCTGATCCACACGGTCCTACCGTCCATCCCAACCTCTGAAGTGGTAATCGACAGAATACACCGATTACCGAAACCCTCCTATCTCCCTGATGACATCCCCAGAGATGTTATAATGAGAGTACATTTTTATCACGTAAAAGACCAACTCATGGCCAGCTTCCGCAAGAAGGCCCAGTTACCAGAGCAATTCTCTCACCTTCAAATGTACGCGGACCTCTCCCAATATACATTACAAAAGAGAAAATCACTCCTGCCAATTACAAAGGCTCTTAAGAATCACAACATCACTTATCACTGGGGTTACCCAACAAAACTCACCATTACTCAGAACAACATCACTTCCGTGATAAAATCACTAGCTGAGGGCCTGGCATTGCTCTGCTCATGGAACATTCTTCCAGAGCAAGAACCCACATTACGGTCACCCCCCACCAAAGTAAACACCCAGGAGGACTGGCAAACTATCTCTTATAAACGCAAGCAAAAAGAGGCACGCAACTCGATCGCCTCTAGACCATCAACCTAAAGCAGATATAACACTTGACCACCCCGGTCAGATGGAGCACTCTCCCCACAATGTTCCTGTCAGGTCCCACACTTACCAGACAGATGAGTCCACTTGGGCAGAGGGTAGGCTCCCTTACGTATCCGATTCGGGGCCCCTGGTAGAGTAGACAGGAGGCCCGCGAATGCGGAGTGGTATGAGGGCCTGAAGTTGGAGTCCTGAAGCACAGTGGTCTGGCAAGCAACCGGTGGATCTTCAGGCTTTGATAGAGCAGATGCTGAGCAGGAGCTAATCAGGCTGGTCACACACAGGCAGAGGTCGGCAACGGGCTGGCAGCAACGGTACAAGGGATAAGGCAGAAACGAGGTCAAACAAGCCGGGGTCGGGTTCAGGCAGCAGTCAAGGAAGGTCCAAAGGCAAGCCGGGTCACAACGGGTAAACACTACGAAGATACAGGAACACAAGATGATCACGGAACAAGGTACAGAGCTGTTTGATCAGGCAGCACTGGGTCAGCGTAGAGGCAGGCTTCAAATAGGCTGATTGGCGCCAAAACGCCGCGCTCGTGCACGCGCTGATTCGCCAAGGCGCGCCGCGCCCCCGCACGCGCCCGGGCGCTCCCCTGACACCGGCGTGCACGCCCACACTACCGGGCATGTCAAAGGTAACGCCTGCAGGCGGACGCGCGCTAACGCGGACGCACGCTAGCGCGAAAGCGCGCACGCACGAACGCCCGGACGCCACCCCGCACACCACGGCCGGTCAGCCCAGACACACCGGCGCCCCCAGGGACACGCGCCCCAGCACGGACAGGGACACGAGCGCCAATGCGCCCCGGCACGCCCCGGCGCCCAACCAGGTAACCTCTCTGACAGTTCCCTCTACAAATTCTGTGCAGTATCACTGCAATCAGCTTCCAGTTGGAATCGCCCATATTTTTACTAACTGTTTGTTACTTTTTCCCTGTTTTTTCCGTTTTTGTTTTGTTCTTTCTACCTCACAAGGATTCTCGGCTTGGCATTCGAAAAGAGAACTCAGTAGGACAACAAATTGATGTATCATCTGCTGATTCCACAGAAACCCACACCTGTCCATATGTCGACTCATCTTTGCTGATTGGAAGTAACATAAGCTTCTCAAATGATTTGTCCACATGGTGCTTAAAGTGACTTTGTTCAATGTGCGAGGGCTTAACCACCCTGCTAAAAGAGCATCCCTCTGGAAGGAATCTATTAAACTAGGAAGTGACTTAATTTGTATACAAGAAACACATTTTCAAGCTTCGGCTTCCCTTACTTTAAGTCATAAAAAATTCCCTCACATCTTTACTGCATCCGCACCACATAAGAGGAAGGGAGTTCTCATTGCAATTAAAAACTCTGTAGTCTTCTCTCTACATGACTCCATCCGTGATCCAGATGGTAGATATCTGATCCTCCTATGCCAGTGATGGCGAACCTTGGCACGCCAGATGTTTTGGAACTAAATTCCCCATGATGCTCAACTACACTGCAGAGTGCATGAGCATAATGGGAAATGTAGTTCCAAAACATCTGGGGTGCCAAGGTTCACCATCACTGTCCTATGCGATATCAACAATAGACTTTATACAATAGTTAGTGCCTATGTTCCCAATATGCACCAGCTTCGTTTCGCAAGAAAACTGTTTTACAAGATCTCAAAACTCTGACGAGGTTCACTAGTGATATGCGGGGACTTTAACCTTACTGCAGACCCCATCTGGATTTATCATCTAAGCCCAAACGCCCTCCCTCGGCACTTCAACCGCTATTCCACAAAGAGGATATCTATGACACTTGGAGATGCCAACATGCTGAGGAGCGTGACTTCACCTTCCACTCAGTACGCCACAACTCGTACTCTAGATTAGATATGATCCTAGTGGACAGGGTGCTACTCCAGGCTGTGTCTTCCTCCAGTATTCATGATATTACATGGTCAGACCATACACCAGTTTCCATATCAATAATAGAGGAACACACACCCAATTCCGCATATATTTGGAGAGTTAATTCACAACTATTCAATTCGTCCCAGAATGTCCTTGACATTAACAAGCACCTTCAAGAATTTTTTCAGCTGAGCTCTAAGGCTCCATTCACACTAGCGCGTTTTTTGATGCATTTTGCATTTTGCAGAAATGCATGGGAATTTTTTAACATGGGTTCCTATGGAACATATTCACATCAATGCTTTTTTGTATCTCTGCATTTTTGGAAAGGGTCAGGGACTTTTTTTCATGCAAAATGCAGCGTTTTGCATGTAATAGAATTCAATGGACAAGCATCAAAAACGCAAGTGCACCGTTTTTGCAGCGTTTTTGGTGCGTTTTTGATGCCTTTTTTTTGTTTTGTTTTTTTTGTTTTTTTTTTTTTTAATTTTTTTTTAAGACTGTAAAAAAAACTGTAAAAAAAAAAAAAAAACGCAAAACGCCGCAAAAACGCCGCAAAAACGTGGCAAGCATGAAAAAAAAACCTCCAAAATCACTCAAAAGCAACATGCATAGGTGTGAATCGAGCCTAAGTCAGTCTCTAACCCTTTTGTTGTTTGGTGTGCTCATAAAGCCTTCATAAGAGGCATTTTTATGCAGATGTGTTCACGTATTAGGAGGCAGAGGTCATTGCAGCTCGTAAAATTACTGGGAGATATACGCACTCTAGAATCCACCAATAAAACAAACCAAACACACTCCTCATGTATAACCCTGTCCAAACTACATACAAACCTGTGACTATTACTGGTGGAACAATATGTTAAACACCTTAATGCCCTTAAACTAGCGCACTATTCTTCAGGCAATAAGGCAGGCAAATTCCTAGCAAAAAGATTTAAAGCAAAAAAGCTCCAATCCAAAATTGAATATCTATTAGACCCACATTCTAAGCAAAAAATGACAAAATGCTTTTGCGTCCTACTATAGCTCCCTTTATAACTTAAAGGACGACCCCGACACCCCACAACTAAAAGACCCTGATATTAAATCATTTCTGGCTTCTCTCCAACTTCCTACTCTTACAAGCGCTCAATTGCAAGCACTTAATGCACCTATAATCCCTCAAGAGATCAGAAGAGCTATCCATTCCTTACTAGTGGGGAAATCTCCAGGACCGGATGGTCTATCGAATGACTATTATAAACAATTCCAAGAAATCATTACTCCAAACCTCTCCTCGGTATTTGCGGCTGCAATGGCTTCGGCCTAATTTCCCTCAGAAATGTTGCAAGCTTACATAGTGACAATACCGAAACCGGGCATTGAACCCTACCTATCCGGCCAATTATAGACCGATCTCATTTACTAAACACAGACCTCAAACTATACGTGAAAATCATAGCTCACAGATTGACCCCTATTCTACCAACCCTTATTAAGCCAGACCAAACAGGCTTTGTCACTGGATGCCAGGAGTCCGCTGCAACAAGAAGAGTCTTGGGTATAATCCAACACACCGGGTCGGGTGCCTTCTCTGCTGCTTTCACTGGATGCGGAGAAGGCATTCAACCGTATCCATAGGCAATATATGAATAACACTCTTAAGAAATTTGGATTTGCCGGACCTATATTATTGGCCATATTGGCACTGTATTCCACACCCTCTGCAAAAATATACACCTCCAACATGTTGTCCCGCCACTTTTCGACTTCGAATGGAACTAGGCAGGGTTGCCCTTTATCCCCATCCATCTTTAATTTATTAATTGAACCCTTAGCAGAAGCAATAAAAGCAGCACCTCAAATTACTGGTTTTAAATTTCAGATCAACTCCCATGTCATAAATCTTTTCGCAGATGACATAATCATTTTTCTAACAAACCCAGAAATCTCTTTAGCAGCAACTCACAACATTCTTACAACTTTTAGTGCACTATCTTATTACAAAGTTAATTATACTAAGTCCCTACTGCTAGACCTTGGTATAGATCCCATTCTTCGCAACAAACTCCAAGCTTCCTATTCATATACGTGGAGTACTGATGGAATTCCCTACTTAGGTCTCCAATTAGTATTGGATATCTCACAATTAGCAGATATCAACTATTCCCTTCTTATTAACAAATTATCAAAAGATGCTTTAAAAAATGTCTAAATGCGAGCTCTCGCCACCTTTAAAATGTTCATGCTGCCCCAAATATTGTATCTCTTTAGAACACTCCCCATACCTATTAAAAAACACACTTAATGGCACTTAATAAAATAGTGAGGACATTTGTGTGGCAAAATATGAAACCCCACAGTTCCCACGCCCAGCTTTTAAAATACAAGTGCGCTGGTGGTATGGGCATGGTTGATTTGCGTGACTATTGGGTAGCGACTCATCTGTCCCAACTTAAAAGATGGTTCTTGACAGAAACAGACAAGATGTAGGTTGATGTTGAACGATCTTGCAGTTCTACACCCTCACTTAAGAATTTACTACTGGCTGATATTTGGAAACCCAGACCACTAAAACACTTACCTCTCTCCACCCAGGCCTCCCTGGAGGCATGTAGAACCCTTTGTTCCTTGAATCCCCCTCGGGCGCAGAATACCTCTGTACCTATCCCACTAAAGGTCTTGGAAATATTAATCCCTAACTTGTCCCTTCAAAAATGGGAAAAGAAAGGAATTACGGATCTCGACCACATACTCAAAGAGAACACCCCTAAATCCTTTGTGCAGATCCAAAACGAATTCCATATCCCGACTACAGACCACTACTCATATCTTCAAATTTCTCATTTTCTGAATTCTCTCACCTCCCTTGAAATATTTGTACACAAACAAAGTTGGCAATATTTCATAGATGCACCACCCTCTGTCAAAGGAATCTCCCTATTTTATAACCTTTTACAAAATAAACTAATTTTTCATAAGTCCACACCATACTTGAAATGGGAAACAGACCTAGGGAAATCCTTCACCACTTACCAATGGCAATCAGCTTTTAAATCCATCTACCAGGCCTCTAAATGCGCTAATCACTGGGAACTATCCCACAAAATCGCCCTAAGATGGTACCTTACCCCATATAGAATCTCTAAATTCCTTGTAACACAATCCCCACCCTGTTGGAGAGGTTGCGGAATGGTGGGACAGCTTATGCATATATTTTGGTTGTGTAAGCACCTCACCCTCTCTAGCTCTGGCGATTCTTAATAAAGGAAAAGATCTTTTCCCCACTGATTGCCGCAGAATTGTCACCCACATCCTGCTAGCTGCTAGAATGTTAATTACTAGAAAATGGAAATTCAACTTATCACCCAATGTATCAGAAGTGATTGATATGGTGAAACAAAACTTTGCATTTAAAAACCTATTAGTATACAGACATGGTACTAAACGACTCTTTGATCATCAATGGAATCTATGGACTCTTTGGGTTAAAAATTGGTAACTGCTGATATGTCAAATATTTCCTGTTCTCTCTCTATTACACCTGACCAGACCACCTGGCCGATGCAACGTCTTAATGTTTTACAATGTCTTAATGTTTTACTGTTCCAAAATCGTATTTTTATTTTTATTCTGTTATTTCTCTATTGTTTTACTATTTTACTGTTCTCCTGTTCAGTTTTCTGTTTATACTACTGGTGTTTTCACCTGGACTGCTGTTGTTAATATCCTATGTAACATATATCACACAGTATATAGGAACCATCCTTGGTCCACAAAACCTGCTATCTTGATCATTTGCTGAGATACTATATACTCACTCTTTTACTGTAATGCATGTTATTATACTTTTCTCTAATAAAAACTAATGAAACAAAAAAATAAATGTTTTTTTATGTCTGTGAAGTTTTGTGTTGATTGCTCTTTAACTACAGGTGTTTTGTGTTATGTGTTTGATTTGATATACGTCTTTAAATAGCATGTTTTGTGAGCATTTCAATTGTTGTGAACAAGCACAGTTCTTTTCGTGTGAAACGTGTCAACTGATCATCACTGCAATTTTGTCTGGCTCATGACAATAAAGAAATTTCTACAGCATCTTTTGGATTCAAGTGTGCGCTCAATCTTTTCTTCTCTTCTTAACATTGTCCCTTACTTGTTTGGAGAGTTCTTTGGTCTTCATGGCAGTGTTTGGTTAGTGGTGCCTCTTGCTTATGCCGCGTACACACGAGCGGACATTACGGCGGACTTTGCCCGGCGGACTTTTCGACGTACTTTCCGACGGACTTTGTGAATGAACGGACTTGCCTACACACAATCCACCAAAGTCCGTCGAATTCGTACGTGATGACGTACGACCGGACTAAAACAAGGAAGTTCATAGCCAGTAGCCAATAGCTGCCCTAGCGTGGCTTTTTGTCCGTCGAACTAGCATACAGACGGCGGACTTTTCGACCGGACTCGATTTCAACGGATAAATTTAAAACAAGTTTCAAATCTAATTCCGTCGAACTTTTGAGAAAACAAAGTCCGCTGGAGCCCACACACATCGAATTGTCCGACGAAATCCAGTCCGCCGGGCAAAGTCCGCCGTAATGTCCGCTCGTGTGTACGCGGCATTAGGTGTTGCAGCCTCTGGGGCCTTTCAAAAATGTGTGTATATGTAATGGCATCATGTGACACTTAGATTGCACACAGGTGGACATCATTTCACTAATTATGTGACTTCTGAAGGTAATTGGTTGCACCAGAGCTTTTTATGGGCTTCATAACAAAGGAGGCGAATACATACGCACATGCCAATTATCAGTTTTTTATTTCTGAAAAATAGTTTTATGTATATATTTTTTTATTTTTACTTCACCAACTTAGACTATTGTGTTCTGATCCATCACATATAATTCAGATTAAAAAAAACATTGAACTAAAGGCTGTAATGTAACAAAATAGGTAAAAAGCCAAGGGGGGTTGAATACTTTTGCAAGGCACTGTATGTATCATGAAGATGACATAATGGGGCAATGTTCGCTGCCGTGTAGTAGGCCTGAAGGTTGGGGACCGAAAGACCCCATTGATCCTCCGAGCATACAAGGTCCGTTTATTGATACGGGGTCGGGTGGAACCCCAGGTGAATTTCAAGAGCTTGCGTTGATGGATTCGCAGTATGTATGAAGCGATCGGAACTGTTAGTACTTGAAAGAAATACAATTTCTGAAGGTAGGTCATACGGATTGCCGAGATCCTGCCAAACCAGGACAGTGGGAGATGGGACCAGAAAGATAACATATCAGTGAGCTTTCTAAAAAGAGAAGGAAAGTTGTCCTGATACAACTCTTCATATTTAGGGATGAGACGTATACCCAAATAGGGCTATGAGGGGAGCCATTGAAATGGGAAATTTGCTTTTAAGGAGGTCAGTTCAGGGATAGAAAGGTTTACAGACATCGCCTTAGACTTAGTAGGGTTAACATGTAGTCCCGACAGGGATGCAAAGGTCTCCAATAGGGAGAATAAATTGGGTAACGTGATTCTGGGTGATGTCAGAGTCAACAGAATATCATCTGTAAACAAGGAGATCTTATGAGCAGAACCCGCCACAGTGATACCTTTTCATATCTGAATGTGAACGGATCGCCTCCGCCAACGGTTCCATAGCCAAAACAAACAAAAGAGGTGAAAGCGGACAGCCCTGACGAGTGCCCCTCCAGATAGGAAAAATAGAGGGTTCAAACCCATAGTATTTAATTTTAGCGTGAGGGGCATCATACAGCACCGCCAGCCAACTTAGAAAGGAAGTACCAAAGCCATAGTGGCGGAGTACTGTCATTAGATAAGGCCAAGACAACGTGTCGAAGGCCTTGTTCACATCCAGTGACAAAAGCATAGTTTACAAAGAGCGGCTATGGGCAAGGTGTTGCAATTGTATGATTCTCCTGATGGCATCCCCTGCCTGTCTCCGTGGTACAAATCCAACATCCAACTTGGTCTTTTTTAATTAAACGGGAGAGAAAGGAACTCAAACAGTTAGTCAAACTTTTGGTGAGAATTTTCATATCAATATTAAAGTGGAGTTCCACCCACTTTTACAACTCTTCAGCATTCCTCACTAAACTGTGCACTGTAAACGAATTGGATATTTTTTCATTTTTTTTCTCAGCACTTACTGTATATCTGCTGTATTCATTTTTCACTTCCTCCTCCCTGGCCGCGGCCCATCGCATCATTTCCTGTTTGCAATGCCTTCTGGGAAGGGACGGCAACTTCCTCTGACACTGCCGTTGCTATGGAAACCTGACCTGAAACCTATTACACTGCTTGTGCTGCACTGAGCATGTGCGAGATCTGCAAGGATGAGATCCAGGAAGAAATACAGTCTCGCTTCAGATGCCCAGACTTAAGATGGCCACGGCCTGTTGTAAGTTTATAAAATAACAAACTACTGCTATAAACTAACAAAACAGACCTTAGTTTACAGACTAACTTTACTAGAATACATTAAGCTTGTGTATTATAGGGATATTTTTATTTAAAAAGTATAATTTCGGCCGGAACACCACTTTAATTAGAAATATAGGTCGGAAGTTGGCCCAAGAGGAGTGATCATGGTCAGGTTTTGGAAACATTACTATATTACCCGTCAGAAGGTCAGGGGAAAAATTCCGACTGTTTTTAACGGATGTAAACATGGCCGTCAATGGGGAGGCTAACACATCCACTAGTTTTCTATAGTAAAGTGCCGTAAAGCTGTCCGGACCCTGCCTCTTACCCACTTTTAAGTCTTTAGCCGGTTCCTGACCGGCGCACGGCGATGTACGTCGGCAGAATGACACGGCTGGGCAAATGGACCTACAGGTACGTCCATTTGAATTCCCCGCCGTGCCATTGCGTGCGCGCGCCGGCCGGGAGCTCCGTGATTTGGGTCGCGGGTCCCGCAGTCTCGATCGCCGCGGGGATACCCGCGATCGCCTCACGGAGAGGATGAACAGCATCTCCCCGTTCTGCCTAGTGACAAGTGTCACTGATCACAGCTCCCTGTCATCGGGAGCTGTGATCAGAGTAATGACACGGCTAGCCCATCCCCCTACAGTTAGTAATCACTCCCCTAGGACATACTTAACCCCTCCCCGCCCCCTAGTGGTTAACCCCTTTACTGCCAGTGTCATTTACACAGTAATCAGTGCATTTTTAATTGCACTGATCGCTGTATAAATGACAATGGTCCCAAAAATGTGTCAAAAATGTCCGACATGTCCGCCATAACGTCGCAGTCACAATAAAAATCGCTGATCGCCACCATTACTAGTAAAAAAAAATTATTAATAAAAATGCAATAAAACTATCCCCTATTTTGTAAACGCTATAACTTTTGCGCAAACCAATCAATAAAAGCTTATTGCGATTTTTTTTTTTTTTACTAAAAATATGTAGAAGAATACGATCGGCCTAAACTAAGGAAGAAAACAGTTTTTTTATATATTTTTGGGGGATATTTATTATAGCAAAATGTAAAAAATAATTTGTTTTTTTCAAAATTGTCGCTCTTATTTTGTTTATAGCGCAAAAAATAAAAATCGCAGAGGCGATCAAATACCACCAAAAGAAAGCTCTATTTGTGGGAAAAAAGGACGTCAATTTTGTTTGGGAGCCACGTTGCAAGACCGCGCAATTGTCAGTTAAAGCGACGCTCAGGGGGGGGCGACGCTCAGGGGGGACTACAACATACAGGGGGGGTCAACACGGTCTGGGGTAACTGGGCCTACCATAGCTACACCGACAGTGGGGGTACCCGGGTCTGGGAATGTTGGATTAAGGGAGCTATTAGTCGGGCTGAAGGAGCTAGTAACACGGGTTGAGGCAGGGACGAGTAGTAGTCCCGCGAGTGCATGGATAGCACCTACCCTTCCGCAGACAGGGGGGACACGCAGGTCACAGGCGTTCTACCGGTGACACCGGTAGGGGATGTCAGCCCGACAGTAGTGGCCACGACTTCGGGGGATCAAGGTAAGACGGGCGAGAAAAGGCCGGATTCAGTTAGGTTGGCAGATGCGGCTAGGAGCGAAGTGTACGTGTGTTTTGAGGGACCTTTGGGAGCCCATTTAAAGACGGAGATAAAGGAAAAGATATGGAAGGGTGAATACGTGGAAATTTTCACGTTATTGCCATTGGAAAAATTTAACCTGGATAGGTTAAAACCGGTTGAGGGCAAGAAGGAGGACGGGGAAAAGCGGAGATATCGCTTAATTCCGCGTACATTTGCTAATTGGCTGCAGGAGTTTGCCATTTTAGCAAGCGTGGTAGGTGAAAAGGCACCAGAGAACTGCTCGGCTTTATTTGTTTATCTGGAAGCCATTAGCGAGGCCCACAGGACGTATGGCGGCATGGCTTGGCTACGGTATGATGAACAATTTCGTCAGCGGATGGCGGTAAGACCAACTCTGCGCTGGGACCATAAAGACATAAGCCTATGGATGAGGTTGATGACGGCGGCGAGGGCCCCGAATCAGTTTTTTCAGGCAGGGGTCAGAGGTTCCGCAGCTCCAGGACAACCGGCCGAAAAAAGATGGGGTTACTGCTAGCAGTTCAATGAGGGCACCTGCAGATTTGGATCCAACTGTCGCTTTAAACAAATGTGCTCCGGCTGCGGGGGATCTCATGCGCTGTCCAAATGTTTTAAAAAAGGAAAAGGTCGGGTGGAGATGCTTCGGGTAAGAGGGAGGATCCTGGTGCTGGTGGAAAGGATGCTTCCTTTCCTCAATAGATATCCCGATCGTACAGCGGCTGCTGTATTAGAAGCTGGGTTTTCGGATTCCGTGTTCTTTGGCAACAACACCGCCAGAGGCTCAGAATCTGAAGTCGGCAATGCAACATCCAGCGAAAGTGGCAGAGAAATTGGGGAAGGAGGTAGCTTTGGGTCGCATGGCGGGCCCGTTCAAAGACTTGCCACTGTCGGATTTAGTGGTCTCCCCTTTGGGAGTGGTTCCCAAAAAGGAGCCCAATAAGTATAGGCTCATACACCACCACTCTTTTCCAAAAGGGGGGTCGGTCAATGATGCCATTGCTCCAGAAGAGTGTGCGGTGACGTACACGTCCTTCGACGTGGCGGTGGCGTGGGTACGGAAGTATGGGCAGGGTGCCCTAATGGCTAAGTCTGATATAGAATTGGCTTTCTGGTTATTGCCAGTGCACCCTGACAGTTTTAGGTTACTAGGATGTTCATGGGAAGGGGCCTACTATGTGGATAGATGCCTACCCATGGGATGCTCTATATCTTGCGCCCTTTTTGAGACATTCAGCTCCTTCCTGGAATGGGCAGTTAGGGATGTCGCGGGGATCAAACTTAGTCATCCATTATTTGGACGATTTCTTATGTGTTGGCCCACCGGGCTCCAAGATTTGTGCGGTTCTGTTGGGTACACTGCAACACCTGGCGGATCGTTTTGGGGTTCCCCTAGCTCCCTAAAAAACGGAAGGTCCGACTGTGACTATAACGTTTTTGGGCATTGAAATAGACTCAATTAAGATGGAGTGCAGGCTTCCGATGGACAAGCTGATGCAGCTACAGGAGGAAGTGCGTGGGACCAGAGGGCTTAGGAAAATACAGCTGCGTAAACTTCAATCCTTACTGGGAAAGCTGAACTTTGCTTGCCGAATCATGCCGATGGGCAGAGTTTTTTGCAGGCGTTTGGCGGCTGCTACAGCTGGGATCAGGGCGCCAACACATTTTGTCAGTCTTACTCTGGAACATAGAGAAGATTTGCTTGTATGTCGGGTCCCGTTAGCAACTGTGACCTGGAGCTATTCACCGATGCGGCCGGCACCACAGGGTTTGGGGCTTTCTGCAAAGGTCGTTGGTGCGCGGCCAGATGGCCGGAGGCATGGCAAGAGGCAGGGTTCTTGAAGAACCTTGTTTTATTGGAACTGTTCCCTATTGTGGTGGCCATGGAACTGTGGGGAGAATCCTTCAGGAACCTAAAAGTACGCTTCAATTGTGACAATTTGGGAGTGGTCCAAGTGGTTAACCGGCTGACGGCGGCATCGGTTCTAGTGGTCAGGTTGTTAAGACACTTGGTGCTTCGCTGTTTACAAGTGAATGCATTTATTTATGCTGTACACTTACCTGGGGTTGACAACACTTTGGCTGACGCTTTGTCTCGTTTTCAGTGGGACAGGTTCCGGACGTTGGCGCCAGAGGCGGAACGACAAGGGATCGCCTGTCCCAACTGGATGTGGAACATTGCTTTGGAATCGCAGCAAAGTGGATTCGGCAATCCGTGAGTATGGCTACGTGAAATGCCTACTCTAAGGTATGGAAAGCCTGGTTTAATTGTTTAAACGAGCTGGGAATAGCCGCAGATGATCCGACAGTCGGACATGCGGTTCTGTATTTCATCGTTCAGGGTTTTGAAAAGGGTATCTCGGCAGCTGCCATAGACCGCAAGTTGGCAGGTTTGGCCTTTCTTTTCAAATGGCAAGGGCTATGTGATTATACCAAGGAATTTTGGGTAAGACAGGCTGTCAAGGGGTATAGGAAGGCACACAAAAGCAGGGATGGGAGGCGACCGCTATCGTTCGACATGTTGAGAAGGATGTGTGGGTGTTTGGAAATGGTGTGTATATCCGTTTACGAACACATGTTATTTCGGGCAGTTTTTGCTTTGGCATTTTTTGGGGCATTGCGCATCAGCGAGTTGGTCAGCCCATCTAAGACAATACCAGGGGGTCTCATGGTGGGAGATATGGAGTTGGGGCATGAGTCGATTAGAGTGTGGATCAGAAGGTCTAAGACTGATCAGGCTGGCAAAGGCAGGTACTTGGATGTTGGCAGGATTGACGAGGTAAGTATCTGCCCAGTGACTGTCGTAAAATCCTTTTTGGAGATTAGATCAGAGTTTGAGGGGCCCTTGTTAATACATGAGGATGGTGGGTTCTTATCAAAATTCCAGTTTATAGCGGTTTTTAAAAAATGCGTGGTCAGGGTGGGGTGCGACCCGCGACAATTTTCTTCCCATTCCTTCAGGATTGGGGCGGCCACAGAGGCGGCTAGGGCAGGTTTGAGCCAAGACGTCATTAGACGTATTGGAAGGTGGGATTCGGATAGATTTAAATTGTACGTCCACCCACAATTGTTGTAAGTAGAGTTGGTTAAGTTAAAGGGCAGGTTGGTGGATACTGTATGTTCATGGGAGTTTTTTGTATTGTTCTTCTTGTTTACAGGTAATGAAGTGGGCCTGGTATGGATACTCAGCCACTCGTACGTTTTTTGGGGGGCAAAGAGAGCCGACGTTCGGCCGAACGGCAGACAGTTAAGGATCCCCAGGCAAGAAGCACTCGTCAGGTGGATTGGGGTCCCGGGTATGAGATGGAATAGGGTGTTGGGGGAGGTACATAGATTTGCCAGGTTTGATAGAGCCCCCAATGTATTGCTTCTGCATGTAGGTGGGAATGACATGGGAGCCAGATCCATGAGGGACCTTATTAGAGACATAAAATGCGATTTTTTACGTTTGAAAGCGGCATACCCTAATATGGTCTTAGTTTGGTCTGACATGGTGGGTAGGTTGTCATGGCGTTGGGCATGGTCAGCAAAGAAGGTGGACAGAGCAAGGGTCAAAGTGAATAAAGAAGTGAGCAGATTCTTTGTGAAGAACGGGGGCTTAGCCATCAGGCATAGAGAGCTAGAGGTAGATACTTGGAGATATCTACGCAGTGACGGGGTACATTTGAATGAGGTGGGGACTGATCTGTGGTCTCTAGGTGTACAAGATGGGATTCAGAGAGGCTTGAGGGTGTGGAGGTGCGCTCAAGGGTAAGGGGTTACCCCTTTCGTGCTGTGGCAGTTTTTTGGTTTCCTTGAATAGGATTTATCAAGTTACATGTATGAAACATGTTGCACCCATCCAGGGGATGGGGGTTGCGTTATGGTACCCATCCATTGGATGGGGAGTTTTGCTGGTACCCATCCATGAAGGTTGGGGATTGAAGTTGTGTACTTTCAGGCTATGTAGTGCTTGGAGGAGTGCTTGGTTTTGGTCACCGGAAGTTAGGGTACTGCCGAGTCAGGGGTTCCCGACTGGCAGGTTCAAGAAAAGAATTGTTTACAGTGACCATGGTGACAGTTGTTTATTGATAGTTACACAATAAAGTATTATTAAAAGTTACGGTTATTTATGTTATATATTTATGGTAATTTATATTTTAATAAAGAAATTTAAGGCCGTGAGGCCATTTACTCCAAAAACTAGTTCGAGTCGTTTATAATGTTTTTGGAGGGAGGGTAATGTGGGGTAAGGTAAAATAGTAGGAGACTGGGCTTAAACCCCTACAGTGTCATGAATATCATGAAGAGATAATAGCAAGTCATTCATGACCCGTGAGGCATGTTGAGGTTTATGAATTGGCCCTGAAGGTTCTAGTTACTCCTCTGAACTGAGCCATTCATGCACTGGTTAGTTGTGCATGATGACAATAAAAAAAATGTATCCACTCAGGATCTAGTTGTTGCTTATTACCCAGAAACTTTCATACATTGGTAAATTACATTGTTTAGTAGTACATAATCGGTACCAGTAATACATACACCACTAAGGTAGTGTGCTTACTTCTTCACGTCTTGTGCTAGAAGTATGACTTTGCAATGTCATCCAGTGCGTGTTTACTTTATTGCCTTTCAGCTCACTCTGTAGGATGGGTTAAAGTTCACTTAACCATTATAACCACCCTGCCTCAGAGTTACTATTGCAAAGGTGTAAGTTATTTTTAAAGGGAATGACAGTTTTGTCACAAGTACACAAATGCTCCAAGCCTGGACGCTGCATTTTCTCTGGGTTTTGTGAATGATAGTAAAAGAACCAATCCTCTTTTCTGGAAAAGTGAGATTCTAAATAGTCATATAGAGGACTTGTACAAAGCAGAGACGCTGCCACAGTCATTAACCAGTTGGAAATGTCACATTCCAGGTAAGATTTCTATCTATCACAATTTTTTCAACTGTTGTAGGTCTTCATTATACAGTGGGGACGGAAAGTATTTTTTTTCATTAATGTACACACAGCACCCCATATTGACAGAAAAACACAGAATTGTTGACATTTTTTCAGATTTATTAAAAAAGAAAAACTGAAATATCACATGGTCCTAAGTATTCAGACCCTTTGCTGTGACGCTCATATATTTAACTTAGGTGCTGTCCATTTCTTCTGATCATCCGTGAGATGGTTCTACGCCTTCATTTGAGTCCAGCTGTGTTTGATTATACTGATTGCACTTGATTAGGAAAGCCACACACCTGTCTATATAAGACCTTACAGCTCACAGTGCATGTCAGAGCAAATGAGAATCATGAGGTCAAAGGAACTGCCTGAAGAGTTCAGAGACAGAGTTGTGGCAAGGCACAGATCTGGCCAAGGTTACGAAAAAATTTCTGCTACACTTAAGGTTCCTAAGAGCACAGTGGCCGCCATAATCCTTAAATGGAAGACGTTTGGGACGACCAGAACCCTTCCTAGAGCTGGCCGTCCAGCCAAACTGAGCTATCGGGGGGAGAAGAGCCTTGGTGAGATAGGTAAAGAAGAACCCAAAGATCACTGTGGCTGAGCTCCAGAGATGCAGTCGGGAGATGGGAGAAAGTTGTAGAAAGTCAACCATCACTGCAGCCCTCCACCAGTCGGGGCCTTATGGCAGAGTGGCCCGACAGAAGCCTCTCCTCAGTGCAAGACACATGAAAGCACGCATGGAGTTTGCTAAAAAAACACCTGAAGGACTCTAAGATGGTGAGAAAAAAGATTCTCTGGTCTGATGAGACCAAGGTAGAACTTTTTGGCCTTAATTCTAAGCGGTATGTGTGGAGAAAACCAGGCACTGCTCATCACCTGAGTACAGTCCCAACAGTGAAGCACGGTGGTGGCAGCATCATGCTGTGGGGGTGTTTTTCAGCTGCAGGGACGGACGACTGGTTGCAATCGAGGGAAAGATGAATGCGGCCAAGTACAGGGATATCTTGGACGAAAACCTTCTCCAGAGTGCTCAGGACCTCAGACTGGGCCGAGGGTTTACCTTCCAACAAGACAATGACCCTAAGCACACAGCTAAAATAACGAAGGAGTGGCTTCACAACAACTCCGTGACTGTTCTTGAATGGCCCAGCCAGAGCCCTGACTTAAACCCAATTGAGCATCTCTGGAGAGACCTAAAAATGGCTGTCCACCAATGTTACCATCCAACCTGACAGAACTGGAGAGGATCTGCAAGGAGGAATGGCAGAGGATCCCCAAATCCAGGTGTGAAAAACCTGTTGCATCTTTCCCAAAAAGACTCATGGCTGTATTAGATCAAAAGGGTGCTTCTACTAAATACTGAGCAAAGGGTCTGAATACTTAGGACCATGTGATATTTCAGTTCTTCTTTTTTAATAAATCTGCAAAAATTCTACAACAATTCTGTGTTTTTCTGTCAATATGGGGTGCTGTGTGTACATTAATGAGGAAAAAAAATGAACTTAAATGATTTTAGCAAATGGCTGCAATATAACAAAGAGTGAAAAATTCAAGGGGGTCTGAATACTTTCCGTCCCCACTGTATATCATGTTTATTTATTCCCATAGCCAGGGCAGCAAATACTTATGAATGACCCACCCTCTAATCCCCTCTAAATCTCTCTCTCTCTCCTCCTCTATTTACCCGCTTCTCTCCCCTCTCTTAACCTGACCATGACCACCAATTGCCATGGCGCACATTGTTTTCCTGCTTTATTCCAGAGTTCCCCAGATCTTTCATAATCTAATCATCCTCTCATTGACTGGGTTTGACAGATTACTTATTTATTTTGGTGTTATTGCTTAACCGCTTGCTGACCGCATCATGAGGATGTATGGCGGCAAAGTGGCTTCCCTGCGCTGGATCGGGTGCCTAGTACGTGATCTATGTGCTTGGGCAGAGGGCGCGTGCAGGTAGTTATATACAGCTATATTCAGGTAGTTGTATGAAAAATGCACTATTTATCAAAAAGTGTCTGCCAGTGCTAAACTTTTTATCCAATTTCTAAATTGCTGCATTTGTAAATTCCAAAAGCCAATATAATGGAATAATAATGGTACAAAAACACTTTATTTTTTGGGTACAATAATCCTTTAAGGGGGCGTGTGCCCTATGCCTACATACTTTTGCTAATAGGTGTCCCTCATTCCCATCTCAGAAAGTTGGGAGGTATGCACATGCCAATCACTGGGTCCCGGCCAATGATTGACCGCTGGCACCCGATGATCGGCTCTGAGCCTTCCCGAACACAGCTCTATGAAAGTAAACAACACAGAGCTGTTTTCAGTGACAGGGGATCTCGTTGTTTGTTCATTCCCTGCTAAGCAGGGAATGAAAACTACTAGATGCCAGTTAAAGTAGCACACAGTACACATGTAGCAAAGTCTCTGGTCTTGTCCAGTCTATGGCATAGTGGGTGCAAGGCATAGTGGGTGCAAGGCATAGTGGGTGCAAGGTGGACAAAGTTATTGGGCGCAAGACACTTCTTGGATGTAAAAGAGGTTTTTATTTCTCTTAACAGACTTTTTTTGTACTTATGGAGGGAAGAGGGTTAGGGCTAAGACACCCTTAGTTAGTTGTTAATTCAATTGGCAGACTCTGAGACTTCAATAAGAGAACAGCCATGCAGGAAAGGTCCCAGCAAGAAGCCACGTCTGCACTTGCAGGAATGCTGTCTCCTATGGTAACAGTCTTTAACAGTTCCTAATTTAAACGTAACAGTCCTTTCAGCTCCACTACAACTGCCTCTTGTAGTTCTTCAACACTGAGCTCCCAGTCTTTCATAAGACACTCTGATTCATTGACTGAATCCCTTGAGCTCCTCCATGGTTTGCGGTGGTATCTCCCTCAAGCGTCACCCCTGCTTCTTTGCTGGGTCCCTAGCTTAGCACTCCAGATACTTCCCAAGCTTCACCCCTGCTAACCGGCGATTTCCTTGGCTTGACTCACAAGGCTGCTCTGCAAGCATCTCCTCCGTGGGTTTGGTCCCTGACTTGATCCCCGCCTGAAGTTTCCCGATTCTCCACCGTGCTCTTTTGGTGAGAATGTGGTTCCGGTTCTTCCTTCAGTTACTCACTGGGGTCCCTGGTAAAGGTGGATGGCCCCTTTGTGGCGACAGCTTTTCTTCTACCTCTGACCACTGACAGGTTCTCCAGCCGGCAGAACTATCACTTCTGGTTGGACTGCAAGCCGCAATCCCAACCCTGCACTGCTCTCTTTGCTTCTGGATAGGCCCTCACACAGCCTAGCAGCCAGATGCCCCTGGGATAGGCCCAATCTCCGGCCTAGCAGCCCAGCGTGTACGACACACGTCCACCCAGATAGCCGTCCAGTTGGCACAGAACATAGATCACCTGACCTCACCCGAATATATAGGTTATCCCAGCAGGGGGTTCAAGAAAACCCCTGCCCATTGGCTGAGATACCCCATATACTCATAAACTGACCTTGGGTTGCCCTTCTCATATCTAGTACCACCAAGTACCCGGCCACCTAGTGGTAGAAGAGAAAAGTGCAACAAGGCCAAACTTAGGGAGAAATCAATAGATCTCTATCAATCGACCAAGATAACTACTCTTGGCAAGTAAATTTGTGAGGAGCTCCCTGACTAAACCCCAGGGTGCTACACACACATAAACATTTGTTAGACACACATTTAACCCCTTGATTGCCCTAGGTGTTAACCCCTTCCTCCCCAGTGTCATTAGTAAAGTGCATATTATTATTATTATTATACGAGATTATTATAGCGACAACAGTTTACTCAGCGCTTTACAATGTATAAGGGGGACAATACAATTACAGTACAGTTCAATACAAAAGGTACAGGAGGGCCCTGCTCATAGAGCTTACATTCTAAAGGGAGGGAGTGGTGGTACAAAAGGTAATAGCTGCAAAGAATGATTTGATGGGGGTGGCTCAGGGAGAGTTATGTGGGTGTGGGATAGGCATATTATTAGCACTGATCACTGTAATAATTTCACTGGTGATGTCAGTGGCAGTTAGTCAGTCGCCCTCCCCCCCAGCGTGAGTTAGTGTCAGATTTCCCGCCGAAGTCCCATTATAAGATGCTGATCGTTGCCATTACATTACTGTTAAGAAAAATAAATAACTACAAATTCCAGTATATAGTATATTCCATAGTTTGTAGACACTATAACTTTCACACAAACCAAGTATAGTTTTTTTTAGTTTTTGATCTTTCTGCTTACCAGGAAGATGGTCAGTTAAAACTTAGAGTGCTCTCTGCCTACCAGGGAGCAGGATCTATTGGTTCGGTCTGCTCACTGTTTTCAGGCAGTGGCGGAACTACCAGAGTTGCAGCAGTCGCACATACGACTGGGCCCTGGCGTTCCACCACTATGGGGAAGGGCCCAAAAGGCGGATCCATGGCGGGGTTACTGGCTGCAGTTGTAAGCGGAGAGTGCCTGTTACATTCTCACTTACACTGCCCAGACAGAGCCAGCACTGACAGCCCGCTCGGCCACCCCTCTCCTTGCACGGACAGGAGAGGAGAGAGAGAGCTAGATCTACTCTTCCTCCCGCCCCTGTCCTCCTGTGTGTGCCCACTGACTGTAGTGTGATCGGGAAAGCCAGGGATGAGTGGGCGGTGAAGCCGGGGATGAGAGGGAGGGGAAGCCCAGCAGCCGGGAACAGCATGGAGAATGAACTTGGAGGATATGCAGATTGCACAAGCCTCCTTCCTTCTTGGGGTGAGTGAGCTCACATCCATCCATTCACCCCCTCCCTTATCTCTCCTGCCTCTTAATGAGTACAATAATGTAAGAGGACCTCAGATTTAAGAGGTGCTTTGCAGACTCTGATGTAAAGGTGGCTTTGGTGAGCAGAGATCCCCTTACATCAGAGTTCCCCTTTACACCAGAGTCCACAGCATTCCCCCTTACATCAGAGCACCCCCTTAAATTAGGGTTCCCCTTTACACTAGAGTCCACAGAGCTCCCCCTTACAGTAAAATTCTGTGGACTCTGATGTAATCGGCTCTGCGGACTCTGATGAAAGGGGGACTGTAGGGGGGCGCCTGCACGGCTCGTAAGATGGCGGACACATAAGATCAGAGCTTCGGCCTTCGTTCCTTAATCCGTAGCTCCTGCTCCGCTACGACAGCATCCAAAGCTCCGGGAGCCCTCTCACTCGAGCTACCCCGTAGGCATTTTATGGGTAAGATTGGTGAACAGAGACACATCTACCAGAGGCACACACTGCAGGCCACGCTCAAGCCTTCCCAACTCATGGATCGCTTCCTGCTTAGGTCGCAATCCCCAGCCTCAGGTACACCGGTGGATACTGCTGAGTCGGCTGACACCCTCCCGCTCATCGATCCTTCTTTGTTCGCTGAACGGCCCTCACACAAACCACAACTATCCGATCAGCCTACTACAGCAACGATGGTGACTGTGGAGGTTCTGGATTTGAAGCTGCAAGTCTTGCTCCAGAGTTTAACCCAAAACATCACTAAAGAGGTAGGAAAGATCGCTCATGAACTCAGGGGGGAAATTGATCAATTGGAAGACCACACAGACACACTGGAATCCAAGTTTGATAACACGGTACAGTATGTCCATGTTTTAGAGGACGAAAATGCTAACCTCAAAAATGCAGTATCTCAACTACAAATGCAACAAGAAGATTTGGAAAATAGGGAACGCCGCCAGAACCTGCGGATCCACGTGCTCCCCGAATCCATTCAGTGGGAACCCCTCAGCAACTAGGTGGGGGACCTTCAGCAACTAAGTAGGAACCCTCTGCACCTAAGTGGGGATCCTCAGCAACTAAGTGGGAACCATTGTCAACCAGCTGCAGGTAACCAGAGAGAGGCCTTTGAAGTAAGCAAGCCCTACGGGGACAGTGCTACAGGTTTTATAGCAGAAAGTAAAAAATATTGTTTTACTACCAAAAGAAAGCTCTATTTGTGTGAAAATTTTTTTATAAATTTTGCTTGGGTAAAGCTTTGCATGACCACGCAATTACCAGTTAAATTAGCGCAGTGCCAAATAGCAAAAAAATGGCATGGTCATGAAGGTGGTAAAATCTTCCGGAGCTGAAGTGGCTAAATATCCATCATCTTAGTTTCTAATTGGAATTTCTATCATATTTCAGGATGGCAATAAAAAAAAATAAATAAAAATGCACTTTGTCAGTAAACTTTCCATGTTTTATTAGTAAAAAAAAAAAAAAAAAGTGTGGGGAATTGGCAACACTGCCTGTGTTCCTGTAAGCCCAGCTCTTCACTGCTGTAAGACAGCCCTGCACTCCTGCCTCCCTGTTAGCCCAGCACCCCTGTGCCGCAAGTGAATTTTGCTTGCCTGCACAGATACCCCTGCACACCTGCCTGTAATTCTACACCTTAATGCTTTTCTGAATCTGGTCACTACACCACCATCCAGTATACAAGATACACGTAGGGCCCATGATCCCCAGCCATACATAACAGTCTACTCAGACCATGGACCCCAGTGACACGCCTAGACTAGAGACTGGACACTTACAGGTTAACCAGCTCTGCAAACATAACGTTCACCATGTCTCAGTCTTTATGTACTAGCAGAATCCTGTCTGCTGAGAGTAGTAGTCCTCCAGGTTTCAAAGACTCAGTTCCCTGGGAAACAAGTCTTAAAAGATATGTTTTTGTTTCACTGCCCAGGTTTAAAGAATGAAACCCTGTGAATAGTTTTTCATTCCTGATTGCTGTCTCCAAATTGCTACATGAGCCTTTCCTCCTGCACTGACCTCTGGAAACACAATTACATCAGATCCCATTTTCTTTTCACATTCTGAAACTTAAACCCAAGCTGTTACACTTATTGCTAAACCTGTTACTAATGTGACATTTCATATGAAGTCTCCCATAGCAACAACTCAAGTCTATAAGTCTCATACCACCTTCCCTAAGATTGTCCAGATTTTGTTCCCATTCCTGAGTGTCAGGTAAAAGGTATAGACCAGGGTGCCAATGTCTCCCGCTGCTGTCTCAGCCAATGAGGAGGGAGAGTCCCTGGAGAGCTGAGGCTTTTGTGCACATCGCTGGATGAAGATGATGGGGCTCAGGTAAGTATTGGGGGTGCTGCTGCACAGAGGAGTTTTTTTTACCGTCACGCATAGAAAATTTCATTTTTACAACCACTTTAAGCTCCAACCTTTGAAGTGGCTTGTGCTGTGTCTTATTGCCAACTACCCTTTGTGCAGAAAGAGCTATTATCCTTCCTACTTGCCTTGCTTGTTGCTGACATGGATTGACCTGACTTCTCTCTTGCTTGCCACCTGCCCAGATCCTCTGCTTGAACCTGGCTACTTTCTTGCTTGTCACCTACCTATGACCTCTGCCTGGACCTGACTAACCTATTGCCTGCCACCAGCCCACCTCACCCTAACTATTGTCCCACTTAACATTTCATGTACAGTCTCCACCCCATAGTCATTCTGTTCCAGATATCCCCTTAGTGGGGAAACCTGGTGACAGTTTGCATCAAAGAAAACTGGGACCCCCAAGATCTTCAGCTCATCCCCACCATTAGGAGCTCTGGTGAAGACCAGCTGTCATTTGGCCTCTGCACCTCAAATGAGCTTGCGTCACCCGCTTGGTGGCACCATAATGGTAAAACACAGCAATGCAATTGGCTACTGGATACAGTTCTTCACTTTAATGCTTTGCGAGCAGATTTCTGAACGTATGTCTTCTGTTCAAGACATCCAGAGAGGATATTTTCATTGAAAAAAAACTATTCAGTCCTTGGCTAGTTCTCCTGTCCTGCTCCTTCTTCTGCTTCTGCCTCAGCTTCACCTACCACAACTGAGTCCAAGATACCTCTTTTAGACTGGTTCCTGGGAGATCGCAGCCATTTCAGGCTTTTGCAATTCATATATCTCTGCTTTTTGTTATGACCCAAGGCTTTCATTGCCAAACACACCAGAGTAGTGTTATGCTTTGCGTCTATCTATTAACCACTTGACAACTGGGCATTTAAACCCCCCTCGTCACCAGACCAATATTCAGCTTTCAGTGCTCTCACACTTTGAATGACAATTACTCAGTCATGTAATACTGTATCCAAATTAATTTTTTGTCCTTTTTTTCATACAAATATAGCTTTCTTTTGATGGTATTTGATCACCTCTGGGTTTTTTATTTTTTGCGCTATAAATGAAAAAAGACCGAAAATTTGGGGGAAAAAACGCATTTTTCTTAGTTTCTGTGATAAAATTTTGCAAATTATCAATTTTTCTTCATACATTTTGGCCACAATGTATACTGCTACATATCTTTGGTAAAAATAACCCAAATTAGTGGATATTATTTGGTCTGTGTGAAAGTTATAAACTCTACAAGTTGTGGTGCAAATCATAAAAAATTGATCACACCTGATGTACTGGTGGCCTATCTCATTTCTTGCGACCCGAACAAGCCAGGAAAGTACAAATTTCCCCCAAATTACCCCTTTTTTTAAAGTAGACATTCCAAGGTATTTAGTAAGATGCATGGTGAGGTTTTTGATGTTGTAATTTTTTCCCACAATTCTTTGCAAAATGAAGATTTTTTTTTCCCCACAAAATTGTCATTGTAATAGGTTATTTCTCTCACATGGCATGTGTATACCACAAATGACGCCCCAAAATACATTCTGCTACTCCTCCTAAGTATGGCGATACCACATGTGTGGGACTTTTTCACAGCCTAGCTACATAGAGAGGCCCAACATGCAGGGAGGACCATCAGATTTTCTAGGAGCATAAATAACACATCTAACTTGTTGACTACCTATTACACTTTTGAAGGCACTGGAGCACTAGGACAATGGAAACGCCCACAAAATGACTCCATTTGTAAAGCTAACCCCCCAACGTATAATCTATGAGGCATGATGAGTCTTTTGAACGGTTCATTTTTATCCAGACGTTTTTGGAAAATGTGAAAAAGAATTAAAACACATTTTTTTTTTACACAGAGTTGTCTATTTATAAGATATTTCCAACACATAGCATATACATAGCAAAAATTACACCCCAAAATACATTTTACTACTCCTCCTGAGTATGGCGATATCACATGTGTGAGACTTTTACACAGCCTGGCCACATACAAGGAACACCGTCAGGTGTTCTAGTGACACATAGCATGCACATACCAAGAATTACACCCCAAAATACATTCTGCTGAGCAAAGGGTGAAAAAAAGATTACCGGTTTTAGTAGCACAGTTGTCCACAGGAGGATAGCACTGGTCCAGGCAGCAGGCAGGGACTTGGTCAGCAAAAGCGAACGCAATTGTCCAGGCAACAGGCAGGAACACTGTCCATAGTCAGGTCAGGCAGCAGGCAGGGATACTGTCCATATACAGTCCAGGGTCAGTGCAGGCAGAGATTGTCAGCGGTGCCAAAATATTGATCCTAGTAGTAGGCAGGAACATGGTCCATCCATGTGGTGTGGTCAGTTCATGCGACAGGCAGAGGCATGATGCCATAGGTCCTACAGGCAGCAGGCAGAAGTAGGGCCTCGTTCAGGACAGAATGGGGACAGGGGTAGAGGCTTCTCCCACCCAAATTTCTTTGAAGCCTCCGATTCTCCAGACCCTAATCTAGGAATGAGAAAACAAAAAAAAATGTTTTCTTCATCCAGAAAAACAATTCTGGAGCCCCTAACATATGTGAGATCCCTGTGTTATGAATCCCACTAGTCCAGTGGCAGGGTACAAGATCAGTCCAAGAGGCAGGCAAAAAGGATGGTCAAACAGCCCAGGGTCAGTTCCAGATCAGGCAGAGGTATGTACAGAATCGGTAGGCAGAAGCGTGGTCGAATAACAAGCCAGGGTCAGTTCCAAATCAGGCAGAGGTATGAACAGAATCGGTAGGCGGAAGAGTGGTTGAATAAAAAGCCAGGGTCAGTTCCAGATCAGGCAGAGATATGAACAGAATCGGTAGGCAGAAGCGTGGTCGAATAACAAGCCAGGGTCAGTTACAGAGCAAGTAGAGGCATAAGGGGTGTGAAGGTAAATGGCAGGAAGTGATGGTTATGTTTACCATACTTCACTAATAATTTAGTGAAGTATGGTAACGGCGGAAACAGTCAACTATGCAGAGGCCTGGTTGGGAAGGACATTGGGCACAACAAAAGTGGTTTCTCTTCTCACTCCTCCTTTGGTGCACACCCAGCATTTTTTCTGCCATTTTTGCCCTGTTGGTCTGGGAGGGATTTTTTTGGGAAAGTGGCATTCGGAGAGTCTGCTAATCACATCAGATCGAATGGTTTCTGGTGGGCCGTTTGGGAATACAAGGGCAGTGGTGATTTCCTCCTGGTAGCCAAGGAAGGATTTGGGGCTTGCAGTGGATTTGTGATAAATAACGTAGCTGCGGTATATGTCCAAATTAAACAAATAAATTGAAACTTTTTATACCACTGGTATGTTTGTCTCATGGCAAGGTAGGGTTCAAGCATCTGGTCGTTGAAGTCGACACCCCCCAAAATGGAGGCACCTTTCAATTTGTCAAATAGTTCCGATATTAGGGGTAGAGGGTATCGATTTTTGATCGTTACTGCGTTTAGGCCTCGGTAGTCAATGCAGGGTCTTAGGGTACCATCCTTTTTGGCAACAAAAAAGAACCCTGCTCCTGCAGGCGATGAGGATTTCCGGATGAATCCTTTTTCTAGATTTTCTGCAACATACTCAGACATGGCCTGGGTCTCTGGGATGGACAGAGGGTAGGTACGACCCATGGGTAGAGCTGCTCCGGGAACAAGGTCAATGGCACAGTCAAAGGACCTGTGAGAAGGAAGCACCTCAGCTGACTTTTTACAGAACACATCCCGGAAATCGCTATTTGCAGCGGGAAGGGCAGAGGATACTGAGGTGGTAGCCACGGGAAGTCTCCCCTTAGGGGCAACCTTGAGTAGGCAGGAAGAGAAACAGGAGGGACCCCAAGCCAGGATCTGCCCAGAAGTCCAGTCAATGTGTGGAGAGTAGAGCTGCAACCAAGGAAGCCCCAATATGATAGGGGTATAGACCTTAGGAAGGATAAGAAAGGATATCCACTCCTGGTGGAGTATCCCTACCGACATCTTAACAGGAGGGGTCTGGAAGCGGATAGGCCCCCCTGGAAGAACAGTGCCATCAATCGCCGAGACCACCAATGGAGTGGTGAGGAGTAAAAGGGTAAGGTCCATGGAAGATGCAGTTCTCCAGTCCATAAAGTTGTGAGCGGCCCCCGAATCCAGATAAGCCAAGGCCGAGTGGGAGGAAACGCCAATATGAAGAAACACCGAAAGAAGGAGACGAGAAGATGACTTTTCTGGGTCCAATACTCCACCGTCCAGATGTATTACCCAAGCTTTTCCTGGATGAAATGAGCATGTGTCACAAAAATGACCTTTGCCCCCACAGCAGAGACACAGGCCCAGAGTTCAGCGCCTAGCACGTTCCTCGGGGGATGGCCTGGTCTGGCCCAGCTGCATGGGTTCCTTAGTTGGCAGGAGATGCTCCACAGGACAAAAAGAGGGGAGCTCGGGCTGACTAAGGACCAAGGAGTGCTGGCGTCGCTTTTCTAGGGTCCTTTCCTGAAAATGAATATCTATCTGGTTACACAGGGAGATAACTTCGTCCAGATCAGTGGGGATGGTTCTTCCTGCTAATTCGTCCTTCACTTTATCAGAAAGGCCATGCAGAAAGGTTGCGACTAAGGCCTCATTGTTCCAGCTCAGCTTAGCCGTCAGTATGCGGAAACGAAGAGCATACTGTCCCATAGAAGCAGACTCTTGGCGGAGACGTAAGAGGGCGCTGGCCGCTGAAGAGACATGACCTGGTTCCACAAAGATATCCCGGAAGAGTTTCAGAAAATTAGAGAGGCTGGAAACCACTGGGTCTTTCCTCTCCCACATAGGGGCAGCCCAAGCTAAAGCCTCCCCGGACAGGAGAGAAATAATATAGGCTACCTTTGCCCGATCAGACTTGAAGTTTTGGGGTTGGAGTTCGAAATGAATAGTACACTGGCTAAGGAACCCTCTGCAGGCCTTGAAATCCCCAAAGTAATGGGATGGAGCTGGTAAGTGCAAAGGGTTAGCGGCTGCGACTGTAAGCGGACCTGATACGGCAGCCGATTGCGGTTGTGGAACTGGGGAGCCTAAGGAGGCTTGAAGTTGTTCAAAGCGGGAAACAAATCCTGAAGGAATCGCATCACCTGGGTCTGATTAGATTCCTGGGTCTCGAGTCTGTGAACTATGCCCTGCAGCTGATCATCGGCAGGTAGTGGCACATCAGACGGGTCCATGGCCGTGCAAACTGTCAGGTCACCTGTATCCAGGTGACAGATGCACCCCGTTGGGGTCAGGAGTGCACCACTATGATCGTGGACCCTAAGGCTGACTGCTGCAGATGGAATTCGAGGTGGTTCAGGAAGGCAGGTCCCCTGGAGCACCAACACGGATCCCACAGTGAGTTAGAGCATAGATTCCCCAGGGCGCAGAGTCTAAGAGCCAGTTGGTGTTCACCAGAGCCTCTAGTGGTGAGGATGGACTGGGCTGCAACTGGCTCCAGGTCGCGGCCCGCAGGGTCTCCCAGCTCATGCTCTTGGTAGGCTACAGGAGGATGGAGAGAAAACAGCAGCCCAGGACAGCAAGGAATAGTAAGGAGGTAGCCAAATGTCGGGGCGACTAGCAGACAAGGATAACAGAGAACACTCCAAAAGTCAGGGTCACAGGCAAACAGGGATAGTCGAGAACGCGCCAAAGGTCAGGGTCACAAGCAGACAGGAATAGTCGGGAACACGCCAAGATCGGTAACAGAGACAGAGACAAACTAGAGCACACGTCAAACAGGAAGCCAAACACACAATATTGCATGCCAAGGCAGGCTTGGAGAATATGGTGTTAAATAGTGGTTCCTGTTGAGGCTAGGGTGGAGCCACACAGAGGGAAGATTACTTAAGCATGCAGGTGTGAGAGTACAAGCCTCAAGGCTGATACACAGACCAGGTAAGAGACAGACAGGTCATGAATGTATTACTGCAAGGTCTTGACAATTATATATGTTTTTCTAAGGTATTCCTATGTAATTGATATCTTGACATGGAGATTGTCTGGTTTCTGTAGAACCTCATTCATTTCCTGAATTTGGAAATTTCTACTTCAAAGGCTTTCTCACATCTTGTCTTATGAATAGGCATTCTATGTTTTAAGACAAGCCAGATGTTTTTTTCCACTCTCTGACACCCTCCGTTGTATGGGAGGAGTTTGGAGAGAAAAAGGAGTGTTTATTCTTTCGGCGCGAAACTTAGAAAATCTGAGTTCATATAGGCAAAAGCTTGCTTGAACAAAGTCTTTCTACTTCCTGCCTGCAAGCTACACACATCTCCTTCCACAGCACACAGACTTTTCTTCAGCATACATAGGGTTAATCAGCCATCTTTAAAAAGCCAAGAGGACAAAGACTGGAGCACATGTCCGTTTAAGAACCTTCTATTCTATTTTTGAAACAAATGAACTATACTTGAATCTTTTTGATCATATATGATCATATATGAAGCAACACTAATTATGAATATGAATGTACTATTTTTGTAAGTATTTTCCAAGTTTTTGTGTGTACAATAAAACACACAGTTTGATTTGAGCTGACTCAGACATAATTAAGGAAATTCGTCTCACAATCAGTCATCATTATTGAAAGCTTTTTACAATATTAAGCTTATTATTACAGCCCCCAAATTGTTTTGCATCTATCTATTAATGTTCTTGCGGTAAAACCAGGGAAGCTTGGACTTCTGTAGTGTATCAATGCTTTACTTAACAGGAAAAACTGCACATACAACTAACTGTGGGATACAACACAACTCATAGCTTACAAAAATATGCCTACAAATATAAATATACAATATGTACGGATTAATCAAACTAAACAGTTAACTTAGGGTTTAAGATGTAATGTCCTTCATGGTTCCTTGCTCAGTCCAACTCAAAACGTCTCCAAAGTTCTCGAGCTCCTCGCATCCATTTCTTCCTCTTTGTCCTTCCAAAACACATCCCATACACGTTTCTTTCAAAAGCTGCCCAAGCCCCTCCCACTAACTTCTTGCATACACCAACTTCCTCTGCTTAGCTCCAAAACCTATCCAACTGGTTTATTTACATATCAATGAAGGGGAAGAGCCTCTGTAAACATATGCTCTTAAATAATTTATCTAACTCCATATTATTGCAATAAAGTGACTATACAAATGGCCATAGCAACACAAGTAGGCACCATATCTGAAGCGGGAGTCTCAAGCTTGGGCATTTCATCTTATCGAACAAGCAAGCTAAGGCTTGGATCATGTCTGCACCCTGTTTGAGGCCCTAGACAAACTTTATAATAAATCTCACTGTGCTGCTGTCAGAAACCATGAATCAGACTAAGACAGAAGTACAGTTAAATCACACTTGTTTAATAATAATAAAAAAGGTATACAGAGTAAACGTAGTCAAAACATAGCCAGAGTTCAGGAAGAGGAACAGATAGTCAGACAAGCCAAAACGTCAGAGAGCCAGAGAACAGCGTATTAGAACAGCAAGCAGGATCTGGAGCCAGAAGGAATGTCAGCCAAGCAAGTCCTTAACAGGAACACAGGAGAGCGTCTCTAGAGATGTGACCAAGGTGAAGGCAGAGATCATCTGGACTGGACGGCTTAAGTAGGCAGGACTGACGAGCAGGATATCATCAACAAGTGAGTCATTGTGGAGAGATAGGAGCTGGCAATTAGCCAACATCTGAGCGGCCAGCTCAGAGCAGGAAGGGCTGAGCCCAGCCCTGACAGCTGCCACTGCAGGGTCTGCTCTACATAACCTCCGTCAAGGCGAGAGACCTGTTGAGTACATTTCAACTTCCACAGGTGAAGTGTGGATATGTAGTGGAATAACACTGCTCTCAAGCAACAGCTCTGCCTGGACCATTTTGAAGGATGAGCTAGCTCTTGTGGGAATCCTTGACTCACTGAAAAAGATAATCCAACCAATCACCCAGATTGACTGTTATTTCTGGAAGCGGTGACTAGAAAAGATGGGAAACATTGTGCAAAAAGTAGAAGTGATGCTCAAAAAGTTCATAGTAGACATCCACTGTACCACATTGTGGTACTTCTTTGCTTATAGGAAAGGAACCAACCGGTCCATAGTGGGTCTGAGATCTCACCTACAGATTCAAGGTACTACACAAGTGTCATGGTCCCCGTCTAGGTTTAGCCACTATTGCATAGGGAAGATGTTGTATATGTATACCTCCTTTGAGACAATTTAGGTTTTGCATAGAGTCTAGTAGAATCAAATGTTCTCACTCATATTTAGTCATAAGTGTCGTATGGACCCTATTGGCACTTTAGACATTGACTCTCCATCTTCTTATATAGATTTGGTCTATATTTAAGTGGATGACTCTCTGCAGTGTTACTCTGGCTGCCCCTAGTGCACTTTATAATTTTAGTAAATATTAAATTATTGGAACATGCAGTATGCAGCATGAAGTATACCTATGAGGACAAAAAACAAAATTTGAATCTTTGTTACTAGAATTTTCCCTTGGTCAGCCTTCTTCCTCTACGGTTGGCCCTGCATTGTCTTGGATCTGCTTCTGTGGGCAATTGGAGATGCCTCCTTTTTGTTCCATTCAGGGACGCTTCTTGCGGTCTGAATCTGAGGTTTGTGGGGTCAGGATACTATGGGGCACACATGGGAGTAAGTCACACATGTGCAAGTCACAAGCAAGTCTCAAGTCTTAACCTTCAAGTCACAAGCAAGTCCCAAGTTACTGTGGCGAAAAGCAAGCAAGTCAAGTCGAGTCCCTGCTAGAAGTCAAGCAAGTCAAGTCAAGTCATTTATTTTGGTCAAGTCACAAATTAAGTCAAAATACTGATCTACCCCATTTCCACCTTTAAATGAGTTAAAAGTCAGTTTTCAGGAAAGGTTTTGTTTTATTTTCAACATTAACAAAACTGCTTAGTGCTTTTTTCTTGGCATATTAAAGAAACACTTTGAATGCCCAAACAGCAGACAAGGAGCAGAACACTCAGCAATTAAATGGCCAACAAGGGGGCGTGGCCTGACTATGGAGGGGTGAAGGCGTGTGACTCCGCAGCTCCGTCTCACCGCCGCTCTTAAACAAAGCTGGGAGAGGGAATCTGACTCCATCCAAGGCTCAAAATGTCACAGAGGAGCGGGGCATCTTCCCAACCACAGCGGACCGACCGAACAAGGCAGGGGCAGCTGGAATCTTTCCTCATCGGGCCCGGCGGACAGAACCGCGAGGCTCCAAAGATGGCGCCGGCTGCAAAGGCCCAGAAAGCATCCAAGGCCTCACAGAGCACCGCTGCACGATCTAATCGTTTGGACTGTTCGCCCATACCATCACCAGGGTCAGTAAGTAAATCGGCCCCCCCGATGTCCTTTCATCCCCTGATGGCGACCCTGAAGTCCAAGACCCCCTGGATGAGGCAGACATCAGGTGCCATATTTGGTCTCTGCCCACAAAAGCTGATCTAGAACGCTTCGCTGACAGGGTAGAGAAAGCCCTTAAAGAGGACATAGCTCAGCTTAAAGCTGATACATCACATCTAGGGGGCAGAATGGAATCTTTGGAGCAGAGGTTTGAAGAAGCACTCCCAGTCATATCTATGCTGCAGGACAAATGTACCACTCAGAATCACCAGATTGAGGCCCTGCTTTGTCAGTTGGATGATATGGAGAATCGCAGCCGCAGGGCCAACATCAGAATACGTGGGCTGCCTGAAGCAACTGGTGCCAGAGATATTGATCCCACTCTGGAAGGGATCTTTAGGGAAATCCTAGAATTACCTGCCACAGCTACAATAGAAATAGACCATGCCCACAGGGCCCTAAAGCCTCCCTCTCAAGATGTTAATAATCCAAGAGACATTATCTGCAAGCTGCATAGATACACTCTCAAGGACCGCATAATGCAGAAAATGCGCGGCAAGCCGTATTTTGACTTTGATGGCACACATTTGGCCTTCTACCAGGACATTTCCAGACGCACTTTAATGCAGCGCAGATCCCTACGCCTCCTCCTGGTAGCTATCCAAGACGCAGGCCTGCAATATAGATGGGGCTTCCCCTTTTTTCTTCAAGTCACAAAGGAGAATAAGACTGTAACTCTGCGAACAAAAGATGATTTGCCCAATTTTCTCTCCTCCCTGAACCTAGACCCGGTAGACTTCCCCGATTGGAGAGGAACACCTGACAATTTTGCCGCCAAGCTCCCACCATCTCAGCCATGGCAGACCACCAAGCGCAGGAACCGTAGACGGAGTCGCAGAAGACACCCATCCGAATCCTCGGCCGGACCTACCTCTGTCAGGGACTAGCAGAGTAACCCTCTAAAATGGAGAAATTTCTTCTTTTGATTGTCAATCTAGAGACACCCATATGTCTTATCCTTCGTGCTGAACTTGCCCTTACATATCCAAATTGCTACGATAATTTTCAATTTTCTTTAATGATCACTAGTGTGATCGGCAGGAATAGATGTTGACTCGTATACACCATTGATGCCTTAATTGTCTATAAGCAACTCATTTGCCCCCCCCCCCCATCCCTCAATTTTTTCTAGTCAGGAGAAATATTCTGTCTCCCACCTACACCATATGTTCTTAGAGGTGGTGGGCGGGGCTATGGACCCCTTCACCCTTCCCCCATGTTAGTCAACGTATCCCCTCATAGGACACCCTTTTCTACATTAGGGTATTGATCCCCGTTGGGATCCCAGGCCGGTGTCCGAGACTCCCCTCCCAAGTGGGAGACGGGGTTCCGAATATGGCCTGTAGTAGTATTACAGGTATTGATGGCCTTTGCCATGTTGTTTTGTCTGTTCTGTTTTTTGTTTTTATCTTACATGTTGTTTTTTCTTCCCACCTTTCTTCCCCCATCTCTCTCCCTTACCTTCCCTCGCTCCTCCCCTCCATCTATAGGAGCGAAGTGCCATTTCGTCGCCCGCATCGAGTGTGCCACCTCCTTGAACCACTTGCCAACCTACATCTCCTCTTATGGCTAAATTACAGGTAAGCTCATATAAAGTCAGAGGGCTCTGTTCCCCACATAAACGCAGTAAGCTCTGGAGAGAATTAAAAAGATTAAAAACGCAGGTGGTCTTCCTTCAGGAGACCCATTTCACACCGCAGTCGCTTCCTAGGTTACCCACCCACCTTTTCAATCAGTGGTTTATTAGCACCTCCCCGGCAGCAAAGTCTAAGGGCACGGCTATTGCAATCCATAAAAACTGTCCCTTTCAGCCCCTAGAAAATAAAATAGACCCCCAAGGCAGATACGTTATCTTGAAAGGGAATATTGCAGGACAGAAATATACGTTTGCAACACTCTATGCCCCAAACACTGACCAGCTCACCTTCATTGACTCCACCCTGACACTTCTAGCTGACTTCAAGGAAGTCCTCCTGATTCTTGGAGGAGACTTCAATATAAGCCCAGACTCTTTAATAGACACATCCCACGCGAGATCCACACATTCTTATGCGTTCCTCAAGCACTTTCGCAAGGTACTCCAGTCTCATCTACTGGTAGATTGCTTGCGGACATTACACCCCTCAGATCGTGATTACAGTTACTACTCTAAGATACATTACGTCTATACTCGTATTGATCACATTTACGTAGACCGCCACGCCCTGGAATTCCTCCAAACAGCATAAATTGGGAACATTTCTATTTCAGACCATGCCCTGGTCTCGGTGGTCCTTGCCCTGTCTTCGGGTGGACACAGGACCTGGACGTGGAGACTAAACGGTAATTTACTTGATGACGAAGTGGTAGTAAAGAAGGTCTCGGACACTTTAACCCACTACTTTAAAGAGAACTTATCCAGCGACACAAGTGAAGGGATAATCTGGGAGGCCCATAAGGCCGTAGCTAGGGGAGAATTAATCTCCCAAGGCACAAGACTTAAGAAGGAACGCCAGGCTGATTTTTTAAGAGTACACACAGCTTTACAAAAAGCTGAACTCCAACATAAAGCGAATGGGAGGCCTGACGAGTTAAACAAACTTACAGAATTACGTGAACTGTTCCTACGCCTTTTAGATAGACAAACTAGGAAACAATTCAGATATATGTCTCATAAATTCTATGAACAGGGGAACAAATGTGGGCGGATGTTAGCGCGGGCACTCAGGAAGAGACAAGCACAGATGTACGTGCAACAACTGCAATCTACTTCTGGACTGCTGACAGTACAGTCCTCTAAGATTGCTTCGGGGTTCCGTGATTTCTATGCTAAACTATACAATTTAGATTCCGAGCTCCCTCCTAATACGCGTGATGCTAACTAAGACGCGATACAGGAATACCTCTACTCAGCGGGCCTTCCTTCGCTTACTGAAGACCAGGTATTGACTTTAGAACTCCCAATCACGACGGCAGAGATAGAAGCGACGGTGGAATCCTTGCCCAATGGAAAGAGCCCTGGCCCAGATGGCTTTACCAAAGAATATTATAAAACGTTTCTCCCCCAATTGGCAACTCCTATGAGCAAATACTTCAATTCCATTGCAGACGGTAAGGCCATCCCTTCGGAAGCCTTGTTGGCCCACATCACTGTGATAACAAAAGAAGGCAAGGATCCTACTGTCCCCCAAAGCTACCGCCCCATCTCACTCCTCAATCTAGACATTAAACTACTGGCAAAAATCTTAGCTAACAGACTCAAACACCTAATACCAGGAGTTATCCACCCAGACCAGACAGGATTCATAACCGGCAGAGAGGCCAGAGACAACTCACTCAGAGCTAATACAACTAATACATTGGGCTCATTCGCGCCCCAACCCACAACCTTATTTAATCTTATCCACAGAAGCGGAAAAAGCGTTTGATCGCGTTGATTGGTCATATCTTAAAGCAGTACTTGACACACTCGGTTTAGGCCCGAGAATGCTGACATCGGTTTTAGCATTATACTCTACACCATGCGCACAGGTTAAGGTCAACGGAACACTTTCTTCCCGCTTCCCTATTGGAAACGGCACAAGACAGGGGTGTCCCCTATCGCCCCTGTTGTTCGCTCTAGTGCTGGAGCCATTTCTCCGCACTGTGAGAGCCAGCCGGGACATCTCGGGACTTCAAGTAGGAAATACGGAACACAAACTCTCAGCATATGCTGACGATGTACTGTTCCACCTTTCAAACCCCCTAATATCGTTGCCTAATCTAATGAAGGAACTGAAGAAGTTTGGGTCAATTTCCAACTTCAAAATTAACCTCACGAAATCCGAAATTCTCCCCATTTCTCTACCTCCCCACTTAGTCACAAATCTCGAAACTGCCTTCCCCTTTACCTGGGCCGCTTCTTCACTACCATACCTTGGGGTGAAACTCACGGATCGTTTTGATACTTTATATGAGGCTAACTACCCCAGCTGTTGACCACGATCAAGAAAGACCTTTCGCTGTGGACACGGACTGCCTTTATGTGGCTGGGCCGAGTAAACATTATAAAGATGAATGTACTGCCACGGATACTTTTTTATTTACAAATGTTACCAATCCCCCTTCCCAGGGTCTTCTTTGATCGTTTGTCCAGCATGTTCTCTGACTTTATCTGGAATACACGTAAACCTAGAATAGCCTTACAGACTCTCAAACACTCGAAAGGGGAGGGTGGCCTTGGTATTTCCGACATAAAAAGATACTATCAAGCCATAGCCCTTCAAAGGTTACCTAACTGGGGTTTCCACACCCAATCGAAACTTTGGGTCACCTTAGAGAAATCCCTGGCAGGCAGGAACCTAGCTTATGCACCATGGCTGCCTCGAGAGTATAGGGGGTTATCTGAATCGCCTACCCCACTGACGACACAGGTGTTGTCAATCTGGGACAGAATAAATACATTGCTGCATTTGGCCCCCCCTATGTCCCTGTTGGTGCTTCTAGGTGTTATTCAATGGTTCCCTCCAGGAGAGCAAATGGCCTTTTTTAAGCCATGGGTAGATGATGGAAATGCTAGTTGCAGAAAACTCATGAAAGATGGCAAAATTATGCGGTACGATGAATTACCGGTGGGACATAATGGCCCACGACTTAACTTCTGGAGATACAGACAGCTACATCATTTCTTTGAGAAACATGGCCACACGATTAGAGATCCCTCCACCTCCACCCCATTCGAACGCCTCTTTACCGAAGAGGAACCTGCCCCTCATTTAGTATCTGAACTATATCGACTCCTAGGTTCCGCAGCCCCACAGCCTAAACTCGCCTATATCCGGCGATAGGAAAATGACTTAGGACAGGAATTCACTGAAACCCAACTAAACCATTTATTCTACCTTACCCACTCATCCTCTATAGATTCCCAAACTCAGGAGACGAACTTCAAGATCATGACTCGTTGGTACCGTGTACTGGCGAACTTGGCCCGCATATACCCAGCTGTGTCAGAAGACTGCTGGAGAGGATGTGGCCACCAGGGAACACTTATGCACATATGGTGGGATTGCCCCCTAATCAAACCCTTTTGGGAAGAAATACGGGATCAAATAAAAACTATAACGAACATAGAGGTTCCTTTCTCTCCAAAGCACTTTCTACTGCATGTACCTCCAATCTCACTCCGACAATGCAAAAGAACTGTGCTGCCCCATCTGATAAATGCAGCTTACTCCCCATTCACTGGAAAAAATCCAGTATTCCTACTAAAGAACAGTGGATTGCTAAGGTAAATGCGGTCAGAGAGGCTGAGGAACGGATAGCAACCTGCCAAGGTTCCCAAGAAAAGTACTCCCTGATCTGGGCATCTTGGAACGAATTTGTTACTGACCCTAATCAGGTTCCCTCCAGCTTAGATACTGCTTTACTAGAATTGGCAGACCCGTCTCTCTCAACTCGTAGAGTATTGAGAACCTAGGAAGGGGACCCAGTCTCCAGCTAGACCAAGAGAAGGGAATCTGGACATAAGAGGGTGGTGAGACTGGAGTGGTGCACTCGATGTGGGCGAACATCTCAGCTGGAACAAAGGTACGCTCTGGACGCTCCTAACCCCCTCCCCCTCCTCCCCATCTTCTTTTTCTTTTCTCTTATCTTACTCTTCTACTTATTAAAAGTTGACAGTTCTGTAGTCATTTAAATACCGGTTGAGATAATTGGTGATTGGACGGAATTTTGGACATAGATCCTGTAAAACCTTCAGGCCCATACGATTAACCCTTGATGATACGGAGAAATTGGTATCCCTGCTAGAGAAACAAATCATTCTTGCTTGTTACTTAGTTCCCCGGATGTGTGGGGGGCAGGGGGCGATATGCTGGAGACCACGGAGTCCCCCTCCCCCTGCCCTGATCGCATACCGGGATCCGCATACTCAACCTACCAGGCTGATGACCAATCTCCGGACTTGTTGCTCGAAAATGTGCCGTACGCAACATAATAAGTTAACTTCTTACTTATTCGTACAACTTTCCTAGCGATGTCACAATGGACTGTCTCTACACTCCTACATTGACACTCAACCAGTATACACCACTTAGCAATTATATGTGTGACCAAATAGACTCACTATTGTGATAACTACCTCTGCTTATCTGATCTATTTGAATTAGTACAATGTAAAGACCCTGCGAGGTCAGAATTCATGTTACACCAAAGATTGTTGGACATGTCAAGTTATGTGTTTCTTTAATAAAATAAATACTGATTATTAAAAAAAAAAAAAAAAAAAAGGCCAACAAGCCTGAAAAAATGTAGTCCTTGCTGAGGGGGAAAATATCTAAGCTCAAAGTTTGAACTTGACACAATGCCAACATCTGGACACTTGAATGGTGATGAGAATAGCCACTTAAAATGCATTGCATTTGCAAAAAATTAAATTGGAAAGTACTTTCTCGCTCAGTTGTGAGCGATGGGGTCGCATTATCACCCCACCAAGGCTGAACACACGTTCAACAGGTGCGCTTGATGCAGGGACTGACATAACTCTTACCTCTACCCTGAACAGCTCCAATGGCATTTGGCAAATGCTGATTGGCTCAGAGGCGGTGGTGGGCGGAGTGTGTGGGTAATATTTTCGAGGGGGTGGTGCCAAGTCATTGCAAGTCAAATAACCCAAGTCAAAGTCAAGTCGCAAGTCATTAGTGACAAGTCAAAGTCAAGTCGAGTCATTTATTTAATTTTGTCAAGCAAGTCGCAAGTCCTCAAACAGGTGACTCAAGTCTGACTCAAGTCAAGTCATGTGACTCGAGTCCCCCACCTCTGCTATGGGGTGGGGGTGCTGTGTCTTGTCCACACATGCATATATGTTTCAGTGATTATGTTGGTTTGGTTATATCTTATAGGTTTTTGTATCTTCATTAGTATCCTACACACACATACTTTCTGAAGAAGCCATGTTGTGTAAAGAATGTTGTTAACCTCACCACAAAGTGTACAGTGGATGTCTACTATGAACTTTTCTGAGCTTTTTTTATGGATTTTATGTGTTATTTGTAATAAAAAGTTTGTGAAATTTTAACTGTTCATTTTGTTCGGATATAATTCAAGTACCCTAACAATCCCATTACTACTTTTTGCACAATTTTTGTATGTAATGAAAGGCATGTGGTGGAATTGATATATACTCTCCATCCGCACCTAAACTTTCTGACACTAGAAAAGATGGGAGCTTACTGATCCTCTGGGGTTACTTTCTCACCTCTGTCTGAGGCATCAGTGACTCCAGCATCCCTGTCACCTTTTGACATCCCAGAGTCAATTCAGTTGGGCCTGGCCCAATTTAGCCTTGACCTTCAAGGAGCACCTATGGGCCTGATGTTATAACCTCTACCTTTTTATTGGGGCTCTGGTCACTTCCTCCACAATTATCCTGTGAGGCCAAACAGAAAGGAAACCATAATCTCCTCACAGCTTAAGCCCCGTACACACGGGCAGAATGTCGGGAGACATTTACCGGATCTGGCATTCTGCCCGTGTTTACGTCGGATTGCCCGAGAGAAGCTGGCCGTTCGGCCAGGTCCTGTCGAACGTGCATGATGGAAAACCAGCAGCCGTCGGACTTCCAATCGGTGCTCTCAACCAATGGCAGAAAGCGCTGATCAGAGTGTTCTGGCGGGGGCGCTCCCCTGTCAGACCAGAACAGCTCAGCGGGGGAGATCACTGGACTAACCTCATGTGGTTAGTACAGCGGCTCCAACCGGAGCTGTCAGGTTTTTTTTAAAACTGTAGTGTGTACTAGAGCTGCACGATTCTGGCTAAAATGAGAATCACATTTTTTTTCGCTTAGAATAAAGATCATGATTCTCTCACAATTCTCGCAGCGTAACATCATCTTTCACATTATACAAAAAAATTGGGATAACTTTACTGTGTAGTTTTTTTTAATTAATTAAAGTGTATTTTTTCCCAAAAAATTGCATTTGAAAGACAGCTGCCCAAATACAGTGTTTGGGGATTTCAAGTAATTTTCTAGCCAAAAATGCTGATTTTAACTTTTAAGAAACACGTGTCAGAAAAAGGTTTAGTCTTTAAGTGGTTAAACCTCCCCACATTTTACAGACCACTTCATTTCTTTGATCTAAGAACAAAAAGTTACAATGTTTATAGTTAGCCAGCACAGACTATGTTGTAAAAAACTTGGCAGGCTGCCCGTTTTTTTTCTTTTGACAGCTTATTGTGCAGAGAACTCTCTACACTTGTTACATGAATGAATCGGGAAATTCTGCATAGAGATCATGAGGGGGGTTGAATCGAGATCACAATTTTTTAACGATTAATCATGCAGCTCTTGTGTGTACCCAGCTTTACACTGGCTCTGATGACTTCCCTCACTCACTCATGCATCATTTCTATTATTATTATTATTATTATTAGTATTATACAGGATTTATATAGCACCAACAGTTTGCGCAACACTAAACAAAATGAAGGCAGACATTACAGTTACATTACAACTTAGTACAAGAGGAATCAGAGGGCCCTGCTCATTAGAGCTTACAATCTAAAAGGGAGGGTCAGTTGATACAAAAGGTAATAGCTATGGGGGAAGAGCTGACGGAGAAAGTAAAACAGTGTATTAGTTAGATGCATGATAGGCTTCTTTAAAGAGAAGGGTTTTCAGGGATCGTCTAAAGATGGATAGATTATGGGACAGTCCGGCAGATTGGGTATGGAGTTCAAAATGAAGGGAGAAGCTCTGGAGAAATCCTGGAGGCAACAAGGGAGCTAGAGAGCAGGAGGTCCTGGGAGGACCGAAGAGATTGGAGAGAGGTTGGTATTTTGAAACTAGGTTAGTGATGTAGCTGGGGGCAGAGTTATGGATGGCTTTTGTAATTTATTGTTGAATTATTGTTGAAATTAATTCGTTGGGTGAGTGGAAGCCAGTGGAGGGATTGGCAGAGAGGGGTGGAGGACACTAAATGGTTGGTAAGGTGAATGAGTCTTGCAGCGGCATTCATTATGGACTGAAGGGGGGATAGTATATGTGAAGGTAATCCAATGAGGAGGGAGTTGCAGTAGTCGAGGCGAGAGATAACCAGGGAGAGAATTATGAGCTTGGTGGTGTCATTAGTTAAAAAGGGGAATATTCTAGAAATGTTGCGGAGGCTAAGGTGGCATGATTTGGACAGAGATTGGATGTGGACCTGAAAGGACAGTTCGGAGTCTAAGGTTACCCCTAGCACCCCGGCATGTGGGGACCGACTGATAGATGTGCCATTGATCTTGACAGATAAGTCAGGGGAAGAGGCACGTGAGGGAGGAAATATTAAGAACTCAATTTTAGATAGATTCAGTTTGAGGAAGTGATGTGACATCCAGGCTGATATGTCAGTTAGTAAATCAGTAATGCGTGAGGAGACTGATGGGGTGAGCTGAGGGGCAGAGAGATAGATTTGGGTGTCATTGGCATATAAATGGTAGCGGAAGCCATGGCAGGCTATCAGCTGACCCAGGGAGGACGTGTAGATCGAGAATAGTAGAGGTCCAAGAACAGAACCTTGGGGGACCCCAACGGTAAGAGGAGTTAGAGAGGAGGAAGTGGAGTTGTAAGTGACACTGAAGGTGTGGTGAGATAGGTAAGATTCGAACCAACGGAGAGTGCAGCCATGGAGACCAAGCAAATTGAGTTTTTTGAGGAGGAGGGGGTGGGCAACTGTATCAAAGGCAGCGGAAGGGTCCAAGAGTAAGAGTATGGAATAATGACCATTGGTTTTGCCTGTTAGTAAGTTGTTTGTGAGTTTTGTTTTTTTTTTTGATCAAAAGGTATTTATTGTACATAAGGAATAGGATACATGTAACGCAGAAGTGTATACAAACAGGCCATAAAAATGGCTAGAACAGTTGTACAAATACATGGAATACTTTTTCGCACTTATTTATATCATAACTGACATACATGCGTAATACAACTTCCTTCTCGCTTTTTTTTCTTTTTTTTTTTTTTTTTCTGCATTAGTTTCAAAGGTAAAAAAAAAAGGAAAAAAAAGGGGGGGGGGGGAGGGGAAGAAAAGGGGGGGAGGGAAACAACAAAAACAAAAAAAAGAAAAAACTTAGTTATAGATCAGTTCAACCTGACAATGCCATTTTACAGTTTCTCTTGATACATATTCCACCCTCTTTATCGCTGAGACCACTATTTTTTTACATCTTTCTCTAGAGTATGTCAATCAGGGCAAGCATTGTCCTTTTAAGTTTCTTGCCATTAGGCTATCATTATTGTAGCAGCCTATGAAGGACCAATTGCAGTGTGATTGGATTGCATGGCTCAACCGAATGTACTGATAGTGGAAATTGCCTAATAGTGGGAACTCCTCTCTTAGTTTCGCATATGATTTCAGGCCAGTCTCATCAAAGATTTGGGATAATATCTAACCCCTGCCGCCTCTCACCGTGTGTAACCACTAAGTTTAGCCAGTTCTGTATAAAACCTGTTTTGCCATATTGGTGTACTAGGTAGGAAGGCATTTATTCCCAATCTCCACTTGATACTACTCCAGAGTTTCTTTAGGAGACAGACCGTAGGGCATAATGAAGGAACCATGGGGAATCCCATTTCCATATGAGATAATGCAGAGTATGTCATAGTAGGGCTGATAAGTAAGGATTTAGATGGATCTGAAACACCAGGCAGATTCCATCCTGTAAAGCGTTGTATCTGCGCGGCATAAAAGTATGTCTGGGCATGGGGAACAGCCATTCTTCCCTGGTCTTTAGGATATTGTAGGGTGGTAAGTTTTATCCTGGCAACCTTATTTTTCCAGATCAGGGATCTAAATTGAGAGTCTATACGACGGAAACCAGTATTTCGGTATCCACACCGGGGCATTGTGCAAGATGTATAGCAGTTGTGGGGCCCAGATCATCATAGTCAAGTTAGCTCTCCCAGTGACTGACAACGGCAATTTACACCATGCAGCACATTTAATTTTAAATTTCTGTAGTAGGGGTTTTAGATTACATGTCAATAAGTGACAGACAGCGATATGAAGCTGAGTAACACAAAAAGTTATGTACCCCTGGTTTTCTTTCTCTGCATACATCTCGTAAACCCAATTCATAAATCAATTTGGCAAAGGGAGTTGGTCCACCCTGACCCGTTCCACCTCTGAAATGAGACGAGAATCTATCCTGTTTTGTGTCAAGTACATTGTTAAAGTCCCACATTACCCATAGAGAAATGTTAGAGTGTGGGGCCATAAACTGAGCCAGTTTGGTCAAACTATCAGAAGCGAATGGTGGAGGGATATATAAATTGGCAATGATGCAGTGAATACCCGCCACCTTACAAAGTAAAAAAATATACCTTCCTTGGTCATCAATCAGGGATTGCAATAATGTAAAAGGCACTGTGTTGGCTATTAATATGCTAACTCCCCTAGAATAGGTAGTGTGAGTGGAGTGAAACTGGGTTTGGTAACTGCCGCGTTTAAGGATGGTCAACGTATCAACTTGCAAATGAGTTTCTTGCAGGCACACTACTGCCGCAGCATATTTTTTCAGAGTGGTAAATAAGGCCACCCTTTTCACTCCATCACCCAAACCCCTCACATTCCATGAAAGGACATTAAGTGCAGTTGCCATAGGACATGTATATAACATCAATAAACACGTTATAGTGTATTATCAGCTGTTTTACCATTGTAGCAATACACCAAGTGATAGAAATCAGCACCGTAATCAGAAAATTGCTCCTAGTATCCCAATATCTAAGAACTATTCAAGCAAGTGGTATTAACCCATCTAGTACACTTGTACAAACCACACATGGGCTTCCGTTAATGAGGCAGTTGTCAGGTAAGCAGATATATGTCAGAACATTTCCCTCCCTGCAACAGGCAGCGGTTAGTAAAAACTGAATGTGAATAAAACAAGAAAAAAAGGGAAAAAAATATTTGAGAAAGGATCGATGGTCTTGTGTCACAAATAGCCCAGCCTCCCAAAACCATCATAGAGGCGTAGGTTAACAGAAACGCGTCCTCGTAGGACAAAAGGGGAACAAGGGGGGCCCAACTTCTTGATTCAGTCTACAAGTTGAAGAAACTTGCATTTTTTATGCTCCTCATCAGGACGCTGCCTGGTGGTGTCTTCTAGAGTCTCATTTGGCCACCTTAACCAGGGTATCGTCAATCTGTAAGACCGAAGGAAGGACAGCATCATCTAGAACGCAGGGGAGGGCGCTCTCTGCAAAGAATGTTCCACTCTGTCTAGCCAGGCAGAGGCAGTAGCAGGATTCTCAAAGAAATGAGTCTCATCATTTGCAGCTACCCGGAGTTTAGCTGGATAAAGCATGGCATAGGTAACAGCATATTTTCTGAGGAATTTTTTCACCTCAGGGAATTAAGCCCATCGTCGCTGCACATCCGCAGAGAAATCCAGGTAAAATGATATTCTGGCATTATCAATTTTCATGAGGTCTCCTTTGGTTCTGGCATGGTGCAATATTGTATCCCTGTCCTTAAAGTTAAGCAATTTGAAGAGGAACAGACGTGGGGGTTCACCAGGTCTGGGCGGTCTTGCTGGGACCCTGTGAGCTCTCTTACCTTCTGTTCTTTCTGGAATCCCCACTGCTCTCACGTTGTTACGTCTGAGTCTATTTTCCATATCTTCTAAACGATCAGTGTGGCCAGAGGAGTGAGACTGTAAGTGATGCACTTCCCTCAGCAATGGCGCCACTTCATCTTCCACATTGCTTAGCCTTCCCTCCAATGCAGTGGTGCGGTCACGCAGCTTCTGCATATCATGTCTGACTAAATTAATCTCTATATTAACTCCTTTAAGTTCAGTGGTCAAGTCTTTAATTGCTGTATTGTAAGAAGTAACTGCAGTCAGGATATCCCTCAGCGTGGGTTCAGCAGGAGGCTCTGTAAGGCTAGCTGTGCTTATGGCTGCAGGGAGAGGGGTCTGTGTACTCACTGTGTCCCATACTGCATCGGTATGATCTTCCTGCCATGCCGCCCCCGGAACCTCCATATCCTCCTGCTCCTCCAGATCCGAGGGTAAAGAATTATTTTTAGGGGGATTGTCCTTGGCTCCTGGTTTAGTGAAAAGCCTGATGGCTGCTTCCTTCGCCGAGCGCGTGGAGCGGGCGCCATCTTTCCCCGCATGCTCCGGCACAGATAAGGAGTCCTTTACCCGCCAGGACATCTCCTTACAAAGTTTCCCAAGCCGCGGTGTAGAAGGCTGACTGTCAGGGTTTCGTACAGCCGTCAGGCAGGCTTCGAACCGGTTACAGGAGTGTGATATCAGGATCAATAGTAGGATGTTCGGTGGAGCTAGAGCTCAGTGCGTCCTACTTCATTAGCTGCAAGCCACGCCCCCTGTTTATGAGTTTTAGGAGGGCAGTTTCTGTGGAGTGCTGTGGGCGAAATCCAGACTGAAGGGGATCAAGAAGGTTATTCTCAATGAGGTGGTCGCTCAGTCGTTTGTAGACTAAACGTTTAAGGAGTTTGGAGGCAAAAGGGAGTACATCATTGTTATTATCATTGCAGGGGCCTGAAAAAAACACTGAAGTCCAAGCGATTGCTGACTGGGACACTTGTACATGCCTCTTGGATGTATCTTTTCCCTATTAGCTAGGTTAGGCCTCTTCTACCCATTCGACTAGCTGATGGTTCTGCCCTTAACACTGGACCTGTTGCACAAGAATTTTATCTACTCTTGACGACAGTTTCTCCAGGCTATCAAATGTATCCTATTTTTGATATCATACCTTCACCCCTGTTTCCTTTCATCCTGAGTGTACCCTGGTTGCAGGCCCATAATTCCAGCATTAATTGATTCTTGGGAGAAGTCAGCTCCGCTCTGACTACTGCTGTCAGTTTTGCCTGTCTAACTTCTGGTTGTCTTCTCTGCTTGGGTGTAGAGAAGACAGAAGTATTCCCCAAGCTTATTATGACTTCTTGGATGTGTTTGATAAAAAAAGGGGCTGACACATTCCCTCCACTTCGTATATATACAATTGTCTGATCGGGCTGCTTCCTGGTGAAAAGATCCTGTTTGTTCGGGTTTATCCCTTGTTTGAACCAGAATAAGTTACACTGGTTTCAAGAAAACCAACCCATATAGGCAAAGACGATGGTTTCTGGAACAATGTGCTGTGAGCTGATAAATCAAAAATAGAGTTACTGTCACGTACCTGGTAGGTGGAGCCCGGAATGCAGAGAACGGCCTCTCGTATGCCTCTGACTTAAGAGCCCCTGAAGGTGTGAACAGGGACTCGAAAGTACAGAGGGGCACAAGTGCCTGACTGGAACACTGAAGTAAAAGGCAGGATCCTGTAGTCAGCAGGGAGGTGCACTGTAGTCCTGTAGCAGGATGCAGGTAGCAGGGAGGTGCACTGTAGTCCTGTAGCAGGTTGCAGACAACAGGGAGGTGCACTGTAGTCCTGTAGCAGGTTGCAGACAGCAGGGAGGTGCACTGTAGTCCTGTAGCAGGTTGCAGACAGCAGGGAGGTGCACTGTAGTCCTGTAGCAGGTTGCAGACGGCAGGGAGGTGCACTGTAGTCCTTTAGCAGGTTGCAGACAGCAGGGAGGTGCAGACAAGCCGGGTCAAGGTACTGGCGGGCAGATCAGGTACAGAAGGGCAAACCAAGAGAATAGTCAGAGTCCAAGCCAAGATCGGGGCGGGCAGCAAGCAGGTAAGTCAGGAACAAGCCAAGTAAGTACTGGATACAGGAAAACTGGTAACAAGGTAGCAGGGGTCTCAGGAAACGCTGTAGACCGGACAGCAAGGCAGCATTGAAACAGTCTTCTTTAAATAGCCTATCTTTGGCGCCAAGTGGCACTATTGCGCATGCGCATACACACGTTAGCGCTATTGCGCAAGCGCGTACGTTTGCTAGCACTATTGGCGCTATTGCGCGTGAGCGAGCGCCGGAAGGCACTTCTATGCACAGGCATTCGTTTAACCCTCAATCTGCTGGGGAAACTGCAAGAGGGCTTTTCCTGACAGTTACTTGGCCACAGTACTGTAACTGTAGACATGTTTAGCACAAACTGAAGACCGCAATTCAGCAAAAAGAGCTCCATGCCAATTGTGTAGCATGGTGGTGGAAATTTACAGTCCCTATAAGGCTTAGATGTTGGCAATAAGAAAATATGCTTAGAACATTTTCATTAGCTCATGTATATCCTACTTACATGCATACAAGTACATGCTGTGGTACAGCTATCAGCCATGCAGAGACTGCAGTAATGGCCAGTGCTGGGAGAGAGAGCTTTATTAACGAATAGATGAAATCTGAAATTTGAAATTAAATGGTTGGGACCCATATCAGGCTGAAAAATGGCAACACTGCTGTGCTTAGTAAGACAAAAAAACAATCAGCAAATGAATTCAAAACAATCAAGCAAAAATATCTTCCACTGACAGAACCAACGTTATTGGGAAGTGTTAAGCCCCGTACACACGATCAGAAAATCATACCAAATATACCATTTTGAACGATTGTATGATAATTGGATCGTAGTACACAGCTTTCGAGAGCCGATCATGACAGTTAATCCGATATTATCCGATTGGATATGCACAAAAAATTTTTTTCGTACGATGCCAGATCGTATACTTTTCGTTTAACCACTTGACATCCACGCTATGGCCGAATGATGGCCACAGCGCGGCCCTGAATTCCCGGGAGGCCGTCATATGACTGCCTCCCCTGTGCACCCGCCCTGCGCGCGCCCTACAGGGCGCGCTGTGATCACCGAGTCACTGAGACTCGGGTGATCATGGATCCAAGTAAGGGGCCGGTCCCGGTCCCTTACCATGTGATCATCTGTCAGCCAATGACAGCTGATCACATGATGTAAACAAAAGGTCGGTAATCGTTTTTTTTTCCTACTCACGCTGACAGCGTGAGTAGAAAAAAAAGGCGATCACCGGCTCGGATGTGAGGGACATCGGTCCCGAAGTGGAAGAGGCACATCTGCCTCATCAGTGCCACCTAATAGTGCCAACTAACAGTGCCCACAGTGCCACATAACAGTGCCCACAAGTGCCACCTATCAATGCCCACAAGTGCCAGCTATCAATGCCCACCTGTAGTGCCAATCAGTGCCACCTAGCAGTGCTGCCTATCAGTGTAACTGATCAGTGCCCATCACTGCCACCCATCAGTGCCCATCACTGCCGCCTATCAGTGCCCATCACTGCCGCCTCATCAGCGTACATCAATGAAGGAGAAAAATGACCTGTTTTAAATTTTTTATAACAAAATATAAAAAATAAAAAAAAATGTTAAAAAAAATTCAGTTTTTTACATTTTTTTAACAAAAAGTAAAAACTGCAGAGGTGATCAAATACCACCAAAAGAAAGCTCTATTTGTGGTGAAAATTTTATAAAAATTTAATTTGGGTACAGTGTTGTATGACCGCGCAATTGTCATTCAAAGTGCGTCAGCGCTGAAAGCTGAAAATTGGTCTGGATAGAAGGGGGGTTTAAGTGCCCAGTAAGCAAGTGGTTAATCAGTACAGCTGTCGTACGAAAATGCAATACAAATGTATTACAACACATGACTTCACTTACGAAATTTTATTCTGTCGTACGAGAATTTTTGTGACTTTAGTAAACTCTTCAGATCTGAGGAAAAAAAAACGGACGATCATTCATCTGATAATCTCAATGTGTGTACCGGTCCTTAGGGGCAATTCCTGTTCAAATTATGAGTAATGCTTTTAGGTGGCAATTTTGGGAGATATAGAGGTGGTGAGGAGATGGATATTATGCATAATAATTTTAAATATCAATGGTTCATCAAATATTGATACAGTTAAACTGTTTAGTCTATATACCAAATGGACAGTGGAACAAAAACTGCCAGATGCTAGGGAGTGTGAAACCTGCTAGGCAGAATCCAGTATAATGTTTTTATATGTTTTCTTTATGTATTATAGTCAGGACTAAAAATGTAATTTAAAAAAATATTTATTTTATTAAGCCATGTAAATTTAGCCAGCAGTTGGGGGTTTAGTCTTTTTCCATGTTTTCCAGAAACTCATTAGCCCCTCTGTCCTAAAAAATACTTGTTGTTTACAGAATGCAATAAGTAAAGCTAAAATATGCACACACAATAGGATGATTCATTGCAGTTACTCATACCTTACGATCTTGTCAGACAAAGCATGCTTCGAGGCAGGCTAATATGTGTGCCTTTTTAGCTAACCAATAGTGTTCTGGAAATCCTTTGTCATGTAGTAATTGTTTATTTATAAAATAAAGATTGTATACATGTAGTATAACAACTAATTTTAAACATCATGTTAATTATAAAAAAAACTTTTAAAAATCAAACCTAAAAACCATACTTCGGTGTATTCTTTTTTACTACTTAGTAACTTGCCCAGAAGAAGCTTTTGTATAGGAGCTTTCCTGAAACTTGTTATGGGTCATTGACTCACAAAGTATTGAAGCAATATCTATCAAAACAGATTCCCTTTTATAATGGGTTGTTGAATCCCGAATTCTATATTACAATATATATTTATCTATCTAAATTATTATTGAAAATTAATGTGTTTTTTTTTTTTTTTACGGTGTATAGTACATCAGAATCTGATGCCAGTTACCTGCAGATATATGATGATGTCAAGGTACAGTATTTAACAGGTTCCTAAAGAAGGATACGGGTGCAACACTACAAATGAGGGGATGGGGATGAATTCATTGACATACACCTATTTTGAACAATAACCTGTTCACATTCAGATGCCACAGAGTCATGGTCCAAAAGTAATGCTTTCCTGTTTTACATTAATAGTTTAATTTACAGCAGACAGGCATTTTTTATGGAAATTATATGTATGTGCAACTAACTACAGAGTTCACAAATTTTAATAAACAAAAATATAACAAGTAGACATATAATTTTACTATCTAATATTATTTAGTACAGATATTTATAGTTATTAACTAGTTATAGTTATATTTATTTATAGTACCAAAAATGTATGCAGCTCTTTACATATTGTATATTCACATCAGTCCTTGCCCTCAAAGAGAAATAAAATCTAAAGTTGCTGCCTCACATAACATGCATATACATATTAGGGCCAATTTGGACAAAAGCCAATTAGCCAACCAGCAAATCCTTGGATTGTGTGAAGAAACCAGAGTACCCGCTTGCTCTCGGAAATGCATTCCTGACAAAAACAGACAAAAATACATGTTGAATTCCCGATAAACTTAAAGTCGAGCTCCAGCCATTTTTGTATTTATTAAAAGTCAGCAGCTACAAAAAGTGTATCTGCTGACTTTTAATCAACACACACTCAGCTGTCCCAGGATCCAGCGATGTCCTCACCCGAACTATTGCTTCTCTCCCTCTCCTATCCCTAGCTATGACAGTTTGCACCTTCACAGCCGGGTGCACACTGCACATGCACGAGTCAAGCTGCGCCTGTTTAATGGTCTGGCAGTTTTCTGGGACACGTCCCAGGTCCCAGAAGACTGCAGGGAGGGAGGAGGATCCATTATAGAGTCTGTTAGAAAGAGTCCCCTCCAGGTCCCATTAGAGACTACAAAGGAGTATAATGGGACCTGGAGGGGGGACCTCTCTCTAACAGTGTCCATTAGAGAGTCTCTGTTAGAGAGAGACTCCCCTCCAGGACCCATTAGAGACTACAAAGGACTCTAATGGGACCTGGAGGGGGGTCTCGCATTCTAACAGAGCTGCCCCTTTCAGTGTCCATTAGAGCAGTGTTTCTCAACCTTTTACGGTGAAGTACCCCTGCAGGTCTAAAAAAATTTCCTAAGAACCCCTGTCTCGAGAAAGTAATTGTCATGGTTTCTGTGTGTGTGTAATGTCAGTATGTGTTTGTGTTGATTTCTGTGTGTGTTTGTGATGGTTTTTGTTTGTGAGCGATATTATTGTATGTGTGCATGCTGGAATGGCAGATATACACATATATACTGATAGATAAACACACACAATCACAAATTAATACAATGACACCCACACATACAATCCCAAATTAACACATTGACACCCACACAATCTCAAACTAACACACTTGCAGACACGCAAATACCCACAAAATCCCAAATTAACAAACTGGCAGACACACACATTGCCAAACTAACACACTGGCAGACACACGTAGATAATCCGAAATTAACACACAGGTAGACACATGCACGCACATGCAGCCTACCAGTGCAGTGCCCACCAAATGCAGCCTCATCAGTGCAGTGCCCACCAAATGCAGGCTTATCAGTGCCAACCAAATGCAGCCTACCGGTGAGGTGCCCATCAAATTCAGCCTACCAGTGTAGTGCCCATCAAATGCAGCCTACCAGTGCAGTGCCCACCAAATGCAGCCTACCAGTGCCCATCAAATGCAGCCTCATCAGTGCCCACCAAATGCAGCTTATCAGTGGCCACCACATGCTTATCAGTGGCCACCAAAGGCAGCCTACCAGTGCCCACCAAATTAAGCCTACCAGTGCAGTGGCCACCAAATTCAGTCTTATCAGTGCCCACCAAATGCAGCCTACCAGTACCCACCAAATGCAGCTTATCAGTGCCCACCAAAGGCAGCCTACCAGTGCCAACCAAATGAAGCCTGCCTTCTCAGTGCCCACCAAATGCAGCCTAACAGTGGATTACGATCTCCCGCTGTATCACGAAACTTGGAGGTGAATTGGCCACAGTAACAAAGTCCCACCTCCTATGATACACGTCACACTGATTCAATTGGATCAGTGTTCTGTCTATCACAGGAGCACCTGTCTAGGAGGTGGGACTTTGTTACAGCACCGCCAAACAATTCAGACCAGAGCTTTGTGACGCAGCGGGAGATCGCCGCTGTGTCACACACAAGGAGGGAGGGGAGGACTGCACCTGCCAAGACCTGGGCTTGAACCTGGGACCTCTTTGGTGTCTGGCATTGATTCTTCTTGTTGAGCTATCTGGGATGCTGGACAGCTGCTTGCTCCTCCCATGAACTTCCTATATAAGCCTTGCCTCTGCACTGATTCTTCTTGTAGAGCTACCTGGGATGCTGGACAGCTGCTTGCTCCTCCCATGAACTTCCTATATAAGCCTTGCCTCTGCACTTCCTGTCGCCATATTATTGTGGTCTGATCCTGCATAATACTTGAGCTACTTCTATTTCTGTTTGGAAACGACTTTAGCTTGTGACCCCGAATAATAAACTCTCCTACTGCATCGACCTTGGCTTATGACTTTGACTATGAAACTCTCTCCTTCACTGACCTTGGCTTGTGATCCCAACACTGATCATTGGTCTAGCAATTCAGACTTTCCTAACTTTCGCAGGCCTGAGAATGGTCTCCACTCATTACAGGTATTCTCCTAACAGAATAATCTGGCCACAACATGGAGAATGCCGCACCTCCACGATCCCTGAGTGAACATGTTGTTTCGCTAACTGAGGTTGTTCAAAGCTTACAAACACGAGTGCAAGAGTTACAAGGAGAAGTAATTGAATTGCAAACACAACTTGCGCAGCAATGCCAACAAACAGCTACTAACAGTGATTCAACTCACTGCTTCAGTCTCCTCACGTATCACTATTTTACTATCAGATATATCAGACTGGATGTCACACCACTTCCTCAAACTTAATCTATCCAAAACCGAACTTATCATTTTTCCTCCCCCCGTGCCTCTTCCCCTGATCTCTCGGTCAAAATTGATGGCACAACTATCAGCCCATCCCCACATGCCAAGGTACTAGGAGTAGTCCTGGACTCTGAACTCTCCCATGTCCAATCACTGTCCAAATCTTCCCACCTCAACCTCCGGAACATCTCCAAAATACGCCCCTTTCTAACCAATGACACAACAAAGCTCTTACTTCACTCGTTGGTCATCTCTCGCCTCGACTACTGCAACTCCCTCCTCATTGGCCTACCTCTGCATACTCTATTCCCCCTTCAGTCTATCATGAATGCCGCTGCCAGACTCATCCACCTTACCAACCGCTCTGTCTCTGCTACTCCTCTCTGTCAACCCCTCCACTGGCTTACGCTCACCCAACGAATTAAATTCAAAATACTAACAACTACCTACAAAGCAATCCACAACTCTGCCCCCAGCTACATCACTGACCTAGTCTCAAAATACCAACCTAATCGTTATCTTCGTTCTTCTCAAGACCTCCTGCTCTCTAGCTCTCTCATCACCTCCTCCCATGCTCGTCTCCAGGACTTTTCCAGAGCCTCTCCAAGCCTATGGAACTCCTTACCCCAATCTGTCTGTCTCTCTCCTACTCTATTAGCTTTTAGACGATCCCTGAAAACCCTCCTCTTCAGAGAAGCCTATCCTACCCACACCTAACAACTGTATTTTCATTTTGTCCATCTGATCACCCCCCACAGCTACTCCACTTTGTCCACTTGACCCTCCCTTCTAGATTGTAAGCTCTAACGAGCAGGACCCTCTGACCCCTCCTGTATTGAATTGTATTGTAATTGTACCGTCTTCCCCAATGTTGTAAAGCGCTGCGCAAACTATTGGCGCTATATAAATCCTGTATAATAATAATAATAATTCAAAGCGCTTCCCTTTGCCTGATAAATTCAATGGGGATCCTAAACTCTAGAAAGGCTTCCTGAATCAATGTTGACTGCACTTTCAGCTGCAACCTTACCGATTTGCAACCCCACGCTCCAAGACAGGCTTTATTAAATCTTTGTTCGTTGATGAGGCCATGGCATGGGTTTCCCCATACTTGGAGCAAGACCATGAGATTCTAGGAGATTTCGAGGGGTTTGTGACAACCAAGATTTTAATTTTCGATGATCTGAATCGCAGTGCAACTGCTGAAACTGTTTTACTGTACTTGTGCCAAGGGAGACGTCCTGTTGCTGAATATGCTGCCGAATTTCGTTGATGGGTAACTGATACCACTTGGAACAACAGTGCAAAGCGATTTCACTTTAGAAAAGGACTTTCTGAGAATATAAAAGATGAACTATTCAGAATAAATACGCCAAATGGTCTTGATGACTTTATTAAATTGAGCATTAAGATCGATAGACGATTTATGGAGAGATGAATTGAAAAACAAAGATCTGTTGACTTTAGTTCCTCATTCAATCTTCAACCAATGGCTAAATCGTTTGCTATGAACCTGAACCTGAACCTATGCAGATTGGAGCTCTCAGCTTTGCTGAAAAGAGATGCAGACATGAACTGAATCTTTGCCTCTATTGCGGTCAGTCAGATCACTACGCCCTCAGGTGTCCAAATAAATCAAGACGAACAAGACAAACCATTGCAGCGGCCGGTCAAAAAGAATTGTCTGCAACGCTTGTTTTAAGCACCACGCTTAAAAAGAAAGACCAGTTACTCTACACCTCAGCAATGCTGGATTCCAGGGCTGCTAATTTTATGGATTTGAAGTTTGCTGAAGAGAATGTCATTACCCAAATACCCAAACCATCCCAAGTACATATGGAGACAGTGGACGGTTTTCTACTCAGTTCCAGGGTAAATCACTCATGAGACTGTTCCTCTGCAGTAGGGATGAGCCGAACACCCCCCCCCCCCCCCCCCCGGTTCGCACCAGAACTTAAGAAACAGACAAAAAATTTGTACGAACATGCGAACACCGTTAAGTCTATGGGAAAAATCAAAAGTGCTAATTTTAAAGGCTTATATGCATCTTATTGCCATAAAAAGTGTCTGGTACTGCCCCAGGGGATATGCATCACTGCAAAAAGAAGTTTTTAAAACGGCCGTTTTTTTAGGAGCATTTAAAAAATGCTTAAAGTGAAACGATAGAAATTAAATATTCCTTTGAATATTGTGCCTGGGGGGGGGGGGGGTGCCCTTAGTCTGCCTGTAAAGTAGCACATTTTTCCCATGTTTAGAAAAGTACCGCAGCAAAATTACATTTCTAAAGGAAAAAATGTCATTTAAAATTGCTCACGACTGTAATGAATTGCCAGATCCCGGCAATATACATAAAAAATCATTTAAAAGAACAGCGTTGGTTCCCCTCCCCCCCCCAGGCCATACCAGGCCCTTCGGGTCTGGCATGGATATTAGGGTGAACTCCAACCCAATTATTTTTTTTTAATTGTGTGGGGGTCCCCCCCAAAATCCATACCAGACCCGAAGGGCCTGGTGTGGACGGGGGAACCCATGCCGTTTTTTTCTTAATTCTGTCATGGGGTTCCCCTTAACCACATCAATACACTATATTATATATTGTACACTGCACTATATACCCTGCACTGTATTATATATACTACAGGAATGAGCCTGGACACCAAGAGTTAATATCTTTCAATCTGATTTCTTCTCAATTTCCTGTTATCTTAGGAATTGCATGGCTATCAATTCACAACCCCACTATTGACTGGCAGGCCAGAAACCTTGCCTTTCCCTCTGAACATTGTGAGTTACATTGTCAAAAAAGAGACATCTCACCTACTATTATCAGAGAGACATTTACTAACCTGGAAAAATTGCCCCCTCAATACCAAGACTTTAAAGACATTTGTGATAAGAAAAATGCTGACCAATTACAACCCCACCGGGCATATGATTGCCCAATGGAGCTTGTACCAGGAGCCCCCAATTCTTTTTGGTCGGCTCTAAAATCTTTCTGAACCAGAACTGAAAGTGTTAAGGGACTTTCTACAAGAGAATCAGGCGAAGGGGTTTATTCATCCCTCAACCTCTCCTGCTGGAGCCCCGCTATTCTTTGTTGAAAAGAAAGATGGAACACTGTGCCCATGCATTGATTACAGAGAATTAAATAAAATGACAGGCAAGAATCGTTACCCACTTTCATTAATTCCAGAACTATTCGAGAAACTCAGAACAGCAAAGATTTTCACCAAGCTTGATCTGCAGGGTGCATATAATCTTGTTCCCATTCGACCTGGAGATGAATGGAAGACGGCCTTTCGGACAAGATATGGGCATTATGAATTCCTAGTAATGCCCTTTAGACTCTGTAATGCAACAGCTACCTTTCAACATTTGACAAATTATGTTTTCAGAGACTTTTTAGACCATTTGTGGTGGCTTATCTGAATGATATACTTATCTTTTCGATCAATTTACAGGAACACTGGGATCATGTCCATACTGTCTTAGAATGACTGCAAAAAAATAAATTGTATATTAAATTGGAAAAATGTGATTTCGAACAGACCCGTATACAGTTCTTGGGCTACATCATCTATCCTGAAGGGCTGAACATGGATTCCAGCAAGATCCAAGTCATCCTAGATTGACCTACCCCAAGAACATAAAAGATGTGCAACGGTTCTTGGGGTTCACAAACTTTTACCAGAGATTTATTTTAAAAAATTCAAAAATTGTGGCCCCCATTACTCATGTGACAAGGAAGGAGGCACGCTTTCAGTGGTCCAGAGGCAGAAATAGCTTTCTCACATCTGAAAACCTTATTCACCACCAAATGAAAACTGCAGAACAGAACTATGATATAGGCAAAACAAGGAACTTTTAGCAACAAAGAAAGTCTTCACTGAATGGAGACACCTTCTGGAGGGCACCAGACATCCCGTAACTGTCCTTACTGACCACAAAAATCTTGAATTTATTAAATCCGCAAAGCGTCTCAATGCAAGGCAGGCAAGATGGACTCTTTCTTTTTTTTTTTTTATTCAAGATTCAATTTTGTCATTTCTTACAGACCAGGATGTAAAAATGGAAAAGCAGATGCTTTGCCGAGAATGTCTGGTGACTCTTCTACCGACTTAGAACCAGTACATACTGTCTTACAAGACTTTTTGGGAGTAATTTACCCTGCAGAGCTTCTTTCAAAGATTAAAGAAACCTATGATAGGGACCCACTCTTAAACAATCCACCAGGAAAATTTACTCATGGACTTTCATGAGGGCCGCTGGACCTTTAAAAAAAAAATGTATGTCCCCGAAGAGGCACGACTTAAGGTCCTTCAGCTAGTGCATGATTCAAAATCTGCTGGTCACCCTGGAATTATGAAAATAGTAGACCTCCTTGCTCATACCTTTTGGTGGCCTTCTTATCGGAAAGATACAAAGGAGTTATGTTCTCTCATGTGAAACCTGTGCCCGATGCAAAGTACCACACTTCCTCCCAGTAGGTCTGCTACAGCCTCTCCCTGTGACATTGCGACCATGGGGATCCATTTTCATGGATTTTATTGTCGACCCACTCACATCCAAGAGATTTACAACTGTCATGGTGGTGGTGGACTGTTTAACTAAGATGGCTCATTTTGTGCCCATCATTAGCATTTCTACAGCTGAAGACACTGCTGAAATATTAATACGAGAAATTTACAGACTGCATGGTCTCCTAGATAAAATAATATCAGATGGAGGAGTCCAGATCACATCATGACTATGGAAAACATTCTGTTATACTCTAGGAATTGAAGTTTACCTATCAACTGCCTTTCATCCACAATCAAATAGGCAGACTGAGTGAACGAATCAAACTTTAGAGCAATATCTTCCTTGTTTCATCTGCCATCTTCAGGATGACTGGACCGAATATCTACCGTTAGCAGAATTTGCTTACAATAACTCCTGCCATAGTTCCATCTCTCAAAGCCCATTCTTCTGCAATTATGGATGTCATCCATCTTTTATACCCAGAATTCCCGTAGAGTCATCTTTATCAACTGTAAATGCAAGGGTGTCTGCTTTACAAAATAATCAGGAATTACTGAAGAAGACTTTACACGAAGTTCAAGGATCCTATAAGGAAATTGCAAAAAGACACAGACGAACCATTCCTCCCTATTCATTAGGTGATAAGGTCTGTGTCAGGTCACCTGAGTCCAGGAGAAAAATCCCCCCCTGTTGGGGTCTGGAGTGCACCGCAAGGTAGTGGACCCTACGGCTGACTGTTGCAGATGGAGCTCTAAGTGATACAGGAGAGCAGATACTCTGTAGTACCAACACAGATGACACTGGGAGCTAGAGCATGAGATTTCCCAGGGCGCGGAATCTAAGAGCCATCGGGTGTTCCCCAGAGGCCCCTAGTGGTGGGGATGGATTTAGCTGCAGTCTGGCTCCAAGTCGTGACCCCTAGGGCCTCCCAGCTCACGCTCACGGTAGACTACAGGGAGGTAGAGAGGAAGCAGCAGACTGCGACAACAAAGAATAGTCTGGTCGGGGCAATAAGCAGGTAGGGATAGTCAGGAGATAGCCAGACGTCGAGGCAACAAGCAGGTAAGGATAGTCAAGAACAAGCCAAGATCGGTAACTGGAATCAGACGTAGAACACACAGCAAGTAGCACACGGAAGCCAAAAAAACAATGTTGATCAGCAGGGCTGACTTGCAGTGTACAGGTAAATATAGAGCTCCCTGATAGGGGCTGGGGTGGAGTCATGCTTTGAGGAGAGATTGCTTAAGCAGCCAGTTGAGAGTGGCTAGCCTCTTAAGCTGAATACATGGAGAGGTAAGCTGACAGACAAACATTACTGCAGATCCATGACAGTCTGGCTACCCACTAAACACTTACTTCTCAGAAACTTGGTCCTAAGTTCATTGGACCCTTCGAAGTAATTGCACAAATGAATCCTGTGGCTTACAAACTTAAACTACCACCTTCTATGAAGAAGATCCATCCTGTTTTTCACACAGCTCTTTTAAAGCCTTTCCGATGTAATCCTTTTTCTGGTCATACACATCCCCCACCAGACCCTGTCCAGGTGCAAGGGGAAGAAGAATTCATATTGGATAAAATTCTTGACTCCCGTATGCATTATGATAAACTACAATACTTATAAAGATGGAAAAGCTATAGACCACAGGAAGATTCTTGGGAGCCTGAGGAGCACATTCATGCCCCTAGATTAATAAGAGAATTTCACCAGAGATTTCCTCAAAAACCTGGCCCTAAGACGTCCCGGGAGGAGGGGAGTACCGTCGATACCTGGGCTCAGACCTGGGACCTCTTCGGTGTCTGGCATTGATTCTTCTCGCTGACCTATCTGGGATGCTGGACAGCTCCCTGTCTGATCCATTGGACAACCCTGCCTGATCCTGAAATCATGACATATGAGCAGTGGCGTAGCGTGGGGGGTGCGGGGGGTGCCGTGGCCCCGGGCGCGAAATTTAGGGGGGCGCAATTTCGTGCCAGTAGTGTCACTACTGGCTGCCTCCTCCTAATTTCTTTTCCTGTGTCCCCCGCGCTCCGCCGCCATGTCTAGTGTTTTGCGCCCTGTGATTGGGCGCATGGGGGTCATGTGCGGCGTGGGGCTGGCCTATCCGCGATCACAGTCGCTCCTGAAGTCCCGCCTCCGCACATGACCCCCATTCGCCCAATCACAGTGCGCCGGGAAAAATGAATATGGCGGCCGGAGCGCAGGGAAGACGAGAGTGGGAGCGCCGGGGCAGATGTCTTCTCATCCTCCAGACCGATGCAACACAATAAGGTAAGAAATAGATAAACACGGGGGGGGGGGGGGAGAAGAGACAGGCGCCGTATATGTAGTGTCAGTATAGGAAGACTAGGCAGGACAGTATAGTGTATAGTGTAGTGGACAGTGTAGTATAGTGTAGTGGTCAGTATAGTGGTGTGGACAGTGTAGTATTGTGGTCAGTACAGTGTAGTGGTCAGTGTAGTATTGTGGTCAGTGTAGTATAGTGGTCAGTGTAGTGTAGTGGACAGTGTAGTATTGTGGTCAGTGTAGTGTAGTGGTCAGTATAGTGTAGTGGTCAGTATAGTGTAGTGGACAGTATAGTGTAGTGGACAGTGTAGTGTAGTGGACAGTGTAGTATTGTGGTCAGTGTAGTATAGTGGTCAGTGTAGTGTAGTGGACAGTGTAGTATTGTGGTCAGTATAGTGTAGTGGACAGTGTAGTGTAGTGGTCAGTACAGTGTAGTGGACAGTGTAGTATAGTGGTCAGTACAGTGTAGTGGACAGTGTAGTGTAGTGGACAGTGTAGTGTAGTGGTCAGTATAGTGGTCAGTATAGTGTAGTGTAGTGGTCAGTGTAGTATAGTGGTCAGTGTAGTATAGTGGTCAGTGTAGTGTAGTGGACAGTGTAGTATTGTGGTCAGTGTAGTGGTCAGTACAGTGTAGTGGTCAGTATAGTGTAGTGGACAGTGTAGTGTAGTGGTCAGTACAGTGTAGTGGTCAGTGTAGTATTGTGGTCAGTACAGTGTAGTGGACAGTGTAGTATTGTGGTCAGTATAGTGTAGTGGACAGTGTAGTGTAGTGGACAGTGTAGTGTAGTGGTCAGTGTAGTATAGTGGTCAGTGTAGTATAGTGGTCAGTATAGTGTAGTGGACAGTGTAGTGTAGTGGTCAGTGTAGTGTAGTGGTCAGTGTAGTATAGTGGTCAGTATAGTGTAGTGGACAGTGTAGTGTAGTGGACAGTGTAGTGGTCAGTGTAGTGGTCAGTGTAGTATAGTGGACAGTGTAGTATAGTGGACAGTGTAGTATAGTGGTCAGTGTAGTGTAGTAGACAGTATAGTGGTCAATGTAGTGTAGTTCTCAGTGTAGTGGTCAGTATAGTATAGTGGACAGTGTAGTATAGTGTAGTGGTCAGTATAGTGGTGTGGACAGGGTAGTATTGTGGTCAGTACAGTGTAGTGGTCAGTACAGTGTAGTGGTCAGTGTAGTATTGTGGTCAGTGTAGTATAGTGGTCAGTATAGTGTAGTGGACAGTGTAGTATTGTGGTCAGTGTAGTATAGTGGTCAGTATAGTGTAGTGGACAGTGTAGTATTGTGGACAGTGTAGTATTGTGGACAGTGTAGTGTAGTGGACAGTGTAGTGTAGTGGACAGTGTAGTGTAGTGGACAGTGTAGTGTAGTGGACAGTGTAGTGTAGTGGACAGTGTAGTGTAGTGGACAGTGTAGTATTGTGGTCAGTGTAGTATTGTGGACAGTGTAGTATTGTGGTCAGTGTAGTGTAGTGGACAGTGTAGTATTGTGGTCAGTACAGTGTAGTGGACAGTGTAGTGTAGTGGACAGTATAGTGTAGTGGTCAGTATAGTGGTCAGTATAGTGTAGTGGTCAGTATAGTGTAGTGGACAGTGTAGTGTAGTGGACAGTGTAGTGGTCAGTGTAGTGTAGTGGGCAGTGTAGTGTAGTGGGCAGTGTAGTGTAGTGGTCAGTACAGTGTAGTGGACAGTGTAGTATTGTGGTCAGTATAGTGTAGTGGACAGTGTAGTGTAGTGGACAGTGTAGTATAGTGGACAGTGTAGTATAGTGGACAGTGTAGTATAGTGGACAGTGTAGTATAGTGGACAGTGTAGTATAGTGGTCAGTGTAGTATAGTGGTCAGTGTAGTGTAGTAGACAGTATAGTGGTCAATGTAGTGTAGTTCTCAGTGTAGTGGTCAGTATAGTATAGTGGACAGTATAGTGGTTAGTGTAGTTCTCAGTGTAGTGGTCAGTATAGTGGTCAGTGTAGTGTAGTGGACAGTATAGTGGTCAGTATTGTATAGTGTAGTGGACAGTGTCGTTCTCAGTGTAGTGGTCAGTATAGTGGTCAGTGTAGTGTAGTGGACAGTATAGTGGTCAGTGTAGTTCTTAGTGTAGTGGACAGCATAGTGTAGTGGTCAGTACAGTGTAGTGGTCAGTACAGTGTAGTGGTCAGTGTAGTATTGTGGTCAGTGTAGTATTGTGGTCAGTATAGTGTAGTGGTCAGTGTAGTATTGTGGTCAGTATAGTGTAGTGGACAGTACAGTGTAGTATAGTGGTCAGTGTAGTATAGTGGTCAGTGTAGTGTAGTAGACAGTATAGTGGTCAATGTAGTGTAGTTCTCAGTGTAGTGGTCAGTATAGTGTAGTGGTTAGTGTAGTGGTCAGTGTAGTTCTCAGAGTAGTGGTCAGTATAGTGGTCAGTGTAGTGTAGTGGACAGTATAGTGGTCAGTGTAGTATAGTGGTCAGTATTGTATAGTGTAGTGGACAGTGTAGTTCTCAGTGTAGTGGTCAGTGTAGTGTAGTGGACAGTATAATGGTCAGTGTAGTGTAGTGGACAGTATAGTGGTCAGTGTAGTTCTTAGTGTAGTGGACAGCATAGTGTAGTGGTCAGTGTAGTGGACAGTATAGTGGTCAGTGTAGTGTAGTGGTCAGTGTAGTTCTTAGTGTAGTGGACAGTATAGTATAGTGGTCAGTGTAGTGTGTAATGGTCAGTATAGGAATCAGGTAGGTCAGTACTATTGTATTTGAAGGGACTCGGGGAGTGATAAAAGTCCGCAGGTTAGGGGGGGGCGCAAATTACTTGCCTTGCCCCGGGTGCTGACAACCCACGCTACGCCACTGCATATGAGCCCCTTTCACATGAGCAGACCGATCGGGTCTGCCTGTCAGTTTTTTAAAACACAGTGGGGTTTTATCACTAAAACTGGAAAGTGCAAAATCTGGTGCAGTTGTGCATAGTAACCAATCAGCATCTAACTTCAGCTTGTTCAATTAAGTGTTGACAGAAAAAACTGGAAGCTGATTGGTATCTATGCAGAGCTGCACTAGTTTTTGCACTCTCTAGTTTTAGTAAATGAACCCCTCTGCTTTGGGTAAGTTCACCTCTTGTGATCCCTGCACGCCTCCTCCAGTCAGGTGCCAGCCCAGCTTGTAAGGGAACGATGTGAAGCAAGAGAAGTCTGGATGGCTGCACACCACACCAACAATCCACGTTATTAAATGTGAAGCATTAGGACCAAAATACAGGTGGTACAGGTACAGTGAGGGACTAGCAGGTAGACACGTTTCACTCTAAAGATAGCGCCATTAAGCGTCTTCTTTTTTTTTAATCTAAGCTCTTTTATTGATATCAAAGATTACACAAATAAGGCATTTCAGATCATTTCAGACATCTTGGCATTCACAAAGATCGGATAGTAAAGGAAACAATTGTTCCAGTCAAAACAAAACAAAAGGAACATTCAAATTAAATGGGTATTGGCTCTTTTCTGCAAGTGACAAAGAATTGTTTTTCTTTTCTTTTCCATGTCAAATATTAGGACATAATTAGGTACAGAGCAGAAAAAAACAACTGGTACAGATACCTAAACCCTGTTGATAGGGAAACCATCAGCACTCATAACTGTAGACACCTGTCCATTACCAACTGTGGAGGGGCTAGGCCAGGGGTGTCTAATCAACTCTGCCATATGAGATCAAATATAAGCAGCGCATTGCAATGGCGGTAGGTAAGCTGCTCCCTCAGTAGGAGGGAGTTAACATAATCTACCCACTGCTTTCCAGTAGGTGTAGTAGAGCAGTGGTTCTCAACCCTGTGCTCAAGTACCCCCAACAGGCCATGTTTTGGGAATTTCTCTTAGATAAAATAGCTGTCCAAAATACCAAGCCATTGACTCTGATTTAAAGCAGCTGTGCAAGATAAAGGAAAACCTGCAAACATGGCCTGTTGGGGGTACTTGAGAACAAGGTTGAGAACCACTGTAGTAGAGAATATCCAATACCTAGCAACTCGTTTTCTGGCTAGATAAAAGAGACGAGTAATCATAATATAAGTACCCAGTTGATCTAGTTCAGTATCTAGCGCCCCTAGTAGACACAATAACGAGTTGTTAGAAACAGGAACTTGGGCAAAAGTAGAAATGGTGTGCAGGACCTCAGTCAAGTACAGTGTGAGCTTTGGGTAACACCAGATCATGTGTATAAAATTGCCTCTGTGTACATTATATTTAGGGCAAATGGGTGTATCTCTTCTACCCCAATAAAATAGTCTAGCAGGTGTTCGATAAGCTTGGTGGAGAATAAAAAGTTGTGAGTTTATGCGAGGCTGATATGAGATGGGGACTGAATCTAAAGCCATATCCCACTGATCTCCATCTATTTCCCCTACATCTGCAGCCCATTGTGCTCTGCACTTCAGCAATGCGTGGCAATGAATAGAGGAGAGCAGAATACGAGGGATATCAAACTTTTGCTGAAAGTAGAATGGATTATTTCAGCCACCAATGGGGAGCTAAACACAATGAGAGTGAGTGTCTGTTTTTGAGCCTGAATCACATGTATGAGCTGCAGATATTTATAACATTGTTTAGGAGTCAGTGAGAACTCGGAGCATTGCTGATTATATGCCTTGAGAGTAGCACCAGAGAACAGCCGAGGAATGTACCAAATGCCCCTCCATCTATATTCAGAGAATCCCTGCAATTTATTGAGCTCTGGGTATCTGGGTTTGTGCCATAAAGGAGTAAATTTGAATAAACCAGGAATAGACAGCGCATCCTTTAAAGCACTCCATATCCATTGCAAGAGGTCAAGAGTAGGGTAGGTGGAGGTAAGGCCCGGTAAATCCAATTGAGAAATAGCAAGTCCTGATTAAAAATAGTAATCAGTTGAACAATAGGATTCATATTGTTCTTATGGCCCCAGCCAGCAAGATGCTGGAGCTGGGCAGATAGAATATATATATATATATATATATATATATATATATATATATATATATATATATATATATATATATTATTTATAGAGACGTTTATACAGAACAATAATGTAAAACAAAAAATGTACAGGTGTCAATATTGGTGACTGAAGAAACAAACAAGTGGCAATAGTCCAAATACTATCCATCAAAGTAGATCTACAGGGTGGAATGCGCAACACCAGATTTTGCCCCTGGGCCAAACAAAGTACATCAATAGACATACACATCGAGATCCAACCTGTGCACTGGGTGAGCATACCCAAAGGAAGGAAACATCAAGTTCATCCAGAGAGTTGTCAGCTCATAATAAATGTACCTAGTACCTCTCTCTAACAAAACAATAAAGCAATGAAGGGGGGAGGGGGTAGGGAAAGTCAGGGGGTAAGTACATTGAGATGTAAGACCTAAGAACTGAATCAGGCGTGATCTGGTGTTGTCAAAGAAGCATCTGCTGCACCTAAAACTACACAAGACGTCTGAATCCGAAAAAGGGGAAGTGAGTTACTAGTGAGTTAGGTGCTCAGTCTGGGAGGGGCATTACTACCCATCAGGGATCTCTTCAGAATAATACATCCATCCCGACCAGGAATCGCGGAAGCGATCCAACTGGCCTTAGTAGGTAGCACCCAGCGTGATGCAGTTTACTTCCTTCTTCCAATCAGCTAATGTTGGGCATGCTACCTTTTCCCAATATCTTGGGATCAGGCATTTACAGTATCTCACAAAAGTGAGTATACCCCTGACACTTTTGTAAATATTTTATTCTATCTTTTCATGTGTCAACACTGAAGAAATGACACTTTGCTACAATGTAAAGTAGTGAGTGTACAGATTGTATAACAGTGTAAATTTGCTGTCCCCTCAAAATAACTCAACACACAGTCATTAATGTGTAAACCACTGGCAACAAAAGTGAGTACACCCCTAAGTGAAAATGTCCAAATTGAGCCCAAAGTGTCAATATTTTGTGTGGCCACCATTATTTTCCAGCACTGCCTTAACCCTCTTGGACATGGAGTTCACCAGAGTTTCACAGGTTGCCACTGGAGTCCTTTTCCACTCTTCCATGACAACATCATGGAGCTGGTGGATGTCAGAGACCTTGCACTCCTCCACCTTCCGTTTGAGGATGCCCCACAGGTGCTCAATAGGGTTTAGGTCTGCAGACATGCTTGGCCAGTCCATCACCTTTACCCTCAGCTTCTTTAACAAGGCAGTGGTCATCTTGGAGGTGTGTTTGGGATCATTATCATGTTGGAATACTGCCCTGTGGCCCAGTCTCCGAAGGGAGGGGATAATGTTCTGCTTCAGTATGTCACAGTACTTATTTGTATTCATGGTTCCCTCAATGTACTGTAGCTCCCCAGTGCCGGCAGCACTTATGCAGCCCCAGACCATGACACTCCCACCACCATGCTTGATTGTAGGCAAGACACACTTTTTACTCCTCACCTGGTTGCCACCACACACGCTTGGCACCATCTGAACCAAATAAGTTTGTCTTGGTCTCATCAGACAACAGGACATGGTTCCAGTGATCTATGTCCTTAGTCTGCTTGTCTTCAGCAAATTGTTTGCGGGCTTTCTTGTGCATCATCTTTAGAAGAGGCTTCCTTCTGGGACGACAGCAATGCAGACCAATTTGATGCAGTGTGCGGCGTATGGTCTGAGCACTGACAGGCTGACCCCCCACCCCTTCAACCTCTGCAGCAATGTTGGCAGACAACCTCTGGATATGATGCTGAGCACGTGCACTCAATTTCTTTGGTCGACCATGGCGAGGCCTGTTCTGAGTGGAACCTGTACTGTTAAACCATTGTATGGTCTTTGCCACCGTGCTGCAGCTCAGTTTTAGGGTCTTGACAATCTTTTTATAGGCTAGGCCATCTTTATGTAGAGCAACAATTCTTTTTTTTTTATGCTCAGAGTTCTTTGCCATGAGGTGCCATGTTGAACTTCCAGTACCAGAATGAGAGAGTGAGAGCGATAAAACCAAATTTAACACACCTGCTCCCCATTCATACCTGAGACCTTGTAACACTAATGAGTCACATGACACCGGGAGGGAAAATGGCTAATTAGGCCCAATTTAGAAATTTGCACTTAGAGGTGTACTCACTTTTGTTGCCAGCGGTTTAGACATTAACAGCTGTGTGTTGAGTAATTTTGAGGGGACAGCAGATTTAAACTGTTATACAAGCTGTACACTCACTACTTTACCTTGTAGCAAAGTGTAATTTCTTCGGTATTGTCACATGAAAAGATAGAATAAAATATTTAAAAAATTTGAGGGGTGTACTCACTTTTGTGAGATACTGTAGCAGTGTTCAGCAAGTGAGGGGTTCAGAAAATACATTTTAGCTTGTGGGACCGCCAGTCCTCTCTTATCTTTACCATACTGCAGAGCGGTCAAACTTATGCAAGCTTTTTGTCTCTTCCAGATAAGATCCCAGAACTGGGAATCAATATGTTTAAACCACTTTTGGGAAATCAATACAGGAGAGTTATGGAAATGATATAGGAGCTTTTGGGCCCAAACCATTTTTTTATTAGATTACGATAATTCTCCCCACTACGGAGAGAGGAACTTTACACCAGCTATGACTTTAAATTCAGCTAGAGATATCTGGAGGATTCTGGACACACCACCACTCCAAGGTATTTAAAGGAGGTAGCTATAGGGATCTGCCTTGCACACGTACAGAGAGGTATGGTTAAAGGATCAAGGAGCATAAAAATAGATTTAATCCAATTTATGGTGAAACCTGAGAAGTCACCAAACCTATTAATAGTCTCATCAAAGTCTGCAGGGAGCCAGTATCACTCAAGTATAATAATGCGTCATTCGCATATAGGGATATTTTCTCCTCCAGTGAACCTCTGTGAAAACCTATAATAGTGACCAGGACCGTCAGAGCAAATAGTAAGGGGGATAAGGGGCACAAACAGTGTGCACCAAAACCAACACAAATTATATCACTAACATTCACTGCACCCTAAGGCACTGCTCCTCGAGGGCTTATCCTCTGTGAGCAGGTCTAGGAACCCAGGGAGCTATGGAAAAAGGAGGTAAAGGGGCCTGTGCCTGCATCTGAGCATGATGAGTAAATATGCACTTCAATACAGCCACACCATTCCATGTACTTCAGATAACATAAATTAGCTTATCGTGTATGAACTGCTGCAGGTTTTATCTTTGAATAATTACATATGTAAGTCTGACAATAAAAAAGAGAAATTAAGCAGTTGGGTGCCCAACCATCAGTGAGCAAAAGCTGCCTTCCACAAATCTCAAACATAATGTAGTTAACAATATTGGTTGTTTATTAGTCTTAAAGTGATACTGTCACGGTAGGCAAGTCACCTCCGTCCGCCGGGCCGCTGGGCGCATGCGCGGGGGGTTACTGCTGAGACGTGCACCCGTGCGCGGCCTGATGGTGCGGCGCGCGCGGGTGCACGGCGGCCCGCGGGTGCGCGCCGTCGCCCGTGCGGGTGCTCGGTAGCGCGTCACGCTGACGCGCTCACTGGGAGGTACTTCAGACGACACCAGCACCCAGTCGGGTTGCTGGTTTGTCGTCAGCTTCCCTGCCTGTGTTTTGTGAATCTTGCTTGCTGTTACTTGCTGTTGCCGAACCTCTGCCTGGATACCCGACTACTCTGCTTGCCTGATACCCTGACCCTCTGCTTGGCTACCCGACTACTCTGCTGGCTTGATACCCTGACCCTCGGCTTGGATACCTGACTACTCTGCTTGCTGGATACCCTGACCCTCTGCCTGGACACCCGACCTTGTTAATACCCTGATTCTCTGCCTGGATAAAGTCCCCTCTTGCTGCTGCCATCCTGACCTCTGGCCTGTTACGTGATCACCCCAGACCAGTTGGACTTTTGGTCTTCTGCCTTGCTCTCAAATATACCTTCCACGGGACGGACACCCCCTTGATACTCTCAGTTCCAAGGACGCTATTGCCATAAGCTTGTGTTCTCTTAACCTCTTCCCTTGCACCCTCAGGCACTTCCTCAGAAGACTCTCCACTCAAGTCATTCTACAGTTTTCCGGAGACTCGTGCCTCCGCGTGCCCCCGATCCCCTGTCTCACTCTCGGGGGTTCGGGTGCGCGTGGTCGTAAGGGCAAGCCGCTCTCGGCATCTCGGCCTTGGTGAGTATTGGCGTGACAGTACAAACCAGCCAGATGTCCGAGGCCGACAGAGCGCGCTCTCCCTTGGAGATCTTATGCCAACAAGTCTCCGCCTTGGCTGAGTCAGTACAGAGGCTACAAGAGGGATACACACAAGTGGATAGTCGCCTCCAACAACTGACGGGGGCCTTTCCCCCTGCTGCTGCAGCTCCCGCACCTAGTAATGAAGGACCGCTCCCTCAGGCCACTGCTAGTCCTACAGTAGTGATGGCACTTCCGGAACCTAGGGTTCCCACTCCGGAACGGTTCTCAGGGGATCGTAAAAAATTCAGGGCCTTCAAGAACGCATGCACTCTCTACTTCGCGTTGCAACCTCGAACCTTCGCATCAGAAGTGGTCAAGGTGGGATTTGCAATTTCCCTGTTGTCAGAGGAACCTCAGGCCTGGGCACACAGCCTGATGGAATCAGGAAGTCAGGTGCTTAATACTATTGATACCTTTTTTGAAAGTATGGCCCAACTATATGATGACCCACAGCGTATGGCCACCGCTGAAAATATCTTACACCGCCTAGTCCAGGGAAGGAGACCAATTGAGGATTACACGGTGGAATTCCGTAAGTGGGCGGCCGACACTGACTGGAATGAGCCAGCCTTGCGTCACCAGTATCGCCAAGGTCTGTCAGAACTCCTCAAGGATGAATTAGCCAGGATGGAGACTCCCGCATCATTAGAGGAATTAATTCAGGCAGCAACCAAATTAGATCGGCGCTTGAGGGAACGTCGGTCTGAGCGATTCCAAAATCCTCGCCCAGCATGGGCAACCCCAAGACCCCAACCCGTTCCAGGATCTTCACCCATTACAGCTGGGTCTACTGCACTTTCTGATCCCGAACCGATGCAGCTGGGTTTAGTACGCCCACCGCTAACCTCAGAGGAGAGACAGCGGAGACGGCAGTCCAACTTGTGTCTCTATTGCGGGGGTGCCGGCCACTTCCTGCGCAACTGCCCGATAAGGCCTAGTAAGTCCCTTCAACCTAAAACAATGACCTACCAAGATAACAATTCCTCTAAATCTTATGTGATGTTGTTTATCTCGTTACAGCTACCGGAAGGGGAATCCCGCCTCCCGGCGATCATTGATTCCGGCGCATGTAGCTGCTTTATGGACGCTGCCCTGGCCCGAACCTTGCATGTGCCTCTACAGCTTAAGACACAACACTTACAAGTCCACTTGGCAGATGGGTCTCTTCCCAGTTCAGGCCTAATCACCCAGGAGACTCAACCTATCCTAGCCACTACCGAGTCAGGACACCAAGAACTTTTACGCTTAGACCTCATCCACTCTCCCATGTTCCCAGTCATTCTGGGATTACCTTGGCTACAAGCCCATGACCCTCTTATCCAATGGAGCTCGAAGACGGTCTCTTTTCCTTCCGCCTACTGTTCTCAACATTGCCGTCCTCAGAGATCCCAGATCTGTGCTACGATCTCAGCTCCTCCGATTGACCTCCAGCATGTTCCCCAGGAGTATCACGAGTTTCAAGAAGTCTTCAGCAAACAAATGGCCGATTGTCTCCCACCGCATCGGCCATACGACTGCCCAATCGACCTGTTGCCAGGATCAGAAATTCCTTTTGGGCGTATCTTCCCTCTTTCCGAAACAGAGCTGGAGGCTCTTAAACAATATATAGATGAGAATCTAAAGAAGGGGTTCATCCGTCCCTCATCTTCGCCTGCCGGAGCAGGTATCTTTTTTGTCGGTAAGAAGGATGGTTCCCTTAGGCCCTGTGTGGATTACCGGCAGTTGAATAATATTACCGTCAAAAATCGATACCCGTTACCGCTCATTCCAGAGTTATTCCAACGCTTTAGGTCAGCCAGGATCTTCTCCAAGTTGGATCTCCGAGGGGCGTACAACCTTATCCGAATCAGAGCTGGGGACGAGTGGAAGACAGCTTTCAGGTCAAGGTTCGGGCATTTCGAATACTTGGTGATGCCCTTTGGGCTCTGCAATGCCCCGGCTACGTTCCAACACCTAGTGAACGACATTTTCCGCAAATACCTAGATGACTTCCTCGTAGTCTACCTGGATGATATCCTAATTTTTTCCCCTACATTGGAACTGCACAGGGATCACGTCAAAACCGTTCTGACCATTTTGAGACAGCACAAGCTTTACCTAAAAAAGGAGAAATGCGAATTCGAAAAATCAGTGGTGCAATTTCTAGGGTTTATCATTTCAGCAAACGGAGTGGAGATGGATCCTCAAAAGATACAGGCTATCCAGGAGTGGCCAGCCCCCTCTGATAAAAAAGGGGTTCAACGCTTTATCGGATTCGCTAACTTCTATCGGAAGTTTATTGTCGGATTCTCTGCTATAGTGGCACCCATCACTCAGCTAACACGCCGGCACGGATCATTCCAGTGGTCCCAAGCAGCACAGGAAGCTTTCATGAAGCTAAAGGATCTGTTCAGTTCCGCTCCTATTCTCCGGCATCCTGATCCTTCCCATCCGTTCGTGTTGGAAGTGGATGCATCAGAAATAGCCACGGGGGCAATCCTTTCTCAGAGACAGGGACCCAAGGCCATTTTACATCCAGTCGCATTCGCTTCTCGGAAACTCAGTGCAGCAGAATTAAATTATGACGTAGGTGACAGGGAACTGTTGGCCATAAAATTTGCCCTGGAAGAATGGAGGTACTTACTTGAGGGGGCGCTCCATCCGGTGATGATTTTCACCGATCACAAGAATCTTGAGTACCTCCGAGCAGCAAGACGCCTCAAACCCAGACAAGCCCGTTGGGCCCTGTTCTTTTCGCGCTTCAATTTCCACATCTCTTACAGACCTGGCAAAAAGAATGGTAAAGCGGACGCTCTCTCCCGAATGTTCTCAGCAGAACTCCAGACCTCAGAACCAAGTACAATTCTAGCACCTCACAACTTTCTTGGTTTGACACAGACAGACCTGATATCTTCGATCAAGAGATCATCCGATACATGTACTGATCCAGAGGTACAAGCCCTAAGGAAAGATGAGGGTCTCTTTTGGGTCCGGGACAAAATTTTTGTGCCTCAACAAACCCGGGTAACCACTCTCAAGATGTGCCACGATCATAAATTGGCTGGCCACTTCGGGGTCAGGAAGACAGCTGACTTAATCTCTCGCTCCTTTTGGTGGCCAGGTTGGAGACGGGATTGCAGCGAATATGTGGCCTCTTGTCTCCGCTGTCAGCGTAGCAAAGGTCAGAATGCCAGATCCTGGGGCTTACTTAAACCGCTCCCTATTCCGGAACGACCATGGTCCGACGTGTCCATGGACTTCATTGTGGATCTGCCAGCCTCAGAAGGCTTCACTACCATTTTTGTTGTGGTCGACCGTTTGTCCAAAATGGCCCACTTCATACCCATGATCGGTACTCCCTCCGCAGCCGAAACAGCCAATGTTTTTCTAAAGGAGATCATAAGGCTGCACGGGGTACCAAAGAATATAGTGTCTGACAGAGGTGTGCAATTCACATCCAAATTCTGGAGGGAACTTTGTAAGGCCCTGGATATTAGAGTATGCCTCTCATCAGCCTATCATCCGCAGAGCAACGGCCAAACGGAGAGGACAAATCAGACTTTGGAGCAGTATCTCCGTTGCTTTTGTTCTGGATCCCAGGATGACTGGTCTAAACTTCTTCCATATGCAGAATTCGCATATAATAACTCAGTCCACGCGGCTACCAACCAGACGCCCTTCTGGGCCAACTGCGGGTTCCATCCCACGTTCCTGACTAAGGACATTCCTGAGGTAACAGTTCCTGCAGTACAGGACAGAATAATATCCTTACAAGCCAATTTTCAGGAGATTCAAAGCATGTTACGAAAAGCTCAGAGAATCTACAAGGAACAGTATGACAGAGGCAGGAAGGAGAATCCAAAATTTAGCATAGGAGAAGAAGTCTGGTTATCCACCTCCAACCTCAAGCTGCAGTTACCATCCCGAAAACTAGGACCTAAATTCATTGGTCCTTTCCCTATCAAGAGGATTATCAATCCTGTGGCCATGGAATTAGCCTTGCCCAAGACGTACAGGATCCACCCTGTCTTTCATGTATCTTTATTGAAACCTGTTGTATCCAGTCCATTTCCAGAAAGAGGAGAGGTTCCTCCCCCACCAACCAGGGTGGACGGTGAGAACGAGTTCGAGGTGGAGGCCATCTTGGGTTGTAGAAGGAGAGGCAGACAGCTACAATACCTAATCCAATGGAAGGGATACCCACCTGAAGACAATTCATGGGAACCTGCGAAGAACTTACACGCTCCTCGTTTGATTCAAACCTTTCATCAAAACCATCCGGAGTTGATGTCTAGCTTGGGCGTCCGGTGTCCGCCCCTAGGAGGGGGGCACTGTCACGGTAGGCAAGTCACCTCCGTCCGCCGGGCCGCTGGGCGCATGCGCGGGGGGTTACTGCTGAGACGTGCACCCGTGCGCGGCCTGATGGTGCGGCGCGCGCGGGTGCACGGCGGCCCGCGGGTGCGCGCCGTCGCCCGTGCGGGTGCTCGGTAGCGCGTCACGCTGACGCGCTCACTGGGAGGTACTTCAGACGACACCAGCACCCAGTCGGGTTGCTGGTTTGTCGTCAGCTTCCCTGCCTGTGTTTTGTGAATCTTGCTTGCTGTTACTTGCTGTTGCCGAACCTCTGCCTGGATACCCGACTACTCTGCTTGCCTGATACCCTGACCCTCTGCTTGGCTACCCGACTACTCTGCTGGCTTGATACCCTGACCCTCGGCTTGGATACCTGACTACTCTGCTTGCTGGATACCCTGACCCTCTGCCTGGACACCCGACCTTGTTAATACCCTGATTCTCTGCCTGGATAAAGTCCCCTCTTGCTGCTGCCATCCTGACCTCTGGCCTGTTACGTGATCACCCCAGACCAGTTGGACTTTTGGTCTTCTGCCTTGCTCTCAAATATACCTTCCACGGGACGGACACCCCCTTGATACTCTCAGTTCCAAGGACGCTATTGCCATAAGCTTGTGTTCTCTTAACCTCTTCCCTTGCACCCTCAGGCACTTCCTCAGAAGACTCTCCACTCAAGTCATTCTACAGTTTTCCGGAGACTCGTGCCTCCGCGTGCCCCCGATCCCCTGTCTCACTCTCGGGGGTTCGGGTGCGCGTGGTCGTAAGGGCAAGCCGCTCTCGGCATCTCGGCCTTGGTGAGTATTGGCGTGACAGATACTAAACACACGCTGTTTAATTTACATTGTCCCTTCTATTTCTGTATGTGGATAATGGCTCTGTAAGTACAGTGCCTTGCAAAATTATTCACCCCCTTGACTTTTTAACTATTTTGTTACATTACAACCTTTAGTTCAATGTTTTTAATCTGAATTATATGTGATGGATCAGGACACAATAGTCTAAGTTGGTGAAGTAAAATTAGAAAAATATATACATAAAACTATTTTTCAGAAATAAAAAACTGATAATTTAGCATGTGCATATGTATTTACCCCCTTTGTTATGAAGCCCATAAAAAGCTCTAGTGCGGGGGCGTGGCTTAGCAATGGCCGAGTAAGGAGGTGTTTTTGGAGAGCTCCTGGCCTACCCTTCTCCCAACCGCTCAATATACGGTTTAACCACATGAAAGTGAGGTATGATAGCATCTAAGAGGTACAGAACAAGAGCATCAGTCAGCGGGAGCCAGCCACCGTCTTCACGGAACGGGATCCAGAGATACTTCCGCGACTCACAGCAGAGATCACCGGGCGCCATTGCAACAGCGCCGCGGGGCCTACATCGGGCAGAAGCCGATACACTGGACTTACCTGCCTCTCCGGCCCCGTCCACTGCCTCGGAGGACTTCTCAACATCACCGGCTATATTCCGGTCCGAGATGGCGAGCCTTCACCAGACCCAGAGCGTTCTACCGGACGACCTACGCGCCATTTTACAGGCCCTGCCCACGAAGGCGGACATTGAGGCGCTCCCATCCAAAATGGACATTGAAACCCTCATACTCCGTGTGGAGGAAGCACACACCAGGGATATCCAAGAGGTCAGGGCCGAGCTGCAAACGATCTCGGATCGGATGGGGGCGGGAGAGGCCTCAATTTCTACTCTTACACAGAGAATCACAGAGCTGGAGCATTCCCGAGATTCCCAGGTGGCCGCGGCGGTGGAGCTGCAGCTCCACTTGGAAGATTTGGAGGACCGCAGCCGCCGCAATAACTTGCGGCTGCGGGGCCTCCCCGAAGCAACAGGCGCGGAGGACCTGGAGGAGACGGTGGTTGCGATCTTCCGGAAGGTTTTGGACACACCCCCGCCTTCAATAGAGCTGGATCGAGTCCATAGAACTCTGGGGCCTCGCTCGCCAGATCCGGGGAGACCCCGCGACGTGCTATGCAGGATCCACCGCTACACCCTAAAGGAACTGATACTTCGGAAGGCATGGGAGCATGGGGAAGTGGATTTCGACGGTGCTGCCATCAAGATACTACCAGACTTATCCAGGGCCACCCTACAGAGAAGAGCGATGCTGAGGCCCATCCTGGAGCTTTCCAGGAGACAGGGATGCACGTACCGCTGGGGCTACCCTCTGGCGGTCACCTTCAGAAATGGCAATACCTCCTTTACCCTACGTACTCAGGCAGAGCTACCAGCCTTTTTTACATTTATCGGTGTGGATCCGATCCCGGTCCCTAATTGGCTTGCGTTGGTGCTGCGCAAAACGGGCCGCTCGGGCCCCTCTACCCAGCGGGCTTATCAACCCCCCCGCCAGCAGCGATCGAGAAGGAGACAGCGGACCCCCTCGGCTGAGGGGCCACGTGAGTCATGACCTCTCTATGCTGTAACAGACCCGGCGGATGCCTGATCGGATTTAACTTAAGTTGCCTCCGAGATTACTGCTGTCTTATTGATCCCGCTTGCCGCCCTGTGGAAATAACACATGAGGCCTCCACCTCCTAAATGAGAAGCAAGATATGACCAGAGAAGATGTACCACTCCACATAGATACAGCTTCCTGTCTCCACAGTCTGCCAGCACTTAGAGATCGGGGCGGGACTGGGCAAAAGTTTAGAGACACCTACACCTCGCCTCCTAGGTATGTGAGCCCGATCCAGCACTTAATGTTCTGATATGACTCATGTTAAAGATCATCCCGATAATAGATAATCAGACCCAGAGACACCTGTTCCGGTTTTTCAGACCCAGAGTCACCTGTTCCGTTTTTTTTTTTTTTTTTTTTTTTTGCGGGAGAAGAGAGGATGGTTCCGCAAGACCTCTCCCATACTCTTGGAGGCATTCACTGACATTACATGCTAAAAGCTTGAAAGTAATATTATGTCATCATATGGGGCATAGATTGAAGATGAGATGAGGGCAGGTACTCTGATTCAACCGATGTATATTGAGATGGGAACGAACGGCAATGTCACAGGGGTTGGAAGGGTTTCACTGGCAGTGCCTGGCTCTCCCCGTCCCGCCCCCGATTTTTCAAATCAACCTGGAAGGTCAGAGGGATACCATCTGTCCCCAGGACTTGGAGACCTCCATAGACCCAATATCAAAAGGAAACAGGGGAAAGTATATTTTTGCAGCCTCTTCCCCCCGTCTGTCCAAGTCCTATATTTTGCGGAGCGAAGCTCTGACTGGAGGAGGTGAGGGGGATGAGCCATGTAATGCTGACAGACAGGTGGAGACCATGTGATCACATTTGGAAGACCTGATATAATGAGGTGGAGGGCTTGGAACCGGGGGGGTTGTGGGAAGCTATGGCCAGTAAATTGGATAATTAATATCTATTTATGCTCTTGAACCCTTGGGGAGTAGGGGCAGTGTTACCCCCCCCCCCCCCCGGGTCTGGGAATTGAAGCAGTTCAGTACTAAGGCAAAGTGGGAAGTTGGATGGCATGGGCTTGGTTGATCAGGATCAGGCAAAGGGATTAATTGACATGCTTACATGGTTAGATGGTTTTACTGTACTTTAAACCTCTGATACTTTATTCTTCAAGTTTATCTGTTTTCTCACTAACAGTATATGTTAAAATTGTGAGTTTGAACCGTTAATAATAATTTCTTTGACAAGTTACGTTTCAATGCGGAATGGGAGTGGGGGAGCCGGAGACCTCGTTGCCGGTTGTTTCTTTCCACGCCTCCACATAGGCCTGCGCTCGATTACTAGTCTCCTACTAGTGAGCGTTCTAGCACTCCAGTGCTATACTTTTAGATTACTTCTCCTATCTCTCTTATTCCTCCTATTCTCTTTCTTGTCTTCTATCCCCCTCCCTTTCCCCTTCTTTCCCTTCTCCCTTACCTCCACCCTACCCCCCTATATAGTTTACACCTATTTTGAGTATTTTATTTACGCGGGGGGGCCATGGAGGCAGTGACCGTGTTGTCCTTAAATGTGAAAGGCCTAAATGTGCCAGAAAAGCGACGTATGTTGCTAAATCTCCAGCGTCACAAGGCCAATCTGGCATTTCTACAGGAGACCCATTTCAAAGAAGGTAATCTCCCTATACTGAAGAACAGGTGCTTCCCAACGGTATACCACTCTATGTATGGGGCTGTTAAGTCTCGGGGTGTGTCTATACTGATTTCACGCTCTGTTCCATGGAAATGCACAGAGGTGAAGACTGACCCAGAGGACAGGTATTTGTTCCTCAGAGGAGATATCGGGGGAATAGAGGTGACACTGGCAAACATTTATGCACCCAACAGCCAACAAGATCAGTTTATATCTAAGACCCTTGAGACTCTGGAGGGGTTCACTAGAGGCCAATTGATCCTTGGGGGGGATTTTAATGTTCCACTGATCCCTGCTGAGGACACTTCATCTGGACACTCATCGATTACACCAACAGTAAGGAAACGTATAGCCCGCTCTCTACACAAGACACAACTGATTGACGTGTGGAGACTTCTCCATCCGTCAGAACGGGATTATACCTTTTACTCTAATCCACATAAACACTATTCTAGGATTGATTACTTCCTAGTCCCTCATGCCCAACTGCATGCCATTCGTAGCTCCTCGATAGGTTCTATTACATGGTCTGACCATGCCCCTGTTCTAATGACATATGCCTTAACTGATAGCCTCACTTCTAGAACAAGGACCTGGAGACTGAATGAAAGTCTTCTACAAGACGTGGAGATCCACAAAGAGGTAGTTAGGGAATTGGAATTTTATTTTCAAACTAACGACACCCCTGATAGTGACCCTGGTATTGTGTGGGAAGCTCACAAGGCCGTATTACGAGGTGTCCTAATCAAGCATGGGGCACGTATTAAGAGGCAACGCTCGGCACAACTGACATCGCTGTTAGAAGATTTGCATAGGACTGAGGCTAAGCATAAACATGCGCAGACTCCTGCAGGGGAGGCTGAACTCCTGTTACTGCGTGCCAAAATTACCGACATAATGCAATTTCGCGCCAAAGCGGCAATACAGATATGTAGACAGGTGAATTATGAATCGGGAAATAAGTGTGGCAGAATCCTCGCCAACTCACTAAAGGAACAAGTCCTGGCAAGTTTCATCCCGCACATTAGGACGCCCTCAGGCCATAAAATTACACTCCCCAAAAGCATTGCACGAGAATTTAAAGATTTTTATGCCTCCCTTTATAACATACAGAAACCAGCCCCCGTACGCTCTCAAATTGAGGACTATTTGTCCAAATCTGGACTATCTAAACTATCAGCTGAGTCCAGCGCCTTACTAGAGGATCCCATTTCCATAGATGAAATCAAATTGGCGGTAGGTACCATAAAATTAGGGGCCCGGACGGGTTTACTGCCCAATACTACAAGCTCATGTTGCCATACCTGGGAGAACACCTACACAAATTTTACAACTCATTGGGCTCTGGAGGGAAAATCCCTTGTGATACCCTATCAGCACACATTACGGTGATACCCAAAGAAGGGAAAGATGCTACTGCATGCGGGAGCTACAGGCCTATTTCACTACTCAATGTAGATCTAAAGATTTTCACTAAAATAATAGCCACTAGAATCCAACAATATATCCCGTCCTTAATTCATCAAGACCAAGTAGGGTTTGTCCCAACTAGAGAGGCTAGGGACAACACAATCAGAGTCCTTAACTTAATACACGTAGTCAATAAAAATAAGATCGCCTGTATATTTCTAAGCACAGATGCGGAGAAGGCCTTTGACAGGGTGGATTGGAAATTTATGACTGCCGTTTTGGGCCACGTGGGACTGGGCGACAGAATGCTTAATTGGATCAATTCGGTTTACATGGACCCTACGGCCCAAGTGCGTGCCAACGGAGTCCTATCAGATCCTTTTACGATTAAAAATGGAACCCGTCAGGGTTGCCCTCTGTCCCCGCTCCTCTTCGCCCTGTCATTGGAACCCTTCCTGTGTACTATACGTGCCAACCCGGACATAACAGGGATTGCCATTGGGGACTCACAACATAAAATTGCTGCATACGCAGATGACATGTTGTTTTCACTTACCAAACCATTGGTCTCCCTTCCTAATCTTCTGCAGGAGTTTAGAGCATATGGGATTATTTCTAATATGAAAATCAATTTTGACAAGTCCGAAGCAATGAGTGTGGGTTTGTCTTCAGAGTTACTCCGAACACTTAAAGACAACTTTAAATTCAAATGGACTTCGACGGCCTTAAAATACCTGGGAACATTTATTCCCCCTAACATCTCACAGATATTTTCCCTAAATTTTCCACCGTTACTGTCCGGGGTTCACGCTCTATTGTCCAAATGGCAAACAGGTATACATTCATGGTTCGGTAGATGCAATATCCTGAAGATGAGTATATTACCCAAGTTTTTGTATCTACTACAGGCACTACCGATTCAAATCCCTTCCTCCTTTTTTGCCCAAACTACCGCCCTATTTTCTGACTTTATTTGGGCTCATAAAAGACCCAGGCTCAACAGACGTCAGATAACACTCCCCAAATCTTTCGGAGGTCTGGCAGTACCTGACCTCCGCAAATACTATTATGCGACCCATATGACCAGACTAATCGACTGGAATCGTCATCAGGCCATCAAACAATGGACTAGAATGGAACAAACCCAATGCACAGTCCCCTTACACAGAACACCATGGATTCACGATATCTTACCTAGAGAGGTGAAGAATCATCCCCTAATAGGTTTGACAATACGAACGTGCTCCTTTTTATTTACACGGTACCGACTCTCGTCACAACATTCCCCGCTCCGCCCTATATTAGGAACACCAGAGTTTACACCTGGATACACAGACCCAAGCTTTCACCTCCTGCGCCAGTCAAACTGCTTCCAAGCCTCTCACTTTCTTAGAAAGGACCGATGGCCCACCATGACCGAACTTATGAGCCCAGACGGACAATTCCGTCTGGATTGTTGGAGAGCTCTTCAACTCTCTCACTTTCTCAAGTCACTTTCCCCTCCTGGTACTTACACTTCCACCCTGACCACCTACGAAACATATTGCTCGGAGGAGGGCCCAATGTCCCACGTTCTTTCTGCCAGATACCAATTATTAAATACACCACTAGAGGAACCTACCTTGCATTGTCTCGAAGCATGGGAAAAGGACTTGCACTGTACCTTCACATCTCGTCAAAAGTAGAACATATTACGATTCACACACAAATCTTCAATGTGCACAAAGATGCAAGAGACTAATTATAAGATTTTAACCAGGTGGTACAACACTCCTACAAAGCTAAAGGTAATGTTCCCATCTGTCTCAGATAGCTGTTGGAGATGCCAGGGTGAAAGGGGTACTCTACTACATGTCTTTTGGAGTTGCCCCACACTGGGACAATTCTGGAAGACTGTCCAAAATACGACACAAAGATTCACTGAGCGCCCCATAGCGGCAGACCCAGCCCTCTTTCTCCTACATTCCTCCAATATTCCTGGTAAGGCATATAAAAAGTCATTGGTCCGTCACCTTCTTGACGCAGCCAAAGCGTGTATTCCCTTACTCTGGAAATCCAAACAACCTCCCACAGCTGGTATGTGGGTTAAGAAGGTAGAGGATATCAAAAAAATGGAAGATCTTGTGCTTACAGTCCGAAACCAAAATGAACGGTTCTCCAGGACATGGTTTAAGTGGAATATGTTTATTTTTTCAGCTGAGGGCCAATCCCTTCTAGAGAGCGATACCCCTATTTAATAATTAAGAACAAAAAACCAAATCACTAGAAATACAGTTCAGCAAGGAGGAAGGTCTAAATAGAACAAATTAAGATTTGGGCGATTGGTGGTGATGTGGGCGGTAGCGGGTGGTGCCTCCATGCGCCCCTGGGCTTGTCTTTCCCCCCTCCCTTCCCCTGCCTCCTCATTTCCCCCCTACAGACTTCCCTCTCCTCTCTTCAGCTTTGTTCCCCCTTCCCCCAGCTAGCTATCTAAGGCCTCTCCTTTCATCTCTCCCCTCTCCATACTACTCTGTCTCTCCTCTCCCCTTCCCTTCTCTCCATCTTCATACTTTCATTCTGTTCTAATCTCTTCTGTATCTTTAAGAAAATATGAAATAGGAGAGGGACAGACGTATCTGACAATGTAATAATTTGTGACTAGAAGCATCGAATGTACATCAAAGGAGTGACAAACTAATCGATGGAACCAAGATGATTACATAATTAGCAGTTGAGCCTTTGATTGCTTTGTGTACTAATAGAGGCTGCATCCTCACGTACTTCTACATGTTTATGTAAACACAAAATGTCATGCTGATGTCTTTTCCTCTCCGGAAGTTGAATAAAATTATATTTGAAAAAAAGCTCTAGTGCAACCAATTACCTTCAGAAGTCACATAATTAGTGAAATGATGTCCACCTGTGTGCAATCTAAGTGTCACATGATCTGTCATTACATATACACACCTTTTTGAAAGGCCCCAGAGGCTGCAACACCTAAGCAAGAGGCACCACTAACCAGACACTGCCATGAAGACCAAGGAACGCTCCAAACAAGTAAGGGACAATGTTGTTGAGAAGTACAAGTCAGGGTTAGGTTATGAAAAAAATATCCAAATCTTTGATGATCCCTAGGAGCACCATCAAATCTATCATAACCAAATGGAAAGAACATGGCACAACAGCAAACCTGCCAAGAGACGGCCGCACGCCAAAACTCACGGACCGGGCAAGGAGGGCATTGATCAGAGAGGCAGCACAGAGACCTAAGGTAAACCTGGAGGAGCTGCAGAGTTCCACAGCAGAGACTGGAGTATCTGTACATAGGACAACAATAAGCCGTACACTCCATAGAGTTGGGCTTTATGGCAGAGTGGCCAGAAGAAAGCCATTACTTTCAGCAAAAAACCCAAAATGGCACGTTTTGAGTTTGCGAAAAGGCATGTGGAGGACTCCCAAAATGTATGAAGGAAGGTGCTCTGGTCTGATGAGACTAAAATTTAACTTTTTGGCCATCAAATAAAATGTTATGGAGCAAACCCAACACATCACATCACCCAAAGAACACCATTCCCACCGTGAAACATGGAATGGCAGCTTCATGCTGTGGGGATGTTTTTCAGCAGTCAGGACTGGGAAACTGGTCAGAGTTGAGGGAAAGATGGATGGTGCTAAATACAGGGATATTCTTGAGCAAAACCTGTACCACTCTATGTGTGATTTGAGGCTAGGACGGAGGTTCACCTTCCAGCAGGACAATGACCCCAAACACACTGCTAAAGCAACACTTGAGTTGTTTAGGGGAAACATGTAAATGTGTTGGAATGGCCTAGTCAAAGCCCAGACCTCAATCCAATATAAAATCTGTGGTCAGTGTTAACCTTATAAATGTATATTTATGATTTATTAACCATAAGATATGAGGTTGGTTAAATAAGAGTTCTTTTGACCAGAAGCGAAAGCTTTAATATAAAAAATTTATTGGAGTATCGTTAAAAGTCTACCTAATACACAGACAATATCTATAGTATTAAACAAGAGAGAAAATATTAGGTTAAAATACAAGAATGCAAAGTATATTCATCACAATACAAATAGTAAACAAACAAACATATGACAAGCAGGTATACCTTTAAGTGCTGGGAGATGCTCTGATAATTACCTATATTAATGGTCCTGGGCCCAGGTCAGTTTTCATCTCTCTAACCACTCTCTTTGGGACTACTCTTATAGGCCCATCTCTCATGGACTTGAATAGGGCCACTCTGATTGGGTACTCTGTTAGCCCTCTACTCCCTCCGGGCGTATCTCCTAGTTTGGGCAACTTCCTCCTCTTGGGGTAACGAGTTAGTGATAATTTGTTTGAAGAGGAATTAAGGTAGAGGTCATCACCTTCTCTTGAATGGGGCACTTAACTATGCATGGCATTAGCCAGGGCAAAACCTCCTTTCCTGAACAGATGAAAGAAACATTCTCATCCTATCAAACACCCCTTTGAAATGGATAAATGGTTGATTAGCACGGAGGAATACAAAGGCCTTTATGGAGCGAATGAATTCGGCCCTGTAACAAATACACACTTCAGATGGTATCTCTTCCTGGCCCTTTGAATATTAAGCTAGGTAAACAGCATAGCGTCTCCACAGCACATCCTTCTCGCATACTACACTGAACTGTTAAATGAATTAGCTCTTCTCAGGCAAAGCCTGTCATACATTTACATCTTGCTAAGTTAACCCTTTACTGAAACAATATCACATACACACTACTATTATCTCTCATCCAAAACTATATATATATATATATATATATATATATATATATATATATATATATATATATACATACAAATATTCTCAGTTGCTAATGGAGATTTTACATAAACTCATAAGGCAACATCAGACATAAAGATTGCGGTTCACAAGCGCAAACCATCCAACTTGAAGGAGCTGGAACAATTTTGCAAGGAGGAATAGGCAAAAATCCCAGTGGTAAGATGTGGCAAGCTCATAGAGACTTATCCAAAGCAACTTGGAGCTGTGATAGCCGCAAAAAGTGCAAACTGCAAGTGCAAAGTGCACTTGAAAGTGCACTGAAAGTGCACTTGGAAGTGCAGTCGCTGAAAATCTGATGGGTAGATCTGAAATGAGGGGAAGCTCTGCTGATTTTATTATCCAATAATGTGCAAGCTAAAATGCTGTTTTTTATGTTCCTTGCATGTCCCCCTCGGATCTACAGCGACTGCACTTCCAAGTGCACTTTCGGTGCAATTTCAAGTGCACTTTGCACTTGTAGTTTGCACTTGTAGTGCAAAGTGGATTTGCCTTTAGTAAATAACCCCCAGAGTATAAATAAATAATATCAAAAAAACTGTTTTAAATTGGCATACAAATATATATTTGAAATGAAACCTTTATTTTGTGGAAATAACATGGTGTGGGTGGATTTCTACCAGTCACAGGCTGTATGATGCCCCTCCAGTTTTTGTCTTAGAATAAGAGGGAGGTGAAGCCCCCAAAAATCTACATTTAATATCCTGCCCTCTTTGTGTTTAGGTAACCAGGTAAACACTGGTTAGTGGGCATGGAGGAGGAGGGAGGGAGTGGGCTGTCATTTACCACTGTGTATAGGCCCACATGTGTGACTATAGTCACATGGTCTGCTCAGATGTGATAGGAAGGAAATGCTCAGCATAGAAACTCGCTGAAAACTGAGCATGTGCAGAGTTGCCACCACAGCTGCAAAATCCCTAGCTGAACTGGGGACATGAACAGAAGGGGGAGATAGAGAGCAGCAGGATCAACCAGGTTTTATACAGAAAACAAATCTCATAGTGACTGAGTGAGTATGAACAGAATGTAATACAGCATTTATTTGATAGTTTGTATGATGTGGGTTTGGTGACACTTTAAAATAATCTTCATTCCTGGTTAACTTTTATTGATCACAGAATTTCTCTATAACAGGACTATTATGGGAAGCAACTGACAGATACAAAGGATCTTAAAACCTCAGCCTGCGACGCTTCTTCCAGGCCCTTACCAGAACATATAAAAAAGGCATTGATTGAGATTCATGCAGACATTTCTTCACGGTATGAAGTTCCGCAACTTATTCATAGTCAAAGGTGATGTCAGATTGTACAAAGAGGTTGGTTAGGAGTCAGCAAGATCAGATAGTGGGGATAATGGGGCGGTGAGACCAGGTTCTAGGAAAGAGAGAGCAAAAGGAACAAGACTGGCATGTAGAGGATGAAGAGATTAGAGGCAGTTAGGCTGTATTATAGAAGAGGAGAGGAGGCAACAGGGCTGCATAATGGAGAAGCGAAGGTCAGAGAGAAAAAAATAGATATAATATGTAAAAAATGTAATAGTAGTACGAAGCAAAGATCAATGGTGAATTATATTAGTGGCAGTCTGTCACTAACCACATGGTGTTACTTGCAGCCCAAAAAGGGGACCTTTTTTTTCTTTCTTTTTTTTTATAAATATTTTTATTGCATTTTTCAAGACAAACAATACATACACAACTCAAAAACTGTGGTGCCTATGCAGGGTATCATCATGGTGAAATATTATAATTGTATTATTTATCCTATAACAAGCTAACCCATGGATTGCTTCTTCTTGTATCTATTTAGAGGTCACTTTAAACGTCAGGTCCTCTCATCCCGTCATAACCAATAAAAAACAAACTCAATACTTTTTATTCTCAACCCCTATCATATTAGAGACTCAGCAAGCTGTTTCCATTTCATCTAACCATGCACGCCAGACTCTATCGTACTTCATCGGGCACCCTCTATTGAAGTATGTGTCTTTATATAGAGGAAGGTTATTATTAACCAGACTTTTCCATTGTGTCAATGAAGGGGGTGGGGGGGGGGTGGGCTTCTTCCACTGTATGGCAATGTTTTTCCGGGCATAGAATAGCAATAACCCGACCAGTGTGCGTTTTGCTATTGTTGGTACAAGTGTTTCGATTAGCCCCAAAAGACAGACTTCCAAGGCATGTGGCAGTGTAGTTGATGCAACTCTGTTCACCATGTCTAGCACCTCACTCCAATATTGCTGAATTTTAGGGCAATGCCAGAAAATATGAGAGAAATCTCCTGGGGAGATTCCACATCTCCAACACTCTGATGAACATGTAGGGTTCATTTTAGAGAGTCTAGGTGGAGTCAAATACGCCCTATGTACTATCTTAAATTGGATCAGGGGGACCTTTTTTTTCACCTGATTGAACATGGATCCATGCAGTTATAGATATATTCAGGTGTATATTATATCATCTAGGCCCTGATGAAGGGGGAGCAGTATGGCACCAAAATGCATCAGCTATTTTTTAATGGTTGAATTGGGAACTATTAAAGTTCTTCTTCATCTCCTTCACCTTATGGTCTGGAATACATTTGTTTTGGTCTATTTTTGAGTCCATTATTTTGCACCCCTTTTGAGGGAGATTTGTTTTGTTGGGAGCTGCCTCACCAAGCCAGTGAGCTTTTGTGAAGATGTTCTCCATTGGACTGTTTGAATAAGTCAAATAAGAAATACCAAACCAAACCTTTTTCTAGATGGTAGCTTGGGGCTAATGGCTCTGGGAGAGAGTGCTGACTTTAAAACTTAAAATCAGTAGTTTTATTATAGCATTCACAAGAGGGAACATACAATTGAAATGATAAGCTTGGAGTATTATGAAATAAAATGAGGAAGATGCACTATTGTTGGTATTACTGTGAGAACACTTTATGGTAAAGCATCAAATGCCCTTTGCTGAACTTTCCTGCGGGTGGGGGAAATGTATATTTAGCTTAAAAGGTTTGAACCTGTATTTGTTTTTCATTGCACAGGTATTATGGATGTGGCCTCACAGTTCCAGAGTGTCTGGAGAACTGCAGGATCCTGGATCTGGGCAGTGGGAGCGGGAGAGACTGTTTCATGCTGAGTAAGCTAGTTGGACAGCAGGGTTATGTCACTGGATTGGACATGACTGACGAGCAGGTACCTTTTGCAGGCAGCAGAAAATAATAATTAAAGGCATTATAAATCTTCCTACCTGCACCTTTTGTTTTTCACCTCTATAACATGTGCATTGATCATGTAGTTTGATGTAATTTTTTTTGCCTGTAGTAGAGTAAATTTTCACATTCTGTTTTCAGAAGTTTCTGTTTTTGTTCAAACATGAGGCATGCGACATGACACTGCATATGTTAAAGCATGACCTCTATCTATAATCTGAGAATTTTTTTTTCCTGTGAAGAAGTTACATATCCCACAATTCCTGGGTCTCTCAGCTAAGTGCTGGTGCAGAAAGAAGAACAGTGTAGCGCTAGACTAGTGAAGAGAAACACATATATTGATATGTGTAAATATACCAAGACCCACAAAATTATCATGAGTCAATAAGTGATACTAAACAATAATCAGTGTGGCACTGGTTTAAAGTGATACAATGCACATATATAATAAGGACACATGTGAATTATTCACCTGAGATCTATAAAATCATAAAATAATATAATATAAATCATATGAGTGATGATCCTTATAAATGTGAGTCCATACCCTAAAGGGTGTATATAAAGAAAAAAGTGCAAAAATAGACAATAAAGTTCATATGTGTCTCAAATGAGAGGATGAATCCAAACAAAATCCAGAGAGGCTATTGCAGAGTTCAGGATTACATGATCCACCTTTAGTGTAGCCCACCACCAGATAGTAAAAATAAAAGCTTACCAGAAAGCCTGCGACCGCCCTTACTCAGGGGGGGTCAATACAGGCTTAGTAGTGGAAAATATCCGAAGAGAGTGTGTTCCATCAGGGGTACCTGACCACGCTCGCGCATGCGCTATAAATACACAAGCGCTACAGCCATTCATTGGCTGAAGGGGAACAGGGGCAGACATTAATCCAATACATAATTACTCCAACATAGTTAAAACGCCCATAAATACCTGAATGCTCATTTAGTATAGAGGAAAAAACGAAGGCATTCATACAGGGCAGAGGTGTGTAATACACACTGCCATCTAGTGGCAAAAAAAGGGGAGAGATATTCTCCAAATTGAATTAGGTGCATAAATGCTCATTTAGTGTGGAAAAAAAATCGAGTCATTCATACAGGGCAGAAGTGTATGATACACACTGCCATCTATTAACAAAAAGAAAAAGTGTTCTCTAATGTAAACAAACGCCAGAGAAACACAATTAAGGGTAAAATACTTCACATAATGAGTGCATGAAAAATAATAGGTACAATTGAGTGAATATGGGTTAAGTTAGATTACCCATCAGCCATGATGCATCACTAACGAATGCGCAAAAAAAGCAAAATTCCAATAATGTAAAAAAATTATTTTAAAATACATATCAATAAAGGAAAAAATCATTTATAAAAAATTCAGCTATTGTTAATAAAACAATTAATGTCCCACTCTATGTTCAACCCATTTGGGGCATGAGAACCAAGTCTGTAGATCCAATTTGTTTCGGATCTAGAGATGGTTCTTTTCCCATTACTGCCCCGCCAATAGGGAACATATTTCTCGATGCCAATAAAAACAGTTCCCTTAGGATTCCTGTTGTGTACTGCATCATAGTGTCTAGAGACGCTGTGTTTGTCAAAGCCCTGCTTAATGTTGGTAATATATTCTGCCAACCTCACATTCAATTTCCTAATGGTGCGGCCAACATACTCCAACCCACATGGACACCTAAGTAGGTATACAACACATTTAGTCGTACATGTGATGAGTGATTTAATGGAGTATGTGGCACCTGTACCACTAGATGTGAACTCGGTTAATCTTCTGTCTCGTAATGAGTTGATACTACAAACATTACATCTCCTACAAGGGGAGAATCCTTTTAAGTCCCCAAAAAACGTAGGGCGTGTGGGTGGATCTGGGACGTTAGGTGCCAACAAATGTCTGAAGCTAGTGGCTCCCCTAAATAAAATTTGTGGTTTGTCAAACAATAGGGGTCCCAAAACTCGATCATTCTTAATGACAGACCAGTGTTTTTTAATTATCCTTTTGATGGCCCAATGTTGGCTTGAGTAGGTCGTGAGGAAAGCTAACCCAAAGTCCTCCCTATCTACTACCTGGGGAGGTTTATCACGTAGTAGGTCCTTACGCTCCCTATTCCCTATCTCCACAATCAGGGAATCTAGCATGGCAGCGTCATACCCTTTATTCAAAAACTTCGATTTCAAGGTTAGGGTCTCCCTGCGGAACTCATTAAAATCTGAACAATTCCGTCTTAAACACAGAAACTGGCCCTTAGGTACTGCGGATAGCCAGGACTGATGATGGCAGGAGTCAAGTGGTATAAAGCTATTCCTGTCAGTTGACTTGAAATAAGTCGAAGTGGTAATAACATCATTGACAACCATAATAACCAAATCCAAAAAATGGATTTGAGTGGCACTGGCTTCATGGGGTGAGTGTTATACCTCTATCATTATTATTGAGGACAGACAGGAAAGTGGTCACAGAATTGATGTCACCGTCCCAAATGAATAGGACATCATCAATAAATCTCCTCTACATGACCAACTGGGGTGGACTGTCACTTAGGACCACATCCTCCTCCCACTTGGCCATGAAGAGGTTGGCCATGCTGGGAGCAAATTTAGCTCCCATGGCCACTCCCTTTGTTTGTAAATAATGTGTGCCACCATACCAAAAGTGGTTATGCTCCATCGAGAAGTCCAGTAGCTCCATCACGAAATTACATTGCGCACAGCCTCTCCGGGAAGGAGTATTGAAGGAATTTTCCATATTGGAGTCCCCGTTGCTGAGGACCATTTACATTTGTTTGGTGAGGAGAGCGTGAGAACGGTCCAGTGAACACACCATCTTCGGATATTTTCCACTACTAAGCCTGTATTGACCCCCCTGAGTAAGGGCGGTCGCAGGCTTTCTGGTAAGCCTTTATTTTTACCATCTGGTGGTGGGCTACACTAAAGGTGGATCATGTAATCCTGAACTCTGCAATAGCCTCTCTGGATTTTGTTTGGATTCATCCTCTCATTTGAGACACCTATGAACTTTATTGTCTATTTTTGCACTTTTTTCTTTATATACACCCTTTAGGGTATGGACTCACATTTATAAGGATCATCACTTATTTTTATTATTATTATTTTACGATGGTATAGATCTCAGGTGAATAATTCACAAGTGTCCTTATTATATATGTGCATTGTATCACTTTAAACCAGCGCCACACTGATTATTGTTTAGTATCACTTATTGACTCATGATAATTTTGTGGATCTTGGTATATTTACACATATCAATATATGTGTTTCTCTTCACTAATCTAGCGCTACAGTGTTCTTCTTTTTGTATATTCTATATGCCCTTGTATTGGGGTTATTGTGTTTTAGCTGCAGGACTTGCTTCACAGTCTTTTATTTCAGTTTTTACTATCATTTATATTTAGCACCTAGCGCAATTTCTTTTTCTTTTTTTAAGTGCTGGTGCAGGTGAAAGCTACACAGTAATTAGATCTGACACAGACACAAGCAGGCAGAGCTTACAGACACAGGGAACTCACCATGCAGTCAAGAGATGTTTTTATTAGATTAGCACTCCCACATTCATGATGCGACACAGAGCAGATGGCAACACATGTACTGGATGCTATGTGACCTGGAGCTGGAACTTGTCTTGCCCCTTTGGCGAATAGAGACAGGCTAGCTGTGGTAATATATGGACATAGGGGAATCAATCAGCCATGATAATACAAACTGCAGCCACAACATATGACCCCATCATTAAAGGTAAGGCAAATAAACAGCACAGAGAATATAACTGCAATAATATTTATTTAAAACAATGAAAACATTTGAAAGTGCACAATACCTTTTTAAAGAAACCTTTGACATTGTTTGGCGGTCAATAGATTTTGCCCTAGTTCTGGAATTGCTGCACTTCTCTCTTCTGTCGCTAGGTGGCCCGGTATCTGGTGACATTAGACAAGACAAGGGCATTGCAAGGGCAGATTGGGAATGAATGGGGTGTCTAAGCCAATGGGCAGGGATTTTCTTGGGTCCCTTGGCCTGCTGGGAGAACCTATTTATTTGGAAGGAGTCAGGTGATTGGGGTTCTGTGCCACCTGGATGGCTGTCTGGGTGGACGTGTGTTGTATTGCCCTGGGCTGCTAGGCCAGAAACCTAGGTTTATCCCGGGAACATCTGGCTGAGGGCCTATCCAGAACCTGGGCTGCTAGGCCAGAAACCAAAGGCTCATCCCGGGGACATCTAGCTGAGGGCCTATCCAGAAGCAGGAGAACAGCATAGGGTTGGGACTGCAGGCTTGTAGTCCAACCAGAAGTAACCATTCCGCCGGCCGGGGAACCAGTTGTGGTCGGAGGTAGAGGGGAAGCTGTCGCCACTTAGGGACCATCCACTATCAGAGTGAGTGAGCTGAGGCCAGTACCAGAGCAGAATTCTTGTCACCCGGGGACAGTGAAGACGTGGGAAAACTTCAGCAAGTTCCAAGTCAGGGACCCAGCGGAACAGCAGAGGTGACGCTTGTCGAGTGCCAAGCCAGGGACCTAACGTGTCATCAGGGGTGAAGCTTGAAGAGTATCTGTAAGTGCCAAGCCAGGGACCCAGCAGGGATGACGCTTGAGGAAGATACTGAGTGCTAAAGTGAAAGAGCTCAAGGGATCCAGTGGCTAGTGGATCTGAAGTCTAGTCAGAGAGACTGGGAGCTTGTTGAGCGAAGACCCACAGGGAGTGAATGTGGGGTAAAGAGAACTGTTTGTGTTGCAGATAGTTGCATATCATTACCATTAGTAACAGCTACAAGATCGTTGCCATAGGAAACAGTGTCCTACCTATACAGAAGTGGTGTCCGGCTGGAGGCCTTCACCTGTATAGCTGTCTACCTATAGAAGTCTCGGAGTCTGCTAATTATCTTTTATCTACTTAAGGGTGTCCTGGCCCTAACCCTCTCTCCCACAGTTCTGTTTAAGAGACAATAAATCTCTTTGCATTCAAAAAGTGTCTGGTGCCCACCTGTTCATCTTGCATTACACCCACCATGCCTTGTAACCCACTCAACATTGAAGGATGTCAGCTCACACAACTCTGGAGGTAACCATTAGGCCTAAAGAGGCCCAGGATCTTGCTACAGTTATGTACATTGGAACTAGGGATGAGTCGAACACCCCCCTGTTCGGTTCGCACCAGAACATGCGAACAGGCAAAAAATTCGTTCTAACACGCGAACACCGTTAAAGTCTATGGCAGTGGTTCTCAACTCCAGTCCTCGGGACCCACCAACAGGCCAGATTTTAAGTATTACCTTGGGGAGTTGCAGACTAGAATACTGCAATCACTGAGCAGCAAGTGATATCTCCTGTGATGTATTTCAGCTATCTTGCAAACCTGGCCTGTTGGTGGGTCCTGAGGACAGGAGTTGAGAACCACTGGTCTATGGGATACGAACATGAATAATCAAAAGTGCTTAAAGGCTTATATGCAAGTTATTGTCATAAAAAGTGTTTGGGGACCTGGGTCCTGCCCCAGGGGACATGGATCAATGCAAAACATTTTTTTAAAACGGCCGTTTTTTCGGGAGCAGTGATTTTAATAATGCTTAAAGTGAAACAATAAAAGTGTAAAATTCCTTTAAATTTCATACCTGGGGGGTGTCTATAGTATGCCTGTAAAGGGGCGCATGTTTCCCGTGTTTAGAACAGTCTGACAGCAAAATGACATTTCAAAGGAAAAAAAGTCATTTAAAACTACTCGCGGGTATTAATGAATTGCCGGTCCGACAATACACATAAAAGTTCATTGATAAAAACGGCATGGGAATTCCCCACAGGGGAACCCCGAAACCAAAATTAAAAAAAAAATGATGTGGGGGTCCCCCTAAATTCCATACCAGGCCCTTCAGGTCTGGTATGGATATTGAGGGGAACCCCGGCCAAAATTTAAAAAAAAAATGGCGTGGGGTCCCCCTCAAAATCTATACCAGACCTGGTATAGATTTTGAGGGGAACCCCGTGCCAAAATTTAAAAAAAAATGGCGTGGGGTCCCCCAAAAATCCATACCAGACCCTTATCCAAGCACACAACCTGGCAGGCCGCAGGAAAAGAGGGGGGGACGAGAGAGCGCCCCACCCTCCTGAACCGTACCAGGCCACATGCCCTCAACATTGGGAGGGTCTTTTATCTTCTAAATAAAGAAAGAAAAATGCGCTGCGCTTAGGTATATACCAATATGTGCATTCACCTTATCAGTATAAAGGTGCCAAGTGCCTGTGATTCAAATCCCAAAACAATCCGTATATCCAGAAAATTGTGCTACTATATGCCACATCCAAAACCCGATGTGCTAAATATTAAAATACGTTCTATATACTTAAATACACTGTGTTACTGGATATCACACTTAAAGTATAATGTGCTTATTGGTAAGTGATCTATTTATACATAAAAATATTGTTCACATGCTGATCAATTGAATAAAAAGCTAATAAATGTGCTTAAAAATTGCATCAAAGTGCCATGCATATATTCAATCCAAAGTGCAGCGTGCAAATAAACAACCTTATAATCAATAATATATAATAATAATAAGTGAAGAAATGCGCTATAAATATAGTATCTTATACATACAAACTGCAATAAATCATACAGGTGAAGAGTGGTAAAAAAGCATATATGAATGATATGCAATGCTTGAGGAAATAATAGTCCTTTAAACGTGAAAAAAATCTTCCAAAACAGTATCACCCAGCAATGTTTAGTGGAAAAGTTCCAAGGGTGAACTACAGTGCATAAAGGTGCTTCACATAAAAAACAAATCGCTGAACCACAGTGCCCAGATCATGCCGTGATGTGCCTTGGTGACCCCCAAAGTAGTTGCGCTCACCTTAGAGCGTGTAACACAGGGTTTAGCTGCGTCCAAACACGCTTTGGAGCCACCCCTGGGCTCAGTATTAGGACACCAGATGATCTCCCACCAGGCTCTTTAAGACTCCACCGGCATCAAACCATAAAAGAGAAGGGACTACATAGTGTAATATCGCCAAACATTTTATTAATAACCATGTATAATCCAATCCCCACACTGGGGTACTCACATTGCATAGGTGCTTAATGTGCACCAAACAGTATAGGCAGGGTATAAGCAGAGTAATGCTATCCGGCGTGCTGTGGGGTGTTTAGAGATTCCCAGCCCAGCTCAATGCTGCTCGCTCCGTCCTGGCCCCTCCCCTACGCGTCTTCGACACAGGGAGTCACGTGTCTTCATCAGGGGGATATGATTGGACGGGCGCTCTGCAGTTTAAATACACTCACAGCGGCCATTTTCCCTGAGACCGCAGACTATTCTGTATTAGCCTCCGCTCCTCTATGTATAGCACAACCCTTACCACAGGCATTCTATCATTACAGCCATACTAATCAGGATATTCATAAGGGGAAACAATTGCGCAAAATAACTAAAACTATATCCAGGACGGAGTCACGGAGGGAACGGAACTAAGACACCACAGCACTCCCATAGCAAACACTAAACAAATAAAAAGAAACAATCCCACATATATCTGCTATAGCGATCCCATCTCTAACTCAATTATAAAAACCACATACAATTACTGGGAGATCCACAGTGAATACACCGACTCTATTGTGAACAATGCCAGTGTTCCATCTGCACATACCTATCCTAAGAGTGAATGTTAATGTGTATGATAATCAAACTAGTTTAATTATAAATGATGCCTATAATTAAACTAGTTTGATTATCATACACATTAACATTAACATTAACATTAAAGATAGAAGAAGATAGAAGAAAGCAGATAGAAGAAAGAAGAAGCGTTTAAATAAAGGAATTGTCAAAAACTGTCTCTTGTCATTTTTAACATTTTTGACACTTTTTTGTGAAATAGTAGGGGTACTTTTGTACCCCCTTACCATTTCACACAGGGGGAGGGTCGGGTTCTGGGGGTCCCCTTGTTAAAGGGGGCTTCCAGATTCCGATAAGCCCCCCCGGCTGCAGACCCCCACAACCACCGGGCAAGGGTTGTGGGGATGAGGCCCTTGTCCCCATCAACATGGGGACAAGGTGTTTTGGGGGCTACCAAAGCACCCTCCCAATGTTGAGGGCATGTGGCTTGGTACGGTTCAGGAGGGGGGGCGCTCTCTCGTCCCCCCTCTTTTCCTGCGGCCTGCCAGGTTGCGTGCTCGGATAAGGGTCTGGTATGGATTTTTGGGGGGACCCCACGCCATTTTTTTAAATTTTTGCGCGGTGTTCCCCTTAAAATCCATACCAGACCTGAAGGGTCTCGTATAGATTTTGAGGGGTACCCCACACCATTTCTTTTTTTTTTTGGCTGGGGTTCCCCTTAATATCCATACCAGACCTGAAGGGCCTGGTATGAAATTTAGGAGGACCCCCACGTAATTTTTTTTTTAAATTTTGGTTCGGGGTTCCCCTGTGGGGAATTCCCATGCCGTTTTTATCAATGAACTTTTATGTGTATTGTCGGACCGGCAATTTATTAATAGCCGCGAGTAGTTTTAAATTACTTTTTTTCCTTTGAAATATCATTTTGCTGTCAGACTGTTCTAAACACGGGAAACATGCGCCCCTTTACAGGCATACTATAGACATCCCCCAGGTACGAAATTTAAAGGAATATTACACTTTTATTGTTTCACTTTAAGCATTATTAAAATTACTGCTCCCGAAAAAACGGCAGTTTTTAAAACTTTTTTTTGCATTGATCCATGTCCCCTGGGGCAGGGACCAGGTCCCCAAACACTTTTTATGACAATACCATGCATATAAGCCTTTAAAATTAGCACTTTTGATTTCTCCCATAGAATTTTAAAGGGTGTTCCACGGCTTTTGAATTTGCCGCGAACAGCCGATGTTCGAGTCGAACATGAGGTTGACTCGAACTCGAAGCTCATCCCTAATTGGAACATAAAGTGTATTTTAACATACTCTTGTACACATCTAGGTGTTAACAGAGCCAATGTGTTTTATGCGCTACACCTGTTTGAAGATTAATGATTGGTTCTAGTTTCCATGGGGCAGTGGTGTTGTGTGTATTAAATATTTTTCTTGGTCTACAGTTAGAGCTATCAAGGAAGTACATTAATTATCAAATGCAGAAGTTTGGATATGAACAGCCTAATGTGGAATTTGTCAAAGGTCACATTGAAAACCTGAAAGCTGCAAATTTGGAAGATGAGACCTTTGATATTGTAATGTAAGTAAAGCCTCGTACACACGATCGGATTGTTGGCCAACAAAACCGTGGACTTTTGTCCGAACGGCGTGGGCAAAGGGCTTTGGCTAACAATTACGAACGTAGCGATGTACTACCTTGTTTTTCAGCTCTTTAGCGCCACCCTTTGGGCTCCTTCTGCTAATTTCGTGTTAGTAGAAGTTTGGTGAGTGTTGATTCCCGCTTTTCATTTCGCGCTTTTCAATTTGCACTTTTCAGTTTGCACTTTTCAGTTTGTTTCTGAATGGCCGTTCATCAACCAGACATGTTGTGAAATTGGAGGAGATGCTTTGACATTATTTTTTTGGTTGAATAATGATTTGAGTTGGTGTACCCACATAGTTGTATCTTTAATCTTAAAAACTACGGGATAATGGCGTTGTGGTAACTTGCCCCAAGAAAAAAAAAAAGAAAGCATAATAATATTATTCCTGATATCACTAGGAAAAAAATGCCTTTGAAAATTAGTTTGCAATAACTCCATCAGTATCACCTGATTTGCTATTATCTTCAGTTACATCATTTACCAGCTCAACCCCCCCCCCCCCCCCCTACTGAGGGCTATAAACATGGCTGGGGGGTACAATGCACCATGACTGGTTTATGGGACAGGTAGCAAAAAATATAGGAAAGAAATAAATGGCCACTCCTACCCTCCTACTGGTTGTTGGACAGAAGGTCTCCATAGGGGAGTTGTTGCATTATCTTTCTAAAAAGTAAAAAATAACTACTTCAGACTGGTGTGTGGGAAATAAAGAGTTTTGTCTCAGACAATATTACATAAGCCAGGTTGTAAATGTAGCGAATAGTATAACATAGTACAAGTAACTTCTTCCTCCTGTTTCCTGCAGATCTAACTGTGTGATAAACCTTTCTCCTGATAAGAAGGCTGTGCTAAAGGAAGCTTACCGTGTTCTAAAGGTAAAATAATAATGTTACATTTAATCATTCCCCCCGATCCAACCTATTTGATGATTCCTTCTGAAAAAAGTTAGTCAGTAGAATCCTTATTGCCTTGTGTCAGCGTAGAGTCCTTGTACTTATTTCTGCCATGTGTATATATATATACTGTTTTAACATGACTGCGCACCGGTGCACACAGCAAGGTCCATAAAGACATGGATGAGTGAGTTTGGGGTGGAGGAACTTGACTGGCCTGAACAGAGTCCTGACCTCAACCCGATAGAACACCTTTGGGATGAATTACACCGGAGACTGCGAGACATGCCTTCTCGCCCACATCAGTGCCTGATCTCACAAACACTTCTGGAAGAATGATCATACATTCCCATAGACACACTCGAAAACCTTGTGGACAGCTTTCCCAGAAGAGTTGAAGCTGTTATAGCTCCAAAGGGTGGGCCAACTCAATATTGAACCCTACGGACTAAAGCTGGCCATACACCATACAATTTTCCTGTTCAATTTTCTTTAGATTTACCTTCAACTATGTAGTACAAGGGCCTGCCTGATTGCATCCAAATTGAAAGTGTTTAGGTTTGACCTCCTATTATATGGTTTTGGTAAATCTAAAGGAAAGTTGAACAGGAAAATTGAATAGTGTATGGCCAGCCTTAGACTGGATGCCGTTAACATGTGTGTGTAAAGGCAGGAGTCCCAATGCTTTTGACATTATAGTGTGTGTGTGTGTGTGTGTGTGTATATATATATATATATATATATATATATATATATATATATATATATAACACAAAAATTTCAGCGCACACATACAAAAATGTTATTTAAATATTGCAAGGCTATTTAAAACACCTGAACATATTCAGCAAAAAATATGGGGATTTGGTCACACCATTTGGCTATATAGTGCTAAAGCCCACTACTACGTCAAAGCACCCCATTATCAGTGGGTCCTACACTATTCATAGACTAGAATTTAAATGTAATTCTTGTGTGTGTGTGCTGTAATATTTTGTTCTGTTTGCATGGTCTTATAGCAGCACCATCTTTGATGCAATTTTAGGGTGTGCCCCCCAAGTCTTTGTTTGTCTTATATATATATATACACACACACACACACACACACATTCCCTATATTTCTGTAGCACTTTTCTCCCTGGAGATTAGAAAATTGGAAAATTAGAGCATTTGCATTTGCAAAGTGTACAGTCTATTTTCCTTTAGTAAATCCACCCAACTGCATGCTTCATAGCAATTTAATAGTAGCATATTTCTATATGGCCACTAGGTGGTAGAATATTCCTGATCTGAACTAGTACTGTACTTTGTAGGTGAAATCTATGAAACGTGTACTGAGCAGCAATGCTCACTCCTTTGGAAAAAATACTAGTTGCCTGGAGATCATGCGGATCCACTGACTTCAGCACTTTCTGACTCACTGACCAGTAGCATTTATAAAGGTCAGGAGATCTGATTTCACCCCTACTTTGGCTGCTGCATTCTTGTTATGTCACAGTGACCAAAATTATTGAAGACAGAAACAGGCAGGCAACTAATATTTCTTATGAAAAGGATCAGCAGTGGCAGCCGATATTTCTCTGAGTACATCTTTACTATTAACAGTCCTTTAACTATTATGGATGTATGTAACAGAGGTCTATCAAGCTCCTGTGACTTCAGTCCTACATTCCTCAGGGCATTTCTTAGATGCCAAGTGCTTGTGTGTGTTGAATCACATCCCAGCCTTAGGGCATGCGTATTGGGCAACAGGAATGCCAGTGCCATACTTTATGGATAATTAGGGGCTGTTTGCCTAATTAAACTAGCCCAACAGTTGGGTCGTAGGGTTTGTATTCATAGTTCTCTATTCATTTGCGGTTTTCATTCACAAAACCATTAGAATAATGGAAATTAAGGAAAATTATGTAGTATGTTTCTCATTCAGAGGGTGACATTGCTTATTTTTTTTTAAATGTCTATATATTCTGTTTTTCAGTATGGGGGAGAAATTTACTTCAGTGACATGTATATTGACAAAAAGCTTTCAGAGGAACTTACAAGAAACACAATGTTGTGGGGTAAGCACAGTAGGATAAGTGCTCATTATAGGTCTGATGTATTAAAACTGTTACTCATAGCAATAGCTGTTTCCAGTTCCAATTTGGAGATTAAAGCAGAACTTTACCAATAACAAGTTAATAAAAAAATACGCTCTTTAGCAAGTAACATACATTCCACATTAACAATTGTGCTACCAAAATTAGTGTGTGCTGTAAATTACCTCCAGCATTGCTCCTGTTTCTTCTTGCTGGAAGCTGCCAGTTTGCTGAAGCCCAGAGCCCCAGCAGTAAATAATAAAGCAAAACGAAACCCATCGATTTATTGGTTTCAAAAAAGTTACATTCCTGGAATACCAGGATTGCTAACTGTCACATTTGCTTGAGCCCTCAAACAAACTGTCAAACCATAGATACACTTGTTTGTCCACCTTCCTTCCAGCCACTGTACATAAACAGCCATGGGGGCCTTTCGTCGTTCTGAGTACAGGAACACTGCAGTGGCACAATCCTGTAATGGCTGTGATCACAGGACACAGCCAAGACGGGATCAGGATATGGGCGCTGTGATTGGCCCTCCCAATCATGTGACAGCCATGTCCACTCACAGCTTTTACAGTGTAAACAGACACTTGTCTCTGTGACTGTTCTCCCTACCAAGCTCAGTGAGAGCCCAGTGTGTGTGTGGGGGGGGGGGGGGGGGCTGGGAAATCAGTTAACCCATGCAGTGCCCCACTGCAAGGTAAAAAAAAAATCTTCCTTAAACTATACAATAAAACAGGTTTCCAGTAAAAAGGCAAAATGTTTCTTTCTTTTTTTTTTTTTTGTGCTGCAAAGCTACATATATTACTAACAGTATAAAAGGGATACAAAACAGAAGTACTGCACAAAACATCAGCCCATAAACATTTGTTGACATGTAACCAATACCAAAGGAAGACAAGGGGAACAAAAAATAAAACCGAGAAGATAGTGCCCTTAAAATAATATATTTTCATAAATGTTTTCATTACACATTAAAAAAAAAATAGGATCCTTTCACATGGGTGATCCACATTTCGGGTTTTTTGACCTGTGATTACACAGATCCGAAAAAAATAGTAAAAAATCTCTATGGGTGGAAGGAGGTAAGTGGACTTGGATCTACCTACTGTATATCCACCCACCTCCTGGGTCCATTCAGGCCCATCAGACAGAACTGAAAAAGTTTGCATTTGGTTCCGATTTTACTGACTGGACCAGAGATGGGCGCATTTAGGCAGATGCAAATCCACTTATATCTTTCCACCTATAGGGATTACATGGGTCTGTTTTGTCCATGGGGGAAAAATCGGAACAAATGTGACATCCAAAGAAATCTGATCTGACCTAGGATCCCCTGCTGAGACTGAATGGATACCGTATGTCAAAGTTCAACGTATGTACAGTGTAGCACCCTGATGTTTAGGCAGGGTTGCTAGTAAATTTACATGCCATTTAGTTGCCTTGGCCAATTGATAGGAGATCAATTGATTCCACCCTAATTCTGGAATTGCTGCACTTCTCTCTTCTGTCACTAGATGGCCGGGTATCTGGTGGCATTCGATAAGACAAGGGCATTGCAAGGACAGATTAGAAATAGATGGGGTGTCTCAGCCAATGGGCAGGGATTTTCATGGGTCCCTTGGCCTGCTGGGAGAGCCTATTTATTTGGGTGAGGTTGGGTTCTGTGCCACCTGCATGGCTGTCTGGGTGGACGTGTGTTGTGCTGTCCCGGGCTGCTAGGCCAGAGCCTGAGGTCTATCCCGAGGACGTCTGGCTGCTAGGCTTTCTGAGGGCCTATCCAGAAGCAAGAGAGAGCAGCGTAGGGTTGGGACTGCGGCTTGCAGTCCAACTAGAGGTAGAGGAGAAGCTGTCGCCACTAAGGGACCATCCACCTTGTTACCAGGGACCATTATGAGTAGCTGAAGCAAGTACCAGAGCAGTATTCTCACCAACCGGGGATGGTGAAGAATTGGGAAACTTCAGCAGGTGTCAAGCCAGGGACCCAGCCAGCGGAGGTGATGCTTGCAGAGCAGCCTTGTGTGTCAAGCTAGAGACGGAGTAGGCCAGTGGGTTGACACTTGAGAAGTATCTTGGATGTCAAGCTAGGGACCCAGCAGGGACGCGGGGTGATGCTTGAGGAAGATACTGAGCGAGAAGTTTGGAAGAGCTCAGAAGATCCAGTGGCAGTGGATCAGCAAGTCTAGTGAGAGGGACTGGGAGCTCAGTTGAGTGAAGATCTACAATAGGAGATTGTAGAGGAAGTGAAAGAGTTCATCGTAACCTTTGTTAGGAACTGTTCAAGATTGTTGCCATAGGAGACAGCATGCAGATGTGGTGTCCGGCTGGGTGCCTTTCCCTGCATGGCTGTCTACCTATAGAAGTCTCGGAGTCTGTCAATTAACATTGCAACTACTAAAGGGTGTCCTGGCCCTAAACCCTCTCTCCCACAGTTCTGTAAAGAGAAAATAAATCTCTTTGCATTCAAGAAGTGTCTGGCGCCCATAAATCTACCTTGCATCACACCCACCATGCCTCGTAACCCACTCTGCATAGAAGGATGTCAGCTATCCCTAACTCTGGAGGTACTCATTAGACCAAAGGGGACCCGGGACTTGGCTACAACAGTATCTCACAAAAGTGAGTACACCCCTCACATTTTTGTAAATATTTTATTCGATATTTTCATGTGACAACACTGAAGAAATTACACTTTGCTACAATGTAAAGTAGTGAGTGTACAGCTTGTATAACAGTGTAAATTTGCTGTCCCCTCAAAATAACTCAACTCACAGCCATTAATGTCTAAACCACTGGCAACAAAAGTAAGTACACCCCTAAGTGAAAATGTCCAAATTGGGCCCAATTAGCCATTTTCTCAACACACAGCCATTAATGTCTAAACCGATGGCAACAAAAGTCAGTACAACAAAAGTCAGTACACCCCTAAGTTTAAATGTCCAAATTTTCAGAGAATTTTCAGAGAATATGAATGATAACACAAAAACTTTTCTTTCACTCATGGTTAGTGTTTGGCTGAAGCCATTTATTATCAATTGTGTTCACTCTTTTTAAATCATAATCTCAACAGAAACTTCCCAAATGGCCCTGATCAAAAGTTTACATACCCCAGTTCTTAATACCGTGTATTGCCCTCTTAACATCAATGGCAGCTTGAAGTCTTTTGTGGTATTTGTGGATGAGGCTCTTTATCTTCTCAGATAGTAAAGCTGCCCATTCCTCTTGGCAAAAAGCCTCCAGTTCCTGTAAATTCTTGGGCTGTCTTGCACGAGATCTCCCCAGAGTGGCTCAATGATATTGAGGTCAGGAGACTGAGATGGCCACTCCAGAACCTTCACTTTATTCTGCTGTAGCCAATGACAGGTCAACTTGGCCTTGTGTTTTGGATCATTGTCTTGTTGGAATGTCCAAGTATGTCCCATGCGCAGCTTCCTGGCTGATGAATGCAAATGTTCCTCCAGTATTTTTGATAACATACTGCATTCATCTTGCCATCAATTTTGATCAAATTTCCTGTGCCTTTGCAGCTCACACATCCCTAAAACATCAGCGATCCACCTCTGTGTTTCCCAGTAGGGATGGTGTGTACCTTTCATCATAGGCCTTGTTGATTCCTCTCCAAATGTAGCGTTTATGGTTGTGGCCAGAAAGCTAAATTTTGGTCTCATCACTCCAAATGACTTTGTGCCAGAAGGTTTGACTCTTGTATCTGTGCTGTCTAGCGTATTGTAAGCAATATACTGTTGGCATTTGCGTATTAATGGCTTTCTTCTTGTGCATCTTGACACAGCCACACCACATGTTTTCAAAGAGTTCTGTATTTTACTTGAAGTTATTTGTGGGTTTTTCTTTGCATCCCGAACAATGTTCCTGGCAGTTGTGGCTGAAATTTTAGTTGGTCTACCTGACCGTGGTTTGGTTTCAACAGAACCCCTCATTTTCCACTTCTTAATTGGAGTATGAACACTGCTGATTGGCATTCTCAATTCCTTTGATATCTTTTTATAGCCCTTTCCTGTTTTATGCAGTTCAAATTTTTTTTACTGATGGATACCAATAGTGTTGTATAGAGCATTTGTGATATAAAGCGCTCAGCATCGTGTGCTTCATTTTGCACATGTGCAGTATCACAGACATTTTCAAATTGGTGGCAGGACAAAAATATGTAAGTATGAAGAAAAAGTCACAAGGATATAGTTAAGTATGACTGTTTATTTCCCCAATATTCAGGTATAGCGGTTTGTAGAGCAAGGTAACACCATATTGATGCCCTCATCCTTATACTGTATGTAAGGCTGAATGCACACTGGACCTTTTAGCCCTTGTGCATGAGATCCCAGCATTTTGGTGCAAGTGGAAGGCACAGGCTCACCATCCAGCTCTACTGACAACAGCCTGTAAAACTCTATTAGGGGCTGATAGCTGCTGCAGCTGAAAGGTGCACGTAGTGATATTAATTTTGAGAGAAGTATGCAAGCATAGTTTTATATTTTGCCTTCAGAATGGTGAGGCTGTGTCTTCTACTTGCACCAAAATGCTGGGATCTCCTGCACCAGGGACTAAACACCCATTGTACATAAGGCCTAAAGCCTAGTACACACGACGCGAATGTCGGGCGGCATTGGCCGGTTCAATAGAAACCGGCCAACAATTGGCCGTGTGTATGGCAGTGGGTCCGACAGTAGCCAGCTGTTCGGCCAGCTTCTGTCGAAGGATCATGACTGAAAAAGGTCTGCCAACCGCCTTCCAATCGCTGCTCTCAGTTAATGACTGAGAACACTGACCGAAGTGTTCTGGTGCGGGGGCCATCCCCCTGTCAGAACACAATAGCACAGCAGGGGAGATCGCTCTACTAACTTGGGATTGTTAGTACAGCGGCTCCAACCTCAGCTCTAGTAGTGCATACAAGGCTCTAAAGCGGAGCTCCGATTGTTCGCACCCTATCCCCCCCTCGCCTCCACTGCCACATTTGGCACATTTTACTTTGGGGGGGGGGGGCAGGTACCTGGTTTTGACAGGTACCTGCTACCACTTCCTAGTAAGATCTCTGCATGGTGATCAATGTCATTACTGGCCCCTCATTCTTCTCCCTGCTTCCTTCTGGGACACACAGAGGTCCGAGAAGACAGCAGGACCATTCAGAAAGCACAGTGCGACTTGCGAATGTGCAATAGGAAACAGGCTTCACTTCCTTTTTCTCTTACTACAGATGCCAGCGCCTGCACCCCAAGCCAATTGACAAATTGGCTAGGGGTACCGACACTGCAGGTAAGTGTCCTTATATTAAAAGTCAGCAGCTACAGTATTTGAAGCTGCTGACTTTTAATTTTTTTTTTTTTTTTTTTAGAGACTGGACCTCCTCTTTAAAGAGGAGTTCCACCCAGGGGGGCCGTCCTAAAAATAAAAAATTAAAAGTCAGCAGCTACAAATACTGCAGCTGCTGGCTTTTAATTGGACACTCACCTGTCCCTGGGTCCAGCGGTGCGGGGGATCGAAGCCCCGCTCGTCTCCCCCCTCCGCTCGTCGGCGCCGGCATTTCAACTGTGGGCGCCGGGCTGTGGCTTCACAGCCTGGCACCCACTGCGCATGCGCGAGCGGCGCCGTGCGCCGTGATTGGCCGCTCAATCACCTGGGACCTGTAATGGGTCCCAGATGATTGACAGGAGGGAGGGAGCAGAGCGGAGCCCTTCCTGTGCCGAGGAGGAAGTGATGTCACCAGCCCAGGCTAAGGGACAGGCAGACTACGAGGGACCACCTAGCAACAGGCATTTAGAGGTAAGTGAAAAAAAAATAAATATCCAAATGTTTTTTTTGTTTTTTTTTTAGAATTTTTACAGGTAGTTTTGTTTTTTGGGTGGAACCCCACTTTAAGGTCTATCTCTTTTACCTACATGGGAGGCTTGATACATTTTGCAACCTAAAAGATAGACCAAGCTTTCTGCAGCATAGTGAAGATAATGTCATATCCTAGGGATAATTGGATTTCACAGAATTGTCTGACATGATATGACTATACACACAGTGACGGTCCAATTCTTATAAATACAGGGGAGGGTATTGGTGGAGCATTGTTGTGGAAAGACCTCTATCAAGTGGCTGAAGAGATTGGATTTAGTCCTCCTCGACTAGTCACCTCCAGGTACCTCACCATTAACCAGGAGCTAAGAGATATTGTTGGTAAGTTGACTGGAATACTGTTATATGTACATACATAGGATTTATTTCATCAAAGTCTTTTAGAGAAGAGCTATCTCAGACGAAAAAATCCTGTGGGATGAATTATATTGTCCCAAGAAGCATACTGATAGGAGTAGAAAGCAGAGTGATGGATAAGCTCATCACTGTGCTGCTTCTCAATTCACTGTCCAGTCATAAGTTGGAGCAGATCCAAAATGACCTGGTCTCAGAGAAGGTGGGTTGAGTAATGCTAGCCATGAGATTGGGGACATCTAATGGCAGAAAGAAAGTACTGTGGGGGAAATCGCTGAAATGAAGATGAATATTGCAGCAAAACCTGCTTTTGTTTTTAAATTTTGCGCTTATTTTTCCTTGGAGGAAACACATGGGTGATTTATCTAGCCAATTATCACAATATTCCGGTCTTTGCAAGAAAGAGTTAACGGACGTGGACTGTGCAGCCTGGAGTCAGTCCATTAGCTTGGAAAAGGATGGGGGGGGGGGGAGAGGAGCAGGGGAGTACTTGCCATCCTAGGCTACAGGGCTTTGTGTTTCTATATATGCACACAGTGTAGGGAGACACTGCACTAGTCCCTGCGTGAAAGGTTGGCTTCATAGGGTGCTGCCGGAGAGACAGCAGCCACCCTGAAACAGGAAACCTGGGGCAGCAGTCATGGCACCAGCTTAAACTAGAACATAGGCAAGGATTGAAGGCCGAAGAAGACACATAATATCACTTGTAATCAGTTGTAGCTTTATACATTTTGAACCATTAGCATCTACTTTGTGTAAGTGTCTTCACATTGTGCTTTAATCAAGTCATAGAGTAACATAAATTAACTTCTGCATAAAATACCTGATTTCATGGTGGATCATAATAATATTTCACAATTATCATGTACACTACTATTTGTTTCAGGTGACTATAAGTTTGTCTCTGGTACCTACCGTCTCTTCAAACTGCCAAAGGAAATTGTGAAGGAGCAGAAACTGGTGACGTACACAGGAGGAATTACTGGCTACGAAAAGAAAATCCAGTTTGATGCAAACTATACATTCATGGTACTATAATATGGAAAAAAAAAATTTATCTGTGATATATTTATTTATAAGGTGAATGTGACCTTCACCAACCATTTGCTGTAGATAAACCTTCCTGTTTTAAATTACAGCGATTGATTCACCTAAGTGAATATTTAGTGAATGTTACATTTCCCGAACATGTATTCTACTATATCCCTTAGTTAGGGTGAGCTGTTTAAAGTGCCAAATAAGGTACAGATTATATGATAAAATAGCACAATTTTTCTTCATTACAAATTCAAACAACTTACGCAAACAACCATCAAAAGAGGTTTGACCATTGGTTTTGCCTCTCAGCCACCCATAATTACAACAGGAAGTTCCAGCAAGCTCCACCCATATATTATAACAGAATTACAATTATACTTATTCTAGAAGTTCGCTCTATATACATTGTATAGAGATGGTGGCTATGTTCTCAACATATCTCACTGTACACTTCCTCAAGAAAATGAGGCAATCTGGATCATAACATATATGTGTGACAGAGCTGGGCCCTGCCACCGTATAGAAATAAGTAAATGGTACACAGGGTTCTCAAGGATGCAAATTGAAGGACTTCAGAAGGGCTATTATGAGAGTGGAAAATCGTTTTCTGGCTTTCTCCTGATTTTATAACTCCTAGCCTGGGTTCTGAAATCCAGAGACTTCAAAGAGTCTCGGGAGGAATGAAGCCTCAAATGCGAAGAAATGGGAAGAGTGGACAACTCTAAAATCCTCTTGAAAATCTTATTATTAATACAGGAGTAACATAAAAAGCATGCTAACGTGTTTTCAAGAGCCACCCCGCCCCAAAGCCCCCCCCCCCCCCCATGTTGAGGGCATGTGGCATGGTTCAGGAGGGGGGCCCTTGCTTGTCCTGTCCCTTTCCTGACCTGCTGGGCTGCATGTTTATATAAGGATCTGGCATGGATTTTGGATTTTTTTTTTTTGGGGTCATACCAGACCCGAAGGACGCCATTTTTTTTCTGATTTTTTTTATTTCCGGCAATTCATCGGTTGTCAAGGATGGGGCAGCCGGCTTCCCAGCCTGCCCCTTAACAACCAGCTATTCACAGTTTAAGAGAAAAAAAGAATCAAAAAACGTTTAAAAACTGCGTGTAAAAACGCATAAAAAATGCGGCTTGCAAAACACGCCAGAAAAACGCATCAACTCTGCATGTGAATTTAGGGTTAAACCAGGGTGTGTTTCCTGTTGAGATCATAAGCAACAAAATGCTAGCGCTCAGGATATAGGTGTGGGCTACAGACAAAGGGGAGAAAGATGTATATAAAAAGTCCAGGATTAAGGGTTAGCAAAAAGTTCAAAGGAGATGAGGTAGTTTCTAGGATGATGGTGGCTCTTGGTAATAAAATAAGCACTAAGGGCACAGCTTTTCTCAGGAGTGAAGCCAACTCTGGATAGCAACATAAGAAAAAACAGAAAAGCGCCTCTGCAAAGTTTAATGCACAGTAGCATGAATATTAAAACACTTACATAAACGTAAGGAATGGTGTGCTCATATGGGACAAGTTCACCCAGGATCATCTCCAGCGTCTCCTGGGTGAGCAGAGAACCCGACGTGGGGACAGCAGTAACCCAGGAAGGAGGTCGGCTAATCCTGAAGGTGGCTGGGTAATTTTGGCGTGATCAGCTCGGAGAGCGACGTGTGACATCATCGGGGTATGGGGAAACTACAACGTGTTTCAGAGCATGCGCGAAACTCATACAGAGCATGTGCGCTCCTTTCTCAAGGCCTCCTTCCTGGGTTACTGCGGTCCCAGTGGCAGGTTCTCTGCTTTGCACTCAGAGGTGCTTTTCTGTTTTTCCTTATGTTTCCTGTTGAGAGCACTGCTTTTGCCTATTTTGCCCGGATGAAGTCTCAAACCCTGTGTCCAGGTCTTACTGGAGACCAGCAGTCTGTCTGTGCAGGTGCATATAGCCTTTATAAACAAGGGGCTGTCTGCAGTTGAGGGCTCCAGGACAGGAGGTCCCCTTTCCAGGCCAGGGCATGGGCCAGTGCAGCAGGGAGCTGCGAGAGAGCTGTGGGAACTGAGAGAGAGGCATAGAATTGTACGTGAGCACAGTGGTACTATGTAACGGTCTGAGGGACCAGACCAAGGGCCTAGGCTTGAGCTCTGAGAAGTGGCCAGGAGGCTAATGTAATTTTGCCTTGTGTTTGAAGTGATGGTGGAAACCCCTGTGAGAGCAACCATTTTTTTAACTTTTATTGTCTACTTTTAAAAAAAAAAGTGGGCCAATAAGCCCTAAACAATATTTCCTGGCTGGAGTGAACTCGCTGGAAAAGCACTGCACTTGAGTGAAACCCCCACGAATATCACATATATTAATAGATCATCAGTTGATTGCTTGCAGCATATACAAACATATATCATAATTTATTTAAAAGACTTACATAAGAAATTAAAATAAAATAACTGGTTAAATCCGCCTGATGGGATTAAAGCTGCAACTCCAGCATAGTGGGGATACTACCCCTGTATCGAGCCACCATGAAGAGGGAGAAAGTGCAGAGCCAATGTCCCCAAAGTTCCCAAGGTACCTACTGTATAAGTACACATGGGGCAAATCAATAAAGAACATAAAATATTTCTGAATGCATAAGTGTTCTGAAAATATTGAGAGTAGACCACATTTACCTACAAAACTGTAAATTAGAATTTTATATTCATGTTTTGGTGAGGCTAACTATTCCTCAGGTATGATGTTGTCTCATGGATGTTGATCATGGATGATCTATTAGATATAAAGTGATTGTAAATTCAAATTCAAGTCCAGACCAAATCTGTTACCAATCATAGTTGCAATACCACATATCTCCAGCAGGTGACTCCACCATTCAGGAGAAAGCTAGCTGGGTGCTGTGAATCAAACAATCTGAAGCCTTTGTCCTACAATCAAGGTTTAACCAATCCATTAGTCAGTGGGAGCATCCATACCTAAAATATTGTTCAACCATATCTATTAAAATGCTAACCAGTGTTAGAACCTCTTGCATAGCTCCTCATTTTGGACACTTGTCACCTTATAGGCGTAAAGTCCGCTATATATACGTGCCATCAACCTCCTGCCTATACACCAGCCATGCCCACTGCAAAATATACTCCTGTGTCTTTTGTACAAATATAATTAAAGTAAGACCAGCAGCACATGTAACAAATCTTCCATAAAATACATTTCTCTGCCCGATGGGTACTGTTATCTGACTGTCAAAACCTCACAGCCATCAAAAGCACTACCTCAATCATGCATCCTGGCTTACACGTTTCAAGGGCATACCCTCTTCATCAGTTAGAGTATATCTTTGAAACATGTAAGCCAGTGTACATGATTGAGGTGCTGCTTATGTTGGCTGTGGGAGTTTCACAGTCAGCTAACTGTGTCCATTGGATGGAGATTTTGTATTTTAAGGAAGATTTGTAATATGTGTTAACAAAAAGTGCTTATGTGTGATTACAAGACATTTAAAGTGGTATTAAACCCAAAAGCTTAAATGTTTTATATTGCAGCTTGAGCTTACCAAATCTAAGATGATGTGGCTGCAATAGGTTTATTTTTTAGGTTTTCTTTCTTCTTCACCTGGTGATCCCCCAGTAAGTCTGTAGTTTTCCAAACGGAGCTGTTCTGCAGATGTAGCAGTTAGAGGGTTGAGACAAACCATTTTGCCACTGACAGGGATGATCACCATGATCAGCGTTTATTCATCTACTGTATATAAAACCTTTATCACAAAACAAAAAGTTGCTATAACTGGTTATATCATATTAGCTGGAGTCTGCCTTCAGTTTGTTAGTATATCTAAATGTGATAGCACATCTAACACTCCCCCCCCCCCAGACTGACAATGCTGCTGTGCAAAGGTGCCCCATGTGCTCCTTCATTCAGAGTGGAGGCATTCTAATACAGGAGATGTGTTATTGGCCAAATCACCAGGTAAAAAAAGAAAACTAATGCAGCCACCACATCTAATGATTGGTAAGCTGTAGTACATTACATTTTTGGTTTTGGGTTTAATCCTGTTTTAACTAAATAGTTTCATTGAGGATCTTACACTAAGCCAGTGCTCTCTCTGTTAATTTTACAGTCCTGTGTCTCTCGTACTTGTAATCAGTAGAATATTAATCAGAGAATGAACATTTATTCATATTGCTTTAGAAGATAGTATATGAGCTAAACTACGTGGCATGTTCACCATTGCCAGGCGCTTGCCAGACAAGATGGTTGAACTAGAGATACTGTTGTACCAGGAGGATCTGGATTTTGTGGGAATTTCAGAGACCTGGTTCAACAGCTCTCATGATTGGCTGACAACCATTCAAGGGTATACCCTTTATCGCAGGGATAGAGAGGGTAAAAAAAGGGGGAGGGGTATGCCTATAAATCAAGAATAATGTACAAGTGAATGTGAGCGATGACATCAATATGGGAGCTAGGGAGGAGGTGGAATCCTTATGGGTAGAGCTCCAAAGGGATGAAGCTAAGGGGAAAATAATACTGGGAGTATGCTATAGGCCCCTTAACCTGAGAGAGGAGGGGGAGATGAACCTCCTATCACAATTGGGATTAGCAGCAAGGATTGGAAGTGTTATCATAATGGGGGATTTTAATTATCCAGACATAGACTGGGCGGAGTAAACCACACATTAGTCTAAGGCTTGCCAGTTCCTATATGTCTTGCAGGACAGTTTCATAGGTCAGATGGTAGACGCACCAACTATAAACAAAGTACAACTAGATCTACTGATTACCAACAATACAGTCCTGATCACGGATGTGGAACTATGGGGTAATTTAGGAAACAGCGATCACAAGTCAATTGGCTTCAGTATAAATCACACAAATAGGAAACATAAGGGGAATACAAAGACACTGAATTTCAAAAGAGCCAACTTCCCTAAACTACTAACCTTTCTAGAATGCATAAATTAGGATAAAATCTTAGGAACAAAGAACACAGAGGAGAGATGGGTTCACTTTAAGAGCATATTAAATAAGGGCATTAACCAGTGTATCCCATTGGGTAATAAATTTAAAAGAGCGAACAAAAGTCCTGGATGGCTTAAGTCCAATGTAAAAATGCATATAAAAGCAAAGGAGAAGGCCTTCCATAAAATACAAGATTGAGGGATCATCATCAGCATTCAGACTTTATAAAGAATGCAACAAGAAATTTAAGGGTGCAATTAGGGCGGCTAATATAGAATACGAAAGACACATAGCGGAGGAGAGCAAAAAAAAAAATCCCAAGAAATTCTTTAAGTATGTAAACAAAAAAAGGGAAGACAGACCATATTGGCCCCATAAAGAATGAGGAAGGACATCTGGTTACTAAGGATGGGGAGATGGTGAAGGTATTGAATTTATTTTTCTCCTCAGTCTTCACAAGGGAATCGGGGGGCTTTAGTAACCAAAACTGCAGTGTTTATCCTCATGACACAACACAGGAAGTATCCTCTTGGCTAACAGAGGACAGAATTAGAATTAGACTTGGGAAACTTAACATTAATAAATCACCGCGACCAGATAGCTTGCACCCGAGGGTACTTGGGGAACTCAGTCAAGTAATTGCCAGACCATTGTTCCTAATTTTTACTGACAGTCTACTGATTGGAATGGTACCAGCGGAGAAAAGCCAATGTAGCAAAAATATTTAAAAAGGGCACAAAATACATCCCTGGGAATTACAGGCCAGTTAGCCTAACATCCATAATATGCAAGCTCTTGGAGGGGGTGATAAGGGACTATATACAAGATTTTAGTAATGAAAACGGTGTCATTAGCAGTAATCAGAAAGGATTCATGAAGAATCGTTCTTGCCAAACCAATCTATTAACCTTCTATGAGGAGGTGAGTTACCATCTAGATAAAGGAAGGCCCGTAGACGTGGTGTATCTGGATTTTGCAAAAGCATTTGACACAGTTCCCCAGAAACGATTACTGTACAAAATAAGGTCTGTTGGCATGGACCATAGGGTGGGGACATATATTGAAACATGGCTACAAGGGCGAGCTCAGAGGGTGGTGATAAATGGGGAGTACTCAGAATGGTCAGAGGTGGGTAGTGGGGTCCCACAGGGTTCTGTGCTGGGACCAATCCTATTTAATTTGTTCATAAACGACCTGGAGATTGGGGTAAACAGTTCAATCTCTATATTTGCGGACAATACTAAGCTAAGCAGGGCAAAAACTTCTCTGCAGGATGTGGAAACCTTGCAAGAAGATCTGAACAAATTATAAGAATTCTCCCACTCTACAAGACTCTGGTCCAGCCGCACCTAGAGTATGCTGTTCAGCACCAGTCCTCAGGAAGGATGTACTGGAAATTGGAGCGAGTACAAAGAAGGGCACTAAAGCTAATAAAGGGTCTGGAGGATATTAGTTATGAAGAAAGGTTGCAAGCACTGAACTTATTCTCTCAGGAGAAGAGACGCTTGAGAGGGGATATGATTTCAATTTACAGATGCCATACCGGTGACCCCACAATAGGGATAAAACTTTTTCGCGGAAGGGAGTTTAACAAGACACGTGGCCACTCATTAAAATTAGAAGGTTATAGGTTGGTCTTGATGGACTTGTGTCTTTTTTTCAACCTCACCTACTATGTAAATATATGCTTTCTCAGGAAGGACAAGCTGTTGAAGTGGATGGGGAGCTATATGGAATTCTGAAAAATTCTCGGTTTGGGAATTATTTTTCATTTCAGCCTCTCGATAGCGTGTCTGAATCTAAAAAGGTAAGGTACATTTTCACAGTTTACTTTTGATATAGATTGCTCTGCACATTTCACACATTCTTGTAAAGAGTGTTAGCAAGTCCTGTTCCCTGACACATTTAGATGCAGAGATTTCATGGAAACCTACAAGGCTTAAAGGCCTAAAGTTTAAACTGCTTCTTGTCCAGCTACATACATTGAGTGTTTTTTTTAAATAACATAAATGTTATACTTACCTGCTCTGTGAAGTGGTTTTGCACAGAGCAGCTCCGATCCCCCCTCTCTCAGGTCCCCTGCTGGCTCCCCTGGCTCTTCCCTCCTTCTGCGTGCCCCCACAGCAAGCAGCTTGCTATGGGGGCACCCAAGAAAGCTGGTTCCTGAGCCGTTGCTCTGTGTGTCCATTCACATATGGCGTGCAGTTTGGCTCCACCCCAGCTCTCTTCTCATTGGCTTTTATTAACAGTAGTGGGAGCCAATGACTACTGCTGCTATCTCAGCCTATGAGGAGAGAGAGACCTGGGAGAGCCGAGGCTCTCACGCACATCGCTGGATTTGGATGGGGCTCAGGTAATTATTAGGAGGGGCTGGGGTATTGCTAAACACAGAACACATGTTTTTTTTTTTTTACACACATGGGATTCAACTTTCATGTGAAAGTGATACAAGCAGCTGTAAACCCACCTATCACTTCCACAACCACCGCTGTGATGCAGGCTCAGTGCAGTCATGGCGGGTTTCGGACCTTCGTCCACTAAGCTTCTCTCCTGTGCACAGACCAGGAAGTGGCGTGTATGATGTCACTTCCTGGTCATTATCTGTCAACCATTTCCCAGAGAAGCAGCTGATGGAAAACGATCTGCAGGGGAGTACAGAGGAGACATCCAGGGTCTAATAGACCTCAAATGTCTCATAAAGAGAACTTTTCACCTATATAATATCACATAGGGGACCAATAGCCGCCTACAGTTGTGCTCATAAGTTTACATACCCTGGCAGAATTTATGATCTCTTGGCCATTTTTCAAGAGAATATGAATGATAACACAAAAACATTTTTTTCACTCATGATTAGTGTTTGGCTGAAGCCATTTATTATCAGTCAACTTTTTTTTACTCTTTTTAAATAATCACAGAAACTACCCAAATGACCCTGATCAAAATTTACATACCCTGGTGATTTTGGCCTGATACCATGCACACAAGTTGACACAAAGGGGTTTGAATGCAGTGGCGGCTGGTGAAGTTTTAGGATGGGGGGGCGCCAGACTCGCCCTTCCTTTTTGACCCCTCCCACTTGGTGAAAATGGGCGTGGTTTCAACAAAATAGTGGGCGTGGCTCTAAGGTGGTGTGGTTAGCGTCTGAGATGAACGAGGGATGGAGGGAGAGGGAGAGAGGGACAGCAGGCCGAGATCCTACACAACAATAGAAATGTGTATTCTACAAAGTTTAACAATCAGCAGATAAAGATACTCCAAACACCTGGTGTTAGCGCTTCAATCATCCCGGCACCATGGTCGTTATGGTGTCAGGATGATTGAAGCGCATTATTACTATTATTACATTGTAATATAAAATGAAATCATTCAACTCACCATAATGCAGAATCAGTGGGAGCCCCGAGTGTGTCACTAGCCATGTCGCCTACAACCAGATGCCATCAGGTGTCCCCAGCAGTCCGTCCTTACATGCAGCCTGTGTCACATCAAATGCAGCCTCTGTCACATAAAATGCAGCCTCTGTCCCCCCAAATGCAGCCTCTGTCCCCCCAAATGCAGCCTCTGTCTCCCCAAATGCAGCCTCTGTCCCCCCCAAATGCCCAAATGCAGCCTCTGCCCCCCCCCCCAAATGCAGCCTCTGCCCCCCCCCCAAATGCAGCATGCCTGTGTCCCATTACATGCAGCATGCCTGTGTCCCATTAAATGCAGCTTCTGATCCCACTAAATGCAGCCTCTGTTCTCCAAAATGCAGCCTCTGTCCCCCCAAAATGCAGCATGCCTGTGTCCCATAAAATGCAGCCTCTGTTCCCCCAAATGCAGCCTCTGTCCCCTCAAATGCAGCCTCTGTCCCCCCCAAATGCAGCATGCCTGTGTCCTATTAAATGCAGCCTCTGTTCCCCCAAATGCAGCCTCTGTTCCCCCAAATGCAGCCTCTGTCCCCCCCAAATGCAGCATGCCTGTGTCTCCCCCCCCAAAATGAAGCCTCTGTCCCCCCCTCAAATGCAGCCTCTGCCCCCCCCAAATGCAGCCTCTGTCCCCACCAAATACAGCCTCTGCCCCCCCCAATTACAGCCTCTGTCCCCCCCCCAAATACAGCCTCTGTCCCCTTACATCAGAGTTGCCATCAGTGTCCCCCCACAGCATGTGTCCCCATCAGAGCCCCCCACAGCATGTGTCCCCCACAGCAGGTGTCCCCCATCAGAGCCCCCCACAGCAGGTGTCCCCCATCAGAGCCCCCCACAGCAGGTGTCCCCCACAGCAGGGTGTCTCCATCAGAGTCCCCCCACAGCAGGTGTCCCCATCAGAGTCCCCCCACAGCAGGTGTCCCCATCAAAGTCCCCCCACAGCAGGTGTCCCCCATCAGAGTCCCCCATCAGAGCCCCCCACCAGAGCCCCCCACAGCAGGTGTCCCCTATCAAAGCCCCCCACAGCAGGTGTCCCCCATCAGAGCCCCCCACAGCAGGTGTCCCCCATCAAAGCCCCCCACAGCAGATGTCCCCCATCAGAGTGCCCCCACAGCAGGTGTCCCCATCAGAGTCCCCCCACAGCAGGTGTCCCCCATCAGAGTCCCCCCACAGCATGTGTCCCCATTAGAGTCCCCCCACAGCAGGTGTCCCCCATCAGAACCCCCCACAGCATGTGTCCCCTATCAGAGCCCCCCCCCCCCACAGCAGGTGACCCCATCAGAGCCCCCTCACAGCAGGTGTCCCCTACAGCAATTGTCCCCATCAAAGTCCCCCCACAGCAGGTGTCCCCCATCAGAGTCCCCTATCAAAGCCCCCACAGCAGGTGTCCCCCATCAGAGTCCCCCACAGCAGGTGTCCCCCATCAGAGTCCCCCCACAGCAGGTGTCCCCCATCAGAACCCCCCACAGCAGGTGTTCCCCATCAGAGCCCCCCACAGCAGGTGTCCCCCAAAGCAGGTGTCTCAATCAGAGTCCCCCCACAGCAGGTGTCCCCATCAGAGTCCCCCAAAACAGGAGTCGCCCATCAGAGCCCCCCACAGCAGGTGTCCCCCATCAGAGCCCCCCACAGCAGGTGTCCCCCATCAGAGCCCCCCCACAGCAGGTGTCCCTATCAGAGCCCCCCACAGCAGGTGTCCCCATCAGAGTCCCCCCACAGCAGGTGTCCCCATCAGAGTCCCCCCACAGCAGGTGTCCCCCATCAGAGCCCCCCACAGCATGTGTCCCCCATCAGAGCCCCCCCACAGCAGGTGTCTCCATCAGAGCTCCCCCACAGCATGTGTCCCCATCAGAGCTCCCCCACAGCATGTGTCCCCATCAGAGCTCCCCCACAGCAGGTGTCCCCATCAGAGTCCCCCCACAGCAGGTGTCCCCATCAGAGTCCCCCCACAGCAGGTGTCCCCCATCAGAGCCCCCAACAGCAGGTGTCCCCTTTAGAGCCCCCCACAGCAGGTGTCCCCCACAGCAGGGTGTCTACATCAGAGTCCCCCCACAGCAGGTGTCCCCATCAGAGTCCCCCCACAGCAGGTGTCCCCATCAAAGTCCCCACACAGCAGGTGTCCCCCATCAGAGTCCCCCATCAGAGCCCCCCACCAGAGCCCCCCACAGCAGGTGTCCCCTATCAAAGCCCCCCACAGCAGGTGTCCCCCATCAGAGCCCCCTACAGCAGGTGTCCCCCATCAGAGTCCCCCCACAGCAGGTGTCCCCATCAGAGTCCCCCCACAGCAGGTGTCCCCCATCAGAGTCCCCCTACAGCATGTGTCCCCATCAGAGTCCCCCCACAGCAGGTGTCCCCCATCAGAACCCCCCACAGCATGTGTCCCCTATCAGAGCCCCCCCACAGCAGGTGACCCCATCAGAGCCCCCTCACAGCAGGTGTCCCTTACAGCAGTTGTCCCCATCAAAGTCCCCCCACAGCAGGTGTCCCCCATCAGAGTCCCCTATCAGAGCCCCCCCAAAGCCCCCCACAGCAGGTGTCCCCTATCAAAGCCCCCCACAGCAGGTGTCCCCCATCAGAGTCCCCCACAGCAGATGTCCCCCATCAGAACCCCCCACAGCAGGTGTTCCCCATCAGAGCCCCCCACAGCAGGTGTCCCCCAAAGCAGGTGTCTCAATCAGAGTCCCCCCACAGCAGGTGTCCCCATCAGAGTCCCCCAAAACAGAAGTCGCCCATCAGAGCCCCCCACAGCAGGTGTCCCCCATCAGAGCCCCCCACAGCAGGTGTCCCCCATCAGAGCCCCCCCCCCCACAGCAGGTGTCCCTATCAGAGCCCCCCACAGCAGGTGTCCCCATCAGAGTCCCCCCACAGCAGGTGTCCCCATCAGAGTCCCCCCACAGCAGGTGTCCCCCATCAGAGCCCCATCAGAGCCCCCCACAGCATGTGTCCACCATCAGAGCCCCCCCACAGCAGGTGTCCCCATCAGAGCTCCCCCACAGCATGTGTCCCCATCAGAGCTCCCCCACAGCAGGTGTCCCCATCAGAGTCCCCCCACAGCAGGTGTCCCCCATCAGAACCCCCCACAGCATGTGTCCCCTATCAGAGCCCCCCCACAGCAGGTGACCCCATCAGAGTCCCCCCACAGCAGGTGTCCCCATCAGAGCCCCCCACAGCATGTGTCCCCATCAGAGCCCCCCACAGCATGTGTCCCCATCAGAGCTCCCCCACAGCATGTGTCCCCATCAGAGCCCCCCCACAGCATGTGTCCCCCATCAGAGCCCCCCCCACAGCATGTGTCCCCCATCAGAGCCCCTACACAGCAGGTGTCCCCATCAGAGCCCTCCCACAGCATGTGTCCCCATCAGAGCCCCCCACAGCATTTGTCCCCATCAGAGCTCCCCCACAGCATGTGTCCCCATCAGAGCCCCCCCACAGCATGTGTCCCCCATCAGAGCCCCCCCCCAAAGCATGTGTCCCCCATCAGAGCCCCCCCACAGTAGGTGTCCCCATCAGAGCCCCCCCACAGCATGTGTCCCCCATCAGAGCCCCCCCACAGCAGGTGTCCCCCCCAAATGTAGCCTCTGTCCCCCCCATTCTCCACACAGCGCCAGCGGTACTTACCTTGGGTCTCCTGCGGTGTCCTCCTCCTCACACTGGCAGCAGCATTCTTCCTGTTTCCTCTCTCGGGCGCAATGAGAGAGAGAATCAGGAAGTGACATCTGACTCAGGGCAGATGTCAATCAAATCTGAAGTGCCAAGTAGCTTCCGCCCGGCGCCTGTATTATGTATTACTATGGCCGGGCGGAAGCTACTCGGCGCTTCAGAAAACGCCACAAGGCGGGCTAAACGACCGCAAATGCAGCGCCACGTCTGCAATCTCGTGATCGCATAGATGTGGCGCTTCCTATAAGTGCACTGTGTCCGGCGTCGCACTGTGTCCGGCGTCCGAACACAGTGCGCTTAAGGACCTTTTTTTTCCTTTTTTTTTTTGAAAGGGCCAGTAATAAAAAAATTTTTTTTTTTTTTTTTTGCTGCCTGGAGGAGGGGGGGGGGGGGGGGGGGGCCGCGCCCATATGGACGGAGTGTGTGTGTGGGTATAAAAGGTCAATGAGTTCTGGACTCCTGACATACCCTTGCATCTTTCATCCAGTGCTGCACTGACATTTTTGGATTCTGCATCCTGGGGAAAGCAAAATAATTGTCAAAGGATCTTCAGGAAAAGGTAGTTGAACTGTATAAAACAGGAAAGGGATATAAAAATATATCCAAGGAATTGAGAATGCCAACCAGCAGTGTTCAAACTCTAATTAAGAAGTGGAAAATGAGGGGTTCTGTTGAAACCAAATTATGGTCAGGAAGACCAACTAAAACATTAACTATAACATTTGTATCATATGGTTTTTTTTTCTGGATTTTTGGTGGATATTCTGTCTCTATCATTTAAAATACACCTATGATAAAAATTATAGACCCTTCATTTGTTTGTAAGTGGGTAACATTACAAAATCTGCAGGGGATCAAATAATTATTTTCCCCACTGCATAGTGACCCTAAGGCTACTTTCAGACTGAGGCGGGTGGGCGCCGGAGGTAAAGTGATGCTATATTTATTGCCGCATAACTGTCGTTTTAGCTGCGCTATTTGGTCGCTAGCAGGGTGGTTTTAACCCTCGCTAGCAGCCGAAAAAGGGTTAAAAGGGTTTGCGGCGCTGCCCCATTGTCTTCAATGGGAACGGGCGCTTTAGGTGCGGTGAATACGCCGCTCCTATAGCGCTGCAAAGATGCGGCTTGCAGGACTTTTTTGGCCGTCCTGCAAGCACACCGCTCCAGTATGAAAGCCCGAGGGCTTTCACACTGGATACACAGGCGAGGCGCTTTACAGGCGCTAAACAGGTGCTATTTTTAGCGCTGTAGCGCCCGTAAAGAGCCTCAGTGTGAAAATAGCCTAAATCTCTAACCCTACTGATATAACGATCCTCACACCACCGTGCTGATTAGTTGGTTAATAATCACATTGCTTGTGCGTACTTTCAAAGTATTTCTTCATAAACAAAATTAGCAATGGCAACCAACCACTGTGACGATGCCACTAAATGCTCTTAAAGGAAGTGAATCTGGTGCAAACTGGCATTTCACAATGTTCAAGAATTTCAGATGTTATCCAGTGTAACAACAAATATTGATTAATACGACCTAGCTAGCTGCTTGCCTATGTCAAAGGTTCATTCGTTTGCCTACAACCCCCAGCTGTTTACTAGTAGAAGTACTAGTTTAAACCAGAGATAAAGTCATTTCTGGCCATTGATAGGAAAACCGGCACCTGCTGGAGAATGCTGCAGCTCTCATTCACACTGTAACACATTTGCACCACTTGACTCAGTTAATGCCTGAATTTTAATTTGGGGAAAGTTAATGAATACTAGTTTTACTAGGTCACATTATGTGACTGTTTTGTTCTCAGCTCGACAAATGATTACATGAAATGATGTAACAGTTTCACAATAAAAACACAAGATTAACATACAGGATTTACTGCACCCTTTTACAACAGAAAAAGTGTGACTATACAGTATATTCTGATACTAAAAAAGCAAGGCCACTGTATTTCTTTCATTATGGGGCATGTTTAATCCTGTTCTAAATATATGTTATCTCTTCATTGGCAATGTGCATAGCTCCGACATATTTGGATCCCAGTCCGAACCCACCTAAGTGAGCCTTCCAAGTGTTGCCAGTATACTGGGCCAATAATAAGCAGCCAAGCACCACAACCACACATACAGACGCCCCTTCTATATGTGCCATTGGTCAACCGCTATATGAAGGTATCCCAGTCAAAAAACAAACTTGCCAGCCAGCCTGCAAGAAACCAAATTGACCCAAATTGTCTAACATTTAAAACAATGGGTTTAGTTTGCAAACATTCACAAATACATGCGTAAGCTGCAGCATCCATGTCACGGCACCCCAGTGTACTTCAGTCCTAACTATAATTTTGAGAGTACCCCAAGTTTGAGCACATATATAGTTCCGCTTCAAGGCCTCCCCCCTGCTCTTGTCCTCATTTTGACAGGTACCCATTTCCACTTCTGCTCCGACCACCTAGGCAATCGGAGCAGAAGTCCCCCCCCCCACAGTCTTCTGGGACATGTTAGAGGTCCCAGAAGACTGCAGGACCATTTGCAATGCTCAGCGTGGCTCACGTGTGCGCAGTGGGCTCCTGGCTGTGAAGCTCCAAGGTGTCGCAGATGGGTGCGCACAGTTAAGATGCTGGTGTCGGGGACAGGGGACGAGGTGGAAAAGGCTGGGGTGAGCACAGCGCTGGATCACAGGACAGGTGAGTGGCTGTTTATTAAAAGTCAGCAGCTACCGTTTTTGTAGCTGCTGACTTTTAATTTCTTACACAGGAGACTGGAGTTCCTCTTTAAGGGCAGGTATGCCAGGAGGGAGCACACCCCTCCTTAAAGTTATAAGGATGCACTGGACACCCAGCAAAATCACAATGGCAACGAAGGTATCCAATGTGTCCCCTCACTAATTTACCAACTATACAAACAAATGGCAACCAACCCAACCTATAACTAGCCTTTGCAGAAGGGAGCACATGGAAGGCCTGATGGCTGAAACGCGTTGGATTTTTTGACTGTTGTTCACCTGCATTATTAAAACAATGTTTTAGCTGACTTCTATGGCACCAGCCTTTCTCCCTTTTTTGCATGGATTGTACATGGAGGTTTTGCAGAGATTGTACATGGAGGTTTTGCAGAGACTTCCCATGCTGAGGCATCACACAGGAGGTAGAAGCTCAGATGCACCTGTTCCAGTTATAGCTTGAGCTGAGCAGTTTACGATACTCAGTTATAGCTTGGGGTGGTTGCCAATTATTTGTACATGAAAGCATCCATAAATGAAGATTGCAATGAAATACTTATCAGTCCCAGCCTGGGCCACATATCCATGGGGAGCAGAGAAAAGCCAGGTCCAAGGAGAAGCCTGACCGGTTTCGCTGGTCAAGCCGGTTGCATCAGAGGCAATAAAGATGACATGTTCCAACAACTCTGTTACATTACACATTGAGTACAAACAGTGGAATAAAGTCTATGCCAGGTTTGATATAATATACATATTAGGGTTGCACCGATACCACTTTTTCAAGACAGAGTACAAGTACCGATACTTTTTTCAGGTACTCGCCGATAACGATTACCGATACTTTTTTAAAATGTTTTTTGACAGTGGCACTATAATGCAGCACTGATAGGTGGCACTTATGGGCACTGATGAGGTGGCACTGATGAGGCGGCGCTGATGGGGTGGCACTGATGAAGAGGCACTAATATGCAGCACTGATGGGCAGTGATAGGTGACACTGATGAGGCGTGGACTGTGTCAGTAGTTTTTTTTTTTTGCACAATTTTATTTTTTACAATGTATTTATTCAATTATTTTTTTCACATTATATATTTTTTTAAATATTTATATATTACAATTCTTCTTTTTTTTCAGCCCTGTTGGGGGGGTGGCTTTGGTGAGATATCAGGGGTCTAAACAGACCCCTGACATCTTCCTTTTGAGACAGGGAAAGAGACTGAGCACACAGATTCCCTAGTCCCTCTCTCTGCAGCCTCAGCTCTATTGAAGATAAATGGACAAGAGACAGAGGCTCCTCTCCAGTCATAAACTGACGCAAAGTAAACAGTTTACGATGCTCAGTTATGAATGGAAAGAGTCAGTGATCGCTAACTCTGTGCATTCAGAAAAGGAAGGAGCCGGTAAATTACAGATTTACCAGCTCCTTTCTCCGCTCTCCATCCTGACAGATCAGGGACGAGAGGGGGGGGCGGAGGAGGACCCGGGGAGCCAGAGGACCCAGAGGAGGACACCGGGGGCCGGAGGAGGACCCCGGGAGCCGGAGGAGGACATAAGGAACAGTTGGGGGTGATCAGTCAGAATCTCAGTCAGCGGTTCCTTGTGTTTTGTGGTGCTCTGTATCTGATCCAGGCACGTATCATGAAATCAGTGGGCCCGTGTGTAAAATCAATAGTGAGCCCTAGGCATTAACAAAAATAATAATGCGGCAGGCAAAGCGTGCCACAGCAAAAAGTGGGTGTGGTTGAAATTATGTGAAATATTGGGCATGGCTAAAAGTGGGTGTAGTTAAATAGAGTCTGAGATGACTTACATAGTGAAGAACGTGGTAATGTTAAGTGGGGCATGTACAGTGTGGAGTGTACGATGGTGAGTAGTATGTGCAGGAGTGGAGTGCAGAATACATTGCGGTGGGTAGTATGTGCAGAAGAGGAGTGTGGCGTGTATGGAGGTGGGTAGTATGTGCAGGAGAAGAGTGTGGAGTATAGGAGGAGCACAGAGGAGGGCGGGAGGAGCAAAGAGGGGGTGAAGGAGCAGGCAGGGGAGCAAGAGGAAGACACAGGGGTGTTCAAGGAATGAAGGTTAACCCCTGAAAGTCGCACATCTATGATGTCCTGCTGCAATGAATGGAGTGGCAACCTCAGCCTGGGCTCTGACCAGGCCATGCACCGAACGCGTTTCACTCTGCCCCCTGAAGCTTGGTCATGGGAATTCTTATGACCAAGTTCTGGGGGGTGGAGTGAAACGTATTGGGGGCATGGCCTAGTTGGAGTCCAGGCTGAGGTTGCCACTCCATTCATTGCAGCAGGACATCATAGATATGCGACTTCCAGGGGTCACCCTTCCTTCCTTGAACCTTTGCAGGAGCCAGGATGAGCTCCATCCCCTGGCAGCACTCTTTCAGCTGCTTCATTTAAAGCCATACAGAGAGATTGCTGCTTGTAAATGCCACCGCCTCTGCACCGATCACCCCTGACTGTCAAATTTCACTATCCATGTTTCATCATCCATGGGTGCAGTGTGGGTCAGACCACAGTGGGCCCCCCTCCCCTCCTCAGGGGCTCATATGCAGTGTAAACCCTGCCCTTATGGATGATATGCCACTGAGATTGTGGTTTCCCATGGTGACTATAGCTAGTCTTACACCTGAAGAATTAGAGGAGAAAGTATAAAAATCACGTTTCTGACCATTCGATGGTGCCTTCATGGACTCATTTAAAACGACTTTTTGTTTGACTACCGTGCCAATGTTTAAATTTTCATATAACAAACATTCTACTTCTAGATTAGCTTTGACAAGTGCATGCGCATAAAACAAGTTTCAATTTTTCTTGACCGGCAGCGAGATCAATTATTAGAAATTTGTTTCTTTCTATTAGATTCAACAAAAAATTTCCATTGATTTTTTGTTTTTTTTTTTGTTTTGCTTGCTCTGGTCGAAACTGAATGTTGAATAGTCAGTCCTCTTCAACTCTTATACCGCATACACACGACCGGACTTTCAGGCAGAAAAGGTCAGATGGAATCATTCCGCCGGACATTCCGATCCTGTGTAGGCTTCATCGGACTTTTTCTTTCTAAAATTCTGACGGACCTAGAAATAGAACATGTTTCAAATCTTTCCAACGGAATCAGTTCCTAACGGGAACACTGCTCATCTGTATGCTATTCCAACAGACCAAAAAGGACGCAAGGGCAGCTATTGGCTACTGGCTATTGAACTTACTTTTTCTAGTCTCGTCGTACGTCATCGCGTTCTAAACAATCGGACTTTGGTGTGATCATGTGTAGGCAAGTCCGTTTCAGCGGAACTCTGTCGGAAAGAGCGTCGGAGTCTATTCTGACGGAAAGTCCGGTCGTGTGTACGCGGCATTAGATAAATGAACGATAGTTCTAAAAACATTTTTCGAAAAATATTTTGCAGCTTAAAGCCCTTTACACACGATAAGCTTAGCTAAACTAAAAAAAACTGATGAGCTTGCAGGGAGGTCCTGTACTAACGATGCAATGTTCATACAGCGATCTCCCTGCTAAGCTATTGTGTTCTGACAGTGGGACCAAACCCACCCCATGTCTTGTTCCTTTGGTTTCACATAGCTATACTATTGTTTTGAGTGGAACTGGACCATCTACCTCTCATTTAGAAGCCTTTAGCATCTTCTGCTATTTTTTGGACTTTGACATAGGGATAGAGGAGGAGTGTCAGGTATGAATTTTTCTATGTGTATGTACAGTCAGGTCCATAAATATTGGGACATCGACACAATTCTAATCTTGTTGGCTCTATACACCACCACAATTGATTTGAAATAAAACAAACAGGATGTGCTTTAACTGCAGACTTTCAGCTTTAACTTGAGGGTATTTACATCCAAATCAGGTGAACGGTGTAGGAATTACAACAGTTTGTACATATGCCTCCCACTTTTTAAGGGACCAAAAATGGGATAGATTAACAATCATCTATCAAACTTTCATTTTTTAATACTTGGTTGCAAATCCTTTGCAATCAATTACAGCCTGAAGTCTGAAACGCATAGACATCACCAGACGCTGGGTTTCATCCCTGGTGATGCTCTGCCAGGCCTCTACTGCAACTGTCTTCAGTTCCTGCTTGTTCTTGGGGCATTTTCCCTTCAGTTTTGTCTTCAGCAAGTGAAATGCATGCTCAATCGGATTCAGGTCAGGTGATTGATTTGGCCATTGCATAACATTCCACTTCTTTCCCTTAAAAAAACTCTTTGGTTGCTTTCGCAGAATGCTTCGGGTTATTGTCCATCTTCACTGTGAACCGCCGTCCAATGAGTTCTGAAGCATTTTGCTGAATATGAGCAGATAATATTGCCTGAAACACTTCAGAATTCATCCTGCTGCTTTTGTCAGCAGTCACATCATCAATAAATACAAGAGAACCAGTTCCATTGGCAGCCATACATGCCCACGCCATGACACTACCACCACCATGCTTCACTGATGAGGTGGTATGCTTTGGATCATGAGCAGTTCCTTTCATTCTCCATACTCTTCTCTTCCCATCACTCTGGTACAATTTGATTTTGGTCTCATCTGTCCATAGGATGTTGTTCCAGAACTGTGAAGGCTTTTTTAGATGTTGTTTGGCAAACTCTAATCTGGCCTTCCTGTTTTTGAGGCTCACCAATGGTTTACATCTTGTGGTGAACCCTCTGTATTCACTCTGGTGAAGTCTTCTCTTGATTGTTGACTTTGACACACATACACCTACCTCCTGGAGAGTATTCCTGATCTGGCCAAGTGTTGTGAAGGGTGTTTTCTTCACCAGGAAAAGAATTCTTCAGTCATCCACCACAGTTCTTTTCCGTGGTCTTCCAGGTCTTTTGGTGTTGCTGAGCTCACCGGTGCGTTCTTTCTTTTTAAGGATGTTCCAAACAGTTGATTTGGCCACACCTAATGTTTTTGCTATCTCTCTGATGTTTTTTTTTTGTTTTTTCAGCCTAACGATGGCTTGCTTCACTGATAGCTCTTTGGATCTCATATTGAGAGTTGACAGAAACAGATTACAAATGCAAATAGCACACTTGAAATGAACTCTGGACCTTTTATCTGCTCCTTGTAAATTGGATAATGAGGTAATAACACACACCTGACCATGGAACAGCTGAGCAGCCAATTGTCCCATTACTTTTGGTCCCTTAAAAAGTGGGAGGCACATATACAAACTGTTGTAATTCCTACACCATTCACCTGATTTGGATGTAAATACCCTCAAATTAAAGCTGCAAGTCTGTAGTTAAAGCACATATTGTTTGTTTCATTTCAAATCCATTGTGGTGGTGTATAGAGCCAAAAAGATTAAAATTGTGTCAATGTCCCAATATTTATGGACCTGACTGTACATCCTCTGGCTTTAATACTTATTATTATTATACAGGTTTTATATAGCGCCAACAGGTTGCGCAGCGCTTTATGACAAGAGGGCATACATTACAGTTACATTACAATTTGATACAAGAGGAATCAGAGGGCTCTGCTCATTAGAGCTTACAATCTAAAAAGGAAGGGTCAATTGATACAAAAGGTAATAGCTGTGGGGGGATGAGCTGATGGAGGAAGTAAAACAGAGTTAGTTAGAAGCAGGATAGGCTTCTTTGAAGAGAAGGGTTTTCAGGGATCGCCTAAAGATGGATAGATTAGGGGACAGTCGAACAGATTGGGGTAGGGAGTTCCAAAGGATGGGAGAAGCTCTGGAGAAATCCTGGGGATGAGCATGGGAGGAGGTGACAAGGGAGCTAGAGAGTAGGAGGTCTTGGGATGACTGAAGAGAGCGGCTTGGTTGGTATTTTGGGACTATGTTAGTGATGTAGCTGGGGGCAGAGTTATGGATGGCTTTGTAAATTATTGTTAGTACTTTTAATTTTATTCATTGGGTGAGTGGAAACCAGTGGAGGGATTGGCAGAGAGGGGTAGAGGACACTGAATGGTTGGTAAAGTGGATGAGTCTTGCAGCGGCATTCATTATGGACTGAAGGGGGGATATTCTATGTAAAGGTAATCCAATGAGGAGGGAGTTGCAGTAATCGAGGCGAGAGATGACCAGGGAGTGAATTAGAAGCTTGGTGGTGTCATTAGTTAAAAAGGGGCAGATTCTGGAAATGTTGCGGAGGCTAAGGAGGCATGATTTGGACAGGGATTGTATGGGGGCCTGAAAGACAGTTCAGAGTCTAACGTTACCCCTAGCACCCTGGTATGTGGGGACGGACTTATAGATGTGCCATTGATCTTGACAGAGAAGTCAGGGGAGGGGGCACGTGGGGGAGGAAATATTAAGAGCTCAGTTTTAGATAGATTCAGTTTGAGGAAGTGGTTTGACATCCAGGTTGATATGTCTGTTAGTAGATCAGTGATGCGTGAAGAGATTGATGGGGTGAGCTGAGGAGCAGAGAGATAGATTTGGGTGTCATCAGCATATAAATGGTAGTGAAAGCCATGGAAGGCTATCAGCTGACCCAGGGAGGACGTGTAGATCGAGAATAGTAGAGGTCCAAGGACAGAACCTTGGGGGACCTCAACGGTAAGAGGAGTTGGAGAAGTGGAAGTGAAGTTGTAAGTGACACTGAAGGTGCGATGAGATAGGTAAGATTCGAACCAACGGAGAGTGCAGCCATGAAGACCAAGCAAATTGAGTTTTTTGAGGAGGAGGGAGTGGTCAACTGTATCAAAGGCAGCAGAGCCCCGGTTCACACAGGGGCGACTTGTCAGGCAACTTAGCCGCCTGACAAGTCGCGTCCCGTTCTGTACTACGGAACCGTTCTAATAGGAGCGACGCAAGTCGCTCCGACTTAGAAAAAGGTTCCTGTAGTATTTTTGGGGCGACTTCAGGCGACTTGCATTGACTTGTATACATAAGTCGTTTTGCAAGTCGCCGCTGAAGTCGTGTGCAGGTTGCCTCGGTGAGTCAACCTGCAAGTCGTGTTGCCCCTGTGTGAACCGGCACAGAAGGTCCAAAAGTAAGAATATGGAATAATGACCGTTGGTTTTGGCTGTTAGTAAGTTGTTTGTGAGTTTTAGGAGGGCAGTTTCTGTGGAGTGCTTTGGGCGAAATCCAGACTGAAGGGGATCAAGAAGGTTATTCACAATGAGGTGGTCGCTCAGTCGGTTGTAGACTAAACTTTCAAGGAGTTTGGAGGCAAAAGGGAGTAAAGAGATTGGTCTTAGGTTGTTAAGATTGTACTTAATACAATCTTAATACAATACTTAGTACTTAATGAGTTACAGAAGTATGCAGATCGGTAAAGCCAAAAATCTTTATCTGCATACTTCTTTTGGATTAGTGACTCAAAATACTGAAGTCAGAGGATTAGCATGACAGCCAGGCAACTAGCATTTTCAGAAACAGAAATCGGCAAAGGAAGGCTCTGTGTTTCTCTTAGGAAAGGTTTATTTTAAACAGCTATTTATCTCATTCTAATTTAGTATTCTTTTCTTGCAGGGCCTAATCCAAGATCCATTCCTCTTTGCAGAGCGTGGTCAGGCCAGTAATTTAGGCAGTTGCTGTGACTCAAAATTATGTCCCTGAAACTACGTTGTGCAGGATCATCGCTAAGGAACGCTTTTGTGAAGAATGAAAAACTATGGGACATAAATTTCAAGCTCTACTGGGAAAAAGCAATATAATTTTTCCAGACTTTGATGAAAGTTAATTTAATTTTAATTTACTTTAATCTGCCTGTGGTTTTTAAGATCATTTATCAAAGATCAAAGTTTAAGCCATCAAAGTGATTTTTCAGTACAGTCTGTGAGAGTTAGGGGAAAATAATACACATCGATGTGTTACTGCAATTTCTAGCTGATTTGTTAGTTAAAGGTGTGTAAACAAATTTGCACAGCTTTTTGTCCAGTGGAACTTCTGATGCATTTATTTAGTATGAATGAGGCAAAACCAATTGTTCTCCTTCTAGTTCTATTACAGGTCAAATGTTATTCATTCATAAAAAAATAGTGGTTTGGGAAAATATGGCACTGGGGATCATAGGAAATAAACACATATTTCCTATGATCCTCAGCTCCATCTAGTTGCCATATAGTGGTATTTCCCTAACGACTGTTTTTTGACCTGTAGAAGAAATAGCCCGAGAACAGCTAAGGGCTTCTATTGAAATGGAAAATAGACTAATTTTGTGAGGGAACAACTACATATTTTCTTATTAGAATATACCCACTTTATAATTAAAAGGCAAGTTAAAGTTGCAAGTTTAGCTTGCATTTTTGAACATTGGAAAATACATGTCTCTTGTTAAAGTTGAACTTTACACATAACAACTTGATAAGAAATAATATTCTTCATCAAGGAGCATACATTCCACATGAATAAGTATGCTACTAAAATTACTGTGTGTTGTAAATTGCCTCCAACATTGCTCCTGTTCTTGCTAGAGGCTGCCATTTTGCTGAAGCCCAGAGCCCCTGAGCAGCAGTAAATATTTGGGCTGTCAACAGATCAACCTCTAGTGGCTCTGACTTTCGGCATAGTGCCAAAAAAAAGAGCATGTGCATGTACAGAGCAAGGTGAGACAGCATATTACTTCATTTTAAACAGTATAGACACTTATTTTTAATGTTTAACATACTACAGTATACCTGCAAAAGCGGCCAGCCTGACGTGAGATAGCAGAACTTAATATATTGACTAAAGTTCTACAATGAAGTGAGGAATGTTTTACAATGGACACTGGCATGATAACCCTCTTGAATTGAAGATTGCGGAACTTCAAAAAGTCAAAATTGAGAATTTGCACAACCTGATAAATTGCATTCAAAGATTAAAATGGACATTATGGAAAATGGTTAAAATGTCTCACTTGTTGATAATTTGATATGAAAGTGATATCCTCAGCAGCCATGGGAAGCCCTCCAGTTGAAAAGCTAAAGGTCCCATCATGCCCCATCATCCCCTGTTAAAAAAAAAACAGGCAATGGCTAGAATATGTTCTCTTTTGCACTATATTTACATTGAGAATAATTACAAGTAATGTAATTGTGACCTTGAGAAAGCCACATTTCCTGGCTTCATTCCAAAGCCACCTTTGAGGGCCACCTAAGGGCCAGATCTTGTAAATATTAGTTTGTGGGATTTCGCTTTGCATTGGTAGCCTTCACCATTGATACCGCCCTCCTCCATCATAATATCAAATGAGTCTTCTGAGGATCTCTATCATTGATACAACACTACAGCCACTGGCAGGGTGTGCCGAGTTGTCTAATTTAACAGTTGGAATGCTACAGGTTGACAAACAATTAATGACAAGATTATTTCATAAAGAACCATGCTGCAGTTATCTGTACATCTATACATGTATGTTTATTAATTAATACAAATACTTTGAAAACAGAATTATGTTTATAGACTTATTTAAATGACCAAATATTGGGTTTTTTTAATTATACATTGCTGAAAGAAGAGGCCTGCTATTTTTACAACTTGTATTTTTTAGCATTTATAGTTGGTAAACTAGAAGGCAACACTTTAATACATTTTTGCATTCTTTCTCTGCCTAAATTTTATAGTGCTGAACATAGGTCTGCGCAGTCTATTGCATTAGGGTGTGTACCCTAATGAGAGAGTGTACCCTAGTGAGAGAGAGAGTGGTGTCAGTAGGGCATTGGATGGTGGCAGTAGTTTTTTTTATCTTTTAATATTTATTTATTTTATTTTTTCCAGAGTTGTTTTTTATTACTTTTTTTTTCTTTTCTTTTTTTTTTAGCAGGTCTGTTGGGGAGGCTTTGGTGAAATAGCAGGGGTTCATACAGACCCCTGATAACTCACCTTTGAGACAGAGAAAGGGACCAAGGACAGAGATTTCCCCAATCCCTTTCTCTGCAGTGTCAGTGCACTGGACAGTGAATGATTGAGAAGTGCTCTGTGCTGAGTGGCTTCCTATTGATTTACAAACTAAAGCATAGCAAACACGGTTTACTATGCTTCAGTTATGAATAAACATAGATAGTGATCTGGGCTGTAGCTTGGCAGAAGCATGGCAGTCCTGCATTCCTGTTGGTTCATGTTGTGGTAGTGGAGCTGCGGGAAATCAGGGCAGGGACTGGAGCAAGGCTTGCTCCATCGCGAGGCCAGTAACTAGAACCCAAGCTATCAGAGGAATGTCACATCGCTTGTGAACAGGAGCATACAGCCCCTTAGAATGGAGCAATGGCTTAAAAAGAAACTTGCTGCATCGCTCAGAAGAAGCAAGGGGAGAAATGGCATTGGAACAGCATATCTCTTTTACTAGCCTAGCTTTCTAGGAAGTAATAACAAAAGCATGAAAGTTATATTATGTATAAAAATGTATGTAGCGCCCTCCTAAATAGGCTGCTAAGTCAATTGAGTTTTTTAGCTTCCTTAGTAATCAGAGGAGCAGTGATCATTTGCTTTGGCCTACTCAGGGCTTCACAGGCTGAGAGTCTGTTTACTTCCTCCTGCCTCTGGAAGAAATTTCTAGAGAAGGCAGCATCAACATTATGGCTGTCCTCAAAGAGCTTGTTGCAATTCTAAGATGTAAATGTAGATGTAAATTTATCAAGGGCTTTTTTCTCATGAACAGTTGCAGGAACTTAACCACAATCCCCCCCGCTGAACCGCATAGAACGGTGGGTGCGGCCGTTTGTCCGTGCAAAAAAGGAAAAAGGCTGGTGCTAGGGAAGTCGGCTAAAACATTGTTTTATTATTGCATGTGAACAGCAGTCAAAAAGAAATCCAATTGTTTTGCCCATCAGGCCTTAATCATGGCTAACAAATAAGTGACACAAAACATCTTAAATAGTGTAGGCTAAATCACTAGGTCAACCCAAAGGGTCACATGACCCAAAAAAAGGGGTGGCAGCAAATATCAAACATACAAAAGAAGAGCACTATAAGCATACAATTGTACATGAATGTGTATAAAAACACATATCACAAAAATAAAAAAGGAACAGCACGACATATAATGAAAAAGTATACTGAAAAAGTATAGAGATTACCAAATGGCTGTGGTTTAGGAATGGGGGTGGTGGGATTAGTATATATTCTGCCCTCCTCGTACGATTTTAAAAAACAGAATGAAAAGGTGGAAACATAGACGTGGTGCATCCCATAAAAGTGTCAGTTTCAGTTCATCCAATACATTGGACATATTGGATGCTGGGGGAGCTGAGTCCACTCCAGATTTGAGGAGCTCAGTAAGCTCTGTTTTTTCACAGAATGATGGTGCCAGTGAAACGACAAAAAACGATCCACCCCTAAGCTACTTCAAGCATCTACGGTCAGCAAAAGACAAAAGAAAAAAAGACAAAGATGGGCCAAGCAAAGGAGAAGCAAAAAGATACCACATTCAGGAGAAGACTCACAAGAAATGGCCATAGACAGTCAGATATTGCCTGCTACCAATCAATCTGTGAGATTTTCCTCTTACTGATTCTGATTCTTCCTTGCTATCTAGGGGCCTATCCTTTTGCCCCAACTTTTCACTTCAATGTCTTCTCTACCCTCCTCGGCCGAAACACGTTGGCTTTCTTTTTGACTGCTGTTCACATGCAATAATAAAACAATGTTTTAGCTGACTTCCATAGCACCAGCCTTTCTCCTTTTTTGCATGGACTATATGAAGGTCTACAGAGACTTCACAGGCTGAGTGCTGTGTTCTTGAGGCTCACCAGGCATTGCACAGGAGGTTGTAGCTCAGATGCACCTAAATTTATCCAGGGCTTTCTTTCACAGAGAATAGGTTCAGAAACCCAAACACTTCTCCGCCGCACCCAGGGGTGCGCTATGTACAGAGTGCAGAGTTCGGGGGGTGCCTTATGCACAGAGTGCAGAGTTCAGGGGTGCACTGCGTACAGAGTGCAGAGTTGAGGTGTGAGTTGTGTACAGAATGCAGGGTTGAGGAGTGCGCTACATACAAAGTGTAGGGTTTAAGGTAGTGCTATACGCAGCTGCAGGGTTCAGCTCTCTTTCACAGGCTGCCCACATCTCACTCCCACATCTCCTCGGCTCTGACCTCAGAACCTCTCTCCCCATCCCCCACTTGTGCACAAATCTCCCTCCACTGCCCTCAACCCACCTCCACCCAAAAGCTTCCTCAAATCCCACCTACTTGGCCTGACCCTAGTCCCTGCTCTGCCTCTCTCATTTGCAGGGAGATAATTGGTCGGCATCTGTGCACCTGGGCACAGATTGGGATCACAGTGCAGCTTACCACGTGATGCCTCATCCCACGCTTGGGTGTGAGGACCACATGAAATTGCCTGGCGAGCCGGATTCAGCCTGTGGGCCTTCTGTTTGACACATGTTCTAGAGCTTAGGGAGGAAGAATTCAAATGTCCAGTCTGAATATTGAGCATATTGAATATTGAGGTGGTGCTAGGCTGCTGTTAAAAATTTTGGAGCTTTGAGGAGAGGGTCTTATTCCCTGTAAGAAAATGATCTGTGAGCTTCAGGGGGCTGCTTTCCCTAAAGCCTCTTCTGAACTGGATGCTGGACTACCAGGGACTGATCCTATGGACTTATTCTTCAACAGGATCTGTGAGTAATAGCTCTGCTTGTGCGATGGCTGCTTCATGGTCCCCAGCTGTGAACCTATAGAATGCCCCAATGTACTGCTACTTGTGCTAAAGCTAGTTCATGGTCCTTAGCTGTCATCACGTACCTGGTGCTGGAGGCCATGGGAGAGAGGGCTTCCCTTGCTGCTAAGTTCCAGACTCCCCTGAAGGTGGAACAGAAGGAGTTAGGCCCAAAGTAGCACAGGTCGCCTGCTGGAATGCTTGCAGAGATGTTCTGACTAGGATGCTTGTCAGAGGAACACCCGGGAGTACAGCTGATGCACTGGAGTGGTGTCTGCAGACAGGTGATGCTGGTGAGTTGTATGTATTACCTTGAGGAGATGGAGACTAGAATACTGCAATCACTGAGCAGCAAATGATATCACCTGTGATGTATTTCAGTTATCTTACAAACCTGGCCTGTTAGTGGGCCCTGAGGACAGGGTTGATCACCACTGTCCTATAGGATCGCCTGACATTTTGGCCAATTGGGAAATGAGTCTCAGACCCATTAAGTGATTGGCGTGGAGGATATTTAGTGTGAAAATTGTGAATATTCATTCGCTATCATCACACAACTGGGTGGGCTCGGAGCGCAGTGCTCTGTGCCCCAAGCCCACCCTTTTTTGAAGCTTATTAGAGCCTCTGACTCTTATTACGTGCTTCAAGAAAGCACTCCCCCCCATTGGAATCCATGCATCTGGCGTCCTGTATGTAGATCAGGGGGGGCGACGCCCGTGCGTCCCTAATAGATGGGCCGCCACTGGTAAAATGCCTTCTGCCTTTAGAACCACTTAGAAACAATTTGTGTTTTAAAACCTTTGGGTTTTTTTTTTAGCACTTTCAGCATCTGATTTAATAATTGACTGAGTATGCAACTTCTTTATCTTTTAATCCTTGCCTGTGCTCCAGTTTAAGTTGATGCCATGGCTGCTACCCCAGTTTTCCCTTTTGCGGATGTCTCCTTTCTCTTGCACCATCCTGTGTAGACATCTTTGCATGCAGGGACTAGAGTTGTCTCCCTACACTATGTGCACCTATAGAAACACACACATACTACTTTAGGGTACAATCATTTAAAAAAAATTTAAAAAATCTTATATATAAACTCTATGTATAACGTACTGTATGTGTATTATTTTGGTTTTTAATCAATGGCATCCAATTTAAACTTAAAAAAAGTCCCTTTAAATAAAAAAAAAAAGGACTCCTTAGTGTAGTATGAGGAAGAGGCCAGTACCTTCCACAGCCACCTAGAAAACTTAAACATTAGGGGATCAGAGGACTCACATCCTACACTTGTTTGAAGTTTATTATAGATTAAAGTCTGACTAAAAAACAGCACCATATTTCACAAGGTGACATCTGTAATTGGAAATCTCCATCCTGAGAAAAACCAGAACCTTTGTGAGGGATGTATACCCACCAACAGAGCAGTCCCAAACATACAGAAGAGTTACGTTTCTTTTCTTGTTAACTCTTGTTTCTGTTCACTGTAAATGAATCAATTGTTACTTTATGGATAGCCAACAGGTGGTGACAGTCACCATTTCTTATATAGACTTTTCCATGTGATACAGAGCGTTTGGTTGTTGTAGCCTTTACAGTACATTAAAGTGATTGTAAAGGTTTGATTTTTTATTTTTAAATAACAACCATGTTATACTTACCTGCTCTGTGCAAGAGTTTTGCACAGAGCAGCCCCGATCCTCTTCTTCTAGGGTGCCCCGATGGCACTCCTGGCCCCTCCTCTTTATCGGGTGCCCCCACGGAGATGCGCTTTCTCTGGGGGCACCCATGCAGGCGCGCTCCCGAGTCCCGCTGCTACGTCTATTGACACAGACAGCAGGACTCGGGCCCGCCCCCGTCTTACTGGATTTGATTGACAGCCGTAGGAGCCAATGGCTCCTGCGGCTATCAATCTATCCAATGAGGGCAGAGACAGCGGCTGGAGTCGCTGGGCTCATGCACATCGCAGGAACGGATGGGCTCAGATAAGAAAAATGGGGGCTCAGGTTTTTTTACAACCTATTTAAACATAGTACATTTGCTATAATTTTGACCGAATGAAATCCTAAAGAGAAGAAATTAGACATGTGCATGACGAAAAAATTTGTTTAGTTTTATTTTGTTTAGATCCGTTAATCAAGTTATTTAGTTTAGTTAAATTCAGTTTATTCATTAAATTTGTATTCGGGATTTGCATTCGGAATTCGTATTTTGAATTCATTTTATGTCTTTTTCGAATTTTCTTTGAATTTACAGATTTCTTTGATTCGAAACGTTAAACTTTAAATCGCTCAAATCGAATACTTTCAATTTTTTTGGATTCGCCGCAATATCACTTTTATCTGTGGCGGGAGAGGGCCCCCCCCTCCCGCCGCACTCCGGTGCCCTCCGCCACTTACCGGAGCCATTGGCAGCGGCAGAGGCGATCGGCTCCTTCTGCTGGCTGGGTATGGAGACGAATGAGGGGAAGATGGCCCTCACCCGTCTCCATACCATTGCAGGGCGGAAGCGATGTCAAAACGTCACTTCTGTCCATAGCTCTTAAAGGGCCTTTCTTTTTTTTTTTTTTTTTTTCAAATGACAATTTTTTTTTATTTTTTATTGCATTTTAGTGTAAATATGAAATAAGAGGTCCTGTTATGCTTTTTTTCTGTTTACATCCCTTGTAATAGGAATAAAAGTGACACAGTTTTTTTTCTTAAAAGAACAGTGTAAAAATAAAAAATAAAAGGCAAAATAAATAAGTAAAAAAAAATTTTTAAACGTGCCCTGTCCCGCCGAGCTTGTGTGCAGAAGTGAACGCGTACGTGAGTAGCGCCCGCATATCAAAACGGTGTTCAAACCACACATGTGAGGTATCACCGCGATCAGTAGAGCGAGAGCAAGAATTCTAGTCATATACCTCCTCTGTAACTCAAAACATGCAACCTGTAGAATTTTTTAAACATCGCCTATGGAGATTTTTAAGGGTAAAAGTTTGTCGCCATTCTACGAGCGGGCACAATTTTGAAGCGTGTCATTTGGGTTTTAATTTACTCGGCGTAACATTATCTTTCACAATATGAAAAATAATAGGGCTAACTTTACTGTTGTCTTATTTTTTAATTTCAAAAAAGTGTATTTTTTTCAAAAAATGTGTGCTTGTAAGACCTCTGCGCAAATACAGTGTGATAGAAAGTATTGCAATGACCGCCATTTTATTCTCTAGGGTGTTAGAAAAAAAAATGTATAATGTTTGGGGGTTCTAAGTAATTTGCTAGAAAAAAAAACTTTTTTATCTTGTAAACAACAAATCTCAGAAAGAGGCTCGGTCCTTAAAGAGGGAGTCCACCTAAACCGCCAAAAAAAAAAGTATTAAAAGCCAGCAGCTACAAATACTGCAGCTGCTGACTTTTAATAAATGGCCACTTACCTGTCCCAGGGTCCAGCGATGTCGGCAGGCGATGCTGAGAACCCGCTCGGTTCTTGGCAGCTGCCGCCGCCATCCTAGGTGAGGGAATCAGGAAGTGAAGCGTTGCGGCTTCACTTCCCGGTTCCCTACTGCGCATGCGCGAGTCGCGCTGCGCATCGTAACTGGTCCCCGCTATCTCCTGGGAGCTGTGTGTTTCCCATGAGACAGCGCTAAGGGACAGGAAGAGGCATAGACTCCCATGGGAGTCTATGCCAGAAGTGGGTGCAAATACCTGTCTTAGACAGTTATCTGCACCCCCCCTGAAAGGTGCCAAATGTGACACCGGAGGGGGGAGGGTTCCGATAAGCGGAAGTTCCATTTTTGTGTGGAACTCCGCTTTAAGTGGTTAACAAAAACAGCATTATTTTGAAATGGTACTCTAATAACACACACAGTCTTTCAACTTTAATTTTGGAAATTCAGACAAATTTAGTTTTGGTATTTGGAGCATAAATTTAATTTCTACTGTAATTCAGGTATTCGGATATATCCGAAGCTCCGAATAACAAAAAATGTGTCAGAATATTTATTCGGACCAAAACGAACCACACATGTCTAAAGAATATCCTCTTTGTATAGCATAAGTCTATAATTTTTTCTGTACCTTCTAATTTTAATGGCAATTTAAAGATGAGCTCCAGGTATGGTAAAATGTACAGTTCATAGTTACACTGCTCCAATGTAAGTATGTATCTATGGTATACCAGTGGAAGCTAGGCACCACTACTCCAGTGACCACATTTCCAAACTGCCATTCAGGGATCACCCCCCATCTTTCCAAAAAATAAAATTTTTGATACTTTTTTTTGGGGGGGGGGGGGGGGGGATTGTCACTCACGCCACCACTGCCGGTGTTTCGTCAGATAAGGCAACCCATCCTCCATAGTAAGGATACACTGAGAAGGGGGAAAGCGGATATCTTGTTACACCCACCGGAGTTTTGCATTTTACACTTATATTTAACAGTAAAGTGAGTTTATATAGTGAAATACAGTAGTTAGAACTCCGTCTGACTGGTTAGATGTTGAATTTTAAAAGCAACAGCAAGCTGACTCATCTCATAAGTTTGCTAATCTGACAGAAGTTCGCTGCATTTAAAATTCAACATCTAACGAGTCAAACGGAATTCTAAGTATTGTATTTCACTATATAAACTCACTTTTGTGTTAACAATCAAGTTTAAAATGCAAAACTCCGGTGGGTGTAACAAGATGTCTGCTTTCCCCCTTCTCAGTGTATCCTTACTATGGAGGATGGGTTGCCTTATCTGACGAAACACCCCCCCCCCCCCCCCCCATGGTAGGTAGTTCGTAATGGTTCTATAGCGGCCATAGCAGTCATCCCTCCAATAAGGTGTCTGCTCACTCTGGGTTTCCTATGATGACTCTGGTAGGCAGCACATCAGGTCCTTATCCTGGCAGCAACTTCATCCCTTCACACTCAGGTCACACACTGTACTCTCTGGTAGTCCCACACATGGCAGTGAGCTTTTGCTGGCACAGGCTCTCTCTCAGATGGCTTCCTCTCACACACTCTGCCAGTGTAGTCAACTTGAGGAGCAAACTTTGCCCAGGAAAGTTTGGTTCTCTCCTTACTGCTGCAAACCTTGGTGGGAGCTGTAGTTTACAATCCATCTTTTTTGAAGGGAAGCCTGTCTCTGGGGACTACATGTCCCATGATGCTCTTCTCCCTACTGATTGGTCCATTCCTGTTGATAGGAGGGAGGGGGGAGAGACAGAGCAGATTATTACTGCCACTTCAGTGTCCTGCTCCATCCTCTTTCTGTTTTATTAATCTCTCCCCCCCCCCCCCCCCGCTGTTGGCAGAAGAAGGAGGGAAAAAGAGTCTTCACTCACACAGTCTGCTCTGTTTGTACCTGGTGGTGGAAGAGACAGCAGGCAGTAAGCAGGGATTACACAGAGTCCAGTCCTGTGGTTAATTTATGCACTGCTGACTGGAGGAGGGGGGGAGGGGGGTGGAGTTACACAGATAACCTGCAGCTCCCCTGTTACAGCACAGCTGACTTCATGCACAGTAAACTAGCAGAGAGGTCAGGCAGATGAGTTGGGGGGGGGCAGGGGGGAGAGAGAGAGGATCAGCTGCACTGGGAAAATGATTTGTGGGTTCAAGAGAGGATCAGCTGCCCCACAACATAGACTGGGCCAGGGGCAGCTGCTCCTTTTGCCCTGCGTTAAAGATGGCCCTGCCTCCCCCCCCCCCCCCCAGTGCTCACTGGACGCGGGGGGCTGTGGAGAGGGGAGGGAAGCGGTAGATACAATTTTAAAGCCTGATATGTTTGGTATCCATTTACTTGGTGTAACATAATCTTTTATATTTTACCAATTGGGTCTTATATTGTGTTTTTGTGCAATAAAATTAGTTAAAGTGTATTTTTTCCAAAACAATTGCATTTGAAAAACCACTGCACAAATGTTGTGTGACATAAAAAATATACAGCACCCACCATTTTATTCTCTAGGGCCTCTGTTTAAAAAAAAAAATATAATGTTTAGAGGTTCTAATTTGTTTTCTAGCAAAATATTATGCTTTTTTACATGTAGGAGAGGAATGTCAGAATTGGCCTGGACCGGAAGTAGTCAAGTAAAAAATATGTCCTAATTGCTGTGACCTAAACCCTAGACAGCCTAGATCACATAGTTTTTCTTGTACTATTAGGAGTATTCTGGCTATTTTTTATATTTGAGCAGGGGTCTCCAAACTACAGCCTGGGGGCCAAATCTGACCCCCTGCAAGATGTTATCAGGCTATCTGATGTTAGGGGGAGCTCCGAATAAGGGGTACTTTATTGGGGACTTTGATGAAAGAGGGCACTCTGATGGGAACCCTGATGTAAGGAGCGACTCTGACGAGAACTATGAGGTAAGGGGGGGGGGGGGGACATTAATAGGGACCATGGGACCATGATTGTTTGGAATTTCTTTTCTTTGTTTATTCTCTTTTCCTCTAGTCTAAACCATATCATGCTGATAAAAAATAACTTCCCTAGTAAAATATATTCATTTAAATTTGATTTGTTAATTTGTAAACTGTTTTATTCTGCCGTTTATTATTTGTAAAATATACAATGTGGTCCTCATACTGAAAAGTTTGGAGACCCCTGATTTAAAGGCTGTAGACTGACCATGCGTAGAAGACTTGCTGTGAGATAGGAAGAACAGCAACAAGACTCTACACCGTATAGCATTGCTGGAAGTTGAACCTGCCTGCATAAGTGATATAGTTAGCTCTATGTAAAAAATGTATACAGAAGCAATGTTTTCAATATTTTTTACACACATTAGTAAAAATCCTTACACCATTTTCTCCTTCAAATGTGTATTTAATATATTTTTAAAAATAAGAATAAGCAGTTGTTACTAAAATGTGACAAGCCTACTATACCTGCTGAGAGGTTACAGAACCAAAGGTCACTTACCCTAGGGTTGTACAGCTGCCAATAACAGAAGTCAGTCACCTTTCCACTTGTAACGCAAGAGTGAAATCTGTTTATTGCTCGGTCTATTCAAAGAGCTGATGGGAAAGTAGTTTCAAAGAAAATCCTCCTACATGGATAATAGTAAGGTTGTCTTTTATGGTCATTATGTGTATTTTGTACCTGCTTGCCCTAATAATAAATACTAAACCTAAAAAGATGAATAAAAGGCGAAAGAAAAATCCCTCATGTTAAAAAAATAGCTCTAGACTATATGTAAAAACAATCAATAATAATGCAATACAGACCTCTGCAATTGTTATTTTCTGTATATTTACACCAAATGCTGGTTAGCCTTGTCCTAGGTCCTAAATTAGGCTCTGTTCTGCTTCACATATTGCCAGTAATTCACATAATTTTTCAAAATAACTTTGAGCGGGATCTTTAAAAGGATCAAGTGAAAGAGATTGCAAATCACAGAAGGCTTCAAGTTAACCTAGCATCAGATCTAATTTTTCATAGTAAGTGCATGCATGCTAAATAACATGTAGTGTGCAAAACTTTCAGGTATTTATTACCTGCTACAGAGATCACAGTATTCCTCATGGCAATGCCTTCCACTGTTTTTCTCTCCGGAAGGGCTGTTGGTTCAAGCATTACCGGTGCTGGATTACCTAATAGAGTAGGCACCAGCCTATGGGCCCCACGCTGTTTAAGAACCCCACGACAAAGAATAGAATTATTACTGACTTGATCTTGAAAGAAAATTACAATGAAACTTTCTTAAATTGTTCTTAAATTGTTTACACAAGATAGAAAAAATATATCAAAGAAAACTTTACATTAAAGACTCTATAGAGAAAATACTTGTTTTTAATATATACCCAATAACAACTTAAAGTACATAAACCATAGACATCAGGTTCACAATACAGGTTGTCTCTTAAAGTAGAAGTCCACCCTAACACTAAAATCGCTGCATCTACAGACATTGTCGATCTAACACTAACCTATCTAGCCCTGTAAAGAAGAAATCAGTATACAGTGGGGACGGAAAGTATTCAGACCCCCTTAAATTTTTCACTCTTTGTTATATTGCAGCCATTTGCTAAAATCATTTAAGTTCATTTTTTTTTCTCATTAATGTACACACAGCACCCCATATTGACAGAAAAACACAGAATTGTTGACATTTTTGAAGATTTATTAAAAAAGAAAAACTGAAATATCACATGGTCCTAAGTATTCAGACCCTTTGCTGTGACACCCATATATTTAACTCAGGTGCTGTCCATTTCTTCTGATCATCCTTGAGATGGTTCTACACCTTCATCCTTGAGATGGTTCTACACCTTCATTTGAGTCCAAAAAGTTCTATCTTGGTCTCATCAGACCAGAGAATCTTATTTCTCACCATCTTGGAGTCCTTCAGGTGTTTTTAGCAAACTCCATGCGGCCTTTCATGTGTCTTGCACTGCGGAGAGGCCCTAGTCGGGCCACTCTGCCATAAAGCCCCGACTGGTGGAGGGCTGCAGTGATGGTTGACTTTCTACAACTTTCTAACATCTCCCGACTGCATCTCTGGAGCTCAGCCACAGTGATCTTTGGGTTCTTCTTTACCTCTCTCACCAAGGCTCTTCTCCCCCGATAGCTCAGTTTGGCCGGACAGCCAGCTCTAGGAAGGGTTCTGGTCGTCCCAAACGTCTTCCATTTAAGGATTATGGAGGCCACTGTGCTCTTAGAAACCTTAAGTGCAGCAGAAATTTTTTTTGTAACCTTGGCCAGATCTGTGCCTTGCCACAATTCTGTCTCTGAGCTTTTCTGGCAGTTCCGTTGACCTCATGATTCTCATTTGCTCTGACATGCACTGTGAGCTGTAAGGTCTTATATAGACAGGTGTGTGGCTTTCCTAAGCAAGTCCAATCAGTACAATCAAACACAGCTGGACTCAAATGAAGGTGTAGAACCATCTCAAGGATGATCAGAAGAAATTGACAGCACCTGAGTTAAATATGAGTGTCACAGCAAAGGGTCTGAATACTTAGGACCATATGATATTTCAGTTTTTCTTTTTTAATTAATCTGCAAAAATGTCAACAATTCTGTGTTTCTCTGCCAATATGGGGTGCTGTGTGTACAATAATAAGGAAAAAAAATGAACTTAAATGATTTTACCAAATGGCTGCAATATAACAAAGAGCGAAAAATTTAAGGGGGTCTGAATACTTTCCGTCCCCACTGTACATACCTTTTTTAAAGCTGATCCGACCTGATCCCACGCTGAGCTGTTACCTGCGGCTTCTATGTGTAGGAGGGTGCAGAGGACACTGTCGATAACGGAAGCCCCATAGTAAGTCGATGGGTGATGTCACTCCCCATTAATTTCACAGCCGTTGTCGGCTGTGTCCTCTGCAGAGCTTCCGCCGCTGGAGACAGAATTGGCTTAAAAAAAGGGCTAGATAGGTTAGTGTTAGATGATAGATGTCTGTAGATGCAGGAATTTTAGTGTTAGGCTGGACTTACACTTTAAAAGTTCATCTTCTTTCAGCTGTCAGTTTGTAATAAATTAAATAATTAAATGTGTTATGCTAGAAAAAAATTAAAAGTAAATGTGTATCCAAAGTGTATAATTCAAATACAAAGCTGTATGTGACAAATTTAAAAATAAGTACCAATAAATAAATAATGAGCAATAAATTCATAAGTGACAGTCCGTGATAAAAAAATAATTATTAAAGTGCAATGTGCATATATAATATCATCATTGAAACCAAAGTGCATACATAGAATGTAGAAGTGCACAATGCTTCTACATATACATCAAAAAATAAATAAATGAAAGTTCATATGTGATGAGTGTAAAATATCGAATAAATAACACAGTGTCCATCAGTGGTGTCATCCAGCATGCTCTTTCAATATGTGTTGCTGCAAAACCATGCTCCGGTGCACTCCAGTGACCCCCCAAAAGCTTATGCGCTCACCTCAGAGCGTGTAACACAGTAGCTAAACTGTGTCCAAACACGCTTTGGAGCCACCCCTGGGCTCTATAATGAAGTGCAGGTGCCGATCTCCAGCTGGTTCAGTCAGTACCGCTCCAAACTCAATGTAGATGGTACCCTGTTTCCCCGAAAATAGGACCTAGCGTGATTTTCGGTGATGGCTGCAATATAAGCCCTACCCCCCAAATAAGCCCTACCCTGTTTCCCCAAAAAAAAGCCCTACCCTGAAAATAAGACCTACAAGGACTTTAACTAGGGCTTATTTGGGGGGTAGGGCTTATATTTCAGCCATCACCGACAATCACGCTAGCTCTTATTTTCGGGGAAACAGGGTATCTGGCTTTTTCAAATCAATATGGTTAGGGAACCTTCCGGGATCCACTAATGGTGGATGCTGTTTCTCCTATTGCCAATATAATAGGGCAATAGGAGAAACAACATCGACCATTAGTGGATCCCGGAAGGTTCCCTAACCATATTGATTTGAAAAAGCCAGATACCATCTACATTGAGTTTGGAGCGGTACTGACTGAACCAGCTGGAGATCGGCACCTGCACTTCATTATAGAGCCCAGGGGTGGCTCCAAAGCATGTTTGGACACAGTTTAGCTACTGTGTCACACGCTCTGAAGTGAGCGCATAAGCTTTTTGGGGGTCACTGGAGTGCACCGGAGCATGGTTTTGCAGCAACACGTATTGGATGAGCATGCTGGATGACACCACTGATGGACACTGTGTTATATATTTGATATTTTACACTCATCACATATAAACTTTCATTTATTTATTTTTTGATGTATATGTAGAAGTATTGTGCACTTCTACATTCTATGTATGCACTTTGGTTTCAATGATATTATATATGCACATTGCACTTTAATAATTAATTTTTTATCACGGACTGTCACTTATGAATTTATTGCTCATTATTTATTTATTGGTACTTATTTTTAAATTTGTCACATACAGCTTTGTATTTGAATTATACACTTTGGATACACATTTATTTTTAATTTTTTTCTAGCGCAACGCATTTATTTCTTTAATTCACTACTGCACGGTTATGAAACGTGATCTGCGTCTGCAGCTGGTTATCATCATTATTTCTATTTTATAGGCATCGGTCTGTTGTGGCTCACAAGATCTTTTTTTCTAAAGTTTGTAATAAATGCTGGTGCAACCTACATACGTGTAATGTACATTAGTAATGGTCATCTCCATCTAGCAGTTGACATGAACACTACTTAGTTCAATGTTATCCCACTAGAGATGCACGTACGAGAAACCGCCAAAAACCTGCAAGGGGGCTCCAAGGCTTCAACTGCTTAGGGGTGTCCACAAAGTTTATTCCGGCAATGGGGCCACATCCTGGTCTGATGTTGGCACTGGGAATTTGTTCACTATATAATGCCAATAGTAATAAACTTTTGGAAGAATCCTCGTATTTTCAAGTATGAAGCACATAAAGGGAAAAAGTAGAACCAAAATATCTGATGAGCACCTTAGGAATTCATTGAGAATTGCTACTACATCCATCCAACCAGATATTGATGCATTTATCAAAAACAGTGTCAAATTTCGCACTCGTTTTATGTTGCCTTCTTTTATTTTTATAATAACAAATGTTACAAAAAATTAAGTTTTATTACTCAGGTACGTTATCTATATCAGTGATTGTTAACTTGTGACCTGCTCCTTAGCTATCCTTATTAGCGTATTTTATGTGTGGCCCAGGACAATTCCCCCTCTTCCAATGTGGCTCAGGAAGGTCAAAAGGTTGGACACCCCTGGTCTAGGGGATGTCTTTTTAGAACTTATTACTGAATAGTTTGAGCGGGGAGGGGTTCAAGGACCAGGATACTCCAAACAATAGCAGAAATAATAGGACAGCTTCTCACTAATCTTTTCTCAATAACCTTTCCTGGAGGTTACAGGGGATGGCCAGGACTCTATAAGAGCAGTCCCAGTCGATATAGCATCCTTTGGCACTTAGTTCACTTCTAGCACTTGCACACCCAAGAGTCCACAGCAAGGTCTTTACTCACAATGTTCCCGGAGCTGACTGCCCCCCAGCATTCACAGGTAGTTCCTTAGTGAAGGGTATAAGAGATCCTTCTCCAGACCAGGACTCCAGGATGAGGCCCTCCAGCAAATAATTATTTAGCAATCTTCTCCAGTCCCTTAGCCCAGCTACTGCTGAGGCCCAGGCTGCAATTTTTTGACTCACTAGTAATCGCTTAGGGGCAGCAGCCCCAGGAGAACTGGAACCTTCCCTAGAGAGGAAAGAACACAAAGCCCCCCCAAACATTTATCACCTCCCCAACCACCTTCTGAATGCCTCCTTTCAGGAACTGGCTGGGGCATTATACATTTTTATACTGGTCATTTGACTCTCTCTGCCCTGTATTCTGGAAGATTCCCCCAGAAGCAGGTGAAATTAAACACCCAGCTAGGAAATCCTGATCAGACAAAAACATTAGATTGCTGGTCCACTGACTGCAAGAAGCCAAAAGCTACATTTAGCCTAACAGCAATTAGAGGAGAGTGGACTGCAAATGTTAAAAGGTATAATGTGCATAACCCAAACATTGCTGCTGAAAGAAAAAACTGCTCTTGGATTCAATGGGATTTAAGGCAAAAAAAGTAGTGTAGTAGCCATTATGAACCAATCCGGTTTGAGGTTTCATCAGTTTACAGTAGTCAACGATTGGTAGCTGTTGTTTGTTTGCTGTATGCATTTTGCGCATGTGCTATAAAAAGCAAACAGGTATTTGTATCACCATAAAAACATTAGTTATTGCCAAGCCACACTTTTGCGTTGCAGTTTGTATGTGTAGGTAGCACCCTCCTAGTTAGGTGCTAGGCTGTCAGTTAAATGTACTTATTTTTTAACTCCTCTGTAATCAGTGGAGCAGTTGCTGATTTCTGATTTCTTTGGACTGATTAGGGTCCCACAGGCTGCAGGCTTGCTTCTCCTGCCTTCTGGAAAACTCCTGAACTTAGAAGTGGAGCAGGCCAATAAGTAGTCTGAATATTTATGGAGTCTCAGCCAATTCCTGAGGAGGTGTGCCCAGTAGGTGGCTGCAGAGCACATAAATAGTCTGGGGTTGGAGCAGTCAGTGTTCTTGTCCAGGAACTGGCTTGCCCTCCCAGGTAGCCCAGCTGAAACTTGTCAAAAAGCTCAACAAGATCTCAGCTATGCTAAAGATTGGGGTCTATTTACGAAGAATATCAGACGCTAGAATCTGGTCTGAAGAGTTCACCATGGAAATGTCTGCTTAAAACAGGAAGGAAGCATCCAATTATCCAAGAACCTGTGAGGAAAGACCTGAGTGCAGGATCTGGCTGACTGTTGCTGCTGTTAACCCCCTGTTGCACTAATACTAGGTCAGCCTGGCCTTGAACATTGCTTATGATCTTCCAGTGCTGTTCTTTGCCTGAGCTATTGTGAAGGGGACTGTTCTAAAAAGTAGCTGCAGAGTAAAGAGTGTCCTTTTATTACTGTTCAGTGTTCTGGAGTGTGACAGGCTCACCCTGGACAGGGGCTTTTGGAGGGGGCTGAATGCTAGCCTTTTGCCTACTGACTATGGACCCTGGCTTTTAAGGGAACACTACTCTTTCTGAGGCGTATGCCTGGGGACCCTTGGAGTGATGTTACTTTGTATTCAAGTCCATGTCTCCCCAAGACACACAGACTCTGAGATTCATGTTAAGGGCTTTTATATGCCACATTTCCAGCAAGGACGGCTTCTCACAGTGGGACTCATAGCAGATGCTGATGCCATCAGCAAGCCATCTGTCTGGGGTTGTCTGCTATAATATGTTTATTGCAAGTAGGTCTAGTGTGCCTCCTAAGGGTCTTTCACCCATTGTTATTTGTGACAATTAACTCAGCTATTGTCTGAAGGTGTTCTGTGTTTATACTTATGATAATGTGTATTGTACCTTCTGAGCTTGGAGTCGGCAAATCTGACTTGCAATGTGACATCTGAGTCATCCAGGTGGTTAATTAAGGATCCTCTGTGATGGGATTAGCCATGAGTCAGCTGTACCTCGTTAGCGAAACCATTGTGTGATGTTTTGGGTAAATATTTGGGTAATTGTTACTGTGGAGAGTGACTTCCTTTTTAAGTGTATAAAAGCCTGTATTCTTGTTCAAATAAACAGTTTCAGCTTTGCAGCCAAATGAGTCCTGCCTAGTTCTTGGTTGTAATATGCGGCTATAATATCTAATATCTATATTCAGACTGGAGGAAGCGGTATATGACAGAAGCACTCAAACGAAGTGTGGGGTACATGGAGTACCCCTATCTAAGTTATTCAGCAATAAATACAGAAAAGGTCATCCCCTAGATGTTTCATTGAGCCAGAGGAGTGAATACTGTTGTGTGCCTGGCTGCTTCTGCACTAGTGAGAGAGGAGCCTGGGAAAATTTAGCAGCCCTATCAGGGGTGAGTGCTACATATGCATTGCGGAATGTAATTTGAATTGTACCCTAATGCACTAAGGCAACACAGCTCCAATGCACAGGCACTGCACCTCATCATAATGCATGGTTATTCACTACTTTGTGTTGTGGTGTGCTGTCTTGGATACAATGCTGCTGTACTTTTTTGTTGGTTCAAAATGAATAGGCTGCCTCTAGACAATGCACAAGAATAGTAAAGTGTGAGGGCCAATTCACATCAGTGCATTAAGCTGCGTTTTGGCAGATCAACAGAAGGACATCTGAAAAAGAATCATTTCCAATGTGTCCTTATCACACCATAATGCTGCGCATGCATGTCAATGAACGTCAAAATGTCAACGGACATCCAAATGTATGTCAACAGATGTCAGCGCCAGGGGCGTTGCTAGGTGGGAAAAAGACCAGGAGCTTCAGCCCAAAGTCCGAGCCTGACAAGGGGGGGTGGGTTTGTTGTGTGGCGGGGGGGAAGCTCACCTACTGGTTGCTGCCTGGCTTACCAGTGCCCATCAATGCTGACCACTAAAAACTGACCTACCTGACCCACACTGATCTACCTGACCAATACACTGAACTACCTGACCCACACTGATCTACCTGACACACTGACCATTACACTGGCCTACCTGACACACACTGATCCACACTAACTATTACACTGACCTACCTGACCATCACACTGACCTACCTGACACACACTAACCTACCTGACCCACACTGACCTACCTGACCCACACTGATTATTACACTGACCTACCTGACCCACACTGATCATTACACTGACCCACACTGACCTACCTGACGCACATTGACCTATCTGACACACACTGATCTACTTGACACACACTGACCTTCCTGACATACACTGACCATTACACTGACTGACCCACACTGACATACCTGATGCATACTGACCTACCTGACGCACACTGACCTACCTGACATACACTGACCTACCTGACAACATACACTGACCTACCTGACACTGACATACACTGACCATGACACTGACCTACCTGACACACACTGACATGCACTGCCACTGACCTACCTGACCCATTACATGTGACGTCAGACTTCAGATGACCATGACCTCCGGCTCCTCCTGCAGCTCAGCCGTAGTGTGCGGCGCCAGCGCGCCCATCCCAAGAGACAGCAGGCAGCCAAAGACAGGAGAGGACAGGAGAGGAGAGATACCCGCCCATGCACCGAGTGGGGATCTTCTCATAGTGACGAGGCCGCATTGTAATTCCCGCCTTCTGGAGCCTGCAGCACCTATGATGGACGCCACACGTCCAGTGGTCCTGGCATTGGACCAGTGGCACATCCATCATAGGCCCTGCAGACTCCTGAAGGACTTGCTATGTCAATCGGCTGGGCTTAGAGTCAGATCGGTTCCCGCTTGGGCTCGGGGCTAATAATACATTTGTGAATGCCCAAGACCTGGGGCTTTTTGGGTGCCCACTTGGGGCTCTAGCCCCCCTTAGCCCCCCTCTTGACACCACTGGTCAATGCGCATTAAAACGCAAACTAAAACCCAGATAGAAAAAAATAACTTTCTACAAATTTGTGGCAATGTTGAATTGTAAATCTGTTAACTTGCTGCACATTTTCACTGGAAAGTTGTACACTTGCAGAGCACTTGAAGCACAAGTTCTAGTTGACACTTTTCCAATTTGTAGCAAATTTGCGTGGCAAATCTCTAGCAAAAGCAAAGCTGCAGTGGTGAGTCTACAGCAAGAGCTCTGCAAGTCTACAGCATGAAAATTTAGCCACAGTGACCCCTGTGGTGGGATGACTATACCACAACATAACTGAACCAGAACTTGGAGCAGACTTGCAGAATGTTTGCAAAGAAAGTTGATCTGGAGTCATGCAATGCGGACTGTGCAACACACTTGTGAAGCCCTGCAAGTCTAGCAATAGTTTAGCAAGTGATTTTCAAACTTGCAGCACAATTGCTTGCTTTCTGGGATTGGATGGAAATGTAGATGCATTTTCCATACATTTTAGCACAAGTCAGTGTGAATTGGCCCGGAATGAGCCCCCAGTCTTCTAGCTGTGAATTTTCTTTTCCTGAAATGCCAACTTATAAGCAGACAGAGCTCACTCGTTGTCTGCTGTGATCGGCTTTGCATGATATTTAGAAACTGTTGGACATTACACCCTGCAAGGTTATATACTTCAACTCCCCTTTAATATTGCATTAATGTATGTGTTGAATAGGAAAGCAAAATGTCAAAAAGCTCCAGTAAATCCAAGCACAGCAGCAGTCCTAGACATGGCATTAAGTGATTACCTCGTCTCCTCTCTCCAATTTTAATGGGTTCATTGTAACAATTCTCTCTTCCTTTCATACTGCTGAACAAACAGTTTTTTATTTGTCTGTAAATGTCATCTTCTAACTACTGTAGCTTGCTCAATCCTTTCTCTCGTACCTAGAGATGCGCTAACATTTGGAAGTTCTAATCTGCATTTTGCTACTTGAGAAATTCCCAGCTCATAGGTGATCTATAGCTCCGCATAGAACCATTAAAGTTTTATCACTACAAGAATTAGTGAATACGGCATGTTTGCTTGCTAATGTATTTGCTAGAGGCCATCAAACTAGAAAATTGTCTTACATTACGACTCTTCTGTGGGTTTTTAACAACAGACTAACCATTACACACAATGTGGTTTTATGTCTAAATGAACCCTATTTATTATTGAAGGAATGTACATTATATTGTCAAAAGTATTGGGACGTCTGCCTTTACACACACATGAACTTTAGTGGCATCCTAGTCTTATGCCCCGTACACACGGTCAGACTTTGTTTGGACATTCCGACAACAAAATCCTAGGATTTTTTCTGACGGATGTTGGCTCAAACTTGTCTTGCATACACACGGTCACACAAAGTTGTCGGAAAGTCTGATCATTCTGAACGCGGTGACGTAAAACACATACGTCGGGACTATAAACGGGGCAGTGGCCAATAGCTTTCATCTCTTTATTTATTCTGAGCATGCTTGGCACTTTGTCCGTCGGATTTGTGTACACACGATCGGAATTTCCGACAACGGATTTTGTTGTCGGAAAATTTTATATCCTGCTCTCCAACTTTGTGTGTCGGAAAATCTGATGGAAAATGTGTCATGGAGCCTACACACGGTCGGAATTTCCGACAACAAGGTCCTATCACACATTTTCCGTCGGAAAATCCGACCGTGTGTACGGGGCATAAGTCCGTAGGGTTCAGTATTGAGTTGGCCCACCCTTTGCAGCTATAACAGCTTCAACTCTTCTGGGAAGGCTGTGCACAAGGTTTAGGAGTGTGTCTATGAGAATGTTTGACCATTCTTCCAGAAGCGCATTTGTGAGGTCAGGCACTGATGTGGATGAGAAGGCCTGGCTCGCAGTCTCTGCTCTAATTAATCCCAAAGGTGTTCTATGAGGTTGAGGTCAGGACTCTGTGCAGGCCAGTCAAGTTCCTCCACTCAGAACTTGCTCATCCATGTCTTTATGGACCTTGCTTTGTGCACTGGTCGAAATCATTTGGCGGAGGGGGGATTGTGGTGTGGGGTGGTTTTTCAGGGGTTGGGCTTGGCCCCTTAGTTCCAGTGAAGGGAACTCTTAAGGCGTCAGCATACCAAGACATTTTGGACAATTTTGCTCCCAACTTCATGGCCCCTTCCTTTTCCAACGTGACTGTGCACCAGTGCACAAAGCAAGGTCCATAAAGACATGGATGAGTCCCCATCACAACCCGATAGAACACCTTTGGGATGAATTAGAGTGGAGACTGCGAGCCAAGCATTCTCGTCCAACATCAGTGCCTGACCTCACAAATGCACTTCTGGAAGAATGGTCAAACCTTCCCATAGACACACTCCTAAACCTTGTGGACAGCCTTCCCAGGAGAGCTGAAGCTGTTATAGCTGTAAAGGGTGAGACAACTCAATATTGGCCTTTCGCTCTGCGAGGGCGGCTGTTGTCTGGGACTCTCTCAAGGCATTCCTGAGGGGATGTCTAATTAGAGGAATCACTGGTGTGAAGAGGAGGTCAGGAGAATGGGAATCCAGAATCAGGGACGACCTGCAAACTAGAGAGCAGAAAGTGATCTCAGACCCTTCCCAAGAGAATAGAGAGGCATGGATTGAGGCCCACTCACTATACAACTCAGTGGTCTTATCAGCAGCTGAAAAGCTGAGATTTTTCTTACAACAAGAGTATTATGAGGAAGGTGAGAACACAGGCCATCTTCTTGCCTTGTTAGCCAGGGAACAAAGAGACACAGCTTCCATTCTAGCCATTAAGTCGGGAAAGGGGACACTTGCACCCTGTGAGCTGACATAATGCAGGTATTCCACCAATTTTACACGGATCTATACTCCTCTAGGACTGCAGCCAGCTCCTCTGAGCTGGAGTCATTCCTACGGGACTGTACCTTCCCTCAAGTCTGAGAGGACCATGCTGAGTGCTCCGATAACCATGGAGGACTTGACAGAGGCCCTTAAGAAGCATAAATCTCCGGGCTTGAACGGCCTACCCGCTGAGGTTTATTTGTGTTATAGTGATGTCCTCCTTCCACCGCTGCTGCATGCTTTTTCTGAGGAGGAGGAGGGATGTCTACCGGATAGCATGCAAGAGGCCCTCATAGTAGTGATACCCAAGCCGGGGAAGGACAAGCTCCTACCGGATTCATATAGACCCATATCCCTCTTGAATTTGGATGTCAAACTCCTGGCACGGGTCCTGACGAATAGACTGTCCAGAGTGATTGGGGGGCTCGTGCACAAAGACCAATCTGGGTTTATACCTACTAGGTCTGCGGCCAATAATATTAGATGCCTCTTCATGAACCTACAAACCCCAGTGGATAATCCTGGAGGTAGGGCCATTCTGTCTCTGGATGCCGCTAAGGCTTTTGATAGTGTCGAGTGCCCCTTCCTCTAGGAGATCCTGGATAGTTTTGGCCTGTGTGATAGGTTTGTTAACTGGGTGAAGATTCTATATTCGGCCCCTAGGGCGAGACTTCGTATTAACAACACTCTATCCCAGTCCCTTGCATTACATAGGGGTACTCGACAGGGGTGCCCGCTGTCACCCCTGTTGTTTGCCCTTTGGTTATATTAATCCGGGGTTCCTCTGAGATAGTGGAATTCTGTAGAGGACTCTTGGAGGAAAAGATTTCTCGTATCGCTGATGATGCCCTACTTTACCTAGGAGATACAAATACCTCTATGCGGGTGCTAATGGCGCTTATAACCAGGTTTGGAGGATTCTCGGGCTTCTCAAAAAATTGGTCCAAATCCATTCTGATGCCCCTAGATTCCATGACTAAACCCATGCCCCAGGAGGAAAGACAAATTACTATTGCCGATTCATTTAGATATATGGGGGTCGTGGTGTCTCCAGACATTTCCGAATACCTTGAACTAAATTTGAGCATCTTATTAGATAAACAAAGTGAAAAGTCCCTTAGCTGGTGCAAGCTTCCCCTATCAGTTGTAGGGAGAGTAAACTTAATAAAAATGATTTGGGCCCCGCAATTATTGTATGATTGTTACTCAGAATTCCCCCATATGGATTTCTAACAAATGGTTAAAGAGAATAGATACACAGATGTGAGATCTCATTTGGAAGCGGAAAGGAGCTAGAATCAGTTTAACTACCCTACAATATAGTAAAGCTAGAGGAGGACTAGCGGTACCGCATCCCAAGCTATATTTTTGGCCTCTCAAATGCAGCAGTTCACGGGGTGGGAGACTGATGACGACTTTGACGATCCCATAGTACGTCTAGTGGTCTGAACCAACTCGGACTTGAAAGCCAGCTCCCATCAGCAAATGGATCTTCCTGGTTTGCCCCTGAATTCACAGACGGCGGGTCTCCTTAGGAAAGTGTGGGGGGCAGTCCGGGATGCACTAAAGGTTGAAGGCCCCTTAGGATTGACCCCTCTGTGGGATAATCCAAGATACCCAGAACTCAATAAACTAGAGGGATTCACCTTATGGAAATGTAAGGGAATCTGTTTTTTCTCACAGGTATATGTAGGAAATGTATTGAAATCTTTTGCACAATTCTGCTCAGAATTCACACTCCCCACCAGATGCTTCTTTCAGTATTTACAACTCCGACACGCCCTACAGGCTCAGGGTCAGTTAACCTCCCTGTCTGTGACCTCCTCCTCGCTTCTAAGGGAGCTACTACATGCGACTGTCAGAAGGGGAAAGATTTCTACAATCTATTCAGCATTGTCCTCCAATCAGGACCACGCTTCCTTGAAATGTAGAGCTAAATGGACCACAGACATTGGAGAGATTGATGGTGATCAATGGGACATGGCATTGGAATCAATCCCTATTGTCTCCATTTCGGCCTCCCATAGGTTGTCGCAGCTGTTTATTCTGTATAGAACGCCAACAAAACTGTTTGCATGGGGCCTGAGGGATACACCTCTATGCCCAAAATGTAAAATACACCAGGGGGACCTCATCCACATGCTGCGGCGGTGCCCAAAGCTCAATAGGTATTGGACTGAGGTCACACAGACCGTATCCCGGTTGACACAGGTACCAGTGCCCTCCACTCCTCTGGTGTGTCTATTGGGCGCGATTGATGAGCTGTACCAGAAGGGAATGTACATTATGCTGACTAGACTACTATATCTGGCTAGAAAACTCATAGCTAGACACTGGATGGCGCCTACTGTACCAACGGGAAACAATACATTGGATATGTGAACTCACTCTTAATTAGGGAACAACTGGCATACCACCATAAAAACGCTGTGAACAAATTTGAAGTTGTCTGGGAGCCATGGCTGTCTGATCCAGCTCTGGCCCCCCCCCCCCCCCAACTTGTAATAGATAGGTTGCTACAAATTTAATTCAGAAAAATGAGAAGCAAATGGAGGGAGGGGTTGAAAGGAGAGGGGAGGGGAAAACAGTTAAAGGTTTTAGGTTTGGTACGTTAAATGCTTGTTAAGTAATATCCGCTAGCAAAAAGAAAGAAAAAGACAGTGTTTTAATGCGCAAGTTGTTTAACCATAGTGCTAAAAGTTTGCTTGAATAGATATGGAATGGTGCAGAGCAACATATACGGCTGTGTTTGAAGATATGCTCTGTATATTTCTGACGAATTGTGACTGTATTCGGCCTTATTACAGTTTGAATTGTATTTGTATGATTACTTTCTGCATTAGCTAAATAAAAAAAAAAGTTCATGTACGTGTAAAGGTAGGCGTCACAATACTTTTGACAATATAGGGTATCTTAAGTTGTGTGTGCTGATTAGTAAATTGTCATTTTAGTACTCAGGTACTGCTGCAGGTCACAGCCAAACAAAAAGCAGCTGGTGCACAATCCGACATGATTTAGGCCTCATTCACATGTGCGTATGGGGTATGGTTGCCACCTCATCCCTTTAAACCCAAACACATATTAATTACACAGGTTCTGTGGCTGATTAAGGTGGTAATTAAACTCACTTGTTGCCTTATCTGCATTTAATTAGCCTTCAGAACCTGTGTAATTCATATGTGTTCGGGTTTAAAGGGATGAGGTGGCAACTCTAGTATGGGGCCAAGTATGAGTTCCCATAAAGCTGTCTGCGTTCAGGACCGATCATCTGCAACTAATCTCTGCATAATCGATTTCATGTGAATGGCTACAAATCGCTGTAGGTGCTGTCAGCCTCCCATTGCTTTGAATGGGGATTCCCATCTGCAAATGTTCACAGGAAACCCTGCTGAGCCTCCCGCAGGAAGTCATAATCGGCCAGGTATGCAACTGTGAATGAGACCTTAAGTCCTGGTTCATACTGATGCAATCTGGGAAACACAGCGATTTCTGTGCATTTCCTGCACCACACAGCAATTGCATTGTGTTCATGCAATCTGCTGCAGGTGTCAATTAAAAGTTAATGGCATCGCAAAAGCAGCTTGTTATACGGCGTGCGTTTGCCTGACCCGGATCACATTAAGTATGAACACCCATGCAATCCAATTCTAGTGCAAACAAGAAACACTGCCCGCACCTTTTTCATGCAGATGTGGTGTGATTTGAGCCATTCAAAATAAATGGGCTCAAATGGCACTGCACGGAATCGCATGTGATTTGCACAGGAATGTGGTGCAATTTCTGTGCGAATCACATGAGATGTGACAGTATGAACCAAGGCTAAATCTGAAGACCAGGAAACCAGCAAATACACAAATTAAATACATATTTGAGATATGTTTTACCTGCCAAAAGGAATTGTATTTCTGTCTATCCAGTCCTGTGATTTACAAAGCACTGTCACACAGCACAGCTTTGTCTAAAAGAGTAAGAGACCTGAGCTTTCTCTGCTCTAGTTTGACTTATGCCCCGCACACACAAAAACTTGTTTTGCGTACACACGGTCGCACAAAGTTGTCGGAATTTCCGATCGCCAAGAACGCGGTAACGTCAAGCACGTACGACGAGACTAGAAAAGGCCAGTTCAGAACCAAGCGCGGCACCCTTTGGGCTCCTTTTGCTAATCTCGTGTTAGTAAAAGTTTGGTGAGAGAGACGATTTGCGCTTTTTCAGACTCGTGGTTTTCAGATCGTTTTCTGCCGTTCAGTTTGTGCTTGTGGGTTTGTATCTGCTCTTCAGTGCGTGCAAGCAAGTTCCGCGTGACTTTAAGTAGTCATTGTATTCTTGTTAGTTTGTTACTGTTTTTCAGGTCGCTCTTCACAGGCCTTGCTGTTCTTCAGTGCGTTCTGTTACTTCGTTCTGAGCAGCCGACTGTTTTCTAGCCATGTTGCGTATGCGTACTCCTCGTAGAGTTCGTGCTGTGCGGGGGCTTGGTGTTGGGGTCCTGACCTTGACACAAGTCCAGTCCATGAACAGGGTGGGGAGGAGTTCATCTACCAAGAATTAGTTGCTTCAGCGTGACCAGTTCTCTCATATGCCTTTGCTCCGTGAGATCCGTGAGAATAATCCTGATGATTTCAGGAACTTTCTCAGGATGACGGACCCCCGTGTTTCACCGTCTGTTGGCTTCGCTGACCCCTTGTATTAGCAGGCAGGATACCTGCATGAGGCAAGCCATCACTCCGGAGCAGAGGCTGGTCGCTACCCTGCAGTATTTGGCCACAGGGAGAAGTCTGCAGGACTTGAAGTTCTCGACAGGCATCTCCCCCCAGGCTCTGGGGATCATTATCCCAGAGACCTGTTCTGCCATCATACAGGTCCTACAGAAGGAGTATATGAAGGTAAGATTTTTATCCTTTAATATCACATTTTATTGTATTTAATGTTTGCTAATATATTGTATTTCTTTCCTCATTCCCTAATTACCATGATTGTAATATGCTGTGAATGTCCCCTTTGTCCTCATACATGCTGGATTTTTAGGTAATCTTTTTTTTTGTCCTTCATACCTATTTGCCTTCACTAACCTTCCCAGCATGTTCTTCTGGCCCTATATTCACCTCATGTAGTCACTTAACAATGTATTTTATCAGCTCCATAGTAGTGCTTTACCCCAAACACCCCCTAAAATGTTTCCAAATGTTATTTTAGCTTTAAATTCTGGCAGAGTGGCAGAGGCTTATTTTTTGTGGTGTCCCCAAATCATTTTTAGTAACCCTCCCTCCCCCAACTGCTAAGTCAGCTGATCCCAGTTCTCTATCTATCCTCAATCATCTATCTGCTGACTTTGCCAAACCCATACACACTATACCCATCTCTTTAGTGCTCATATTTATGGATGAATTCCCCAAAGCATGTAGTTCAACGGCCTGCCTGTATACTTTCTAATGGTACTGTTCAAAGTTTTTGTATCCTATTATTATCTTGACAGGTAATAGCAGAATGTCCTCAAATGTGTACAATGTGTATTTATATCTTTGTATTATGACACTTCTTACCTGTCCAGTGGGCTGCCAATAGTGTAACTAAGGAGGGGCTGTTCCAAGTAATACCCAGTATTTAGGCATTCATCTCTCAATGAAGTGAAGAGGGTTACCTGTCCAAGAGTTCCCCCCCTATAATGTTAGAAATGGCCCATGAGAGGGGGGGAGGGTGAATATGATAGGTGTACCTTATACTTTGGCGTTGTTAAATTCCCCTTACTAAATGCTATCTGGAGGTTGGCCAAGAATGTTTGTGTCTAATCTGCTTGCCATGTTTATGTGCAAAAATAGTAATTTTTTTTCTTTCCTCTACAGTTTCCTTCCACGCCACAGGAATGGCAGACTGTGGCCTCCCACTTTGCCCAGCGGTGGGGCTTTCCTAACTGGGCAATTGATGGGAAACACGTCCACATCGTCCCACCACCCAACTCAGGGTCGTACTATTTCAACTATAAGGGGTTCAATAGTATAGTGATGTTGGCGGTGGTGTCGGCTAATTACGACTTCTTGTATGTGGACGTGGGGAAGAATGGCCGGATGTCCGATGGTGGAGTCATCGCCCAGACGGAGTTCTACAGGCGTCTCCAGAATGGCAGCTTGGACTTGCCAGGAGGACTCCCATTCGTGTTCGTTGCTGATGAAGCGTTTGCGCTGGGGGACCACCTGCTGCGGCCATTCCAGATGAGGACCTTCACCCCAGAACAGAGGGTTTTTAATTACCGGCCGGCTAGAGCCCGAAGAGTGGTGGAGAACACATTTGGAATCCTGGCCAGCCGGCTCCGCCTATTTCTGACACCTATCCATATGGCGGAGTATAAACTGAACCACATTATACTGGTGTGCTGTATTCTCCATAAATTTTTAAGGAAACATTCAGCCAACTATGCTGGCTCAGTTGGGCCTGAGGCCGGAGTGATACCTGAAACACTGACGGCGCTTGAAAGTGGCCGTCCTGGCTTGCCCTCCCTGAGTGCCCGTGATGTCCGGTTACGATACCTGGAGTTCTTTGCGGGTAGGGGGGCCATCAATATGCCTTCAAATTTGTGAAGCCTTTTTCCAATAAAAAAAACAAACAAACAAATTCTTTGTGGACATTTACTGCTTGTGTTTGTTTTTGCTGACCCTGACAGCAATGTGTGGAGTCGTGAAAATGACGTGATTGTGTAACCTTATACAAAGCACTGTTGGCTGTTATTTACTAAAGGCGTATACACTTTTTATACTACAAGTGCTCTTGAAACTGCAATGAAAATGCTCTTGTAGTGCAAAGAGGATTTGCCCTTAGGAAATAACCCCCATTTTCTCTGAAAACAGCAATGAGATCACCCCAAAAGTGTTGTAGCGTTGAGACAATAATCCACACATTCTTGATTAACAATCTTTTTAATACCTGCACAATCACATGTGCATTTACAAAAGGTTTTTCAAACAAACCAACATGTTTGTTGGCTACCCATTTTTGGGGTGGCATTATCAAAAATAGAAATGTCCATTGACGATAAAACTGGCCTGTGTAAAACCAACAAGAAAGAGAAAAAATTTGAACTTGAACTGTGTTTGATATTGCGTTCACATGGGGTCAAATCACCCCTTGAAAAGCCAAATTTGGAAGATGCACACCAATTTACGAATGTCAACATGTGCTAGCTGCCATCACGGGGGATCAAGGGACGTGTTTTGTGGGAGCAACCCCTTCCTCACCGCTACTTTATTATTGAGGAAGGGGTTGCACCTCCAAAACGTGTCCATTGATCTCCCGTGATGACAGATAGCACATGTTGACACACTGTGTGCATCCTCCAAATTAGGCTTTTCCAAACATTGCTAAAAGATTATAAACATTGTACCACACAAAAAAAAAGGATTTTGTGGGGTTTTAAATTCGCCCCAAAACATCAATGATGTTATTATTATTTTTTATCACATCATTTATTTTTTTCTGGATGTTTTCCAATTCTAAATTACACCCCATGATCTCCCCGATCAGGATCTGGGCACTTTCAGATGTGAAAGGATCTCGATCCCTAACATCACGATCACCTAAAAAGAGAGAAACCAAACAAAAACAGGTATCAAAAATCTGCGGACATCCATCTCTTACCTGAGCCTGTGGTCGCTGACACTCACCTGTTGTGGTGACTAGTTCCACCACATCTTCTTCCTCCTCCTGCTCCGCTTGTGTTTGGGATATTTCACCTTCTTCCAGAGGTGAGGGGTCTGTGGTCTCCTCGGATGAGGGGTGTCCTCTGAGTCTTTTCTCCCCTATGTAAAACAAAAATGGTATAATTAGCACACAGATATTTGATGGCAGAACTATAAATAGGAAATATTGCTTGGAAGTGGGGTACAATTGTCAATTTTAGCAGAGTTCCAAAATGTCGTTTTTTTATTGGCCTTTGTCAAGCTGCAATACTTTACCTGTTTTGTACAAGCTTCACAGATGTAGCCCCCCCCCCCCCTATAGTATACACTGGAGCACCTGTGTGCCCCCCCTAATAAAAATGTTGTTCTGGTGTCCCACACTAGTGCTCCAGTGTCCAGATGTGAAAACAGCTGCTCAGTGTCCTCTCCTTACACAGAATCTAGTTTGCATTTCATTCTAGTAACAAAGCCATCTACACAACCAAATATATTGCATCCAAGTAGGCCTTAAAAAATGTAGGAAAATGCATATGGCCTAGACAATGGTGTTTTAGAGGGGAAACAAAATGTTGGATACGAACGAATAATGGGCCCATGAACATTAAAATTGACATTTGAAACTGTACAATTAAGAAAAGCATATGGAGCAGCACGAACGTAATAAAGACAAAAAGAATATGAACACAGCAAGCACAACTACTTACATTTTTGCAGCACTCTCCGGATCTTTCTGTACTGCTCTGGCTCTCGTAATTTGAGGTCCAACCACCGCTTCCTGAGCTGATCTTTCGATCGTCGTACCCCGAAATTCCTGTGCAGACTCCTGACCACTTTTGCCATAATCTTGGCCTTTCTAATATTGGGGTTGGGGTAAGGCCCATACTTTCTGTCATAATCGGCCTTCTTCAGGATGTCCACCATCTCCAACATCTTCCCAAAGGACATATTTGTGGCCTTAAATCGTCTCCTTCTGGATCGGGACGTTTCTGTCTCCGGGCTTTCCTCCGCCTCCTCCTCGTTGCTATAATTAGCATGCACCTGCTGTGACTCCGCCATGTGCTCTTCCCCCACTGCGCCGAACGAAAAGGGGCGGGGAATAGACTAGAAAGAACGTCAGGGGCGGGCGGAGTTACACGCATGCGCAGTGTATATAAAGCGTAACACACATGCGTATTACGTACGATCTGTGAGCGGAGGAAGGAGCATTGGACGCGTCGATCGTAAGAACGAAGGTAAGAGACAAACTTGTGCCTATACTGCTTGTAGATTGAGGCCTATATTGTAACAAGATTAGGAGAGTTTTGTCTGACATTAGGCTTTGTCTTGTGTTGTGTCTTGCAGTGAACATGGATATCTTAGTTAAAGATAATGACTTCATGTCACTATTCATTGATATGTTAAGGGAGCTGCCATGTCTGTGGGAGGTTAAACACCCACATTACAAGAACCAAGCAAAGAGGAAGGCAGCACTGGAGCAATTGTGTGAAATTGTGAAGCAGGTGATCCCCACGGCAGACATCACATTTTTGAAGATCTTAATTGGTGGCCTGCGGAGCACATATGTGAGGGAGCGCCAGAAAGTCCTGGATTCACAGAGATCCGGAGCAGCAGATGACATCTATGTCCCCAGGATGTGGTACTACGACAGGCTGCATTTTCTGGCAGGCCAGACTGAACCCAGGCCATCCTCTCCAGTCTTCCTTCCACGCTTCCTTCCCCCCCGGCTGAGGCTTCTGACGCCCAACCTGGGCCTTCCAGGCAACATGTGGAGGAGCCCAGATTGAGCCAGGTATAGCATTCCTCTAAATATTTCTGCTTGTCCAATCAATGATGTTAACTAGATGTTAGTTTGGAGTACTAGTTTATGATTGTGATTGATGATGCAAAAACTAAAACCATGTCCCTTTTTCATACACAGGGAAGTCTAAGCCAGGAGGTGGCCGGGCCGAGCCGGCTGCCTGATCTGCCGGTCCCTCCACTCCCCCTGGAAAGAGAAAGTGGCAGGAGGAGGAGTGCCCAAGAGGAGGCTGGCAGAGGACTCTTTTGGAGGGCTACAAAGGTATGAGGGGCCAAATTACAGCTCAGACACACCTTTGCGATGGTCCTCCTCCTCCTCCTGCAGGTCCTCCTCCTCCTTCTCCTCCAGGTCCTCCCAGTCCTCCTCCTCCTCCAGGTCCTACTCCTCCTCCTGCCACATCTCCAACAGCACAGCCACAGCCGGGAAGGAAGCGTGGAAGGAAGACCAGAAAGTGAGGACCCTGGATCCAGTCTGGTCGGCCAAAAGATGCAGCCTCTTGTGGTACCACAGCCTGGGGACACACGTCATCTGCTGCTATCCGGATCTCTGCGAATTCTGGACCAGACTGCCCTCCCTTACATATGGACTCCTCAGGCCACCAATTTTGAGGTTCAAGAATTGATGTCTGCCGTGGGGGTCCCAGGCTAATTTCTCATGTTGATCCAGTATTGCCTCCCTCTTTGTTTGGTTCTGAGCCCTTAATAAAGGATTTTTTGTTTGAATTATACTTGCCTATGTGTGTTTAACTTCAAAAAGGACAGTTGGTTTGTGAGGATTCAGGTACATTTCAAAAATACAATGTGAAATTAACAAGGGACACCAACAACAAACAATCTCCTTGAGATTAAATAATAAAAGATATCAATGGTGTTGTGGTAACTTGACACACAAAACACACACAAAAATATTCTGGAGTCAAACTAAAAACAACATTAAACAAAGATCAGCCTTGGAAAAAATACAAACATAAAATCAAAACCAAAAATGGCTGAAAATCCCAAAAAATAAAAAATAAAAAATAAAAACAAAAAACAATCTGTCAGATGTGACAAATAACAATATATTCAGGGAATCCTAATAAAAAAACAAAAAAAAAAAAATTTGTGACAAGTCTGTGTGAATATGAGCAGAAAAACTACTTTATTCTTGTCACATTATAAAGAAGAAGAGAGTGCGCTGTATTAAACCATTTTTAACATTGCAGCGTGACGAAAGTGCTGTATCCATTGCGAACGCTAAGTTTACAAGAACGAGCTGTTCCGTGTCGGAATTTCTTCTGAGCATGCGTGGCACTTTGTGCGTCGGAACAGGCCACACACGGTCGGAATTGACGCGATCGGATTTTTTTGTCGGAAAATTTTATCTCCTGCTCTCCAACTTTGTGTGTCGGAAAATGTCTGATGGAGCCCACACACGGTCGGAATTTCCGACAACACGCTCCGATCGGACATTTTCCATCGGAAAATCCGACCGTGTGTACGGGGCATAACAGATCTCTCACCCTGTGAATGGTAAAAGGACAGTTAGTGACGTGGTGAGCTCATCTTTCTGTCACTCTGCTCTCTCCTCCTATCCGCATACTCCTTGCACTGCAGCACACCTGATTGGCTTCTTGTGCTGATTCTCCCCATCCTCTCTCCGAGCTTCGCTGTAAAGGGGCTGCAAAATGCATTTAAAGCTAAACTCCAGGCACAAATGATTTTATTAAAATCAAATCCTCAATAACCAGATAGGATATTAAGCCAATTTTTGTGCACCACACACCTTTTCAAACCCAGATACTTTCTCTGATTGGACAAGGTGAAGAGGGTGACGTCATTGCCCCGCCTCTCCACATTGTCCAATCAGAGAATGCTTTGCATTCATTGAGAAAATTCAAGGCATTCAATGAATGGCACCCATGCCTAGCGGCCAACCTCCAGTGTTCATAATGCCTGGGCACCCTGGTTTAAAAAAAAAAAGGCTGCTTTAAGCTACTGTCAGATGTCCATTGAGGGAAGCCTTGCTATGTGGGAACTGCCCTGCCAGAGCTATTTTGAAGTTTTCCTTCATCTGATATGCATTTGAAAGCTCTTTAAGGCCCCTTTCACAAGGATGGATAGAATGGTGCTTTTAGCTGCGGATTTTCTAGTTTTCTACCGCAGCTAAAAGCACACAATGCTTTCCTATGGCCCCATTCACACACTGCGTTTAGCTGCGATTTAGTTATATGCGGTTCCGTGCGGATAGAAAAAATAGAATTGACTGTGTCCAGGAGCAATTTAGCGCATAACCGCAGGTAATCGCAGTGCACTGTGTCAGCTGTGGATAACAGCGCTGAGCTGCTCATCGGGAAAAGAAAAATGTTTTTTCCTTTCCCAATGAGCGACAAGCACGGAGATCCGACTTGGATCCCCACCAGTGCCCGGCACTGTTTGGTATGAATCTTGAGGGGGAACTCCACGGCAAATTTTAAATAAAAAACCGGCATGGGTTCCCCTCCAAGAGCATACCAGGCACTTCAGTCTGATATGGATTTTAAACGAAAAAACGGCATGGGGTCCCCCCCAAAATCCATACCAGACCCTTATCCGAGCACGCAGCCCGGTTGGTCAGGAAAGGGGGTAATGCCCCAGGACTGTGACGACATAAGGGGCGGGGTCACCGGATGACATCACCCGGTGGCCACGCCCCATGCCTATATAATTGTTAGCGGACCTCGCTCACGGCATTACAGCGAGAGGGAGCGTCGTGTCAACATCTCAGGAAGAGAAGAGGAAAGAAGACGTCTCGGGAGACCGGGCTCCTCCGCTAGCAAAAGAGCGGCAAAAGAGCAGAAGATAGCAGAGGAGCCCGGCAGAAGGAAGAAGGCACCGGAGAAGAACCAGAGAGCGTGGAGATGACACCGGAGAGAGGGAGAAGACCCCCGAAGTTGGAAGAAGACCCCCGAAGTCGGAAGAAGACCACCGAAGTCGGAAGAAGACCCCCGGAGCTGCCTAATAAATCACTTTAAAAACCTGTCTACTGTGTTTTTTTTAATTGACACTTTTTTCCTAGGTGAATGGGTAGGGGTACCATGTATCCCATACTCATTCACATAGGGTGGGGGGCCGGGATCTGGGGGCCCCCTTATTAAACGGCCAGGGTTGTCGGGAAGAGGCCCTTGTCCTCATCAACATGGGGACGAGGTGCTTTGGGGTGGACCGGGCTGCGTGCTCGGATAAGGGTCTGGTATGGATTTTAGGAGGGGGCCCCTGCCGTTTTTTTGGCGTAGGGGGTTCCCCTTAAAATCCATACCAGACCGAAGGGCCTGGTATGCTCTTGGAGGGGGAACACATGCCGGTTTTTTATTTAAAATTTGGTGTGGAGTTCCAAACAGTGCCGGGCATTGGCGGGGATCCAAGTCGGATCCCCGTTCAATATGAGTCGGTACCCTGTCGGGTTCCTATGGAAATGGCAAACCGCAGCTAAACGCAACCGCAGCTAAACGCAACCGCAGCTAATCGCACTGTGCAAATGCAGTACAAATGCAGCTGATCGCAGTGCCTGGAGTCTTGAATTTCACAGAAAAAAAAACATGCTTTTAACTGCGGCAGAATAGCCATCCGTGTGAAAGGCGCCTAAGACCCCTTTCACACTGGGGCCACGCCGCGTTAGTGGTAAAGCGCTGCTAGTTTTAGCGGTGCTTTACCATAGTTTTAGTGGTGCTTTTCAGCCGCTAGCGGTCAAAGAAAGGGTTAAAAGCGCCCATGTTGCTGTGCTGCCGAAACGCTTTGCAGGCGCTTCGGCAGCACTGCCCATTCATTTCAATGGGCAGCGGTATTTTTAGCGCTAAAACGCCTGAAAAGTGCCTCAGTGTGAAAGGGGTATAAATATGTTGTTCTGGGGTTCAGATTGAGCTGGGCAGCCTGACCCTAGCAAGTATGACTTTTAAGCTTTGCTATTGAAAAAGGCTAGTTAAAGCGATAGTAAAGGTTGATTAAAAAAAAACAAATCCTGCAAGGTAAAGGCATAATGTGTTAGTATGCATCCCATACACATTATGAAAGACTTATGCTGTGTACACACGGGCGGACTTTACGACCGGACTGGTCCGACGGACCGAATCCGGCGGACAATCTGATCATGTGTGGTCTGCATCGGACTTCCGACGGACCGTTTCGGTCGGGAATCCGACAGACTTTAGATTTGAAGCCTGCTTCAAATCTTTACGTCATAACTCCGCCGGACTCATTTTTAAGGGGAACCCCCTACGCCGAAAAAACGGTGTGGGGTCCCCCCAAAATCCATACCAGACCCCTATCCGAGCACGCAGCCCGGCCGGTGCCCTGCGACCCCCCACCCCAAAACATCTTGTCCCCATGTTGCTGAGGACAAGGGCCTCTTCCCGACAAACCTTTATTAAGGGGGCCCCCAGATCCCGGCCCCCCACCCTATGTAAATGAGTATGGGGTACATCGTACCCCTATCCATCCACCTAGGGAAAAAGTGTCAATAAAAAAAACACACTAGACAGGTTTTAAAAGTAATTTTATTAGGAGGGTCTTCTTCCGACTTCGGGGGTCTTCTTCCGACTTCTTCTCCCGATGCCCGGTTCTTCTCCCGCTCTCCGGCCTCTTCTCCCGGTGTCCAGTTCTTCTGCCGGCTCCTCTGCTATCTTCTGCCGCTCTTTTGCTAGCGGTGGCCCGGACTTCTACGTCGTCTTCTTCCCTCTTCTCTTCTTTCGATGTTGACACGACGCTCTATCCCGCTGTAATGCTGTGTGAGCGGTACGCAATGACTTATATAGGCGTGACCCTTCCCCCTTATAACGTCACAGTCCCTGGGCATGCTGGGGCGTGGTCACTGGGTGATGTTGACCCCGCCCCCTTATGACATCATGTTGAGGGCATGCGGCCTGGTACGGTTCAGGAGGGGGGGGCGCTTGCTCATCCCCACCCCTTTTCCTGACCTGCCAGGCTGCATGCTCAGATAAGGGTCTGGTATGGACTTTGGGGGGACCCCCACACCGTGTTTTCAGCGTAGGGGGGTTCCCCTTAAAATCCATACCAGACCTAAGGGCCTGGTATGCCCAGCAACGGGGCTCGCAAGGCGTCAATCTCGCCGATAAAAGCGCCGAGATTGACTTCCTTTTCTAGTCCCGTCATGTTCGTGTTCGTGTGTGGGCAAGTCCGTTCATTTGGAAAGTCTGCCGTAACTCCGTCGGGAACTAGGTCCGCCGGAAAGTCCGGTCGTGTGTAGGCAAGTCCGTCCGTAGTCCGGTCATGTGTAGGCAAGTCCGTTCGTAAAAAAAGTCCGTCGGAAGTCTGTCAAAAGTCCATCGGAAAGTCTGCCCGTGTGTACGCTGCATTACCTTAAAACGAAGCCCCGCAGTGGTGTACTGTGACTGCTGACAGGGCTTCCATCTTCACCCGGTCTCCCTTCCAGGTTCGCAGGCTGCGGCCACTTAAATGGCCGAGCTGCGATGCAGAAGGTGTGCGGGAGTTATGGCCAAGGCACAGACATCACCAGCTGCTGCTCCATAGGATATCTCCTAAATAGAGCATGCTTAGGAGATATTAATTTACCCTACAGGTAAGCTTTATTGTAAGCAGACTTTACTACCACTTTAAATATATGAAAAAAATGTAAATTATGTATTTAAAATTATGTAATTTTTAGATTCTACTAGTATATTTACCCAAAGTCTGTCTATATATGAACTAAAAAGTCAAGAATCCCTTAAAAACTTTAAGGCTGGGTTCACACTATTGCGAATTGGATGAGGTTTCCCCATATCCAATTCGCATGTCAAGCGATTGTGACCGGTTCTCTATGGAGCCGGTTCACACATCTCCGGAGCGGCTCCGGTGCAAATTGTACAGGAGTCCTGTGCGTCTTCTGGTCTGTTTCATGTCCAAATTCAGCCAAAAATTTGGACTGAAATCGGACCTGAAATTGTGGACAGGGACGCACCGGATCCCTGCTGTGAGCCGCTCCGTGCTGCGATGTGAATCCAGCCTAAAGCAGCTACAAAATCTGTAGCTCCTGACTTTTAATAATAGGACACTCACCTACCCCAGAGATATAGCAATGTCCTCACCCAGACTTTTTCTTCACCGGGCTTCAGTCCCTGGCACCAGCATACTAACTGTGGGCAGCTGGCTTTGACTGCTTATGGCTTCACAGCCAGCTGCTTACTCCGCATGCTTGAGCCGTGCTGCACTATTTGATTGGTCCTGCGACATGTCCCAGAAGGCTGCAAGGGAAGGAGGGGGGCCCGAACTTCCACTCAGATCACAACAGCAATCTGACCGAAGTGGGGGAGCGATACCTATCAAAACCAGGTACCCGCTCCTCCCCCCAAAAAAATTAAGTCCCAAATGTTAAGGAGGAAGAGGAGGGGGGAAAAAGAGTGGAACTTCCCCTTTTGGGTGGAGTTCTGCTTTAAATCCACTCATGCAGTGGCCAACCCAACCCTCCATCCCTGTACTGTATGGGTTAATTGCTCATTATGTCTAGGGGATTACAGAGGCTGTTTCACATTCCTGATTCCTTGCTCCAGCCAGATTCGGCGCTCTCCTCTGAAGCTCTGGTCTATGGACAAAGCTTTGGCATCATTAAGTACAATGAAGGGTCTTTAACCCTACATGGTACATTTAGGAGGCTGGACTGCAACTGGAGCCACTGCAGCTATGGAGGACCAGTCGAAGTGCTGGAGGGATCCTGCTGGAGGTGTTTACTGACCCAAACTGAAAAGCAATTTACAGTGGATTGCTTTTCAGAAGATGGTTAAAGTATGTTTGTAGATGTTCCTACTGCCAAACATTGATTTTGCATTGTGGGAGAGCCCCGCCATTATCAACCAAACATTTGGCTCATGGTTGCGGTGTGGTCCCATTAACTCAGTTTGGAGAGTTTGAAGGGTAGTGCTGTCAAAGTTGGCTGGTCGCTTTAAATTTGCCACATGCAATGCAAAGCAGCATGCCCACACCAATATGTACTCAACCGACACCATGTCAGTTCATCAGTGGCCGGTAAAAATACAAAATCAACCGCTGTTTTTACTGCCCCCCGGTTGCCCGTGTGAAATTAGTTTTAATCCTCAGCCCCTAAATAAGCATTTAACCTTTGCAATGTGGATTTTCCTATATATGTTTTCAGTTGTATTTTAGCTGTTTGCCTGGAGTTCAGGAACACAAATGTCTAATGCTGTTTCTATTCTGCATTCATGGTCCTTGCCTGTTTCCATCTCCCTGACTTGTAGTGGAAGGATTTCCTGCACTCCTATAACATTGCATTGCACACACTGTGCTCTCCCAGCTGAAGAACACTGAGCTGCCAGCAAGAAAGTTTGTATCATCTCTTCTAGTTTCATTGCTAACCAAAAACTTCACTGAGCCAAATGTTCTACTAACAAGTGCAGCTTTCATCATTTTTATATGCTTCTCATGCAAAATCTGAAATAGTATAATTGCATGCTGTGAGCATTCCTTGTAGGCACGTACTGGGAGAGCTATACACACATGAAACCCTATTTAACACGGAGTTGAGTTTCAAACTGGATCTGTTACAATATCCTGTTACAACTGCCTTCCGGACTGAACTATAAAAGAGCAATGGCTGAAGTTGAAACAGTTACTTTCTTGACCTGTTTAATTTACAGCTTTTAAAGCTCTTTCACATGAGTGCCCGACTGTCACATGCTGGCAGGAGGAGAGAGATGGCCTCATCAATTTGCTGCTGCTCCTTTATGGTCCAATCACAGACTGGGGGCAAGGAGGTGACCTAGATGAGTTTTTTAAAGGTGATCTATGGTCATAGCATACACTTTTAATTTATAACATTAGCATTGTAATAACAATACAAACAATAGCTACCGTATATTTGACAATCCAATATAAGTTTACTTGAAAAATCTCCTTTCATGTTGTGTGTGCTGCCTGTCTGCTGGCCATCTCTTTCCACAACTTCTTGGATTCCTTGCATGCTTTGTGGCTTCTCCCCTGCTGTTCACTTTCAATTTCTCCAGACTACATATCCCATGGTACCTTGCTGCCTGCAAACAGTGATTCCTGTACTGACTCCGCCTCCTGAAACTCCTTTTCGCAACACCTTTGTGATTCAGATGGCAGGCTCTGTCAATTGTGTGAGACAGCAGTGCCTAGTCATAGGAAATATGTGTCACAGAATTCAAGAAAGTTAATGTGTGGGGATCTTCAAAGACCAGCCACAGATGGATTGAAATTTGGCCAGCTCAGCGGGAATCGGATGAATTTCGATCCATCTATTGGCAGGCTGGCTGTACTAAAGTCGATTCATTAATTGACTTCAGTGCAACCAGCCTGTTGTTTTTTTGTACAATCACTGTCAGCAGCTACAGCTACCACTGCCAGCAGTGACCATTCTATTCTGATGGCGGGGAAACCTCCCAGATGGTCCCCAGCCATCTCTATGATCCTGATGTAGCGCTGGTAGATTTACAATCTACCGCAGATTAGGTCAATTTAGTAAATTGTGTGTTAGGAAGGTTAAAAGTTCGCCTCTGTTCCAGCTTGGCTGACGTTGTGTGTGCTTCCGTGCTGACAGGTGGGTGTCGCTGTTACCATTAGTCAGTGTTGGAAAGGCAACGTGTCAAAGTGTATAGATGCTCCTCTGTCTTGGAGACAAGCTCGGTGGAGGTGGTCCTCCGAGTTGCATTCTGGGCGAGGGTATTTATGGGACAGACGCCATGTTCTAAGGGCGTTTTACAGCCACCTGCTGGCCCTCCTGGCTGACAGGTATGCGTTAGGGAGCTACCTCGTGGTCCTCCGATTGGGAGGCCCACGATGCTGCGTCGCAGGGGTGGGTCCAGAGGCTTGTCTGGGGCCTACCACCGCAGCCGAGGAATGGTCCTGAGCTGTCGGTCCTGTGTGATGAAGCTGGACAGCCGAGGAGATCCCAGGGGAGGATCCGTCTTGGAGAGATCACGCAGCTGGTCTATAGAGGGGCCTGGTGATTCGGTTGCAGGACGTATTCAAAAGAAGTAATTATACAGCATGGTGTCGTCGGTTCAGCTTAAAGGTTCAGGCACTGTGACTGACTGTTCACTGCAGAAGATCTGATACATCCTGTGGCAGAGGATCGTGCAGATTTACCCCCCCAAACAAGTCTGTGGCAGAGACTTTAGATTCGTGCTGCGTACTGGCTGCTAGACCGGTGAGAGAGGCCTATCCAGATGAGCAAAGAGTGTAACCCATGAGGGGAACGCATTCCACATAATTATCTGAATTCTACTGGGACATTTGTCGCTAAGATCTTGTAAGAAGATATTTGAGTTTCTCCTGAAGGTTTCCTTTTCCGTCTCTTTCCTGCTACTTCCTAAAGTTTGACTGTTTAATAAAGCATTGAAAACGTACTCCAGTGTTGGTGCGTGTGTCGTCCTGCAGTAAACTCAACGGAACCCCTAGACCGGTGCCGGTGAAACAGAGGGAAGCAAAGTGAAGGTAACAGACCCTCTTAAACCAGCAGCTCCACCGTGAGTTATTGCTACATGTGGGGGCGTCGTCTGGGATTTGTTGACCGACAATTATTGCAACCCAGTGGAGTGTTTTACTGGGAGTTTACAGAGAGAGCTGGACTTTGAAAAAGGAAATCTTTTCAGGAAGAGGAAAGGTTAAACTGCAGGACTTTGCTTTTTGGTGCGTAGACACTGGGCACCAGAAGAGACCCGGGAGTTACGTGACTGAAAGAACAAGTGGGAGGAGTTACCCTACTTGCTACCGCGTGGGACGAGTGTAGTGTGCTTGGCGCCAGAGGAGAAGAGAAGCCTTGTGATCGTGCTGAAAAGATCAGAGTGTGGCCATGTCTTTTCCGGCGTTGCAATCGGTTGTGGGACCCAGAGTGTTCCCTGCAAGCACCGTGATGAATACTGTGCAATCTGGAACTCTGCTCACAGATACTGGAGTTCGAATGAAACCGCAGGGGAAGTTTGTCGTGTATACCTCGGGAGATGTTGAGGGACTGGGCATGACCTGCCATCGATGTGGAGGATTGGCCGTACATCTTCGTCCATTCGGCCGATGTCTGCAGTGTGGAGAGTATTTGTTTGTAGTGGAGCCACCTACTATGCCACCCCGTGCCTACCGGATGGATTGGGTGACAGGTGTCGCTACAGTGGAAGCTGCTATCGCTACAGAGAGAGAGCGACGGGCTGCCACGCCTGTTGCTACCGACAATGTTTCAGAGAGAGACACTGCTGCTGCCGTCTTATCAGGAGACATTACTTTGATTCCTGAGTCCGCTACACCTGTTCCTGTGGTGCCTACTCAGAAGAAGGTGGGCTATGTGAAGGCTTCTCGCGGCCGTGGTCGAGGCCTACCCCAGAGGTTACCTGAGCCGGAGCTACCAGAGTCTACGTCTGGAACAGGTAAGCCATTGTTGGGGACTGTAAATAAGTATTTGCCAGCAGAAGAATTGAGAGACTCGGAAATAGAATCCATGCCGGATCTTTCCGGGGATGATGATTTGTTCGAAACCATGTCGCAAGAGCTATTGTGGTCACAAGGCGAGGATGTTGCCTCCTCAATGACCCTTCCTGAATGGACTGCCATGAGTTCTGGGAAGACGTCGCCCTGTGTGGAGACGCACAGTGCTGTTGCGGGGACTGTCGCTACAGACATCGGCTACAGACATGTCGCTACAGACATCGGCTGGGTCTATGGTGAAAAAGTCATTAGACTCCTGTGTACTGTCTGGTATGGGAAAAGACAGATCTTTGCCAAAACTTGCTCGCTTGCAAAGGATGTTAAACAAGCGTGTGGCTACAGAGTATGGATTAGAATTCCCTTATGTGCCCCAGGATTTCATGCAGGAGATTGAAGCTAATCAGGAACTTTGGTAAAATGAAGCTATTTGGGACTACTTGTCTGTGCCTAAGCCCTTTAGAAAGACTGGATGTTCTGTCCGCATGGATGAACGTTTTAACGGATGCTTTGTTCATTGGAACTATGGTCGGCATATCTATGCTGATAAAGTGGTAATCTGTAGACCGGTAAAGGACAATGCTGTATATTTTATCACCACTGTAGATAAAGAAGGAAAATATGTGACTCTACCAGATCCTCAGTTTTACTGGTAATGATGGACACTAATACCTTGAAGTTAGCTAGTTAGATAGCGACAGGGCAGAGAGATCTACGTGGTCAAGATCTACAGATCCTGTTCTGTGTTTAAATCCAAGGACTTCTGTTTGCTAGCCGGATTTCTTTTATAAGAAAAGTTCCTGTGCAGGGATGGACTCCAAAAGTACATATTCTTTCTAATATGAATCATAGGAAGAGAGTCTCATTTTAAATGAGGCTTTGCTCCTGGTGTTGCGCAGTGTGTATATATGTGTGTTTAAATATGTTTCTTTTTCAGGGATCATCGGATCATATGTATAGCTGGGAGGCTTTTCAGGTAGTTAGTTAGTGAGGTTGTAAAAGAAAAAAAATTATTTTGTGGTTTTGTTCGCGGCTGTGAACATAATGTTTTATAGATATAAGTCTCATAATGTCTTTTAACTGTCCCTTTTTCCTCTCTCTTTGCATATCTAAAGGTCTGAGAAACTCAAATGCTACTCTCAGGCTTGAGAGTTACTGTTACTGCGTTCAGGACAGATGTTGGGGACAACGTCTATTGTAGTGGGAGGAGTATGTAGCGCTGGTAGATTTACAATCTACCGCAGATTAGGTAAATTTAGTAAATTGTGTGTTAGGAAGGTTAAAAGTTTGCCTCTGTTCCAGCTTGGCTGACGTTGTGTGTGCTTCTGTGCTGACCGGTGGGTGTCGCTGTTACCATTAATCAGTGTTGGAAGGGCAACGTGTCAAAGTGTATAGATGCTCCTCTGTCTCGGAGACAAGCTCGGTGGAGGTGGTCCTCCTAGTTGCATTCTGGGCGAGGGTATTTATGGGACAGACGCCATGTTCTAAGGGCGTTTTAAAGCCACCTGCTGGCCCTCCTGGCCGACAGGTATGCGTTAAGGAGCTACCTCGTGGTCCTCTGATCGGGAGGCCCACGATGCTGCGTCGCAGGGGTGGGTTCAGAGGCTTGTCTGGGGCCTACCACCGTGGCTGAGGAATGGTCCTGAGCTGTCGGTCCTGTGTGATGAAGCTGGACAGCCGAGGAGATCCCAGGGGAGGACCCGTCTTGGAGAGATCACGCAGCGTGCTGGTCTATAGAGGGGCCTGGTGACTCGGTTGCAGGGCGTATACAAAAGAAGTAAGCATACAGCATAGTGTCGCCAGTTTGGCTTAAAGGTTCAGGCACTGTGACTGACTGTTCACTGCAGAAGATCTGATACATCCTGTGGCAGAGGATCGTGCAGATTTACCCCCCCAAACAAGTCTGTGGCAGAGACTTTAGATTCGTGCTGCGTACTGGCTGCTAGACCGGTGAGAGAGGCCTATCCAGACGAGCAAAGAGTGTATCCCATGAGGGGAACGCATTCCACATAATTATCTGAATTCTACTGGGACATTTGTCGCTAAGATCTTGTAAGAAGATATTTGAGTTTCTCCTGAAGGTCTCCTTTTCCGTCTCTTTCCTGCTACTTCCTAAAGTTTGACTGTTTAATAAAGCATTGAAAACGTACTCCAGCGTTGGTGCGTGTGTCGTCCAGCAGTAAACTCAGCATAACCCCTAGACCCGGTGTCGGTGAAACAGAGGGAAGCAAAGTGAAGGTAACAGACCCGCTTAAACCAGCAGCTCCACCGTGAGTTATTGCTACACTGATGTCACTTCTGGCTCTGGCAGATGTAAACACTGTCATTTTTTTCCCCTGGAAAGCATAGATTGATGTTTTTTCCCTATCTCATGCTTTCCAGGGTAGAGGAGATATCTGGAGTCTTATTGACCCCACATTTCTACATAAAGAGCACCTGTCATGCATTATTCCTATTACAAGGGATGTTTACATTTCTTGTAATAGGAATAAAAGTGATAAAAAAAATTTAAGAGACAGTGTAGAAAAAAATGTAAAAAAATAAAACTATATTTTTAAAGTGCCCCTGTCCCCTTGTGCTCACACGCAGTAGCAAACACATACATAGGTAGCGCCTGCATATGTAAACAAAGTTCGCACCACACGTGAGGTATAACTGCGAGCGTTATAGCGATAGGAATAATTCTAGCACTAGACCTCCTCTGGAATTCTAAGCTGGTAACAAAAAATTAAAGCGACGCTTATGGAGCTTTTATGTACTGTAATTTTGCGCCATTCCACAAGTGTGCCCAATTCTAAAGCGTGACATGTTAGGTATCTATTTACTCTGTGTAATATCCTCTTTTATACCTTACCAAAAAATGGGATATAAATTGTGTGTTTTTTGCATTAAAATTCATTAAAGTATATTTCTTCCCAAAAGAATTGCGCTTGAAAAATTGGTGCGCAAATACCATGTGACAAAAAAAATTGCAATGACCGCCATTTTATTCTCTGGGGTATCTGGTATACAGTGGCTTGCGAAAGTATTTGGCCCCCTTGAACTTTTCAACCTTTTGCCACATTTCAGGCTTCAAACATAAAGATATAAAATTTTAATTTTTTGTAAAGAATCACCAACAAGTGGGACACAATTGTGAAGTGGAACGAAATCTATTGGATATTTTAAACTTTTTTAGCAATTAAAAAACTGAAAAGTGGTGCGTGCAAAATTATTCGGCCCCTTTACTTTCAGTGCAGCAAACTCACTCCAGAAGTTCAGCGAGGATCTCTGAATGATCCAATGTTGTCCTAAATGACTGATGGTGATAAACAGAATCCACCTGTGTGTAATCAAGTCTCTGTATAAATGCACCTGCTCTGTGATAGTCTCAGGGTTCTGTTGAAAGCGCAGAGAGCATCATGAAGACCAAGGAACACACCAGGCAGGTCCGTAATACTGTTGTGGAGAATTTTAAAGCCGAATTTGGATACAAAAAGATTTCCCAAGCTTTAAACATCCCAAGGAGCACTGTGCAAGCGATCATTTTGAAATGGAAGGAGTATCGGACCACTGCAAATCTACCAAGACCTGGCTGTCCCTCTAAACTTTCAGCTCAGACAAGGAGAAGACTGATCAGAGATGCAGCCAAGAGGCCCATGATCACTCTGGATGAACTGCAGAGAACTACAGCTGAGGTGGGAGAGTCTGTCCATAGGACAACAATCAGTCGTACACTGCACAAATCTGGCCTTTATGGAAGAGTGGCAAGAAGAAAGCCATTTCTCAAAGATATCCATAAAAAGTCTCGTCTAAAGTTTGCCACAAGCCACCTGGGAGACACACCAAACATGTGGAAGAAGGTGCTCTGGTCCGATGAAACCAAAATCGAACTTTTTGGCCACAATGCAAAACGATATGTTTGGCGTAAAAGCAACACAGCTCATCACACTCAACACACCATCCCCACTGTCAAACATGGTGGTGGCAGCATCATGGTTTGGGCCTGCTTTTCTTCAGCAGGGACAGGGAAGATGGTTAAAATTGAGGGGAAGATGGATGTAGCCAAATACAGGACTATTCTGGATGAAAACCTGTTGGAGTCTGCAAAAGACCTGAAACTGGGACGGAGATTTATCTTCCAACAAGACAATGATCCCAAACATACAGCAAAATCTACAAAGGAATGGTTCACAAATAAACCTATCCAGGTGTTAGAATGGCCAAGTCAAAGTCCAGACCTGAATCCAATCGAGAATCTGTGGAAAGAGCTGAAAACTGCTGTTCACAAACGCTCTCCATCCAACCTCACTGAGCTCGAGCTGTTTTGCAAGGAAGAGTGGGCAAGAATTTCAGTCTCTCGATGTGCAAAACTGATAGAGACATACCCCAAGCGACTTGCAGCTGTAATCGCAGCAAAAGGTGGCTCTACAAAGTATTAACGCAAGGGGGCCAAATAATTTTGCATGCCCCACTTTTCATTTTTTATTAGTTAAAAAAGTTTCAAAAATCCAAAAGATTTCGTTCCACTTCACAATTGTGTCCCACTTGTTGGTGATTCTTCACAAAAAATAAAAATTTTATATCTTTATGTTTGAAGCCTGAAATGTGGCAAAAGGTTGAAAAGTTCAAGGGGCCGAATACTTTCGCAAGCCACTGTATATACATAGAAAGAGAAAGATACAGTATCTCACAAAAGTGAGTACACCCCTCACATTTTTGTAATTATTTTATTATATCTTTTGATGTGACAACACTAAAGAAATGACACTTTGCTACAATGTAAAGTAATGAGTGTACAGCTTGTATAAAAGTGTAAATTGCTGTCCCCTCAAAATAACTCAACACACAGCCATTAATGACTAAACCGCTGGCAATAAAAGTGAGTACAACCCTAAGTGAAAATGTCCAAATTGGGCCCAAAGTGTCAATATTTTGTGTGGCCACCATTATTTTCCAGAACTGCCTTAACCTTCTTGGGCATGGAGTTCACCAGAGCTTCACAGGTTGCCACTAGAGTCCTCTTCTACTCCTCCATGACGACATCACGGAGCTGGTGGATGTTAGAGACCTTGCGCTCCTCCACAGATGTCCCACAGATGCTCAATAGGGTTTAGGTCTGGAGACATGCTTGGCTAGTCCCTCACCTTTACCCTCAGCTTCTTTACCAAGGCAGTGGTCATCTTGGAGGTGTGTTTGGGTTGGAATACTGTCCTGTGGTCCAGTCTCCGAAGGGAGGGAATCATGCTCTGCTTCAGTATATCACAGTACATGTTGGCATTCATGGTCCCCTCAATGAACTGTAGCTCCCCAGTGCCGGCAACACTCATGCAGCCCCAGACCATGGCACTCCCACCGCCACGCTTGACTGTATGCAAGACACACTTGTCTTTGTACTCCTCACCTGGTTGCTGCCAAACACGCTTGACACCATCAGAACCAAATACGTTTATCTTGGTCTGGTGTGCGGCATATGGTCTGAGCACTGACAGGCTGACCCCCCCCCCCCCCCGACCCTTTCAACCTCGTCGGCAATGCTGGCAGCACTCATACGTCTATTTCCTATAGACAACACTTGGTTATGATGATGAGCACATGCACTCAACTTCTTTGGTCGACCATGGTGAGGCCTGTTCTGAGTGCAACCTGTCCCGTTAAACCGCTGTATGATCTTGGCCACCGTGCTAGAGCTCAGTTTCAGGTTCTTGGCTATCTTCTTATAGCCTAGGCCATCTTTATGTAGAGCAACAACTCTTTTTTTCAGATTCTCAGAGAGTTCTTTGCCATGAGGTGTCATGTTGAACTTCCAGTGACCAGTATGAGAAAGTGAGAGCGATAATAACAAATTTAACACACCTGCTCCATATTCAGACCTGAGACCTTGTAACACGATCAAGTCACATGACACCGGGGCTAACTGAGCCCAATTTGGACATTTTCACTTAGGGGTGTACTCACTTTTGTTGCCAGCGGTTTAGATATTAATGGCTGTGTTTTGAGTGATTTTGAATGGACAGCAAATTTTACTGTTATACAAGCTGTACACTGACTGCTTTACATTGTAGCAAAGTGTCATTTCTCTCTCTCTCTCTCTCTCTCTCTCTCTCTCTCTCTCTGTGTATGTATATATATATATATATATATATATATATATATATATATATATATATATATATATGTCTATATAAAATATTTGCAGGTTTTGAGTAGTTTATTAGCAAAAAAATATGATTTTTACATGTAGGAGAGAACCTAGATGGGAAGTGTTTAAAACCAAACCCCAGCTACATTAACTCTCCCCCTTCCCCCATTCCTAATTACAATGCAGGTGTGATTAGGTCAGCAGGAGGGGTGTAGAGGAGACCTTCAGGAGCTCATTAAAATATGATGCTTGTTTTTTGGAAATGGGTAAAACCAGGGCTTTTTTTTCTTAAACAATAGGTGCTGGAACTCAACCACGACCCCCCAAAACCCCTCCCCCTACACACACCCTCCAAATCACATCAAATAGTGGGTGTGGTCAGTCACATTTCACGAACAGTAGGAGGGTCTTAAAGGGGCATTAAGTACCAAGGTTGCCTTACATACAGAGTGCAGAGTTCAGGGGGGGGGGGGGTTACATACAGAGTGTAGAGCTGTCACTTGTAAACACAGAAACCGGACTTCTGTGTTTACAAGTGATTGTGGTGAGCAGGCCCCCCCTCCAAGGGTCTGAGCCAGAGGTGGTGGAACTGAGTTCCACCAAGTTTCCCCTGAAAAAAAGCCCTGGGTAAAACACAGTAATATCCGCCTTAATCCATTCCCCCATAATCATTTTCTTTGCTGATTCCAGTTGTAGTGACAAGTCTGCTGAAGCATCTGTGGAATAATGCCGCGTACACACGAGCAGACTTTACGGCAGACTTTGCCCGGCGGACAGGATTTCGTCGGACAATTCGATCGTGTGTGGGCTCCAGCGGACTTTGTTTTCTCAAAAGTTGGACGGACTTAGATTTGAAACATGTTTTAAATCAATCCGTCGAAATCGAGTCCGGTCGAAAAATCCGCTCGTCTGTATGCTAGTTCGACGGACAAAAAGCCACGCTAGGGCAGCTATTGGCTACTGGCTATGAACTTCCTTGTTTTAGTCCGGTCGTACGTCATCATGTACGAATTCGACGGACTTTGGTGGATTGTGTGTAGGCAAGTCCGTTCATTCAGAAAGTCCGTCGTAAGGTCTGTCGAAAAGTCCGCCGAGCAAAGTCTGCCGTAAAGTCCACTCGTGTGTACGCGGCATAAGATTAGTATGACTAGCTGTTTGCAGCTTCTTTTGCAAAATTCAGCAATAGTTCATTTATGGACACGGACATTATTGTTCTATTTAATTGTTTATTTTTTGAGGCTGGTCCACTTCAACTGCAGCAGAGAAAACTAAATGCACAATTATTTGTGTAGCACTAACCCCCGAAGGAGCTGCTGAAATAAATTGGGTTGTTGCCGTCACCCCTTACCTGTAGTTTCACCACATCAAGAACCTAGAGTCCATGTTGAGCTTTGTATCCAACAATGTATGCACTAGTCACTTTAGTATTTTTCCAATGCTTTAATGAAAGAACTTGAAAGAAGTAGCAGTGAAGAGGTAGAAAGGGAGTCGCAGAAAAATTCAAATACCTTTGTCAGATCATTAAGGGATTGAAGATCTTAGAGACGATTATACCTTCAGTCCAAAGATCTTTGCCCACCCGGATAGGTCTTTCTCACTGACCTAGCAGCCGGAATGGAGCACGAACAAAAAGTCTCTGCCACAGACTTTAAAAGAACAAAATTGCTATACGATCCTCTGCCACAGGATGTAGTATTAGATGAACAGTCCTCTGCCACAGGACATAATGGTTTTAGATGAACAGCGACACAGTACCAGAACCTTTAAGCCGACCCGGCAGTACTGTGCGGTAAGTTAGGTTAGGATGCATCCTCCAATTGAGTCACCAGGCCCCTCTTGAGATACCAGCCTTCCGCACGGTCCTCTCCAAGATGAGTCCTCCCCTGGATCTTCTCAATTGCTTGGCGTCTTCCCGCAGGACAGACAGCACAGGACCACCTCTAAACCAGCGGGCCCCAGACGACCTCTGGGCCCACTTATAGTAACGCAGCCTCGGGCCAGCATGGCCCCGAGACTGAAAGGAAGCCGTCACATACCTTTAGGCCAGGAGGGCCAACAGGTAAAAGAGAGCCAAAAATGGCGTCTGTCCCTTAAGTACTCTCTCCCAGAATGCATAGCAGTGGACCACCTCTGCCGAGTTGCTTCTGAGAAAGAAGAGCACTCAATACACTTCAGCCTGTTGCTTTTCAACACTGGCCTGTGGTGACAACGACACCTACAAGCGACAGTGTGAAACTGCACACAACACAGCAAATGCTGGAACAGAGGCTAATTTAGCCATAGATTAAATCTGTACCATGTATTAACAGATAATACATTTACATATAAGCGCTTGATCAACAGGAGCACTTGTGTTTTGTATCTTGGAAACCATTCAAGCAAGGCCGGTGCTACCACTAGGCAAACTAGGCAGCCGTCTAGGGTGCCCGGCCGCTGGTGTTCCTACCTTCTGACTCTGCAGCATGTAACTAACTCTCCACAGGCAGCTGCTCCATCCATCCGTAGCATCAGAGGCGCAGCGGCGGTGGAGGACTGTGCCCCCACGCCGGAATGGAAGCAAACAACATTCCCTGCTGTCATGTGATCAGTGACCTGCTGTCTGTCTCACCAGTCTTTGAGTCAGTGACATATCCATGTGTGCATGGGCACTGTGACCCACTCTGCACACATGGATGATCTCCTGGTTGACAGTCAGGAACGATCGGTGCGGTGGGAGGGACAGCTGCACTGATCTCTGTATAGCCTTCAGTGAAGCATCTGACAGCCGCTTCTCCTCCTCTCCCTCCCACGGCTGTCATCTGAAATGCCATACAGGGAGACCGGTGCTTGCAGCTGCCCCTCCTGCATCATCCCCGACAGCGACAGTCCTCCATCTCTGGCCCCCATGTTCTCCTTCTCTGGACCCCCTCCTTGTCCTCCTCCTCCGGCCCCCTGTCGTGCTCCTCCTCCGCCCCCCACCGGTCCCTTCCTTTTCTGAATTGGACATAGTGAGCGATCGCTACCGATCGCTCCTGTGTCCTGTGATAACTGAGCAGAGTAACCTATGATTACTATGCTTCAGTTTATGAACAGAGAGGAGCCTCTATCTCCTGTCCATTCATCTTCAATGCTGAGGTTGCTGAGAAAGGGACTGGGGAATCTCTGTCCTCAGTCCCTTTCTCTGTCTCAAAGGGGAGATGTCAGGGGTCTGTTTAGACCCCTGATATCTCACCAAAGCCCCCCAACAGGGCTGATAAAAAAATACAATAAATATTTAAAAAAAATAATTGTAAAAAATTATTTAAAAAATTGTAAAAAAAATTATAGGTGTCCAATCTAATGAGAACTTTCAAGGCCAAAGATAGCTGACATCCTTCTGTATGTGGTGGGTTGTGAGGCATGGTGGGTGCAAAATGGACAAAGTTATTGGGCGCCAGACACTTCTTGGATGTAAAAGAGGTTTTATTTCTCTTAACAATCCTTTTTGTATTTTTGGGGGAAAGAGGCTTAGGGCCAGGACACCCTTAGGTAGTTGAGAATTCAATTGGCAGACTCATAGACTTCAAAAAGAGAACAGCCGTGCAGGGAAAGAACCCAGCAAGAAGCCACATCTGCACTTGCAGGAATGCTGTCTCCTATGGTAACAGTCTTTAACAGTTCCTAACTCAAACATAACAGTCCTTTCAGCTTCACTACAACTGCCTCTTGTAGTTCTTCACTGAGCTCCCGGTCTCTCACTAGACCCGCTGATTCACTGACTCTGACTCTGAATCCCTTGAGCTCCTCCAAGGTTTGCAGTGGTATCTCTCCAAGCGTCACCCACGCTTCCCTGAAGGGCCCCTAGCTTGGCACTCAAGATACTTCTCAAGCTTCACCCCTTCTAACCGGCGAGGTCCTTGGCTTGACTCACAAAGCTGCTCTGCAAGCATCTCCTCCGCGGGTTGGGTCCCTGACTTGATCACTGCCTGAAGTTTCCCGATTCTCCACAATGCCCTTTCGGTGAGAAGGGGATTCCGGTACTTGCTTCAGTTACTCACTGTGGTCCCTGATAAGGTGGTCGGTCCCTTTGTGGTGACAGCTTCCCTTCTACCCCCGACCACTGACAGGTTGTCCGGCCGGCAGAACCGTCACTTCTGGTTGGTCTGCGCGCTGCAGTCCCAACCCTGCTCTGCTCTCTTGCTTCTGGATAGGCCCTCAGACAGCCTAGCAGCCAGATGTGCCAGGATAGGCCCAATCTCCGGCCTAGCAGCCTGGGCAATACAACACACGTCCACCCAGACAGCTGCCTGGGTGGTACAGAAGATAGATCACCTGACTCCATCCGAATATATAGGTTCTCCCAGCAGGCAAAGGGATTAAAGAAAACCCCTGCTCATTGGCTGAGATACCCCATTTACCCATAACCTGACCTTGGGTTGCCCTTCTTGTATCTAGTACCACCAAGTACACCTAGTGGTAGAAGAATAAAGTGCAACAAGGCCAAACTTAGAGAGAAATCAATAGATCTCTATCAATCGACCAAAACAACTACTCCTGGCAAGTAAATTTGTGAGGATCTCCCTGACTAAACCCCAGGGTGCTACATAAGATAAAAAACTACTGACACCATCCCCCCCCTGCCCTACCGACAATTTTCACTGCCCCAACTGCCTCCACACCCCCAAAAAAAGCATTGTGAAAAAAAAAACTGGTGAGGCTGCATTTGATGGGCACTGGTTAGGCTGAAATTGATGGGCATTGGTGAGGCTGCATTGATGGGCACTGATGAGCACGGATGAGACTGCATTGATGGGCACTGGTGAGGCTGCATTAATGGGCTGCATTGATAAGCTGCATTTGATGGGCACTGATAAGCTGCATTTCATGGTCACTGGTGAGGCTGCATTGATAGGCACCGATAGGCTGCATTAGATGTGCACTGATAAGCTGTATTTGATGGGCACTGGGGAGGCTGCATTTGATGGGCACTGATAAGCTGTATTTGATGGGCACTGATAGGCTGCATTTGATGGACAATGGCGAAGCTGCATTTGATGGGCAATGGTGAGGCTGCATTGATGGGTCTAGCAAAGTGTCGCATGCAAAATAGTAGCGGCCATTAAAAAGTTGGGGTATACATGGGCAGGGCAAAGGGGTGGAGTCAGGGGTGGAGCTGGGGGAGGGGGCGGCAAAAGGAAGTTTCGCCTAGAGTGGCAAAAATCCTTGCACCAGCCCTGACTTCAAACACACCTCCCACCTGTCTCTGATTTGGAGGGACTGTCCCTTTATTGGAGCCAAATCCCTCTGTGCTTCGTAAATCCTCAAATGTTCCTCTTCTTGGTCTGAGGTATTGACCTGTACAAAAAATATATGATGGGGGTTTTAGGCTGGCCATACATTTTACTATTTTCATATTCAATTTTCTTTAGATTTACCATCAACTGTGTACTGCCTGATTGCATACAAATTGAAATATTATATTATATGGTTATGGTAAATTAAAAGGTAAGTTGTAGAAGAAAATTGTATAATATATGGCCAGTCTAACTCTGTGTCTCTAAACAGCTGCATGTATTTCTTGTGAAAAAAAAAAACAGCTGCATGTGGAGTTATAGCACAGAGTGGGAGCATGCATGCGGAGACTCACACAGCACTCCCCGGGTCCCGGAAGCACAGGTGGCACAGAGAGAATAGGAACAAAGTGTTGCTGCCAGGGGACAATTAAAAAAAGAAGCTGTAAGAAGGAAATTTAAAAAATCAAATATTCATATGCATTTGATTTATGTTATCTGATTTAGGGAAAAATATTTTAAAACGGTATTAAAGGATATGTAAAGCTTTGTTTAAAAAAACAACAAAAAAACAAACATGTTATAATTACCTCCTCTGTGCAGCTGGTTTTGGCCCCGATCCTCCCCTTCTATGGTCCCTCAGCGGCGCTCCTGGCTCCTCCTCTTCTCAAGTGTCCCGTTTGAGAGCCGCTCTCCCTCGGGGCACTCGTGCGGGCACGCTCCCGTGTCCTGCTGCTGCGTCCACTGACACAGACAGCAGGACTTGGCCCCGCGTCATTGGATTTGATTGACAGCAGCGGGAGCCAATGGCTGCGCTGCTATCAATCTATCCAATCTGGTCCGAGACACCGGCTGGAGCTAGTGTGCTCATGCCAGGTCACTGGAAAGAACGGGTTCAGGTAAATAAAAGGGTAGCTCTGGGGGCTGCTGCATCACAGGAGTGATGCATACAATGCATTAAGGTGAAAAACCTCTTTAAACCTACAAGCAAACATTATATTGCAGCTTACCAATTCTTAGATGTGATGGCTGCATCACATTTTAGGCTTTCTTTCTTTTATTTTCACCTGCTGATCAGGCCAGTAAGTCTGTTGTTTTTCAACAGAGCAAGCTCTCTTGCAGATGTAACAGTTATGCCCTGTACGCATGGTCGGATTTCCCGACGGAAAATGTGCGATCGGAGCTTGTTGTCGGAAATTCCGACCGTGTGTGGGCTCCATCTGACTTTTTCCATCGAAATTTCCGACACACAAAGTTTGAAAGCAGGCTATAAAATTTTCCGATAACAAAATCCGACCGCGTCAATTCCGACGCACAAAGTGCCACGCATGCTCAGAATAAATTCCGAGACGGAACAGCTCGGTCTGGTAAAATTAGCGTTCGGAATGGATATAGCACTTTCGTCACGCTGCAATGTTTTAAATTGTTTAATGCAGCGCACTCTCTTCTTCTTTATAATGCTAGAAGAATGACGTTGTTTTGCTGCTCATATTCACACAGACTTCTCACAAACGTATTTCTTTATTATTTTTCGTGATTTCATCAATATAATATTTTTATTTGTCACATCTACCGAAAAAAAAATTGGTTTTTGATGTTTTTAGATAAAAAATTTTTATTTTTTATTTTTTTAAATCCTGATCTTGTGGGGGTTTTTTTTAACTCCAGAATAGTGCGTCAAGTTACCACAACACCATTATTATCTTGTATTATTTAATCTAAAGGAGGTTGCTTGGTGTTGGTGTCTCTTGTTAATTTCACATTGTATTTTTGAAATATACCTGCCTCCTCACAAACAAACTGTCCTTTTTGAAGGAAAACACACACAGGTGAGTATAATTAAACAAACCAAAAATGTATTAAGGGGTCCTAACCAAAGAAAGAGGGAGGCAACGCTGGAGAGACAGCAGAAATTTGCAAAGCCTTTGGCCCCCAGGGCACACATCAACTATTTTACAGCAAAATTGCTGGCCTGAGGAGTCCATATATAAGGGAGTACAATCTGGTCCAGAAGTCCAAGAGATCATGAAGAGCAGCAGATGACATACATGTCCCCAGGCTGTGGTCATACAAGAGCCCGCATCTTTTGTCAGACCAGACTGAACCCAGGGCCATCACTTTCTTGTTTTCCTTCCACTCTGCCTTCCACGCTGTGTCTGTGGTGGTGGAGTTGTGGCAGCAGGAGGAGGAGGACGATGCAACTCACACAGGTGGGTATTGGGTGTGATTTCGCCCCTCACCCCTTTAGTTAATGTTTTATAAAGGATGTCCTCACACATGAGGCGTTGGCCCTCCTGCATGTCCTGCAGTTTGGTGGCAGTCATGCAGGCAAAGGCCTCTTCACGAGTGGGGGTGGCTCTGAGGGACGCAGAAGCCTCCTGAATTAGCCTGAGTGCTGAATCCTCCATGTTACTCCCCTTTCTGGGTCTTTTGTTTGGAAGGCAGAAGGGAGGAACCTGGGATTCTGTGAGGCTCCTACTGGGCCTGGCCACCTCCTGGCTGCCACTTACCCCCACCTCCTCCTGGCTGCCACTAACCCCCGCCTCCTCCTGGCTGCCACATTCTACAGCCTCCTCCTGTGTGCCACATTCCACAGCCTCCTCCTGGCTGAGGTCTTCTTGTGTATGAAAAAGAGACATAGTTTAAGTTTGTTCTTCATTAATCACACACCATTTACATCTCATGACTGTTGCAAATTGAATGTTAAGAAATATAAAAGATTATCATTCTGAACCCAGCATTTTTCATTCTTGTCCCAATTATTTTTGCCCACTACTGTCTATTGTATGTAAACGCCTTTATTTAATCAACAATTAGTGATCAATAATAACATCTAGTAAACATCATTCATTTATTGACCAGAAATCTGTAGAAGAATACTATAACTGACTCAAGCTGGGCTCCTCCACTTCTTCATGGCTGGAAGTCCCAGGTTGGACATCGGAAGACTCCGCTGGGGTGGAAGATAGGGTGGAAGGAAGAGTGGAAGGAAGGGTTGAGAGGGATTCCCTGACTTCAGTCTGGTCTGACAGAAATCGCAGTCTCTCATAGTACCACAGCCTGGGGACATAAATGTCATCTGCTGCAGCTCCGGATCTCTGGGAATCCTGGACCTTCTTGCGCTCCCTAAGATAAGTGCTCCTCAGGCCACCAATTTTGGCTTTTAAATAGGGGATGGTTGCCGTGGGGACCACCGGCTTCACCAACTCCAGCAGTTTCTCCAGCGCTGCCTGCCTCTTTTGTTTATGATTATATTGTGGGTGTTTGACCTGCCACAGACAGGGCAGCTCCCTGTACTTGTCTATAAACCGGGGGAGGAAGTTGTGGTCATTGAAGCCATCCATTTTATCTGCAATATACAAGACAAACCCTAATGTCAGGCTAAAGTCTCCTAATCTTGTCCCAATCGAGATAGGCCTCAATCTCTAAGCAGTATAGGCCCAAGTTTAAATGTTACCTTCGTTATCATGATCGGCGCTTCCTATACTCCTTCCTCCGCTCACAGATCGTATGCATGCGTGTTACGCTTTATATACACTGCGCATGCATGAAACTCCACCCGCCCCTGACGTTCTTTCTAGTCTATTCCCTGCCCCTTCTCCTTCAGCGCAGTGGGGAAGAGCACATGGCGGAGACAAAGCAGGTGCATGCTAGTTACAGCAACGAGGAGGAGCAGGAAAGCCCAGAGCCAGAAACGTCACGATCCCAGAGGAGACGATTTAAGGCATCAAACATGTCCTTTGTAGAGATGGTGGAGATAGTCGACATATTGAAGGGCCGACTATGACGGGAAGTATGGACCTTACCCCAACCCCAATGTCAGAAAGGCCAAGATCATGGCGAAAGTTGTGAAGAGTCTGCATCGGAATTTTGGGGTACGGCGATCCAAGGATCAACTCAGGAAGCAGTGGTCGGACCTCAAAATCAGGGAGCACGATCAGTATAGAAGGATCAGGAGAGTGCTGCAAAAAAAGTAAGTAGTTGTCCTGTGTTCCTATTCTTTATTTTTATTATGTTCGTGCTGCTCCATGTGCTTTCCTTTACTGTTGTACAGTTTAAAATGGCAACTTTCATGCTCATGGACACATTATTCGTTCGTAGGAAACATTGTTCGTTCGGCCAATAAAACACTATGTTTTGTCCAGATGCATTTCAATACATTTTTTTCTGGCCTACTTCTCTTAAAATAAGTTTGTTGTCTACATGGGTTTGTAACTAGAATGAAATGCAAAATAGATTCTGTGTAAGGAGAGGACACTCAGCAGCTGTTTACACATCTGGACGCTGGAGCACTAGTGTGGGACACCAGAACACCCTTTTTAATAGGGGGCCCACACAGGTGCTCCAGTGTATACTATAGGGGTGACTCCATCTGTGAAGCTTGTACAAAACAGGTAAGTATTCAAGCTTGACAAAGGAAAAAAATATTTCTTCATCTTGCAACTCTGCCAAAATAGACAATTGTACCTCACTTCCAAGCAATGTTTCATATTCCTATTTTTGTTTACATAGGGGAGAAAAGACTCGGAGGACACCACTCAGAGGAGACAACAGACCCCCCACCTCATGAAGAAGTGGAAATCCCACAAACACAACAGGAGGAGGAGGAGGGAGACGTTGTGGAATTTGTCACCACAACAGGTGAGTGTCTGCGACCACAGCTTCAGGTAAGAGATGGATGCCTGCATATTTATAATACATGGTGTTTTTTTAAATATATTTTTAGGTGATCGTGATGTTGTAGATGAAGGTCATTTCACCAGTGAAAGTGCCCAGATCCTGATCGGGGAGATCATGGGGTGTAATAGCAATTTGGAAAACATCAAGTAAAACATCAATGATGTTCAAAACAAAATGAAGAACATCATTGATGTTTTAGGGAGAATTTAAAACCCCTCAAAATCCCTAACTCATTTCTGCTTTGTTTTTCTGACAATTTTTTGAAAATTTTGTGACATATTATAGAAAAGCCAAATTTTGAAGATGCACACAGTGTGTCAACATGTGCTATCTGCCATCACGGGAGATCAGTGTACGTGTTTTGTGGGTGCAACCCCTTCCTCAATAATAAAGTAGCTGAGAGGAAGGGGTTGCACCCACAAAACACGTCCATTGATCCCCCATGATGGCAGCTAGCACATGTTGACATCCGGCAATTTGTGTGCATCTTCAAAATTTGGCTTTTCCAGGGGTGACATCACCCTATCTGCTGAATGCAATATCAAACATAGTGTATAAATACTCATGTCTGATATTGCCTTCAATTTCTACAAAAGTTGAACTTTGTAAGTTCCAGAGTTGTGTATTTCTTGTTAGTTTTAAACATGCCTGTTTTACCTTAAAAGGAAATTTCTACTTTTAATGTGACCTAAAAAATTGTTATACAACAAACATGTTGGTTTGTTTTAAAAACCTTTTATAAATGCACATGCATTTTTTTGTTGTAAAGTTGGTGTTTTCAGTGACAATGGGGGTTATTTACTAAAGGCAAATCCACTTTGCACTACAAGTGCAGTTTCAGTGCAGTCTCAAGTGCACTTGTAGTGCAAACTGTAGTTGCCTTTAGTAAATAACACCCAACAGTGCTTTCTAATTTTACACAATCACGCCATTTTCAGGACTCCCCAAATCTCAATCATAGTCAGCTAAAAGAAAGCCAAGCAGTAAAGCTAAGCAAATATTTGTACAGTTTAAAATATATATATATTTTTTAAAAATGTCTCAGACATTGTCTGGTATATTGATGGCCCCCCTACCCGCAAAGTATTCCATGTATCTTAGACGGACCTCGCGGGCACTCTGGGGGGGCAAGCCAAGACGGCCAGCTTCAAGCGCCGTCAGGGTTGGTTTATTTAGATTAATTCCGGCTTCAGGCCCAACTGAGCCAGCATAGTTTCAAGAATTTCTCCTTAAAAATTTGTGGAGAACACAGCAAGCCAGGATGATGTGATTGAGTTTATTTTCCGCCATGTGTATCGGTGTAAGAAATAGGCGGAACCGGCTGGCCATTATTCCAAACGTGTTCTCCACCACTCTTCTGGCTCTGGCCAGCCGGTAATTAAAAACCCTCTGATCCGGGGTGAGGGTCCTCATAGGAATCGGCGCATAAGATGGTCCCCCAGCGCAAACTCTTCATCCGCAACGAAGATGAATGGGAGTCCTTCCGCATTGTCTTCTGGAGGTGGCAGGCCCAAGCTGCCATTCTGGAGACGCCTGTAGAACTTCGTATGGGCGATGACTCCACCATCTGACATCCGGACATTCTTCCCCATGCCCACATACAGGAACTCGTAAGTAGCCGACACCACCGCCAACATCACAATACTATTGAACCCCTTGTAGTTGTAATAGTATGACCCCGAGTTGGGTGGTGGGACGATGTGGACGTGTTTCCCATCAATTGCCCCTCCGCAGTTAGGAAAGTCCCACCGCTGGGCAAAGTGGGAGGCCACAGTCTGCCATTCCTGTGGGTTGGAAGGAAACTGTGGAGTCATACAAGAAAAATAAATTAATCATTTTGCACATAAACATGGAAAGCAGATTAGACACAAACATTCTTGGCCAACATCAGTATATCATTTATTTTAGGGAGTATTTAAAGACAAAGGTAAAAGGTCCACCTATCAGATCCCCCCTCTCATGGGCCATTTAATAAATTTTAGGGGGAGATGTTTGGACAGGTAACCCTCTCCACTTCATTGAGAGATGAATGCCTGAATAATGTGGATTACTTTGGCCAGCCCCTCCTTACTTACACTACTGGCAGCCCACTGGACAAGTAAGAAGTGTCATAATACAAAGATATAAATACACACTGTACACATTTTAGCACACTTTTACATTCTGCTATTACCTATCAAGATAATAATAGGATACCAAAACTTTGAACAGTACCATTTGAAAGTATTCAGGCAGGCCCTTGCACTACATGCTTTGGGGAATTCATCCATAAATATGACCACAAAAGAAGTGGGTATAGTGTGTATGGGTTTGGAAAAGTCAGCAGATAGAGGATTGACGATAGATAGAGGATTGGTATCAGCTGAGTTAGCAGTTGGGGGGAAGGAGGGCTCCAAATGATTTTGGGACCCCAAAAAAAAAACCTGGCACTCTGCCTGAATTTCAAGCACAAATCACATTTTAACACATTTTAGGGGGTGTTTAGGGTAAAGCACTACTATGGAGCTGACAAAATACATTGTTAATTGAGTAGACGAGGTAGATAGAGGACCAGGAGAGCATGCTGGGGAGGTAAGTGAAGGCAAATATGTATGAAGGACGAAAAATAAATTCTAAAAAATACAGCATGCATGTGGACAAAGGGGATATTCACAGCATATTACAATCATGGTAATTAGGGAATGAGGAAATAAATACAATATATTGACAAACATTAAATACAATAAAATGGGATGTTAAAGGATAAAAATCTTACCTTAATATACTCCTTCTGTAGGACCTGGAGGATGGCAGAACAGGTCTCTGGGATAATGATCCCCAGAGCCTGGGGGGAGATGCCTGTCGAGAACTTGAGGTCCTGCAGGTTTCTCCCCATCGCCAAGTACCGCAGGGTGGCGACTAGCCTCTGCTCCGAAGTGATGGCTTGCCTCATGCAGGTATCCTGCCTGCTAATATAAGGGGTCAGCAAAGCCAACAAACGGTGAAATAAGGGGTCCGTCATCCTGAGAAAGTTCCTGAAATCGTCAGGATTATTCTCACGGATCTCACGGAGCAAAGGCATGTGACAGAATTGGTCACGCTGGAACAACCAATTCTTGGTCCATGAACTCCTCCTCGCCCTGTTCATGGACTGGGCTTGTGTCAAAGTAAGGACCCCAACACCAAGCCCCCGCACAGCACGAACTCTACGATGACTACGTACACGCAACATGGCTAGAAAACGGTTGGCTGCTCAGAACAAAGTAACAGAACGCACTGAAGAACAGCAAGGCCTGTGAAGAGCGACCTGAAAATCAGTAACGAACAGACAAGAACACAATGACAAGTCAATGGTACTCGTTGCACGCACTGAAGACCAGATACAAACCCACAAGCACAAACTGAACAGCAGAAATACGATCTGAAAACCACGAGTTTGAAAAAGCGCGAATCGTCTCTCACCAAACTTTTACTAACACGAGATTAGCAAAAGGAGCCCAAAGGGTGCCGCGCTTGGTACTGAACCGCTCTTTTATAGTCTCGTCGTACGTGGTGTACGTCACCGCGTTCTTGGCATTCGGAAATTCTGACAACTTTGTGCGACCGTGTGTATGCAAGACACGTTTGAGCCAACATCCGTCGGAAAAAATCCATGGATTTTATTGACGGAATGTCCGATCAATGTCCGACCGTGTGTACAGGGCATTAGAGGATGGAGACAAACCATTTACCAATGATAGAGGTACTTAAAATGATCAGCTTTTATTTATTTATCCCAAAAGAAACAAAACCGTTTGGCCATTTGGTGTTACATAGTTACATAGTAGGTGAGGCTGAAAAAAAAAAAGACACAAGTCCATGCAGTTCAACCTGTGTGTGTGCGTTTATGTTAATAATACATTGTATACCCCTGTATGTTGTGGTCGTTAGAGTACCCATCGAATAGTTTTTTTTAAATTATCGATGCTCCCCTCTGATACCACTGCTTGTGAAAGAGAATTCCACACCCTTACCGCTCTGACAGTAAAGAACCCTCTTCCCATTTTAAGGTTAAACCGCTTCTCTTCTAATTTTGATGAATCTCTGCGGGCCTTTTTAAATTCCCTTTCGCGGAAAAGTTTGTTCCCTATGCGAGGGCCACCAGTACGGCATTTGTACATCAATATCCTATCCCCTCTCAAGCGTCTCCTCTTCAGAGACAATGAGTTCAATGCTTGTAGTCATTCCCAGTAGCTGAGATCCTCTAGTCCCTTAACCACTTCAGCCCCAGAAAGTTTTACCCCCTTAATGACCAGAGCATTTTTTGCGATACGACACTGTGTCGCTTTGACTGAAAATTGCGCGGTCGTGCGACGCTGTACCCAAACAAATTTTTTTTTCCCACAAATAGAACTTTCTTTTGGTGGTATTTGATCACCTCTACGGTTTTATTTTTTGCAAAAAAAAACAAAAAAAGAGCTACAACTCTCTCCCCAATATCATGGATGAACTACAGAATGTCAGCATACTCTCCAATTTCAAAATCAATTATAATAAGTTTGAAATACTATCCTTGAACATCCCATCAAGCTTATGTACACGGTTGCAATCCTCTTTCTCCTTCACTTGGTGCCACACTCACCTAAAATATCTGGGAGTGGGTCTTACGCCCCGTACACACGGTCGGATTTTCCGATGGAAAATGTCCGATCGGAGCGTGTTGTCGAACATTCCGACCGTGTGTGGGCTCCATCGGACTTTTTCCATCGGATTTTCCGACACAAAGTTTGAGAGCACGCTATAAAATTTTCCGACAACAAAATCCGATCGCATCAATTCCGACCGTGTGTGGCCAGTTCCGACGCACATGCTCAGAAGAAATTCCGAGACGGACCAGCTCGGTCTGGTAAAATTAGCGTTCGGAATGGATACAGCACTTTCGTCAGGCTGCAATGTTTGAAATAGTTTAATACAGCGCACTCTCTTCTTCTTTATAATGTGAGAAGAATGTAGTAGTTTTGCTGCCCATATTCACACAGACTTCTCACAAACTTCTTTCTTTATTATTTATTGTGATTCCCTCAAAATATATAGATTTGTCACATCTAACCAATTTTTTTTTGTTGGTTTTTAAATATTTCTTTTTTTTTTGGTCAAGGCATTTTTTTATTTTTGTGTTTGTATTTTTTCCAAGACTGATGTTTTTTTTTGTTTTTTTTGTGTTTTACTGCATAATATTTTTGTGTGTGTTTTGTGTGTCAAGTTACCACAACACCATTGATATCTTATTTAATCTCAAGGAGGTTGCTTAGTGTTGGTGTCTCTTGTTAATTTCATATTGTTTTTTGAAATGTACCTGCCTCCTCACAAACAAACTGTCATTTTTGAAGGAAAACACATATAGGCGAGTATAATTGAAACAAAAATTCCTTTATTAAGGGCTCACAACTAAACAAAGAGGGAGGCAACACTGGAGAAACAGCTGAAATTGGTGAAGCCTTTGGCCCCCAGGACAGACATCAACTATTTGCAAGCAAAATTGGTGGCCTGAGGAGTCCATATCTAAGGGAGTGCAGTCTGGTCCAGAAGTCCCAGAGATCATGAAATCAGCAGATTACACCTATGTCCCCAGGCTGTGGTCATACAAGAGCCTGCATCTTTTGTCAGACCAGACTGAAACCGGGTCATCACTCTCTGGTCTTCCTTCCACGCTTCCTTCCACGCTGTGGCTGTGGAGTTGTGGCAGGAGGAAGAGGAGGAGGAGGAGGATGGGCCAACTCACTCAGGTGGGTATTGGGTGTTATTTCGCCACTCACCCCCTTACTTAGGACTTTATACAGAAGGTCCTCACACAGCTTGTGTTGACCCTCCTGCATGCCCTTCAGTTAGGTGGCAGACATGCAGGCAAAGGCCTCTTCAGGAGTGGGTAAGGCTCTGAGGGACGCAGAAGCCTCCTGAATGAGCCTGAGCGCTGAATCCTGCATGTGAGTCCCCTTCCTCTGTCTTTTGTATGGAAGGCGGAGGGGAGGAACCTGCGATTCTGTCAGGCTGCGACTGGTCCCAGCCTTCTCCTGGCTGTCATTTACCCCCGGCTCCTCCTGGCTGCCACTTAGCCCCCCTCCTCCTGGCTGCCACTAACCCCCGCCTCCTCCTGGCTGCCACATTCCACAGCCTCCTCCTGGCTGAGGTCTTCCTGTGTATGAAAAAGGGACATAGTTTTAGTTTTTTCTTCATCAATCACACAAAATTTTCATCTCATGACTGTTGCAAATTGAATGTTATCAAATATAACAGACTATCATTCTGAGCCCAGCATTTTTCTTTCTTGTCCGAATTTTTTGTGCCCACTAGTGTCTATTGATATGTAAAACACTTTATTAAATCACCAATTAGTGATCAATAATAACATCTAGTAAACATCATTTATTTATTGACCAAAAATCTGTAGAAGAATGCTATACCTGGCTCAAGCTGGGCTCCTCCACTTCTTCCTGGCTGGAAGTCCCAGGTTGGACATCAGAAGCCTCAGCTGGGGTGGAAGATAGGGTGGAAGGAAGAGTGGAAGGAAAAGTAGAGAGGGATTCCCTGACTCCAGTCTGGTCTGACAGAAATCGCAGCCTCTCATAGTACCACAGCCTGGGGACATAAATGTCATCTGCTGCAGCTCCGGATCTCTGGGAATCTGTGACCTTCTTGCACTCCCTTAGATAAGTGCTCCTCAGGCCACCAATTTTGGTTTTTAAATAGGGGATGGTTGCTGTGGGGACCACCGGCTTCACCAACTCCAGCGCTGTCTGCCTTTTTTGTTTATTATTGTAATGTGGATGTCCCACCTGCCACAGACAGGGCAGCTCCCTGTATTTGTCTATGAACAGGGGGAGGAAATTGTGGTCATTGAAGCCATCCATTTTCTCTGCAAGACACAACACAAGACAAACACTAATGTCAAGCGAAACTCTCCTAATATAGTTACAATATAGGCCTCAATTTATAAACAGTATAGGCCCAAGTTTAGATCTTACCTTCGTTTTCACGATCGGCGCCTCCGATACTCCTTCCTCCGCTCACAGACAGTACGTACTATGCACGTGTGTTACGCTTTATAGACACTGCGCATGCGTGTAACTCCGCCCCGCCCCTGATGTTCTTTCTAGTCTCTTCCCCGCCCCTTCTCATTCTGCGCAGTGGGGAAGAGCACATGGCGGAGGAGGAGGAAAGCCCGGAGGCAGAAACGTCCCGATCCTGGAAGAGACGATTTAAGGCATCAAATATGTCCTTTGGGGAGATGTTGGAGATGGTCGACATCCTGAAGAAGGCAGACTATGACGGAAAGTATGGACCTTACCCCAACCCCAATGTCCGAAAGGCCAAGATCATGGCGAAAGTAGTCAAGAGTCTGCACCGGAATTTCGGGGTACGACGATCGAATGATCAGCTCAGGAAGCGGTGGTCGGACCTGAAATTAAGGGAGCACGAGCAGTACAGAAAGATCCGGAGAGTGCTGCAAAAAAGTAAGTAGTTGTGCTGTGTTCCTATTCTTTATGTTTATTACGTTTGTGCTGCTCCATGTGCTTTTCTTAACTGTTATCCAGTTTAAAATGGCAACTTTCATGTTCATGGGCACATTATTCGTTCGTATCAAACATTTCGTTCGTTCAGTTCGTTTGGCCATATGCATTTGCCAGCATTTTTTAGGGCCTACTTGTGTGAAAAGAATTGGGTTGTGTAGATGGGTTTGTTACTAGAATGAAATGCCAACTACATTCTGTGTAAGGAGAGGACACTCAGCAGCAGTTTACACATCTGGACGCTGGAGCACTAGTGTGGGACACAAGAACACCCTTTTTAGTAGGGGGGCCCACACAGGTGCTCCAGTGTATACTATAGGGGGGTCTCCATCTGTGAAGCTTGTACAAGACAGGTAAGTATTCAAGCTTGACAAAGGACAAGAAAAATGCCAAATCTTGGACCTCTGCCAAAACAGACAATTGTACCCCACTTCCAAACAATGTTTCATATTCCTATTTCTGCTATCAAATATCTGTGTGCTAAGTATACCTATTTTTTTGTACATAGGGGATAAAAGACTCGGAGGACACCCCTCATCCGAGGAGACCACAGACCCCCCACCTCTGAAAGAAGGGGAAATTCACCGAGACCAGCAGAGCAGGAGGAGGAAGACGTGGTGGAAATTGTCACCACAACAGGTGAGTGTCTACGACCACAGGCTCAGGTAAGAGATGGATGCCGCCATATTTATAATACATGGTGTTTTTTTATCTTTTTAGGGGATCGTGATGTTGTGGATCCAGATCCTTTCACCAGTGAAAGTGCACAGATCCTGATTGGGGAGATCATGGGGTGTAATAGGGACTTGGAAAACATTGTGAAAAGCATCAATGATGTTCAGCAAAAAATGAAGAACATCATTGATGTTTTAGGGAGAGTTTAAAACCCCTCAAAATGCCTTGGGTTTTTTTTGTTCCAAATTTTTATGTATTTTTTATGTCAATTTGTAGCAAAGCCAAATTTGGAAGAGGCACACAGTGTGTCAACATGTGCTATCTGCCATCACGGAGATCAATGGACGCGTTTTGGGGGTGCAACCCCTTCCTCAATAATAAAGTAGCTGTGAGGAAGGGGTTGCACCCTCAAAACACGTCCCTTGATCCCCCGTGATGGCAGCTAGCACATGTTGACATTTGGAAATTTGTGTGCATCTTCCAAATTTGGGTTTTCTAGTAGTGACTTCACCCCATCTGAACGCAATATCAAACACAGTTTGTAGATACTCATGTCTGATATTGCCTTCAAGTTCTACCAAATGTGAACTTTGTAAGCTCTAAATTTGTGTCTTTCTTGTGGGTTTTACACATGCCTGTTTTATCTTAAATGTACATTTCTACTTTTTCTAATGTGACCCCAAAAATTGTTAAACAACAAACATGTTGGTTTGTTTTAAAAACCTTTTGGAAATGCACATGTGATTGTGCTGTTATTAAAAAGATTGTTAATGAAGATTGTGTGGATTATTGTCTCAACGCTCCAACACTTTTGTGGTGCTCTAATTGGTGTTTTCTGTGACAATGGGGGTTATTTCCTAAGGGAAAATACACTTTGCACTACAAGTGCAGTTTCAGAGCAGTTTCAAGTGCACTTGTAGTGCAAAGTGCCTTTGATTTTGGTAAATAACACCCAACAGTGCTTTGTAATGTTACACAATCACACCATTTTCAGGACTCACCATATTTCTGTCAGGGTCAGCTAAAAAAAACACAAGCAGTAAATGTCACCAAAAATTTGAGTTCTTTTTTTTTATTTTAAAAAGGTTTTACACATTGTCTGGCATATTGATAGCCCCCCTACCCGCAAAGAATTCAAGGTATCTTAGACGGACATCACGGGCACTCAGTGGGGGCAAGCCAGGACGGCCACTTTCAAGCGCCGTCAGGGTTGATTCATGTTGAATTCAGGCCTCAGGCCCAACTGAGCCAGCATAGTTGGCAGAATGTTGCCGTAAAAAGTTGTGTAGAACACAGCACGCCAGGATGATGTCATTCAGTTTGTACTCCGCCATATGTATGGGTGTAAGAAATAGGCGGAACCGGATGGGCATGATTCCAAACGTGTTCTCCACCACTCTTCTGGCTCTGGCCAGCCGGTATTTAAAAACCCTCTGGTGGGTGAGGGTCCTCATCGGGAATGGCCGCATAAGATGGTCCCCCAGCGCAAAAGCTTCATCCGCAACGAAGACAAATGGGAGTCCTTCCACATTGTCTTCTGGAGGTGGCAAGTCCATGCTGCCATTCTGGAGACGCCTGTAGAACTCGGTCTGGGTGATGACTCCACCATCGGACATCCGACCATTCTTCCCCACGTCCACATACAGAAAATCATAAGTAGCCGACACCACCGCCAACATCACAATACTATTGAACCCCTTAAAATTATAATAGTATGACCCCGAGTTGGGTGGTGGGACGATGTGGACGTGTTTCCCATCAATTGCCCCTCCGCAATTAGGAAAGTCCCACCGCTGGGCAAGGTGGGAGGCCACAGTCTGCCATTCCTGTGGCGTGGAAGGAAACTGTGGAGTCAAAACCGAAAAAAAAATTAGTCTTTGTGCACATAAACAGGGAAAGCAGATTAGACACAAACATTGTTGGCCAACATCAAGATAACATTTATTAGAGGAAATTTTTTAAAACCAAAGTATAATGTCCAACTATCCGATTCCCCCTCCTCCCCCTCTCCTGGGCCATTTCTCCCCCTCTCCTGGGGGGGGACTCTGGGACAGGTAACCCTCTCCACTTCATTGAGAGATGAATGCCTAAATAATGGGTATTACTTTGGCCAGCCCCTCCTTAGTTACACTATTGACAGCCCACTGGACAGGTAAGAAGTGTCATAATACAAAGATATAAATAAACACTGCACACATTTGAGCACATTTGGACATTCTGCTATTACCTATCAACATAATAATAGTATACAAAAACTTTAAACAGTACCATTTGAAAGTATTCAGGCAGACCCTTGCACTACATGCTTTGGGGAATTCATCCATAAATCTGACCACTAAAGAGATGGGTATAGTGTGTATGGGTTTGGCAAAGTCAGCAGATAGAGGATTGAGGATAGATAGAGAATTGGTATCAGCTGACTTAGCAGTTGGGGGGAGGGAGGGTTCCAAATGATTTGGGGACCCCCCCCCCCCAAAAAAAAAAGACTCTGGAGCTCTGCATGAATTTTAAGCACCAATCACATTTCCTAAAATTTTAGGGGGTGTTTGGGGTAAAGCACTACTATGGAGCTGATAAAATACATTGTTAAGTGACTACATGAGGTGAATATAGGGCCAGGAGAGACCTTGCTGGGGAGGTAAGTGAAGGCAAATATGTATGAAGGAGCAAAAAAATAATTACATAAAAATCCAGCATGCATGAGGACAAGGGGGACATTCACAGCATATTCCAATCATGGTAATTAGGGAATGAGGAAAGAAATACAAAATATTAGCAAAAATTATATACAATAAAACATGATATAAAAGGATAAAAATCTTACCTTAATATACTCCTTCTGCAGGACCTGGATGATGGCAGAACAGGTCTCTGGGATAATGATCCCCAGAGCCTGGGGGGAGATACCTGTTGAGAACTTCAAGTCCTGCAGGCTTCTCCCTGTCGCCAAGTACCGCAGGGTGGCGACTAGCCTCTACTCCGGAGTGATGGCTTGCCTCATGCAGGTATCCTGCCTGCTAATATAAGGGGTCAACAAAGCCAACAAACGGTGAAATACGGGGTCCGTCATCCGGAGAAAGTTCCTGAAATCATCAGGATTATTCTCACGGATCTCACGGAGCAAAGGCATATGACAGAACTGGTCACGCTGAAGTAACCAATTCTTGGTCCATGAACTCCTCCCCACCCTGTTCATGGACTGGACTTGTGTCAAGGTAAGGACCCCAACACCAAGCCCGCGCACAGCACGAACTCTACGAGGAGTACGTATACGCAACATGGCTAGAAAACGGTCGGCTGCTCAGAACGAAGTAACAGAACGCACTGAAGAACAGCAAGGCCTGTGAAGAGCGACCTGAAAAACAGTAATGAACGAACAAGAACACAATGACAAGTCAATGGTACTCGTTGCACGTACTGAAGAGCAGATACAAACCCACAAGCACAAACTGAACAGCAGAAAACGATCTGAAAACCACGAGTCTGAAAAAGCGCGAATCGTCTCTCACCAAACTTTTACTAACACGAGATTAGCAAAAGGAGCCCAAAGGGTGCCGCGCTTGGTTCTGAACTGGCCTTTTCTAGTCTCGTCGTACGTGGTGTACGTCACCGCGTTCTTGGCGAGTGGAAATTCCGACAACTTTGTGCAACCGTGTGTATGCAAAACAAGTTTGAGTCAACATCCGTCGGAAAAAATCCATGGATTTTGTTGTCGGAATGTCCGATCAATGTCCGATCGTGTGTATGGGGCATTACCCTTCTTTGCTCCCAGCTTTATAATAGTAATCACTCCTCGCTACTTTCCACTATAAAATCAAACTTACACAGGTGGGACAGAGAGACCTTCTCGTGGATGAGCTGAGTCAGTGTGTTAAAGATGAATGTGTTACCTCACATTCTGTTTTATCTACAAATGGTGCCTATCTATTTACCCAAGTCTTTCTTTTCGATCCTTAACAGTACATTTCTAAAATACATCTGGCAGGAGCGAAGTCCTCGGTTGGCTCTTCGCACCTTACAGAAAAAGCTCTAAAAGCTAAGAGAGTAGGAGATAAGCGGACAGATTGGGGTAGGGCATTCCATAGGATTGGAGAGGCTTTGTATGCCATTGCTGAGCCTATCATTCACTAGGACCCCCAGGTCCTTTTCCATACTTGATTCCCCCAGAGGTTCTCCCCCCCAATGAGTAGATTGCCAATGAGTAGATTGCATTAATATTTTTACTACCCAAATGCATTATTTTACATTTTTCCATATTAAACCTCATTTGCCATGTAGTGGTCTGGCTATGACCTGAGTTCCTTAACCACCTCAATACAGTGCATTTTCGCCCCCTTCCTGCCCAAGCCATTTTTCAGCTTTCAGCGCTGTCGCACTTTGAATGACAATTGCGCAGTCATACAACACTGTACCCAAATGAAATTGTTATTATTTTTTCCCCACAAATAGAGCTTTCTTTTAGTGGTATTTGATCACCTCTGCGGTTTTTATTTTTTGCGCTATAAACAAAAGAAGAGTGAGAAGTTTTAAAAAAAACACAATAATTTTTATCTTTTGCGATAATAAATATCCAATTTTTTTTTCTTTAAAACAAATTTTTTCTCAGTTTATGTATTCTTGTACATATTTTTGGTAAAAAAATCGCAATAAGCGTATATAGATTGGTTTGCGCAAAAGTTATAGCGTCTACAAAATAGGGGATAGTTTTTTAACATTTTAATTTTTTTTATTTTTTTACTAGCAATGGCGGCGATCTGCGATTTTTATTGTGACTGCGATATTGCGGCGGACACATCGGACACTTTTGACACATATTTGGGACCATTCACATTTATATAGCGAACCGTGCTATAAAAATGCATTGATTACTGTATAAATGTGACAGGCAGGGAAGGGGTTAACACTAGGTGGTGATCGAGGGGTTAACTGTGTTGCTAGGGAGTGATTCTAACTGTAGGGGGAGGGGACTCACTAGGGGAGGAGACCGATCGGTGTTCCTCTGTGCTGGGAACACACCATCGGTCTCCTCTCCTCTGACAGGACCGTGGATCTGTGTTACCGGTAATCGCGGGTGCCCGGCGGACATCGCGGCCGCCGGGCACGCGCACCGGGTGCCTAGTGACACGGCGGGCGCGCGCGATCGCCGGCGGCGGCGCACGCGCGCCCCCTGGTGGCCTAGGAATGCGAGGCCGTCATATGACGCCCGCCTGCGCCGCCTGGCCGTCAATAGACAGCCGGCGGTCAGCTAGCGGTTAAGGACCCTCGGGTGCATGCCATCTGGTCCAGGTGACTTATTTATGTTACGTTTTTGAAGTCTATTTCTAATTCTGTCCTCTGTTAATCATGAAGGTGCTTCCTGTGACATGCTATGAAAATTAACATTACAGTCTTGGTTACTGTATCCCCGTTTCCCTTGTGAAGACTGAGAAGAATTTATTCAAAACCTTTGCCATCTCTCTGTGTTCTGTAACCAGATTCCCTTCATCATCCCTTATGGGGCCAATATGTTCTGGCGTCCCTTTCTTACTATTTATATACTTAAATAATTTCTTGTGATTTTTTTTTACTCTCCTCCACTATGTGCCTGTCAGAAACCATGAACCAGACCGAGACAGATGTACAGTAAAATCACACTTGTTTATTAAAAAAATAAAAAGGTAAATAGAGTAAGTGTAGTCAAAGCATAGCCAGAGTTCAGTAACCAGATCAGGTAATCAGCCAAGCCAGAGTTCAGTAACCAGATTGGGTAATCAGCCAGGCCAGAAGTCAGGGATCCATATAGAGGAACAGCAACAAGAATAAGGAGCCAGAAGGGATGTAAGCCAAGCCAGCCTTTAAACAGGAACACAGGAGATGGTTTCTTGTGATGTGACCAAGGCGAAAAAAGGAATGAAGTGAGCTGGACGTCTTTAAGTAGGCGGGACTGACGAGCAGATCCACAACAGCTGGTTAACTGTGGAGAGAGAAGAGAGCTGGAAAATAGCTGACAGCTGAGCGGCCAGCTCAGAGAAGGAAGGGCTGAGCCAGCCCTGACAGTACCCCCTCCTCAAAGACCCCTCCCCTATGAGGACCACCGGGCTTGAGGGGAAACGTCTATGGAAATCACGGAGTAGGGCAGGAGCATGTACGTCCGAGGATGAGACTCAGGAGCATTCCCACGGACCGTACCCCTTCCAATGCACCAGGCACTGTATGCGCCCGCGGAACCTACGGGACTCAACAATGGATTGTACCTCATACTCCTCATGGTTCTCAACCTGTATAGGGTGAGGATGTGGCACCGAGGTGGTAAAGCAATTGCAGACCAATGGTTTGAAACACATTTGAAATACGCATACTAGGAGGAAGGTCCAACGCGTAAGCCACAGGGTTAATTATGCGAAGGATACGGAAAGGCCCAATAAACCAAGGTGCGAACTTTAGTGAGGGAACATGAAGTCGGAGGTTGCGAGATGACAGCCAGACCCTGTCCCCAACCTGGTAGGAAGTCGCAGGTAGGCGTCTGCGGTCAGCATGGAGTCTGTACCTATCATTAGCATGACGCAAAGCCTCCTGGACTTGTGCTCAAGTGGAACGAAGACCATGGAGATGCTCCTCTAGCGCAGGAATACTCTGCAGGACAAACTATTCAGGCAACATGGAAGGTTGGAAACCATAATTCGCCATAAACTGAGACGATCGGGGAGCAGAATTCAAGGCACTGTTGTGAGCAAACTCTGCCCATGGTAATAGGTCTGACCAGTTGTTGTGATGGTCAGAAATATAGCAACGTAGGAATTGCTCCAAGGACTGATTGGCTCGTTCTCCTCTGATACGCAGAGGAGAAAGCAAGCTGAATTCCCAGCTGTGCACAAAAGGCTCGCCAGAACCGGGACACAAACTGACTACCCCTGTCCGAGACAATCACCTTGGGTAGCCCATGTAAGCGAAAGATCTCCGGAGCAAAAATGGAAGCCAGTTCCTTAGAAGTGGGCAACTTTTTAAGTGGAATACAATGACACATCTTTGAGAACCGGTCAACCACCATAAGGATAACCGTGTTGCCTTGGGAGTTGGACAACTCCACAATGTAATCCATAGACAAATGGGTCCACGGCCTTTCTCCATCGGGTATGGGTTGTAGGAGGCCCACTGGAAGGTGTCGTGGAGTCTTACTCTGAGCACACACGGAACAGGCAGCTACGAAGGCAGTTACATCAGCACGTAGACTAGGCCACCAGAATTGTTGGGAAATGGCCCAAACGAGTTGATTCTTCCCAGGGTGGCCAGCTGCCTTGGGAGAATACTAAGTCTGGAGCATGGCAGTACGGAGACACTCTGGGACAAAGCAGCGGTCACAAGATTTCTCAGGAGGAGCATCTACCTGAGCAGCAAGAATTTTGTCACCCAAAGGAGAAGTAAGACTGGTGCGAACTTTAGCCAGAATACGATCAGGAGGAATCATAGGAACCGGAACCGACTTCAACTTGGAAGTGCAGGAAAATTGTCGTGACAAGGCGTTAGCCCTTTAATTCTTGGTACCGGGTAAGAATAAGACAATGTAATTGAAACTTGACAAGAAAAGAGCCCATCGCGCCCTTCTAGGAGAGAGGCGTTTAGCCTGAGACAAGAATGTGAGATTCTTATGGTCAGTAAGAATGAGAACCGGCACAGTGGTACCTTCGAGGAGATGTCTCCATCCTTTCAGGGCTAAAATGATCGCCAACAGCTCTCTGTCTCTTGTAATTTCACCCCTCAGGTGACAATTTCTTGGAAAAGTAGCCACAAGGATGCAAAGCACACTCAGAGGTAGGACGTTGAGACAGAAGGGTGCCAATACCAGTCTCAAAAGCATCAACCTCAAGGATAAAAGGTAACGTAGGATCAGGATGTGCCAACACAGGAGCAGACACAAAGGCATGCTACAGTCTTTCAAAGGCCTTAATGGACTCCGGAGACAAACTCTGTGGGTTACCGTTCTTTCTGGTCATATCGGTCAGGGGCTTGACCAGAGACAAGAAGTTACGAATAAACTTGCAATAATAGTTGGCAAAACCCAGGAAACGCTGCAAAGGACATAACCCCATGGGTCGAGGCCACTGAAGGACTGCCGAAAAGTTTCTCTGGGTCCATCGAAAAACCAGCAGTGGAAATGACATAGCCCAGGAATTTAACCTGTTCCCAATGGAACTCACACTTCTCTAGTTTACAATAGAGATTGTTCTCTCTTAATTTCTGAAGCACACGACAGACATCTGTGTGGTGGCTCTCCAGGGACTTGGAAAATATAAGGATATCATCGAGATAAACCACCAGACATAACTGCAACAAATCTTGGAGGACATTGTTAATAAATTCCTGGAAAACTGCTGGGGCGTTACAAAGGCCAAAAGGCAAATTGGCTTGTTCTGGTATTATACACAGTTTTCCACTCGTCGCCCTCCTTAATTCTTACGAGATTGTAAGCCCCTCTCAGATCAAGCTTAGTGAAAACCGTTGCTCCCTTGAGGTGGTCAAATAACTCTGTAATCAACGGGATTGGGTAGGCATTCTTAATCGTGAAACGATTGAGACCCCTATAATCAATGCAAGATCTCAGTTTACCGCTCTTCTTCTTCACAAAGAAGAAACCAGCACCAGCAGGAGACAAGGATTTGCGGATGAAACCTCGAGAAAGTGCGTCTGCAACATACTTCTCCGTGGCTTTATCCTCCAAGACTGACAAAGGGTAAACCCGACCACGAGGGGGAGTGGCACCAGGTTGGAGGTCAATTGCGCAATCATACGGCCGGTGTGGAGGCAAACTGCCGGCTTGACCTTTGACAAAGATATCGCTAAAATCACGGTACTCCTCTGGCAGGAAGGAGAGTGAAGAGGTACACAGGACCGTGGCTACCTTCCGGAAGCATGTTTCCAGTAGAACAAAGACCGCAAACCGATCTTTTGGTCCCTGGCGCCCTCATCTTTACTATGGAAAGTTGGCTGTGAGTCCTAGCAGCTTCACAGCCAGCTTCCTACTGTGTGTGTGCGAGCTGCGTTGTGCTTTGTGAATGGTCCTGCATCTTTCTGGGACCGGTGACGTGTCCCAGAAAGCTGCGGGAAAAGAAAGGGCGGGCCAAACTTCTGCTCAGAATACCTGTCTAAATTAGGTACCCACTCCCCCCCGACAAAAAAATTTGTGTCCAAAGGTGTTAGACAATGCTGCTGTCCAAAAGCTCCCCCCGTGCTCCTTCATCCAGAGTGGGGGTACTCTAATGCCCCGTACACACGGTCGGATTTTCCGATGGAAAATGTCCGATCGGAGCGTGTTGTCGGAAATTCCGACCGTGTGTGGGCTCCATCGGACTTCCATCGGATTTTCCGACACACAAAGTTGGACAGCAGGAGATAAAATTTTCCGACAACAAAATCCGATTGCGTCAATTCCTACCGTGTGTGGCCTGTTCCGACGCACAAAGTGCCACGCATGCTCAGAAGAAATTCCGAGACGGGACAGCTCGTTCTGGTAAACTTAGCGTTCGCAATGGATACAGCACTTTCGTCACGCTGCAATGTTCAAAATGGTTTAATACAGCGCACTCTCTTCTTCTTTATAATGTGACAAGAATAAAGTAGTTTTGCTGCTCATATTCACACACACTTCTCACAAACTTATTTCTTTACTATTTATCTGGATTCCCTCAATATATTTTTGATTTCTCACATCTGACAACATATTTTTTTATATATTTTTTGTTTTTTTTGCCTTTAATGTAGAATCTTTTTTTGTGTTTCTATTTTTTTTTTTTTTTGGTGATTTTGATTTGTACTCCCGAAAATGTTTGTGTGTGTTTTTTGTGACAAGTTCCCACAACACCATTAATATGTTGTTCTATTTAATCTGTAGGAGATTGTTTCGTGTTGTTGTCCCTTGTTAATTTCACATTGTACTTTAGAAATGTACCTGAATTGTCACCAACAAACTGTCTTTTTTGGATGAAAACACACACAGGAGAGTATAATTTCCCAAAAAAATTTTTATTAAGGGGTCACAACTATAAACAAAGAGGGAGGCAACGCTGGAGAAACTGCAGAAATTGGCAGACATCAATTATTTAAAAGCAAAATTGGTGGCCTGAAGATTCCTTATCTTAGGGAGGGCAGTCTGGTCCAGAAGTCCCAGAGATCCGGAAAGCAGCAGATGACATCTGTGTCCCCAGGCTGTGGTCATACGAGAGACTGCATCTTCTGTCAGACCAGACTGAACCAAGGGCAATCACTCTTTGGTCTTCCTTCCACGCTTCCTTCCAGGCTTTGGCTGTGGTGGTGGAGTTGTGGCAGCAGGAGGAGGAGGATGGTCCATCTCAATGACATCCGTCTTGGGTGTTAGTTCCCCACTCTCCCCCTTACGTAGCACTTTATAAAGCAGGTCCTCACAGAGCCTGCGTTGGCCCTCCTGCATGCCCTGCAATTTTGTGGCAGCCATGCAGGCAAAGGCTTCTTCAGGACTGGGGAAGGCTCTGAGGGACGCAGAAGCCTCCTGGATCAGCCTGTATGCTGAATCCTGCACAGGACTGGGAGTCATCTTCCTGGCCCTTTTATGTGGCAGGCGGAGGGGAGGAACCTGAGACTCAGTCAGGCTGCGACTGGTCCCAGGCTTCTCTTGGCTGACACTTAGCCCCACCCCCTCCTGGCTGCCACTGATCCCCGCCTCCTCCTGACTGCCACATTCCACAACCTCCTCCTGGCTGAGGTCTTCCTGTGTATGAAAAAGGGACATAGTTTTAGTATTTTTTCAATCAATCACACACAATTTTCACCTCCTGACTGCTGCAAATTAAATGTTAACAAATATAACAGACTATCCTTCTGAGCCCAGCAGTTTTCATTCTTGGCCCAATTTTGGGTGCCCACTACTGTCTATTGATATGTAAAACACTTTTTTTAATCAGCAATTAGTGATCAATAATAACATCTAATAAACATCATTTATTTATTGACTAGAAATCTGTAGAAGAATGCTATACCTGACTCCAGCTGGGCTCCTCCACTTCTTCCTGGCTGGAAGGCCCAGGTTGGACATCGGAAGCCTCAGCTGGGATGGAAGGAAGCGTGGAAGGAAGAGTAGAGAGGGATTCCCTGACTTCAGTGTGGTCTGACAGAAATCGCAGTCTCTCATAGTACCACAGCCTGGGGACATAAACGTCATCTGCTGCAGCTCCGGACCTCTGGGAATCTGTGACCTTCTTGCGCTCCCTAAGATAAGTGCTCCTCAGGCCACCAATTTTAGCTTTTAAATAAGGGATGGTTGCTGTGGGGACCACCGGCTTCACCAACTCCAGCAGTTTCTCCAGCGCTGCCTGCCTCTTCTGTTTGTGATTATAATGGGGGTGTCTGACCTGCCACAGACAGGGCAGCTCCCTGTACTTGTCAATAAACAGGGGCAGGAAATTGTGGTCGTTGAACCCATCCATTTTCTCTGCAAGACACAACACAAGACAAACCCTAATGTGAGGCAAAACTCCCCTAATCTTGTTACAATATAGGCTTCCATTTCGAAGCAGTATAGGCCCAAGTTTAGATCCTACCTTCGTTAGCACGATTGGCGTCTCTGATGCTCCTTCCTCCGCTCACAGATCGTACGTAAGACAAACGTGTGTTACGCTTTATACACACTGCGCATGCGTATAACTCCGCCCGCCCCTGACGTTCTTTCTAGTCTATTCCCCGCCCCTTTTCGTTCGGCGCAGTGGGGGAAGAGCACATGGCGGATAGACAGCAGGTGCGTGCTAACTGTAGCAACGAGGAGGAGGAGGAGGAAAGGCTGGAGCCTGAAACGTCCCGATCCAGAAGGAGATTTAAGGACTCAAATATGTCCTTTGGGGAGATGTTGGACATCCTGAAGAAGGCCGACTATGATGGAAAGTATGGGCCTTACCCCAACCCCAATGTCCGAAAGGCCAAGATCATGGCGAAAGTGGTCAGGAGTCTGCACCGGAATTTCGGGGTACGACGATCGAAAGATCAGCTCAGGAAGCGATGGTCGGACCTCAAATTACGAGAACATGAGCAGTACAGAAAGATCCGGAGAGTGCTGCAAAAAAGTAAGTAGTTGTGCTGTGTTCCTATTCTTTTTGTGTTTATTACGTTCGTGCTGCTCCATATGCTTTTAGGAACTGTTGTACAGTTTAAAATGGCAACTTCCATGTTCATGGGCACATTATTCGTTCGGATCACACATTTTTCTTTCGGACTCTAAAATACCATTGTTTAGACCATATGCATTTGGCCACCATTTTGAGGCCCTATACTTGTCTTCAAAGAATTGGGTTGTGTAGATGGCTTTGTTACTAGAATGAAATGCAAACTAGATTCTGTGTAAGGAGAGGACACTGAGCAGCTGTTTTCACATCTGGACACTGGAGCACTAGTGTGGGACCCCAGAACACCATTTTTATCAGGGGGGCCACACAGGTGCTCCAGTGTATACAATAGGGGGGTCTCCATCTGTGAAGCTTGTACCAAACAGGTAAAGTATTGCAGCTTGACAAAGGGCATTAAAAAAATTACATCTTGGAACTCGGCTAAAATAGATAATTGTACCCCACTTCCAAGCAATGTTTCCTATTTATAGTTCTGCCCTCAAATCACTGTGTGCTAATTATACCATTTTTGTTTTACATAGGGGAGAAAAGACTCGGAGGACACCCCTCATCCGAGGAGACCAGAGACCCCCCACCTCTGGAAGAAGGTGAAATCCCCCCAACACAATCTGAGCAGGAGGAAGAAAACGTGGTGGAACTAGTCACCACAATAGGTGAGTGTCTGCGACCACAGGCTCAGATAAGAGATGGATTGCGGCATTTTTTGGAAACCAAATTTATTTTGGGGTTCCTCTCTTTTTAGGTGATCGTGAGGTTGTGGATCCAGATCCTTTCACATCCGAAAGTGCCCAGATCCTGATCGGGGAGATCATGGGGTGTAATTTACAATTGGAAATCATCAAGCAAAACATCAATGATGTTATTCCAAAATATAAAAACATCATTGATGTTTTGGGGCGAGTTTAAAGCCCCTCCAAATCACTTACTTCTTTTGTGTGCTACAATGTGCAAAATGTTTTTGTGATTTTTCCCAAAGCCAAATTTGGAGGATGCACACAGTGTGTCAACATGTGCTATCTGCCATCACGGGAGATCAATGGATGCGTTTTGGGGGTGCAAGCCCTTCCTCAATAATAAAGTAGCGGTGAGGAAGGGGTTTCTCCCCCAAAACACATCCCTTGATCCCCCGTGATGGCAGATAGCACATGTTGACATTGTGAAATTTGTGTGCATCTTCCAAATTTGGCTTTTCCTGGGGTGATTTCCCCCCATCTGAATGCAATATCAAACCCAGTTCATAAATACTGATGTCTGATATTGCCTTCCAGTTCTACCAAATGTGAACTTTGTAAGATCAAGATTTGTGTCTTTCTGGTTGTTTTTACACAGGCTTGTTTTCTATAAAATGCACATTTTGATTTTGGATAATGCCACCACAAAAATTGGTATACAACAAACATGTTGTTTTGTCAGAAAAACCTTTGGTAAATGCACATGTGATTGTGCTGGTATTAAAAAGATTGTTCATCAAGAATTTGTGGATTATTGTCTCAACGCTACAACATTTTTGGGGTGATGTAATTGTTGTTTTCTGACAAAATGGGGGTTATTTCCTAAGGTCAAATCCACTTTGCACTACAAGTGCAGTTTAAGTGCAGTTGCAAGTGCACTTGTAGTGAAAAGTGTCTTTGCATTTAGTAAATAACAGCCAACAGTGCTTTGTATAAGGTTACACAATCACGCCATTTTCTGGACTCCACACATTTCTGTCAGGGTCAGCTCAAACAAACACAATCAGTAAATGTCCACAAAGAATTTCTTTTGTTTTTTTTATTTCAAAAAGGCTTCACATATTGTCTGGCATATTGATAGCCCCCCTACCCGCAAAGAACTCCAGGTATCGTAACCAGACATCACAGGAACTCAGGGAGGGCAAGCCAGGACGGCCACTTTCAAGCGCCGTCAGTGTTGTTGGATTTTGGATTCCGGCCTCAGGCCCAACCGAGCCAGCATAGTTGGCAGAATGTTTTGTTAAAAAATTATGGAGAACACAGCACGCAAGTATTATATGGTTCAGTTTATACTCCGCCATATGGATGGGTGTCAGAAATAGTCGGAACCGGCTGGCCAGGATTCCAAATGTGTTCTCCACCACTCTTCGGGCTCTGGCCAGCCGGTAATTAAAAACCCTCTGTTCCGGGGTGAGGGTCCTCATCGGGAATAGCCGCATCAGGTGGTCCCCCAGCGCAAACGCTTCATCAGCAACGAACACAAATGGGGGACCTTCAACATTGTCCTCTGGAGCTGGCAAGTCCAAGCTGCCATTCTGGAGACGCCTGTAGAACTCCGTCTGGGCGATGACTCCACCATCGGACATCCGGCCATTCTTCCCCACGTCCACATACAAGAAGTCGTAATTAGCCGACACCACCGCCAACATCACTATACTATTAAACCCCTTGTAATTAAAATAGTACGACCCCGAGTTGGGTGGTGGGACGATGTGGACGTGTTTCCCATCAATTGCCCCTCCGCAGTTAGGAAAGTCCCACCGCTGGGCAAAGTGGGAGGCCACAGTCTGCCATTCCTGTGGCGTGGAAGGAAACTGTTGAGGAAAAAACAATAAACATTAGTATTTTTTCACAGAAACATGGCAAGCAGATTATACACAAACATTATGGGGCAACCTCCAGATAGCATTTATTAAGGGGAATTTAACAACGCCAAAGTATAAGGTACACCTATCATATTCCCCCTCCCCCCTCTCATGGGCCATTTCTAACATTATAGGGGGGGGGGACTCTTGGACAGGTAACCCTCTTCACTTCATTGAGAGATGAAGGCCTAAATACAGGGTATTACTTGGAACAGCCCCTCCTTAGTTACACTATTGGCAGACCACTGGACAGGTAAGAAGTGTCATAATACAAAGATATAAATACACATTGTACACATTTGAGGACATTTGGACATTCTGCTATTACCTATCAAGATAATAATAGGATACAAAAACTTGAAACAGTACCATTGGAAAGTATACAGGCAGGCCCTTGCACTACATGCTTTGGGGAATTCATCCATAAATCAGAGCACAAAAGAGATGGGTATAGTGTGTATGGGTTTGGCAAAGTCAGCAGATAGATGATTGAGGATACATAGAGAATTGGGATCAGCTGACCTAGCAGTTGGGGGAGGGAGGGTTACTAAAAATTATTTGGGGACACCACAAAAAAAAGCCTCTGGCTCTCTGCCTGAATTAAAATCAAAAATAACATTACCAAACATTTTAGGGGGTGTTTGGGGTAAAGCACTACTATGGAGCTGAAAAAATACATTGTTAAGTGACTACATGAGGTTAATATGGACCAGGAGACACCATGCTGGGGAGGTTAGTGAAGAGCAAATATGTATGAAGGACCTAAAATAATAATTACATAAAAATCCAGCATGCATGAGGACAAAGGATTACAATCATGGTAATTAGGGAATGAGGAAAGAAATACAAGATATTAATAAACATTCAATACAATAAAATGTGATATAAAAGGATAAAAATCTTACCTTCATATATTCCTTATGAAGGACCTGTATGATGGCAGAACAGGTCTCTGGGATAATGATCCCCAGAGCCTGGGGGGAGATGCCTGTCGAGAACTTGAGGTCCTGCAGGCTTCTCCCTGTGGCCAAATACCGCAAGGTAGCGACCAACCTCTGCTCCGGAGTGATGGCTTGCCTCATGCAGGTATCCTGCCTGCTGATATAGGGGGTCAGCGAAGCCAACAAACGATAAAACACGGGGTCCGTCATCCGGAGAAAGTTCCTGAAATCATCAGGATTATTCTCACGAATGTCACGGAGCAAAGGCATATGACAGAACTGGTCACGCTGAAGCAACCAATTCTTGGTCCATGAACTCCTCCCCACCCTGTTCATGGACTGGACTTGTGTCAAGGTCAGGACCCCAACACCAAGCCCCCGCACAGCACACACTCTACGAGGAGTACGCATACGAAACATGGCTAGAAAACGGTCGGCTGCTCAGAAGGAAGTAACAGAACGCACTGAAGAACAGCAAGGCCTGTGAAGAGCGACCTGAAAAACAGCAACGAGCAGGCAAGATCACACAGAAAACTCTGATACGAACTGACTGCACGCACTGAAGAGCAGATACAAACCCACAAGCACAAACTGAACGGCAGAAAACGATCTGAAAGCCACGAGTCTGAAAAAGCGCGAATCGTCTCTCACCAAACTTTTACTAACACGAGATTAGCAAAAGGAGCCCAAAGGGTGCCGCGCTTGGTTCTGAACCGGCCTTTTCTAGTCTCGTCGTACGTGGTGTACGTGACCGCGTAGTTGTCGATCAGAAATTCCGACAACCTTGTGCAACCGTGTGTAGGCAAAACAAGTTTGAGCCAACATCCGTCGGAAAAAATGCTAGGATTTTGTTGTCGGAATGTCCGAACAAAGTCTGACCGTGTGTACGCCCTATAATACAGGAGGTGTGTTACTAACCAGATCATCATGTTAAAACAGAGGGAAAAAAATACTAAAAAAGAAAACTAATGCAGCCACCACATCTAATAATTGGTAAACTGCAATATATTAAATTTGTGGTTTTGTATTACCACTTTAAAGTAGAAGTTCAGCCAAAAACGAACTAACTCTAAATCAGAGCCTCATATCACCAGACGATGATTACAGAGAAATACGTTGGGAGGGGCCTCCCATGTGACGTTATTCTGCAAGTCAGCCTGACCGCTTGGACCCACTGGTTGTTTGTAACACATGCTGTGTAATTCCTTAAAAATTGCAAGTGTGATTTTATAATTTTATTAAAATCTTGTTGAAATACTATACTATGTGGATTTTCCTATGTACAGTGGCTTGCGAAAGTATTCGGCCCCCTTGAACTTTTCAACCTTTTGTCACATTTCAGGCTTCAAACATAAAGATATAAAATTTTATTTTTTGTGAAGAATCACCAACAAGTGGGACACAATTGTGAAGTGGAACGAAATCTTTTGGATTTTTGAAACTTTTTTAACTAATAAAAAAATGAAAAGTGGGGTGTGCAAAATTATTCGGCCCCCTTGCGTTAATACTTTTTAGAGCCACCTTTTGCTGCGATTACAGCTGCAAGTCGCTTGGGGTATGTCTCTATCAGTTTTGCACATCGAGAGACTGAAATTCTTGCCCATTCTTCCTTGCAAAACAGCTCGAGCTCAGTGAGGTTGGATGGAGAGCGTTTGTGAACAGCAGTTTTCAGCTCTTTCCACAGATTCTCGATTGGATTCAGGTCTGGACTTTGACTTGGCCATTCTAACACCTGGATACGTTTATTTGTGAACCATTCCTTTGTAGATTTTGCTGTATGTTTGGGATCATTGTCTTGTTGGAAGATAAATCTCCGTCCCAGTTTCAGGTCTTTTGCAGACTCCAACAGGTTTTCATCCAGAATGGTCCTGTATTTGGCTGCATCCATCTTCCCCTCAATTTTAACCATCTTCCCTGTCCCTGCTGAAGAAAAGCAGGCCCAAACCATGATGCTGCCACCACCATGTTTCACAGTGGGGATGGTGTGTTGAGTGTGATGAGCTGTGTTGCTTTTACGCCAAACATATCGTTTTGCATTGTGGCCAAAAAGTTCCATTTTGGTTTCATCGGACCAGAGCACCTTCTTCCACATGTTTGGTGTGTCTCCCAGGTGGCTTGTGGCAAACTTTAGACGAGACTTTTTATGGATATCTTTGAGAAATGGCTTTCTTCTTGCCACTCTTCCATAAAGGCCAGATTTGTGCAGTGTACGACTGATTGTTGTGGACCTATGGACAGACTCTCCCACCTCAGCTGTAGTTCTCTGCAGTTCATCCAGAGTGATCATGGGCCTCTTGGCTGCATCTCTGATCAGTCTTCTCCTTGTCTGAGCTGAAAGTTTAGAGGGACAGCCAGGTCTTGGTAGATTTGCAGTGGTCTGATACTCCTTCCATTTCAAAATGATCGCTTGCACAGTGCTCCTTGGGATGTTTAAAGCTTGGGAAATCTTTTTGTATCCAAATCCGGCTTTAAACTTCTCCACAACAGTATTACGGACCTGCCTGGTGTGTTCCTTGGTCTTCATGATGCTCTCTGCGCTTTCAACAGAACCCTGAGACTATCACAGAGCAGGTGCATTTATACAGAGACTTGATTACACACAGGTGGATTCTATTTATCACCATCAGTCATTTAGGACAACATTGGATCATTCAGAGATCCTCGCTGAACTTCTGGAGTGAGTTTTCTGCACTGAAAGTAAAGGGGCCGAATAATTTTGCACGCACCACTTTTCAGTTTTTTAATTGCTAAAAAAGTTTAAAATATCCAATAGATTTCGTTCCATTTCACAATTGTGTCCCACTTGTTGGTGATTCTTCACAAAAAAAATTAATTTTATATCTTTATGTTTGAAGCCTGAAATGTGGCAAAAGGTTGAAAAGTTCAAGGGGGCCGAATACTTTCGCAAGCCACTGTACTTTAAAGTGTTTGTTACACCAACACTTAATTTTCCTGATATGTGCCTGCTGTATCATGTACTTGTATGAGAAAATATCCTGTTCTCTTTGTATTGCTTCCTTTATCTGAAATCTCTGCCAGTCCCTCTGCTTTCCTATTAAAAACTGAACACACTAAACAGGAGAGCACACCTTGGTCAGCTTTCTAGCTGACCAAGGTGAACTCTGTGTGATCTCCTCCAATGATCAGACTTGTCCCGACACCGCCCCACTGCACAGCCATTCACTGGGAAGATTAGCTTTCTTCTATTTCTCCTCCCACAACTCTTATGCAGCTGAGAACAGAGGGGATGTGATCATTTATAAAATAGGGAAAATATATATTTATAATATATTTTTGTATCTATACAAAAAGGCTTTGCCTTTCATTTCTATTTTAAACGGAATAGGTTGTTTTACAAGGTGATCGTTTACAATCGCTTTAACTTCCTCCATGGAGTCTATCTTAGGTGGAACCTTTTAATGCAAGATCGTGGTGTATATGGCTGCTATGCAGCAAGGCGCCTAATGATCTCCTTGTGAGATCAGAGCAGCTGGTAAGGAGCTCATTTAATTGCTTGTGTGGATTCCTTTTGGGAGCACTTTTTCTTCGGTGGCGCACGTTAACAACATTCCTTCACAGCAAAGAAAGAAGAACTATTGATGTTTAAGAAAATCTGAGGACCTTTTTTGCACTTCATATATATTTTTTTATAATTTTTTTGCACAGTTTATATGGACTTTTTCTGCACAGACATGTCAGTTTAAGATGAGTTTATCCTAAAGAAGAGGGTAGTGACATTGATGCTACCTGTGAGTCACCCAGGCCTGCCTTGAGCCACTACCAGCCCAGAATAAAAACAAAGTGACCTAGCCACCAGCTAGGCCTGCCTAAATTTTCCTACTCTATCAGAAAAATCCTCACTCTAGCACCTACCTAATTAGAGGGTGCTACACATGTATAATGAACTGTTATTGTATCTCTTATGTGATTTATTAACTTATACCTAGCACAATTTGTTGGAGCTTGTTACACATCCTACTCGGATTGTTAATTTATATGCAGCTGACCGTTTGATTTGAGTTTTTATTGTATTTGCTTTACTTTGCAAAAATTGTTATACATACATTTTCTTCAGCCGATCTGGTACAGTCCCACGCTGAGCTGTCAGCGACGGCTTTTCTGTGGAGGCGTGCGCAGGAGAGGCAGCTGACAACGGAAGCCCCATAGTAAGTCTAATGCCCCGTACACACGGTCGGATTTTCCGATGGAAAATGTCCGATCGGAGCGTGTTGTCGGAAATTCCGACCGTGTGTGGGCTCCATCGGACATTTTCCATCGGATTTTCCGACACACAAAGTTGGAGAGCAGGAGATAAAATTTTCCGAGAACAAAATCCGTTGTCGGAAATTCCGATCGTGTGTACACAAATCCGACGGACAAAGTGCCACGCATTCTCAGAATAAATAAAGAGATGAAAGCTATTGGCCACTGCCCCGTTTATAGTCCCGACGTACGTGTTTTACGTCACCGCGTTTAGAACGATCGGATTTTCCGACAACTTTGTGCGACCGTGTGTAGACAAAACAAGTTTGAGCTAACATCCGTCGGAAAAAATCCTAGGATTTTGTTGTCGGAATGTCCGAACAAAGTCCGACCGTGTGTACGGGGCATAAGGGTGATGTCACTTCCCAGCCGTTGTCGGCTGTCTCTTCTACACAGCACCTGCCGCTGGAGACCGGACCGGATCGGCTGCAGAAAAGGTATGTACAGTATAGCGATTTTTGCTTCCCAGTGTTAGATAAATTACTCTTAGAATGTGGCTGCCAGTAGATTTAGAGTTTGTTTTTAGCTGAACTTCCACATTAAGGCTGGAGAAGAAAGATACAGATAATGCTGGATGTCCATCAACAAGATAATAATGTGCCCTTGATCTGCCTTCTTGCATCTTCTAATGCACATTGTGTGCAAGATAAAAAGTGGACCCCAGGTATCGATAAAATAAAATGCGGCACACACAGCGCACCACAGCAAAATATGGGCGTGGCTTCGATTGCTGGAAATATTGGGCATGGCTGAAAGGGGTGTGGTTTAATAAAGTCTGAGATTACTTACATAATGCAGAATGTGGTATTGTTAAATAGGAAATTTACAGTGCAGAGTGTAAGGCGGTGGGTATTATGTGTAGGAGAGGGGTGTGGAGTGTATGGTGGTGGGTAGTATGTGCAAGAGAGAAGCGCGGAGTGTATATAGGTGGGTAGTATGTGCAGAAGATGAGTATGGAGGTTGGTATTATGTGCAGGAGAGGAGTGCAGAGAGTATGGAGGTGGATAGTATGTACAGGAGAGGAGTATGCAGTGTATGGAGGTGGGTATTATGTGCAGGAGAGGAGTATGGAGTGTATGGTGTTGGGTAGTATATGCAGGAGAGGAGTGAGGAGTGTATGGAGGTGGGTAGAATGTGCAGGTGAGGAGTATGGAGTTTACGGTGGTAGGTTGTTATCTTTTAAATTATTTTTAAAATGTATTTTTGTATTACTTTTTTCAAAATGATTGGGGGGGGGGGGGGTGATGGACTGTGACAGTAGGGCAGTGGACGCTGTCAGCAGTTTTTTGTTTTTATCTGATCATCTATTAGAGTAGATCAGTAGAGCAATGGATGGTGTCAATAGTTTTTTAATTTGTATGTATTTTTTTTGTACAATTTAATATTTTTCATTTTTTTTCACAATGCTTTTTTTGGGGGGGGGGGGGGGGGGGGTTGGGACTGTGGACAGTGTCGGTAAAGAGGAGGAGGAGGGGGTTGGGGGGTGGTGTTAGTTTTTTATTTTATATCCTTATTTACCCATTTTTATTTTTTATCATTTTTTTTACAAATTTTTCAATAATATTTATTGTATTTTTTTTTAACATCAGTTGGGGGGGCTTTGGTGACATGTCCGGGGTCTAAACAGACCCCTGACATCTCCCCTTTGAGACAGAGAAAGAGACTGAGGAAACAGATTCACCCTGTCCCTTTCTCAGCATTGAAGATGAATGAACAGGAGACAGCGGCTCCTGTTCATTCATAAACAGAAGCAGAGTAACACACAGGTTACTCTGCTCAGTTATTACAGGACATGGAGAGCAGTTGGTAGCTATCGCACTCTATGTCCAATTCAGAAAAGGAAGGGGTCGGTAAATGAAATATTTACCGGTGCCTTCTTCCGCTCTCCATCCTGACACATCCCCCGGAGCTGCTGGGAGAGGAGAGGGGGGAGCCGGCTGCAGGGGAACGAGAGAGGGGGACGGAGGAGGAGGACAGGGGGCCAGAGAGCACGGGCTGGAGGAGAAGGACATGGCAGACATGGGGGGGGGGGATGATCGGTGTGGCAGAAGGATAGTTATGAGCACCGATCTTTCAGAATGGCATTTCAGCTGACAGCCGTGGGAGGGAGAAGAGGAGAAGCGGCTGTCTGAAAAGCCATACAGGGAGATCGGTGTTCGCAATTGTCCCCCCGCTGCACTGATCATCGTCCCAATCAAGGGACAATAATCAATGTGTGCAGTGTGGGTCACAGTGGCCCCCCCTCTCGGGGGCCCATGTGCAGTGAACACCCTGCACACATGGATGATACACCACTGACACTGTAGGAAGCTTGTATTGTAGAGTGAAATAGCTATTTCAGGCAAGGCTGAGCCCTCATTTACACCAAATTCGGACTTTGAAATCGTGCGACTTCACTTGAAATCGTACAATTTCAAAGCCGTATGTCAGTTAAAGACAGAATGTCAGTAATTACTGCCTCTAGGGATTTATGCATGCATTAACTATCAGCAGGTTTTTTTTTTTTAAAGTTGAACTCTTACCTTTAGTCCCCGTTTACACAGGTGCAACTTGTCATGCGATTTTACATGTCCAAATCGCATGACAAGTCGCACCCTACTGTCCGCAACTGAACTGTTCAAATCGATGCGACACCGACTTTGCGGTGCCGCATTGATTTGAAAAAGCAGTTCCTGCACTATTTTTGGCGATTTCAGGTGCGACTTGCATAGACAGCTGTGCATGAAGTTGCACCTGAAATCGCCAAAAAATAGTGCAGGAACTGCTTTTTCAAATCAATGCGGCACCGCAAAGTCGTAAAATCGCATGACAAGTCGCACCAGTGTACACGGGGACTAAAGGTAAGAGTTCAACTTTAACAAAAACAAAGAAAAAAACCTGCTGACAGCTAATGCATGCATAGAACCCTAGAGGCAGTAATTACTGATTGGCTGACATTCTGTCTGATATCCTGTCTTTAACTGTACACAGGTTATCTCCATTGAGTAGAAGTGCAGGTGCATTGCTGTGAGTCTGTGCGGTGTTTGCGATGTTCTGTATGTGTATCCGCAGGCGAGGAACACGGAAAATCCAGTTTGACAGCTGGAGGTAAGCACATGTCACTTGTGCCCGGGCAAACCACGCCCCTCCGCTCCTCAGCCACGCCCCCCACAATGTGGGAAAAATCCCCCAGGCGCTTTAGTGGGGGAATAGTAAACGTACCACGCCCCCCTCTTGCCAGCTGTCAGGTAACCCCGCCCCTGGGAGGGAACCTCGCGAAGCTATTGGCCGGTCGGGATGCCGTTCAGCGCGGACTGGTTCACCTCGGGACGCTCAGTGAGCCTCCAGTCAGAAGCCGGGCGGGTGTCGGGCTAGGCAGGGATTGCTGCCGGTCCGGTACGCGGGATGAAGGCAGTACGTGACTGGGTGTGAGCGCCCCCCCCCCCCCCTCGGGTCTGGAATCGCCCGGACCAAAGATGGCGGGCGGTCCTATCACACTGCCCACTCTCAACATGGCGGCGCGCAGTCACGGCCGGGTCCTGGCTGCCGTGATGCTGGTGATGTTGCTGGGGCTGGCGACCGGGGAAGCGGAGGACGAAGCGGAGACTGTAATCATCGGGCTGCGGCTGGAGGACACGGACGACGTGTCTTTCATGGACGGCGGCGCGCTGCGGGTGAGCGAGCGGTCCCGGATGAAGCTGCGGGTGTACGGGCAGAACCTGGACAATGAGACGTGGTCTAAGATCGCCTTCACCGAGCACCCGCCGCCCTGGATCGTGGCCCCCCTCGACTCGTCCGCGGAGGGTACCCACCCGTGCGGCATCCGCACCTCCGACATCCTGGTCATGCCGTACATCGAGCTGAGCCGCAGAAGCTCCGCCATCGTCCACATCGAGATCAAACCCCTGCGGAAGACGGAGAAGAGCAAGGCGTACTACCTGTGTACCTCCTCCCCCTCCCCTCCGCCCGTCCCCGGCGGAGCCGCCCCTCTGCAGCCCTGGACCGAGACCACCTGGGTGTACCACTCCGGGGATGACACCCGAGTCATCGTGGTGGAGGAGAAGAAGTTCCTGCTCCCCTTCTGGCTGCAGGTCATCTTCATCGCCCTCCTCCTCTGCCTGTCCGGCATGTTCAGTGGCCTCAACCTGGGCCTGATGGCCCTGGACCCCATGGAGCTCCGCATCATTCAGAACTGCGGCACCGACAAGGAGAAGAACTACGCCAAGAGGATCGAGCCCGTCCGCCGCCAGGGCAACTACCTGCTCTGCTCCCTGCTGCTGGGCAATGTGCTGGTCAACACCACCCTCACCATCCTGCTGGACGACATTGCCGGCTCGGGTTTGGTGGCCGTGGTGGTCTCCACCATTGGCATCGTCATCTTCGGCGAGATCGTTCCCCAGGCCATTTGCTCCCGCCACGGCCTGGCCGTGGGCGCCAACACCATCTTCCTGACCAAGTTCTTCATGATGATGACCTTCCCGGCCTCCTACCCGGTCAGCAAGCTGCTGGACTGCGTGCTCGGACAGGAGATCGGCACAGTCTACAACCGGGAGAAGCTGCTGGAGATGCTGAGGGTCACCGACCCCTACAATGACCTGGTCAAGGAGGAGCTGAACATCATCCAGGGGGCCCTGGAGCTCCGCACTAAGACCGTGGAGGACGTCATGACCCCTCTGCGGGACTGCTTCATGATGGCTGGAGATGGCACGCTTGACTTTAACACCATGTCCGAGATCATGGAAAGCGGTTACACCCGCATTCCCGTCTACGAGGGTGACCGCTCCAACATCGTTGACCTGCTCTTCGTCAAAGACCTGGCCTTTGTCGACCCTGACGACTGCACGCCGCTCAAGACCATCACCAAGTTCTACAACCACCCCCTGCACTTTGTCTTCAATGACACCAAGCTGGACGCCATGCTGGAAGAGTTCAAAAAAGGTGAGAGCCTTGCATGAAGGTTGCTGCTGCACGTGGAAAGACGGGTTAGCTTTGGCAGGCCCCTCCAACCCTCAGGGCTCCCCCGTAAGCAGAGTGCAGTACACACACTTGCAGCGACCTTGTTATTTAGTGACCCATATTATTACAATCGCCTTAAGCAGCATGCCATAGGAGTTTGCATTACTAATGAGGTGCAACATAGCCTGGGGGGAGTTGAGCTGCCGGCTTTAGAAGGTTTACTTTGCATTCTTGATGTTTGCTAAGGATATGGAAGTGTTCAGCAGCACGCTGGATGAGCTGATGTGCTTGTCGGGGCTCTTCAGCGCTGTCCAGCACTGCTCTATAGTCTTCAGGAATGAAGAGCTCAGCTTCAGCACCCAGCCTTTCTCATTCCTCTTATCTGTCAGCCTTTCTAGGATCTCTCTGGGCTTTCTAGTTGCAGGGATAGGTTTAAGATCGTTTGGTAGACATGTAGATAGTTTAATGTTATGTAGAAGGCACATAGATAAGTTTTTAATAGCATTGAGTAGACCTGTAAATTGCTTTAATAGCATGATGTTGACACATAGGTAGGTTTAGTAGCATGAAGTAGGCATGTAGGTAGGTTTGGTTTCCATGAAGTAGATACGTTTAATAGCATGGAGTAGACATGTAGATAGGTTTCATAGCATGAAGTGGAAACAGATATCCTACGAGTAGACACGTAGAAATTTTTATTTTTTTTAATATAATGGAAGCATAGGTATTATGGAGTGGAGCCGGGGGCAGGTTTAGTGGAGCGGAGCCGGGGGCAGGTTTAGTGGAGCGGAGCCGGGGGCAGGTTTAGTGGAGCGGAGCCGGGGGCAGGTTTAGTGGAGCGGAGCCGGGGGCAGGTTTAGTGGAGCGGAGCCGGGGGCAGGTTTAGTGGAGGGGAGCCGGGGGCAGGTTTAGTGGAGGGGAGCCGGGGGCAGGTTTAGTGGAGGGGAGCCGGGGGCAGGTTTAGTGGAGGGGAGCCGGGGGCAGGTTTAGTGGAGGGGAGCCGGGGGCAGGTTTAGTGGAGGGGAGCCGGGGGCAGGTTTAGTGGAGGGGAGCCGGGGGCAGGTTTAGTGGAGGGGAGCCGGGGGCAGGTTTAGTGGAGGGGAGCCGGGGGCAGGTTTAGTGGAGGGGAGCCGGGGGCAGGTTTAGTGGAGGGGAGCCGGGGGCAGGTTTAGTGGAGGGGAGCCGGGGGCAGGTTTAGTGGAGGGGAGCCGGGGGCAGGTTTAGTGGAGGGGAGCCGGGGGCAGGTTTAGTGGAGGGGAGCCGGGGGCAGGTTTAGTGGAGGGGAGCCGGGGGCAGGTTTAGTGGAGGGGAGCCGGGGGCAGGTTGAGTGGAGGGGAGCCGGGGGCAGGTTGAGTGGAGGGGAGCCGGGGGCAGGTTGAGTGGAGGGGAGCCGGGGGCAGGTTGAGTGGAGGGGAGCCGGGGGCAGGTTGAGTGGAGGGGAGCCGGGGGCAGGTTGAGTGGAGGGGAGCCGGGGGCAGGTTGAGTGGAGGGGAGCCGGGGGCAGGTTGAGTGGAGGGGAGCCGGGGGCAGGTTGAGTGGAGGGGAGCCGGGGGCAGGTTGAGTGGAGGGGAGCCGGGGGCAGGTTGAGTGGAGGGGAGCCGGGGGCAGGTTGAGTGGAGGGGAGCCGGGGGCAGGTTGAGTGGAGGGGAGCCGGGGGCAGGTTGAGTGGAGGGGAGCCGGGGGCAGGTTGAGTGGAGGGGAGCCGGGGGCAGGTTGAGTGGAGGGGAGCCGGGGGCAGGTTGAGTGGAGGGGAGCCGGGGGCAGGTTGAGTGGAGGGGAGCCGGGGGCAGGTTGAGTGGAGGGGAGCCGGGGGCAGGTTGAGTGGAGGGGAGCCGGGGGCAGGTTGAGTGGAGGGGAGCCGGGGGCAGGTTGAGTGGAGGGGAGCCGGGGGCAGGTTGAGTGGAGGGGAGCCGGGGGCAGGTTGAGTGGAGGGGAGCCGGGGGCAGGTTGAGTGGAGGGGAGCCCGGGGCAGGTTGAGTGGAGGGGAGCCCGGGGCAGGTTGAGTGGAGGGGAGCCCGGGGCAGGTTGAGTGGAGCGGAGCCCGGGGCAGGTTGAGTGGAGCGGAGCCCGGGGCAGGTTGAGTGGAGCGGAGCCCGGGGCAGGTTGAGTGGAGCGGAGCCGGGGGCAGGTTGAGTGGAGCGGAGCCCGGGGCAGGTTGAGTGGAGCGGAGCCGGGGGCAGGTTGAGTGGAGCGGAGCCGGGGGCAGGTTGAGTGGAGCGGAGCCGGGGGCAGGTTGAGTGGAGCGGAGCCGGGGGCAGGTTGAGTGGAGCGGAGCCGGGGGCAGGTTGAGTGGAGCGGAGCCGGGGGCAGGTTGAGTGGAGCGGAGCCGGGGGCAGGTTGAGTGGAGCGGAGCCGGGGGCAGGTTGAGTGGAGCGGAGCCGGGGGCAGGTTGAGTGGAGCGGAGCCGGGGGCAGGTTGAGTGGAGGGGAGCCGGGGGCAGGTTGCTCCAATGTATGTGCATTTACCTGCACTAAACGCACATGTGTGTGTGAATGGATTCTTAATAACATACACATAGATTTGATATCATGTAGACTCAAAATAGAAACTCTGATCATTTTTGTTCTATCATTTGATATACAAAAATTGACCTTCTTGTAACTAATTGTAACCAAAACCAAAGCACAATACAAAATCCCACCATAAAAATTTACGTCTCTGGTAACATTAAAGGACTAGATTTGCTATTTGAAAGTAAACAAGATAATGTGATTTACATTCAGGAGAGTTGAAATATTTAATTGCATCTCTTGAGCTCCATCTACAGTAGAGGACAATATAAGGGTTCAGTGGAGTACCCACAGAAATGGGAAGCTTTGTGTGTATGATTGCAGGGTTACCCTGGGTCAACTGTGTCATCTGTCGGTTTTATGATGGGATTTTGTATTGTGCTTTTGGGTTGGGTACAATTATGGCGATTTTTGTACATCATGATATAACAATAAAAGAATTCATGGAGTGCAGTATGGCTTCTTTTTTCGTGTCTACTACAAAGTAGCGAATATATTGTTTGTGGAAGAATGCACCCAGTTGTAAAGCAAGTAAACTTATTAATTGAGAAAGCAATGTAGCTGTGGTTATTTTTAGTGCCGGTTCACACAGGGACGACCTATCCGCCTGACAAGTCGCTCTCCATGCAGTGCAATGGAACCATTCTAATAGGGGTGACTCAGGTCACTTTTGACTTAGAAAAAAGGTTCCTGCACTACTTTGGCGTGGCTTGCATTGACTTATTACAGGAGTTGTTACAAGCCGCTCTGAGGTTGCGATATGCGGGGCGACTTCAGAGTCGGATGGCTTTGAAGCCGCCCCTGTGTGAACCGGCACTTAGGGCTCATGCAAGAAAATGTAGCCTTTTTCTCCATTTAACGTAGTGTGTGGTTTGGTGTTTTTTTTTGTTTTTATAATAATAATTATATTCTGTACTGACCCGAATGCAGCTGTATAGTTTCCTGTGCTCATGCTCACAGCTGCATAAAGATCAGTAAACTTGTTTTGTGTTCAGACCCATCAAGAAAAATAAAAAAAAAAGCTGAGGTTTTATATTGGTGATCAGACTGAATTTAGGGTTGTAATTGCACTGATGTGAATGTCGTGTGAAAGTTTTTGGGTTTCTCATCTAGTCTAGTAACTTAAAGCAGAACTATATGATGAATGTGAACATTTGCTGGCAGGTAGACATTTATTACAGATGAGTTTATCTATATATGTGTCTTCTGCCTGCCAGCTCCTCTTGTCCTTTTGCAGCCCATTCAAACTTCTGTGTTCCGTGCATTGGGTTAATTCATGCACATTGCGGGTTATTTACTAAAGGCAAATCCACTTGGCACTACAAGTGCACTTGCTGTAGATCTGAGGGAGACATGCAAGGAAAATAAAAAAACAGAGGCGCTTTGCGGTGGTTTTTAACCATTTCTCGGCCGCTAGCGGGGGTAAAACCGCCCCGCTAGCGGCCGCATACCGACGGTAAAGCGCCGCTTACAATAGTGGCGCTTTACCGCCGACGCCCGCCCCAGTGTGAAAGGGCCCGTAATGCAAAGTGGATTTGCCTTTAGTAAATCAACCCCAGTGTGTCGCATGGTAACCTGTTGCCAGAGGCGTCGCTAGGGGGTGGCTATTGAGGCTATAGCCCCAAATCTGGGGCCCATAGCCCCGAGTCTCTAGGGCAGGGGTCGGCACCTGGCCCACCACTGGTGAATGCGGGCACCCGGCCCGCAGGCATTATCACAGGGCTGGATTATTACAGGGCTGGATGGGGGCGGGAACTACAGGAGTTAACTTTTTTCATTAAACAGCAGGTGATTGGTTGCAATCCTAGCAACCAATTACCAGCCTGTTAATGTGAAAAGTTAACTTCAGTACTTCCCGTAGTGTGTGTGTGTGTGTATATATATATATGTATATGTATGTATATATATATATATGTGTGTGTGTGTGTGTATAATATATATATATACACACACACACACACGTATATTCTCTACATGTGTATGCCAAGCGTATGACTTTCTTTACTTCGCTGCTATGGGCTCTAGCCCCGGATCTTTTGTAGACCTAGCAACGCCTTGCCTGTTGCATAAAGGCAGTCTATTCAGTTTGAATTGGCTGCCAGCGTACTCGATCTGACCAAAAAATGGAAACCTCAAATTTTTTCCGACACAGTGCATCACAATGCGCAGCAGTGTGTTTCCCTGTGGAGTGCTGTGCGCTGCGCTGCCATGCATGAAAGTCAGAACTATATTGTCTCAGTGCATTGGGGTACCATAAGCTGGCCATACGCTAGTAGAATTTTATTCAAAAAGATTTCATTGTAAAAAAAAAAAAGTGTTTTGATTCTGTAATTGTTAGTGGGGTCAAGTTGACAATTTTTGACTGCAGTGATGGAAAAATTTGAAGAAGCACAATTCATTTATTTATTTATTTTTTCTTGGATGAATGAATTTCTAGCAGTGACGTTGGTTTTCCGTCAGGAAAGTCCATTTACTCCAAAATCAAATGTTAAAATGCTTTGTGACTGGATGCGGGGAGAGGAGGGGTGAATAAATGAGTGTGTGGTCTCCTCCTGCCGCATCATCAGAATTATAGTGAGAGCTATAGTATCCAGCATCAGTGTAAAAGTACATAAGAAACCGCAAAGATTCTGGAGATGGTATATGCTTCATTACAGGTAGCTATTTGTGGGCTAGCACATTACAAAAATCAAGTTTGTTCTTTAAAGTTGTTGTAAAGGCACAAGGATTTTTATTTTCAAGCATTCTATGCATGAAGGTAACAAAACCTTCTGTGTGCAGCGCCGAGCCCCCTCTCGATCCAGTGATGTGCATGAGAGCCTTTACTCTCCGGGGACTCGCACTCCTAATTGGCTTTTGGCCAATTTGCTCCCTAGAGGAAGCTGCTTGCTGTGGGGGCACCTGGCAGGAGGAAGGAGCCAGGAGCACCAGGGTGGGACCCAGGCCCGGACTGGGACAAAAAATAGGCCCGGGCATTTTAGACTGAGCAGCCCATTTTCCAGCAACCGCCCGTTCGCGAGGGTGGTTGGTGACGGGATAATCATGGAGTCGTGCCTACCAGTGCCCATCAGTGCCACCTATCAGTGTCGCTTATCAGTGCCACCTATCAGTGCCGCTTATCAGTGCCACCCATCAGTACCCATTAGTGCCGCCTATCAGTGCAGCCTCATCAGAGCATATCGGTGAAGGAGAAAAATTACCTGTTTTCAAAATTTTATAACAAACTATGAAACAGTTTTGTTTGTTTTTTTTTTCAAAATTTTGGTCCCCTTTTGTTTTTTTTTTAGCAAAAAATAAAAAACCCAGCAGCAATTAAATACCACCAAAAGAAAGCTCTATCTGTGTGAAAAAAATGATAAAAATTTATTTTGGGTAAACTGCAGCATGACTGCGCAATTGTCATTCAAAGTGTGAGAGCGCTGAAAGCTGAAAATTGGTCTGGGCAGGAAGGGGGTTTAAGTGCCCAGTAAGCAAGTGGTTAATTTCCTCTCCTTTGTCTCTCTTTTTCTGTTTCTTTTTTCCTTTTTTCTCTCTTACTCTTCTTTTCTCTTTATATATCCCCCCTTTCTTTCTATATGTTCTTCCCTCCATCCCCCTTCCTTATCTCCTTTTTCCCGCCATTCATCTTTATATATTTACACTTACCTGTGTCCTCCATTACTTCTTGGTCTGCCTTTTTACCTGTATTCCTTCTGTGTCTTCTTTCCTTGGATGCACGCCTGATCTGATGGCTTCACTTCTCTCTGTGTACTTAAGCTCCTCCTTCACTCCCCTTGAATGGTTGTAATCTGCCTAGGTGGGCGGGGTCTCCTGACGTCATACGTTTCCATGACATCGGCGGCCCCAGCCCTGGCAGCGTCCCCGTTGCCTAGCTATCGCCGGCCGCAGCGCGCGTGCACGGGCAGCGATAGCTATTTTGATTGGATCCGACCTGCTGCCTAGCAACCACAGATACAGATCTCCAGCTCCTCCTGCCCCTGCTCTGCTGATAGATGACATCGTAGGCAGGGCAGGAGAGCCTGGAGAGGAGACACAGGCACGGCCGCATAGCGGGAGGTGAGCGGCGACCGCGGCCTGTGTTAACCCTCTCCAGGCTACAGTTGCCGCTTACCTCTCGCTGTGTGGCCCGGTCATCAAACAGACATCAGACCGCGGCCCCGAAATTGAGCCCGACGGCCCCGGCCCACCGGGCATTTGCCCGGTCTGCCCTATGGCCAGTCCGGGCCTGGTGGGACCCGAGAAGTGGAGGATCAGGGCTGCTCTGTGCAAAACCACTACACAGAGCAGGTAAGTATAACACGTGTGTTATTTCAAGTGATTGTAAAGGCTCATGTGGTGTGTTTGTTTTTTTTTTTTTTTTTTTTTTTTTTTTTTAACAAATATGTCATACATGCCTCTTCTGTGCAGTTGGTTTTGCACAGAGCAGCCTGGATCCTCCTCATCTTGGGTCCCTCTTTGCTGCTCCTAGCCTCTCCCTCCTTTTGAGTGCCCCTCAGCCAGCAGCTTGCTACAGGAGGCACCCGAGCCAAATCAGAGCTCCATGTATCCATTCAGACATGGGGCCCTGACCTGGCCCTGCCCCCTCTCTCCCCTGATTGGCTGGCTGACTGACAACAGCTGGAGCCAATGGCGCCGCTGCTCTGTCTCAGCCAATTAGGAAGAGTGTCCTGGATGGCTGAGGGGATTGTGGACATCACTGGAGAGAGAAGGGGCTCAGGTAGGTAATTAGGGCGGTGCTGGGGGGGCTGCTACACACAAGTTTTTTTATCTTAATGCATCAAGATAAAAAAAACCTTCTGCCTTTACAACTCCTTTTAAAAAAAAAACAAAAACAAACCAAGACTTGAATATCACTTTATCCACTTGCCGCCCGCCATATAGCAGAATAACGGCGGAAAAGTGGTTTCAATACCCTGACTGGGCGTCATATGACATCCTCAGGACATTGAGCCGCTGCGCGCCCCCAAGGGCACGCATCGCGGCGATCGTTGCGTTGTGTCAGTCTGACACCCCACAACACCGATCTAGGTAAAGAGTATCTGACGGAGACTCTTTACAACGTGATCAGCCGTGTCCAATCACAGCTGATCACGATGTAAATAGGAAGAGCCGGTGATCGGCTTTTCCTCACTCGCGTCTGACAGACGCGAGTAGAGGAGAGCCGATCGGCTGCTCTCCTGACGGGGGGGGTCTGTGCTGATTGTTTATTAGCACAGCCCCCCTCGGATCTCACCCAGGACCACCAGGGAAGCCATTCACACTGGACCACCAGGTATGCCCCCTAGACCCCCAGGGAAATACTAATCTGTGCCCAGGCAGCTGCCAATCAGTGCCCACTCACAATGCCTATCAGTGCCCAGCAGTGCCGCCTATCAGTGCCACCCTAAGAACCCATCTTTGCAGCCTATCAGTGCCCATCAGTGCCGCATATTGGTGCCACCTCATTGGTGCCGCCTTATCAGTGCCCATCAGTGAAAGAGAAAACTTACTTATTTACAAAAATTTTTAACAGAAACAAAAGCAAAACTTTTTTTTTTTTCAAAATTTTTGGTCTTTTTTATTTGTTTAGCAGAAAATATAGGTCCCAGAGGTGATCAAATACCACCAAAATAAAGCTCTATTTGTGGGAACAAAATGATAAAAAATTAGTTTGGGTACAGTGTAGCATGACCGCGCAATTGTCATTCAAACTGCGACAGCGCTGAAAGCTGAAAATTGGTCTGGGCAGGAAGGTATATAAGTGCCCTGTATTGAAGTGGTTAAGGCCCCTTTCAGCCCTTGAGACTGTGTTCAGTGGATCCTCCTGCTCGGGTGATTGACAGGTCCGTGTACGCTCCACTATGCAGAACGGACACAGGTATAGGGCAGTCTGTCATACGAACTGATCTGCTGGACAGATGGGGAACGGATTCCCATCCGTCTGTTTTTAAAAAAAATCTTTTTATTGAGTATAAGACATACAAACAAATAACATTAAACCTGTCACAGCATTGGGACTAGACCCACGCAGGAGTCCATCCGTCTGTTTTTAGCGCACTGGATCGGATGCTGGTGGGTATCACATGTCTGCTGCGACCGTCGCTCCATAGAGAACAATGGCTGGTCGGATTGGGTCCGCCTGTAAAACAGACAGGCAGACCTGATCGGTCTGCTCATGTGAAAGGGGCCTAAAGTGGTTCCAAAGGCAGAAGGTTTTTAGCTTATTGCATTCTGTGCATTAAGGTAAAAAAAGCACCTGTGTGCAGCCCCCCACACACCGCCCCTCATATACTTGATCTCAATCCAGTGTCCATTCACAGGCGTGCGGCTCGGGAGCAAGCCTGCTTAAGTGCCCCCAAAGCAAAAGGCTTTCTAGTGGGATCACTTGGTAGGGGACCCAAGAAGAGAAGGATTGGGGCTGCTCTGGTCAAAACCATTGCACAGAGCAGGTAAATATAACATGTTAGTTGCGTTAACCACTTGCCAACCCTGTAACAAACATGTACTGTGGCAGGTTCGGCTCTATTGCGCGAAACTACGCACCTGTACATCATTTTGTGCAATAGCCACTAGGGGCGCACATGTGCCCCCGGGGGCGCGATCGTGCGCTGATTGAACAGAGGGGGGGAGCCAATCAGCGGGTCCATGGGGCCATCCGTGACCGTTCCTAAGAGAGGCAGAACGGCGGTCTGCCTATGTAAACAAGGCAGATCGCCGTTCTGACAGGAAAGAAGATGGAGATCTCGTGTTGCTGCTAAGCAAAAACGTGGATCTGTCGCACCCCCTAGGGACACATTTAACCCTTTGATTGCCCCTGATGTTAACCCCTTCCCTGCCAGTGTCACTAGTACAGTAACAGTGCATATGTTTAGCACTGATCACTGTTATGTCACTGGTTCCCAAAAAAATGTCAGGTGTGCGATTTGTCCGCCGCAATGTCGCAGTCCTGCTAAAAATTCCTGATCGCTGCCATTACTAGTAAAAAATAAATAAAAATGCCACAAAAATATGCCATAGTTTGTAGAAATGATAACTTTTGCGCAAACCAATCAATTTACGCTTATTGGGATTTTTTTTTTTTACCAAAAAATATGTAGAAGAATACATATTGGCCTAAATTGATGAAGAAATGTGATTTATTGGATGTGTTTTATAGCAGAAAGTAAAAAATCTTCTTTCTTCTTTCTTCTTTCTTCTTTCTTCTTTCTTCCTCCTTCTTCTTCTTCCTCCTTCTTCTTCTTCCTCCTTCTTCTTCTTCCTCCTTCTTCTTCCTCCTTCTTCTTCCTCCTCACACATGACTCTGACCACCAACAACAATGGGGGCATTTTTCCCGCTGACAAATTGGTTTTAGCAGGGGTTCCCTGATACCTGAAAATTAGGGGGTTTCTCAGGGGTAAGAAGGTTGAGACGGGCTTAGATGGTTCACATCTGTGCATTGCCCTGCAAATTATACTCATTGTGGTGCAGTGCTTTGGAGCATTCTGGTGGCATTCAAAATGAACAGCATTGCTATGCACTGTATAAAGTTCTGTGCATTTATGTCCATTGTAGTGCACAGTAAAACAGGCTTTACTATGTTACCACAACATGTATGTGAATGGGCCCCTTGAATGCTGTACTGCAGAAAGATAATTGGCTGCTATGGACAGCATGAGATGTTTTAATTGCCATGTTTTCATGCATAGTAGTAATAGATAATTGGTTGTAATGCTAAGGGCTGGCCCTCACTCTGTTTATGTACATTTATTGATTTTTTTTTTTTTTTTTTTTTTTTTTTTTTTTATATTAGTCTGCAGATAACATATAGCAGAGGAAATGGGGACACTATGGCAAGCTACTAAGGCACCAGATCAATTAAAACTGCTATGTAACTGCCACTGACTTCCAAAGATAGTCGCAGGAAATATTAGTTTACTATGATGAACTGTCCTTTTTTACCTGCCTATGCATGGTCATTTGAGTGCTACAAAGTACATGTATAGCCAAACGACCTCCTCCTCCTCTTTTCTCTTTCCTCTTTTCTCCTTCCTCCTTTGATCCTTTTTTTTTTTTCCTCCTTTTCTCCTTTTTTTTTTTTCCTCCTTTTCTCCTTTTTTTTCCTCCTTTGCTCTTTTTTTCTAGCCAAGTCCCAACACATGGACAAGTAAATCCCACTATGTCCTGTTTGTTCACTTCACATCATTGCACTGCTAAAAAAGTAGGACATGCAATAATTGTTTTCACCACATTATGTTACAATGCAGTATATCGTATTGCAGTAAATAAACCCAAATGGCCTTCTAAAAAGGTGGAAAAAGTAAGTGTTGTAGTCAATGCTTCGGCACGTTATACCCCACAGCACACACCAGCGGCTGCGTCACAACCCACCCTTAAAGTGCTAGTAAACAGCAAGTTTTTTTTTTTTTTTTTTTTCTTTTCCTTGAAACCTGCAAGACAAAGTTTTATAATGTGCTAGTATGCATCGCATACTAGCACATTATGTGTCACTTACTATAAAGTGAAGCCCTGCTGCGGCGCGCTGTCATCACTGATGGGGCTTCCATCTTCACCGGATCTTCTTTCCAGGCTGGCAGGCTCCGGTCCTTTGATTGAAGAAGCTGCAATGCACGGGAGCCGCTGATCACAGCACGGGGCTCTGAAAGAACAGCGTGGTATGCTGTTCCTTCAGCGCACATACGCCAGTGACATCACCGGAGGCTTTACAAGTTAATATCTCCTAAACCGTGCATGTTTAGGAGTTATTTGCTGTACCTTTAGTAGGGTTGTCCCGATACCGATACTAGTATCGGTATCGGCACCGATACCGAGCATTTTCCCAAGTACTTGTACTCGGGTAAATGCTCCCGATGCTTCCCCCGATACCTGGAAGTCAGCTGTGATCGGCGCATGGGGGAGTTACAAGATTCTCCCCCCGCCAGCTTTCAGCTGCTTTAGTGACATACAGCGGTGATCGGTCACCGCTGACTGTCACTGCATCCTCCTCCATGCCCCCTCCTTTCCTCTGTCCCCCTCCGTTCCTCTCTCCTTTTCTGTTCCCCTCCGCTGTCCCCTCCGTTCTGCTGTGCCTCTCCGCTGTCCCCTCCGTTCCCCTCTCCTTCTCTGTCCCCCTCCGTTCTCCCCCTCCGTTCTCCCCCTCCTCCTTCCTTTGTGTATGGATAGAGAGAGTCAGCTGACTCTGTCCATTCACATAACTGAAACATTGTAATCTCCTGTGATTACGATGTGTCAGTTTATGAATGGAGAAAAGCCGCTGTCTTCTCTCCATTCATTCTCAGTGCAGCTGAGGCTACAGAGAAAGGGACTGGGGAATCTCTATCCTCTGTCTCTTTCTCTGTCTCAAGGGGGAGATATCAGAGGTCTGTTAAGACCCCTGATATCTCACCAAAGCCCCCCAACAGGGCTGATTAAAAAAAAACCAAAAAAAAAAAACACATTGCAATAAAGAATAAAAAAAAAAAATTATTGTAAAAAAAAAAAATTGTAAATAAAAAAAAAACACACACACACACATACAACGTTCACCCCCTCCCCCCCCCCCCCCCCCCCAAAAAAAGCACTGTTAAAAACAAAAAAAAAACAAAACACTATTACGTGACATTAAAAAAAAAGTATCGGTAATCGGTATCGGCGAGTACTTGAAAAAAAGTATCGGTACTTGTACTCGGTCCTAAAAAAGTGGTATCAGGACAACCCTAACCTTTAGGCAAGCCTTACTATAGGGCTTGCCTATAGGTATAAATCTCAAATGGACAGTGTGATAAAATAGTGGGGCTAAACTCACAATTATAATGAAAAATATATATATAAACCAATGTGATAAACATTAATGTGCACACAATATATATAAATATATATAATGTTATCACCCTGTGACAAGTGAAAATATATGTATGATTTTAGAACAAAAAGGTTATAAAATAATCCAAAAAACGGTTGAGTGTAGTATCTTCTTAATCATCCACCACACCATGTGCAAGTGATTCCGCTCCCTTTAGGCTCGATTCACACCTATGCATGTTGCTTTTGAGCGTTTTTGGAGGTTTTTTTTTCATGCTTGCCACGTTTTTGAGCCGCGATTTTGCCGCGATTTTGCCGCGATTTTGCCGCGATTTGCGTTTTGCGTTTTACATTTTTTTTTTTTACAGTCTTAAAAAAAATAAAAAAAAAAAAAAAAAAATAAAATAAAACGGTGCACTTGCGTTTTTGATGCTTGTCCATTGAATTCTATTACATGCAAAACGCTGCATTTTGCATGAAAAAAAGTCCCTGACCCTTTCCAAAAATGCAGAGAAACAAAAAGGCATTGATGTGAACATGTTCCATAGGAACCCATGTTAAAAAATTCCCGTGCATTTCTGCAAAATGCATCAAAAAACGCGCTAGTGTGAATGGAGCCTTAGAGAACGCACTCACCAGCTCAAGTTGCCTCACACTCTCGTGTTTGGCTATAATGCTTTTAAATCACACAGAAAGGGTTAAACTAGTGAACTCCGATATCCAACCGTGAAAAAAACAGGATCTCTCCACATGTAAACAATAAGAAGTGCTCCAATAGTGTAATACCACAAAGGTATAAATCGTCCATGGGAGTTTACTCCCACTTTAAAGTATAACTAAAGGCAAAACTTCTTTTTTTTTTTTTTTTTTTTTCTTTTAGTTTTGGATAGAGTGGAGAGGGATTACAACACCTGTCAAGGTTTAATTGCTGTCTGTGTGCCCATTAAGGAGATTCACCCTCTCTATTTGTCCTGTTTAGCATTATCATTGAAAGCGAAAGTAAAAGACCCAAATTTTGGTTGTTCCCGAAAAGTAATTGAGGCGAAATCTTCCACTGGGGACACTAGTTCTAGTGACCCTTCATTTGTAGGGATTTCCTCTCACTTCCTGTTTGGTAATGGGACAGGAAGTGAAGAGAAATATCTGAAATGGGACACAGATGGTGGAAAAGAAAAATCTGACATGGGTTATAACCCTCCCTTGCTATATCCAGAATGGGGGGGGGGGGTTGCCTCTAGTTGCTCTTTAATCTGATTGAGTCCCCTGTTGGGTAGACTCTCTCCTCTCTATTTATCCTGGTAGCCTGATATTGACTTGATGACTGAAAGTACCAATCCAAGATTTTACTGTGGCCAGCAGAACAAGAGATGAGCGTAAATCTTCCAATGAGGAAACCCCAAAAGTTGGGCTATATATCTTTCTGCGCACAATCTGACTAGTTACCGGCAGCTACATTCATCTTTTTATGTTCAACCTTTCATAAATCTGCTGCAGTAGTTTATTATGGGAGAGAACTTCACTTTTAGTATGTATTAAAATAATTATTATTAACCCCACTACTTGCTTTCCAGCAGTATCAACTGTGTATTATATTATATGTATTATATTATTGGCACCATGCTTTGCTTAAATGAGCCCCAATTTTTGTTGGCAGTTATTGACCTTCATGTTTTTTTCTTTGTCATGTTATGTTTTTGCTTTGTGGCACTACAAGTACTGGTTGGAGGAGCAAAGGCAAATGGGGGTTTTACCAGTGACAACCCGTCAACCCTGACTTTCATGTTCTAGCCAGCCATCAAAGTAGTATCCTTCACTTCCCTCCGCTCCAATTTTCTTAAAGCGGTGTTCCAGCCGCAAAACAAAATGTTTTTTCTTTTAAAGTCAGCAGCTACAAACACTGTAGCTGCTGACTTTTTTAATAAGGACATTTAGCTGTCCAGGGAGCCCGCAATCTCGGCCCCACAAAGCCGATCCGTCCATCGGATCGGGTGTAGGCGCCGCCACTGTAACTAAGGGAAACCAGCAGTGGAACCTTCAGGCTTCACAGACGGTTTTCTACTGCACGTGCGCAAGTCGCACGGCGCTTTCTGAATTGCCTCGTCGTCTACTGGGACACACACGGGTCCCAGAAGGCAGTGGGCGAGGAGGAGGAGGAAATGACGCACGGGGCTCGTGGCTGAGCTAGGACGGAAGTACATTATGTACTTCAGAAAAGGTAAGAAAGGGGAAAAAAAAATGGTTAACCAAAAACGAGGGTGTGGAGGGGTGATCTTTCCTTTAGGACAGTTGTAAAAGTGGGTGGAACTCCCCTTTAAGTTTGGTGTTTTTAAGATCTCAGGTTAGCTATATATACATAATCTACTTGATGCTTTGAAAATTAGCTTGCTTTGCTCCTTTGTGGGGTACAACACCCACCCCCTTTACTTTGTTTTTTTCCTTCCCCTCTGACCTGGACTGCTGGTCATCCTAAAAAAACCTATTCGTGCAACCAGCAAATCCAGCGTTGTCTGGTGTAACCTGCAACTCTAACCATGCCAGGTCCCACACCCTCATCCTCTATATTGGCATCATCAGACTGCTGGCAGTCTCTGCTGGGTTCTTGCATCTGACCCCCCCCCCCCCCCCCTTCGGATGAGTTCTGTGCTCAGGACTGCCTGGCGCCTGTGCAGTCTGCTGACCCTTGTCCCGAAGCTTTCTGGGATGGGTGATGCGAGTATCCCGGGTGGCTTTGTGAAAGGTAGTCATTCTGTAGGAGAGAACGCCAGAATAGCGGTGTCGGGTCCTACAGAAAATTAGCAGGTAGTTGGGTTTTTTTTTAAATTTATTTTTTTGAGTGAATGGTGTCAGCTCTGACCAGTATCAATTGCTAAACTACTCAACCACCCCCACTCTCAGATCTCTACAACATAAATACTAATCATTCTGTAGTGCAAGATGAGCTCTAGAAGGGCTAAATAGTCTTTGAAAGAACTTGGTAAAGTCTACACCGGACAGCTCAGAATTTCTGACCAGATCAACAGGTTTTTTATTTATTTTTATTTTTTTTTCCCCAAACCAAAATGTTTAATTTTAATATTTAACAGTGTTCATAGTTTTACTTGGAGCCCTTTCGCACTGCAAGCGCGGGGGCGTCGGCGGAAAAGCAGCGCTTTACTGTCGTTTTTGCTGCGCTTTTCGTGCGCTAGCGGGGCGCTTTTAACCCCCCGCTAGCGGCCGAATAAAGGGTTAAAAACACCGCTGCCGAAGGCGCTTTGCAGGGGCTTCAGTGGCGCTGGCCATTGATTTCAATGGGCAGGGGCGCTTTAGGAGCGGTGTATACACCACTCCTAAAGCGCCTCAACGAAGCTGCTTGCAGGACTTTTTTTGACGTCCTGCCAGCACAGCGCCCCAGTGTGAAGGCGCTCGGGCTTTCACACTGGGATTGCAGACGAGGCTTTTTACAGATGCTGTTTTTAGTGTTAAAGCGCCTGAAAAACACCTCCAGTGTAAAAGGGAGTCTAATGCCCTGTATACACGGGCGGATTTTTGACTGGACTGGTCTGACGGACCGAATCCAGCAGACAATCCAACTGTGTGTGGGGTTCATCGGACCTTCAGCGGACTGTTTCTGTCAAAAATCTGATGAAAACCGACGCTAGGGCAGCTATTGGCTACTGGATATCAACTTCCTTATTTTAGTCCGGTGTACGTCATCACGTACGAATCCGTCGGACTTTGGTGTGATCGTGTGTAGGCAAGTCCGTTCGTTCGAAAGTCCGTCGCAAAGACTGTCGGCCCTTTGTTGCCGAAAAGTCTGCCCGTGTGTCCAGGGCATAAGTGTATGTACTGTAATCTTTACATGTGAGGCTGCCATTGATGTCTAGACACCCACGGGTATCATTTTCAGAAGAGACCTCTGGTAATGTTTCTCGCTAGTCTGTCTTTAAGATTTATGGAATATATTTTGTAGCGCAAGCTTAGATGGACATTTTGGTTCTGTTTGTGAGAAATGACACTGTGCCTGACAGGGTGGATTTGATTTAAATCACATTTTAAATTGCTAGTAAAAAAGATTGATTTAAATCATCATTTTTAAAGAGCAACTGTCATTTCTGTCCCGCAGCGGCTCCTCCTCTGACCCGCTGTTGATTTTCTGACAGTCCCATTCACTTTAATGGGACGGCTGGTGATGCGGCAGTGACACAACAAGGTGAGAGGTGTGGATGCCCGCTAACAGGCGCTGCCATGTTAAATGTAAGGACTTATTTTTGCTGGTAGTTAGAATCTTTAATTTTTGCAAACAAAAATGAAGGTTTCCTATTTAGAATAAGCTGTCAGGTTAGTAAATATTCCCAAACTGGGTCTGTTTTATGGCCTGCTGCCATTTTTCTCCTCAAGGGATGAAAAAAGCACTTCAAATTACAGTACGTGCAGAAAGATCACAAGGTTTATAAGCTGCTTAGAAGGTTTCACTTTCATTTTTACTGCTTGCCTTTCCTCCTCACACTGGTAGGAGCCTGGTACAGATGCATTTCTCTTCAAACAATCATACAGTTTGTAGTGTACATAGATTTGCAAAACAATAGTATAAAGGAATATTTATGAACTTTGTATTATCTCATGGTTACTGTTAAATTGAGTGAATGCATCAATGCAGTGCATGTTATCTCAGCTTGCAGAGCTTGGATTCATTGAATGGGTTTCCCAAAAATGTAAATATTGCAGAATCTACAGCCTCCTGCTACAACTAAGCTCAATTTCATGCTGAATATACTAAATGATTAATGTATCTTAAATAGAAAACCCATCTTTAGCTAGATTTTTATTCCAAAAGCATTTTATTAAAATAAGTTTGATTAAAAATAAAAAGAATCCAATTTAAATAAAAAAAAATCAGATTTTTTTTTTTTTTTTTATCCACCCTGGTGCCTGATGAAGAGAACCAAGTACACTAAAAGCTTGCACTCTAAAATGTGTTAATTTAGCCAGCAATCATTATTGCTTCTCTTGCTGTCTATGATGATATAGTATAACACCTTACTGTCTAGTAAGTTTTTTTTTTTTTTTTTTTTTTTTAGGTTGTAACTACATTTTGAAACTTCAGTGGTATCCGCTATGTGTGAAATAATTTTTTTTTTTTTTTTTTTTTCATTAGTCCCACACATTCAGATATGATTGTATCTTTACCCGCAAGCATGCAGTGTAAGGTCCTATGGAATGGATTTTCTAGGTGAGACCTCACCATGTGTAGTTCCTAAAGAATATGTTGCCTCCAACATTTCATATTCCTGATATGTGCCTGTTGTACCCTGTACTTGTTTAAAAAAATATCCTGTTCTCTTTGTATTGCTTCCTTTGTGTTAAATACCTTGTGTTCCTGTCAGACCCGCTCTTTTCCTGTTAAAAATAGACCACACTAGGCATGTGAGAGCACAGCTTGATTAGTTTTTCTGGCTGTGCTGGGAACTTGGCCTGCATTCCTCCAATGATATTAGACTCACGCTGACACGCCCCCTTTCTGTACAGATATTCACTAGGCACACCAGTGTACTTCTGTTTCTCCTCCTCCAACCCTCTGAGCACCTTATGCAGCTGAGAACAGAATGTGCTATCAGTTCTAAAAAAAAAAAAAAAGGTAAAAAAAATGAATTTATAATGTTCTATACACAGGGTTTGCCTTTCATTTCTACTTAAAACTGATGGGATTGTTTTACAAGGTAAAGGTTCACAAATACTTTAAAGCTAAACACCAGGAATGATCTTTATTGCATACTTGGCAACAGCTTCATACTGTGTAAGTAAAGCATATATCATACCTGATGGGGAAGATGTCGGCACTACTGCAGTATTCACAGGTCCTGTGCAAGCAGCTTCCTCTCTGCACACTGACCACAGGGCTTGACTTGCTGCCACCATTCATGGAATGCCTTGTGTGGTTTTTTTTTTTTTTTGTTTTTTTTTTTTCCCTCTGATTGGACAAAGCGTAGGGGGCAGTGACGTCATGATCTCCAGTTCATCCGATCAGACAACACCTTGCATTCATTGAAAAATATTAGGCATCTTATGAATGCAGGAAGTGCCAAGTGATTGATCTCCTGTGGTCAGTGCTTAGAGGGAAGTCACTTTCACGGGACCTGGAAGATCACGGCTATCCCTGTAGTAGAGCTGACTACTAGTGTGATTTTTTTTTTTTTTTTTTTTTTTTTAATTTATTTATTTTTTTCCATTTTCACCATGATATGTATACAGGCACAAGTCCAGCTTGGAACAAGGTAAGTATGCAATACAGATAATTCCTGGAGTTCAGCTTTAAAGCAGTTCTGAACGTATAATGGGGTAAGGCAACCTCGGCCCTCCAGCTGTGGTGAAACTACAATTCCCATGAGGCATTGGAAGACCCTGACAATCATAGGCATGACTCCTAGAGGCACAGCTTCTCTGCTGAGGTTGCCTACCCCTGTTAGACCCCTTTCACACTGTGCCTCCACCGGCGTCAGCGGGTGCTATTTTTAGCGCCGCTTTACCGTCGTTTTAGTGGCGCTATTCAGCCGCTAGCGGGGGCGGTTTTAACCCCCCCGCTAGCGGCCAAAAAGGGGGTGAATCAGCCCGCAAAATGCCGCCGGTATCGCAGCGCTGCCTCATTGATTTCAATGGGGAGAAGCGTTGGAGGAGTGGTGAGTTCACCTCTCCAAAGAAGCTGCTGCAGGACTTTTTCTGACGCCCTGCCAGCGCACCGCTCCAGTGTGAAAGCCCTAAATGGAGGAGCTGTTTTAGGGCAGTTTGCAGGCGCTATTTTTAACACTATAGCGCCTGCAAAATGCTCCAGTGTGAAAGGGGTCTTATAGACGCTTCTAATACAGTTTTTATATAAAAAAAAAAAAAAAAAACACCCCACACACCTGGTTGTGATGGATCCGTTCACTTTATATAAAAAAAAAAAAAAAAAAAAAAAAGTGAACGGATCCATCACAACCAGGTGTGTGGGGTGTCTGTTTTTTTTTTTTTTTTTTTTTTTCCTCTTAGCAACTAAAGTATGGGGGGGGGGAGATGTATAGTGCAGGAGCAATAACTGCTTTTGCTTAGTTTCAGAAATTTATCTTTTGTTATCATTTTTACAAGGTTAAAAAGTTCTGTCGTGGCCATGCATTTTTTTTTCTAATAGTGGCGGCAGGGGGATAGGACTCTGCAGACACAAGGGTTTATTTACCAAAGCTAGAAAGGGCAAAATTGGTCACCATTCTGCATAGAAACCAATCGGCTTCCAGGTTTTATTGCCAAAGCTTAATTGAACAAGCTGAGGTTAGAAGCTGATTGTTTTCTATGCAGAATTGTGACAAACTATGCCCTCTCTAGCTTTAGTAAATAAACCCCACAGTGTGCCTGTATTCCATAGTTTGTTCAGCCCGAGGGAAGAGGCAGGCTGTGACTTTGAGGGGATGTGTACCAGAGGCGGGTTGTGATTGGTCGGGGGGGCATGGAGGCTGAACACACTAGCCAATACAGGCATGTGTGTGTCTGCACAATGTCCTGTACCTCTAAATGGCCAACTAAAGGAAGAAAGCTGACTACGCTTTAGCTTCTGTGCTTTGTGTGGTCAGTTTAGAACAACAAAGTGAGGTGACTGGCAGGATCAGCCAGGTATTTTTTTTTTTTTTTTTTTTTTTTTTTTTTTTTCCAGATCAGATATATTGGCCAGCTTTTACAACTTTTAGAATGCAAAAATAACCATTTTCCCATACCCCCCACCCTATCCCAAGTCCAAGTGTGAATTACTTGGTCCAAGAGAGCATGGTGTGACTTACTTTAAGCGTTTTAAAACCAGATAAAATGTTCGGTGTCTCCGGTCTCAGATGACATAATAAAAGTTGAGCAACACTAAGATACTAAAGCAGCAATTCTTGCATTGTAAAGGTAGGGTTACATTAAGTTATCTAGTCATTTATATATTGGCACTAAAAAGTGATAAGGGATTCTTCCTCATAGTCAACATGCAGCTCAAAGACATGTGTATCTCTATTATAACCGTATAAATTGATAGCCACAATGATACTACTAATAAAGAATATTGAATTTCTCATTACATATCAGTATCTTGTGTGTGTTTACTATATTTCAGTGTTCTGTGAGTAACATTCTCCAAGCTGTCTATCATATAGATATTCAGTAAGTGTATCGAGCTTCTTCTTAGAGTAATTAATCGGAATTTGTTATCCGAAAGAGGAAGGGATTTGGCATGATAACCTAATTGCAATTAGGCTATGTGGGGTAACCCCAGGGTAGTCGGCCAATTTTTTTTGAATGTTTTATGTTAGTTTCTCTACATGCAACGTGGAATTGAAAGCATCTTTCCACATTGATAAAGACGGTGGAATTAAGAGAGAACACCTTTTAACCACTTAAATACAGGGCATTTTCACCCCCTTCCTGCCCAGACCAATTTTTAGTTTTCAGCGCTGTCCCATTTTGAATGACAATTGCGTGGTCATGCAACACTGTACCCAAATTAAATTTTTGTTTTCTTTCCACACAAATAGAGCTTTTTATTTTTGGTGGTATTTGATCACCTCTGCTGTTTTTATTTTTTGCGCTATAAACAAAAGAAGAGCGACAATTTTGAAAAAATATTTTTTCATTTTTGCTATAATGATAAATATCCCATTTAAAAAAAAAAATAATAATAATAATTTTTTCCTCAGTTTAGGCCGATATGTATTCTTGTACATATTTTTGGTAAAAAAAATTCGCAATAAGCCTATATTGGTTTGCGCAAAAGTTATAGCGTCTACAAAATACGGGATAGATTTATGGCCTTTTTATTTATTTATTTTTTTACTAGTAATGGCGGCGATCTGCAATATTTTTTTTCGTGACTGACGTTGCGATGGACATATCGGACACTTTTGACACATTTTTGGGACCATTCACATTTATACAGCGATCAGTGCTATAAAATTGCACTGATTACTGTGTAAATGTGACTGGCAGGAAAGAGGTCAACACTAGGGGGTGATCGAGGGGTTAATTATGTTTCCTAGGGAGTGATTCTAACTGTAGGGGGCGGGAACTCACAAGAGGAGACCAATCGGTGTTCCTCTGTACTGAGTACACACCATCAATCTCCTCTCACCTGACAGGACGTGGATCTATGTGTTTACATGCACAGATCCATGGTCAAGCTGTGTTACCGGGGAATCGTGGGTGCCTGGTGGGCATCACGGCCGCCAGGCACGCGCACCGGGTCCCGAGCAATGCGGCGGGCGCGTGCGCCCCCTAGACCGCCGGGAAGCTGAGGATGTCATATGAAGTGGTTAAAGCGAGCAAGAAATATTCTGGTTGGTTATGGCTAGATCATGGAACGTGTCTAGGTCTGATAGATCAATGAACCCCAGCAAGCATAGTTTTGGGTCTAGCCCTATTGGCAGGTTTCAGACTTTATAAATTAAGTGAAACTTCACTGGTGAAAGGAAGACTGAAAAGCTGCCACCACGCTGTTTTGATCCGCTTATTGTTTCATGGCCTGTGACAGAGCTAAGCCCCGTACACACGATCAGAAAATCGTACGGAAAGTGCCGCTTTTGAAGCGATCGTACGATAATTGGATCGTTGGTACAGAGCTTTCGAGAGCCGATCATGACAGTTCATCTGATATTATTCTATCAGACATGCACGAAAATTTTGTTCGTACGATGCCAGTACGATTTTCATTTAATCAGTACAGCTATCGTTGGAAAATGCAATACAACACATGACATCACTTCCGAATTTTTTTTCTGTCCTGAGGGAATGTTCGTGACTTTAGTAAACTCATCAGATTCGATCTGAGATTAGCATGCAACAAAAAAAAAAAAAACGGACGATCATTCGTCCGATAATCTCATCGTGTGTATGGGGCATTACCTGGCTCACTGGTTTCTACTCTAACTTGCAGGCTACAAGTTTTACTTTTTAATATGCCATTTACACTGTTGAATGTTGTTATATCCTCAGCAGCTATGTTCCAGCTGTCTGGGATTTTCTTGGAAATTGCAAAAAGTATTTTTATGCTGTGTTTTGTACGTAAAATCTTTCAATAACAATCTATTGAAAGGGAAAAGCTGCCACCAAGCTATGAGATATAAAACATAGCTGTCAATATTAGTATACCAAATGTGCTGCACTAATCAAGCTTGTATATAAGCAACTATGACATGCATATTCCACAGTAAACTAAAATAGTATGAAATGGGGAAAAAAAGTCCTCACTTGTGAATCTTCCCAAAAAGCCAGATTGTGCACATAAATGTCCAGAATTTAAATATACTGGATACCCCTTCAAGTGAATCTCCACCACCTTGAGAGCACAGCATAAGGCTTACCAGATATACAGTATATGACTCGCATTATAGAGAAGTCATATATTGCATGATGTATTTTCAACCATTTAATAGGCAGGGCTCAGGTTTCCATAGAGGAATTGCCGACAGGAGCACCATATATCCCTTATTCCTTCGTTCAGCATCCCATAAGCACCATGTGGTGAAAAGAAAGAAGACCATATACGTTCCATATAGTATAAAACTTGATAAAAATAATTTATTAAAGCAGGGTAATTGCACTTACATCTGTAAAACTGAACTCCACTGTATGTTTTTCATCAGAGCTGATGTATTCCGGCCCACGAAACGTGTAGGGCAGGGCTATGTACAGTGACATCGTACCGGAAGTGTCACAAAGTGCGATCCGGCCATTTATTTTCTTTGTATACAGCAATGTTGCGTTTTTAACAGTTTTAGGTCATTATCAGCTGTACAGTTACGTTTTTATTTTTGTAAGTCTATTTTACAACTAAAAATAGAGCAGCAAATTTTCTTTTAACACAATTCTTATTTGTGAACTGTGCTTTACCTTCGGTTTACACCTTGCGTCTATTGGGAGCACGTGCAAAATTGCATGCTTTTCCAACATGCACAGAAGCACGCTGCCCATTGGGTTCGATGCAATGCATTTTTGGAAAAGGACCAGGGAATTCTTTCATAACATCATCTGCCCATATTTCTTAACTTCTGATATTTATTTATTTTTATTTTTTTATATATGTGGTCTTCACTGAGGTTTACACCAGCTTTTGTGTTTTCTGCAATTAGGTTGCCAGGTTTGCACATTAACTAGGATGATTATGAAGGGTTCCCACTTTCCCTATTGGCTTTTGTATTTTATGATATGGAGAATTTGTTAGGAAAAGCTAGAACATTACAAGGTGGGCAAAAACACCAGAGATTTCCAGGTGGACGGGAACAGGGTCAGGAATTTTTGGCAAGTAGATTTTACTGTTGGAACATCCAAGGTGTTAAACTATGAACTATGCTTTAAATTAGTCAGTTCAGCTACACTTATAACTAAAAGATGAATTTTGAGTGGTTGGACCCTATTAAATCCCTTTTTAATAGGTGACTTTGCCTTATCTCTCTGCAAGCTGTATGGCATCTCTAAGAAGACTTGGCAAATGGCAATGGGAAAATCTGTTGTCACGAACCATGATATTCATTAAGGACCCATTACATTTTTACATTGTGCTAAGATGCGAACTGCAGTGCACTGGGGTGCTGCTAATTTTTTAATGCCAACACGTTTTTTCAGTACTGATCAGTGCACCGCTGAGCATTTTGGTGCGATGTATTAAAAAAACAGGGCCAGGTCCTGCTTGCTAATGGATGGTGAAGCCTGGAGCGGTGATTTTTTTTTTTTTTCTATAAGCTCCTATGGCTCATTCATCATCGCACCTCCTTCCTCTTCCCTGCAGCCAACACTGGTTGACATGGGAGAGCCGTATCACATGGCCAAACCGGAGAAGGTTAAAAATGGGTAAGTAAATGTATCTTTTTTATACAGCTTAGCCAGCATAGGTGTTAGGAGGGGGAGAAGATATTTTTAAGACTAGTTAAGTTTAGGCTGAAATACCCACTTTAACACGTACCTTTTTAAAGTGCATCTAAACTCAAACAAAAAATGAATATATTGCAACTTACCTTTTTCTAAAGGGGTTGTAAAACCTCAGCATTTTTCACCTTATTGCATTAAGGTGAAAAACCTTCTTTACTGCAGCAGCGCCCCCCGAGTGCCCCTTATGCTTACCTGAGCCCTGTAATTCCCACGATGGGAATGAGCACACCAGCTCGGGCCGGTGTCTCGTGTCCTGATTGGATAGATTGATAGCAGTGCAGCCATTGGCTCCCGCTGCTGTCAATCAAATCCAATAACGCGGGCGCCGGGGGGCAGAGCCAAGTCCTGCTCTCTGTGTCAACAGATGCAGCAGCAGGACACTGGAGAGCGGTTCTCCGATGGGACACTCGAAAAGAGGAGGAGCCAGGAGTGCCGCTGAGACACCAGAGGAGGAGGATCGGAGCCACTCTGTGCATAACCAACTGCACAGCGGAGGGAAGTTTCACATGTTTGTTTTAAAAAATAAAACCCTGAACCTTGACAGCCCCTTTTTAATGTGGCTGAATTCATTTTTATCTTTTTTCTTTTATCTTTTTTTCCTTATTTCCACCTGGTGATCCTTTTCAGGAACACGCTTCATGTCCTAGAGTGATAACCGTACTGTATCTTGGAGGAGCAGGGTCGTCGCCCAGCAAAAGAAGTGTGTTAGGACTATATAACCCTTTTCTATCCATCATTACTGTCTGTGTCTTCCTGCTCCTAAGCATCCTTACAGCAAAACCTAACTAATCCTAAAATTGCATACCTGCATAAGAAGGATGTGCAGGTCTACCTGTTTAAGGCCACTCCTGTCCAGTCATGTGATCCGGGTCAGCCAGTGGCGGCTGCAGGGAAGAGGAGGGAGTGCTGACAAAGGATGAGCCATAGGAAGGCTATGGGTAATGTCACTGCTCCCAGGCATTGCCAGCTGTTGTAGAGTGCTTTCTGCTCTCCCCTGCAGCTGGTACTGGCTGACACAGGGTAGATCATGTGACCAGACCATAGCAGCCTGAAAATATGCAAATCTATACATCTTTCTTACATAGGTTGGTTGGGATAGGTGTCAGGAGGAGGAGACGGCATTTATAGGATGAATTCGCTTTATTCTGGAATTCTACTTCAATCACCCGTGCACATCAAGGGAATTTTTTTCCCTTGATACTTTTACTGAGATTTGGATACCAATGGACCTTTTGCTACATATAAAATTTAATTTTCCATTAGAAATGCTACTTTGAATTGTTCAAAGTTTCTATTTTTAAATATCTTCTCAAGATAATATCGTGCTTGCCTCCCTTTGTACCGGTTCATATCATATCTTGATAAGGAGTGTACTTCTGAATATCTCTGAACTTGGAGTAATTCATTGTGTGTCTCTGAAATAGAACTGGCACGACAGTTGAGGATATTCATAAGAAAGGCACAAACAAAGCTTGCATGGTTCGCCTGGTTATGTAATTAAGAAGATTATAACCCGGTTAGTTTTGCAGCACAGTTCAGATCATCAGCAGCGAATTTGGGGCAAATAGTTTCAATGTCTAATTATTCAGGTTTTGAGAAGGCTTTTGCGTGTGCAATTACTGAAGACAAATAATGTCATGTGCATTGCAAAACAGACCTGTAGTGTAATGAAGATGGTGGCCTTTAAAGGGGTTTTCTAGGTGGGGGGAATGATGGGTTTTCATTTCCTGAAATCAGTGGCAGCCAAAGTATTTATTTATTTTTTTCTCCAATTTTGGGTGTTGTCTCCTTTAGCGGGTGGATGTCCTAAGTCCATTCCTGGTCATTGAAACTGGAATAAACCGTCAATGGGAAAACCTGTTCTAGTTTAATCTGCCCTGTCCTTACACTTTGGGGAAATTTCTTCTCCCTATTTCACTTTGTCTCCAGGGCAGGAAGTAAGGGGAAATCTTCCCAGTGATGAAAGTCCATAATAAATACCTGCAAAAGTTTCTTCTTCTGTCCATTCTATTAAAGACAAGGTAAAGTTTTTGCCTAGAGGTCTACTTCAAGAGCAGATTCAGTCACATATGAATCACTGCTCAAACTGGACTCTTTAGCACAGTGGTCTCCAAACTATACCCTGGGGGCCAGATGCGGCCCTTTTCTTGCCTTTTATAGGGCCCTTGGGGCACTATTCCATCCGCTGACGCCAACGATGGGGCGCAATTTCTTCCTCTGACGCCAACGACGGGACACTAATCCTTCCACTGACACCGACTGTCCTAACACTGACGCTAAAGGTTGGCATTGTTTACCCTGGATGCAAGGACATTTTCAACTCCCACTGGCCCTAGTCCAGACCCCCTAAAGTCTGAAGGACAGTAAACTGACCCTTTGTTTAGAAAGTTCGGAGACCCCTGTTTTAGCAAATACTGTGTAGTGTAGAACATGTTACTGTGCATGAAGGTAAAGTTGCGTGCACATTATGGTATGCTAAATTGCTGCTGCATTCCCCAGTACTACTATGGAGCATATGGGTGTCCTTAATTAGTTTTGTGGTTCGCACACCCATCCATTATTTTGCAGCCCATTACCACAATGCAGCAGTGTCAAGGGGGGCTTAAAGCGGAGTTCCACCCAAAAATGGAACTTCCGCTTTTCGGAATCCCCCCCCCCCCCCCCCTCCGGTGTCACATTTGGCACCTTTCAGGGGGGAGCAGATACCTGTATAATCCAGGTATTTGCTCCCACTTCCAGGCATAGATAGCCGCTGTATCTGGCAGGCCCCCCCCCCCCCCCCGGTGTCTTCTCGGAGACACACAGGTCCCAGAAGACAGCAGGGACCAGTGGAATCGCGCAGCGCGACATGCGCAGTAGGGACTTCCTGAGTCCCTTACCGAAGATTGCGGTGCCTCCACCCGAGAGCCGAGGGACAGATCGGCTTCAGGTGCCGACATCGCGGGCTCCCTGGACAGGTAAGTGTCCATATTTTAAAAGTCAGTAGCTGCACTATTTGTAGCTGCTGACTTTAAAAAAAAAAAAATGGCGGAACTCTGCTTTAACTGTCATTCCTAAAGGCACTATGGTTAGCAAGTCACCACTGCATAGTGACACCTGCTGCAAACGCTAACTGCACCTTCATCTGGAAAGTGTTCATGGTTTAAGACTTCTCTAACTTTCCACATTTGCATAAGCCTGCAAAGGGTCCCAGTGCAAAAAAATGTGAAGCCTGCATTCACCAACCATCAACTGGCCATAGACCTTAGTGAATGTTGCCTTTACCAAACATCAGCTAGATATCGGTGAATGGTTGGATGTGGATGCTTGATCTAACAATGATCTCTTTTGGCCCAGCTTCTGTCCCAAATCGATACCCTGCTGGAGCAAGGAAGAGAAGTGTACACAGGTGGGCCCTGGCAATGGATTTTATTTTTGAGCAAAACATTCTAGAATGGGTTTTCCAAACTACAGATTTTCTTTGTCCCTTGAGAATGGTGGTTGTTGGGGGTGCATCCTGACTAGAAAATATTAGATCAATGGAGACTTTGTTAATATGGAAATTAAACTTCTTGGTTTAACCATTTCCCAAAAGGAAACTCAAGTTAGAAATGTTCAATAATTGTTATTTAATCCTTAATTAAAGGAAAAGTCCAGCCTGCACTTTTTAGGCTAGGTTTCTCCTATGGGTCACAGGAGTACAATTAGTTTTGCACTCCTGTGACCCGTTTTCAGCGGAGAGCGGTCCGAAGTCCGCTCTCCGCTGATGTCACTGCAATCAGTCGAGGCGTCGCATCATCCCAACTTCTGAAGTCTGGATCCGTCAGGTGCCTTGACTGACGGCAGTGTCGGCGCCCCAGCAAACTGCTGAGACAGCCGCTCCCCGTCCCGCCACAGCTCATCGCTCCAATGAGCGTGCAGGATCAGAGCAGGAGAGATGCTGACTGACAGGCAGCATCTCTCTGCTCGGGGAGGGGAGAGAACCAAGCCATCGTGGGTGTTCGGTGGCTCGGTTCTCAGTGCAGAGACGCCGGGGGACAGCTGCAGCATCGGTCTAAAGCTGAATCCACCTAGGTAAGTATGAATAAAAAAAAAAAAAAAAAAAAGAAAACCCCCATACTTCTCTTAAACATTCCAGGGTTTTGCTGCAGTGTTTTCATTTATATTATGGCTACTAGCATATGTGCAGCGTATGCTGCATTCAAGGCATGCCTTTTGGTGATGACTGTCACAGTTGCCAGTGTGCTTATGGCAGCTCTGCTAGCTTGCTGGAGATCCATGCTGTCACTAAAGCCTGAGGAAGGAGTGTAGCTCCACAAACACGTCGCCTACACGTCCCATCGCCCGGAAGTGACCTCATCTTATTGGCTCCCTGGTGCTCAGCGTGTGTTCCAGTGGTAGGAAGCGACGGCTTCCACCGTCAAGCCTGTCCATCGGATACCAACGTCGTCCAGACCGGGACCACACAGACTTCAGGACACTCCGGCTACTTTGCCAACATGCTTTTAATCATGTACCTTTTGTGAGTACCATCTTTTCTAGTCTTGCATAATAAACTTTATGGTATTTCTGCACTTAGAGTGGCGCCTTGTGTTTTTCACTTTATAGATGATATGATTTTCTTTCCTGCAAAAATTGCTCTATTTCCCTCATCACCACAGTCAGTGTTGATGGTGGAATCCCTCCTGCTGAGCTATTGTGTTATCCCCGCAGTGGGGAGCAGGGAGCTTTCCTTGCTGGGAGAGCACACAGATTATTGCTAGAGGGTTATAGCCGCTGGCAATAATTGCATGAAAAACCTGGCATGCTAGCTGTACCCAAGTCAATTGATGGATCAACTTGGGCACAATCAGCTTGTCCATACATGGTTCAGCAGGGACCGGCCAAGATTTGAATCGTCTATGGCCGGCTTTAGTACTTCTGTGGTTCAGCTCCTTGTCTTGTTTCTAGTCCTTTCTATGCTAAAACACGAGCAACTTTTGCATTGACCATGGCTGATTTCCTGCTATGGATTGTCTATCTTCTCTACTGAAATAAGCATGGACGACTTAATGGTCTTTGAGGCCTGTATACAAGGTGATGCTGAAATGTTAGTCGAATCACGTTTATATAGTATATTTGTCTTGACCTGTGGTTAATGCTTTCTCATCCATACTTTAGGGTAGAGGAGATGGGAAAAATATTAACATTGACTAAAGGTAATTACTCACACTGCTGTGTTCCACTTTGTCTTTAAGAATATTATAGTAAAGTATAGTATTTGTATTAACGGGATCTGTGGACATGTATGCCAAGTTGTAATGATATTCTTGCCTTTGTGCCAGTGGGATTAGCATAGACTATTATTTACACACTTGTACAGTGAGATCTGAACCATTCCTTATGAGTTGCAAACCTAAATCACAAAAAGCTATTGTGTGTGTGTGTGATAGAGAAGAGAATTTTTATTTTTGGATGTGTCAAATAATGGGTGTGGTCAAGGCTTAGAACTGCAGATCGCAAAGGGTGCAAGGTTCAGGAATGGGTAACGTGTAGAGTGCAGGAAGTGTATATCATACAGGGCTCAGGAGTGTGTATCACACAGGGTGCAAAAGTGGGTAACACAGGCCAGTGTATAATCAAAGATTCTCTAAACACCAGATATATTTTAAGTGGATAATGCTTTAATTTTTCCAATCTGCATTGGAAAATGCCACCTACAATCTGTTTGCTATAAACAGAATCTCCACTTTTTTTTCCCTGTTTGCATTTAAATCGAAACCAGCTCTATATTTCAATAAAACAGAACTCCAGCCAAAAATAATAGGATAAAGAATTTAATAGCCCACTGAAAGGCAACCCAACACAAACAGCATTTGTTGCAATACTTATTACTTTTTTTCTGGCACTGGAGTTCCTCAGTCTAATGGCCATCATTCAAACCACTTCCTCTGAGCTCAGATTGTCCTAGGCCCACCCCCAGCCTGTGACTGGACAGTGAATGGAGAAACCGCACAGTGATGAGCATATCTATATATCCCTTTTTGTTTTTTCCTCCTATCAGCATGATTCCTTTCAGCACATGAACTGATTGGCTCCTTGTGCTGCTTCTTCCTCTTACACTTCAGTTCTGTTGTACAGGGATTGCAAGAGGCTGACCCCAGGTCAAATTCAGGCGCTACTGCTTGCATTTAAAAAAATAAAATAAAATTTAAATGTTTTAATTATTTCACTGCTGCATTCATTTGTTTGTTCTATCTGACCAGAGATCCGCTTTAAACAAGCATTTTAAAATGTTCTTTTAAATGCTGTTATCTCCCGTGACCAGTCTTTGTGTAGAGTGGAATCCCTGGGGTGCCATTTCTCAGATATTGTAACGGGAGACAAAAGCTGAGTAGGAAAATTGATAGTTTAGATCTGTGGAGAAAAATAAAACTTCCACAGCAAACTCTGCTGTAATAATTGCTAATGCAGCATGCTCTAGCATGTGTTAGATCAAAGTCCTGTCAGACCCACTACCCTGGATCTTGCTGTATTGCCGGGAAAGCAAGACGGCTGCATTCCTCCACCATTCAGAGATTACATCCATTCTGTTTTGGCTAGGAGAGTACATAACTGTGAGGATTTGTGGGTCACCTCTTAGTGAATAATCACACAGCCACTCTAAATGTTGCACAGCAACCAGGCTTTCAAAATGTTAAGGACGGAGTTCATCCAAAATTGACAATGGTTTAGCACAGAGTGGCACTGAAGAGTCTCTTCTGGGGTCCCCGGCCGCTACCCTTGGCTTCCTTTGTGTGCCCCCATAGCAAGCTACGCTCCTGAGCCAGGCTGTGTGCATCCATAGATTCCCGCTCGCTACTCAAGATTTGATTGACAGCAGCAGGAGCCAATGTCTCCGGCTGCTGCTTCTCTGTCCCGTGAAGAGAGAAACCTAGACCAGTGCCGCTGCAGATGGGCACAGCATTGGATTGAGATAGGTAAGTATGGGGGGGGGGTTGAGGGGGCGATACAACTACCCTGTTTCCCCGAAAATAAGACCTAGCGTGGTTGTCTGTGAAGGCTGCAATATAAGCCCTACCCCCCCAAATAAGCCCTAGTTAAAGTCCTTGTAGGTTTTCTTTTCAGGGTAGGGCTTATTTTCGGGGAAACAGGGTAGGGCTTATTTGGGGGCTAGGGCTTATATTGCAGCCATCACCGACAATCACGCTAGGTCTTATTTTCGGGGAAACTGGGTATGGGGACTTTTTTACCTTAATGCAGGGAATGCATTAGGGTAAAACATGTCCTGGCTTTAAAACCACTTTAATTTCACTGTACTTCCCATCACCCTTTAGTAATTGAGTCATATTGGCTTCCTGCATATTTTAGACTTGCTTGAGGTGAGGTCCCAGCATGTTCCCATTCCTACTGCTGGTACACCTAAACAGCTGTTGTGTGGTTCATGTTATCAACATACACCTGGAACTAACTTAAGATTGGAACTGTCTGACCCCTTAGACCAGCTTTTTTAAAAATCTGTTTTACCTCCAAGGACCCTAAAAAAATGTACCGGTATAGGGAAACCCCTGAACAATCTATTGGGGATCAGTGGGGAAAAATACACCTTACATTGGTTATCAGTGGGAAGAATGCCCCTTTACAGGGGTGGTGAGCAGATCATTGATGTCATGCCACTAGCCCTGGGAATAAGCAGGCACCATCAAATGGGAAGTCAGTTGGCCACAACTCAAGGAACACTGGTTGAGAATGTTTGTTTGTTTTTTTAGACCAAGTCCACCTAAAATTACCAGCCACGGCAGTCATTTGGTAGGTTCTGGTACCTATTTTATTTTGAATGTGTGTTTGTTTTTTTTTTGTTTTTTTTTGTAATGGTGATTCAATCAGCCATCGTTGGCTCTTTGGCAGAGTAGCTGTTCTCTTTTGGGAAAACATTGATGCAGGAAGCCCTCTAGCTAGCTATAAGATGCCAATGGAAGAATTGGCATAGTGCAATACCAGTGGGGATGGAACCTTTTCAAGATGAAGTTCACAAAAAAAATGTTTTTGTTTAATATGTGCTGCAGACTTGAGGATATCCCAGCGTGTCAGCACACGTAAGGTGCCCTTTAGTGTTTTGTACTCAATAATACCTACTAAACTCTAATAGGGCGTACACACGGTCGGACATTGATCGGACATTCCGACAACAAAATCCTAGGATTTTTTCCGACGGATGTTGGCTCAAACTTGTTTTGCCTACACACGGTCGCACAAAGTTGTCGGAAAATCCGATCGTTCTAAACGCGGTGACGTAAAACATGTATGTCGGGACTATAAACAGGGCAGTGGCCAATAGCTTTCATCTCTTTATTTATTCTGAGCATGCATGGCACTTTGTCCGTCGGATTTGTGTACACACGATCGGAATTTCCGACAACGGATTTTGTTGTCGGAAAATTTTATCTCCTGCTCTCCAACTTTGTGTGTTGGAAAATCCGATGGAAAATGTCCGATGGAGCCCACACACCGTCGGAATTTCCGACAACACGCTCCAATCGGACATTTTCCAACGGAAAATCCGACCGTGTGTACGGGGCATATGTAATTGGACCTCCCTTTCCTTTTTCCCCATTTGATTTGTTCTTCTTTTTAAACTGCTAATATTGGAGATTCTACAACAGAAGTGCTTTACTGGATGTGGTTTGGGGGACACACAAAGCAATTTTTAGACAGTGGTTTAAACCACAGGAAAAATTATCCTAAACTCAAGTATCTCCTATTGATTGCTACCAAGTGTCTGTTTTGCAGAGTGATGAGAAGGCTGCAATTATGGGCCTTGAGCATGGTTAAAACATGGTTTTCTTTTATTTTGCACCCATCTCACCTTTTCATAATACAAGCACTCACTTTGTGGGTTGGACCAATATTTCAGAGGATGCCATCTATAATTTGTAAGGAATTGTGATAATGCAGTGAATTGAAAGGCTGAAATAAAAGACTTCTCTAAAGTGAACATACTACCAGTATCGGGCCTTCTAGTAATTTAAAGCTCAAAGGCTCTTTAAATGACTCTAAATAGAGTAGCGATGTGAGGGTCAGAAAAGAGAACCAGTGAAAGCTGGTGATCGACACTCCTGGAAGCAATGTTTCGGTGCTGATGTCAGAGGAAGGATTTTGGTGGTGTGGACAATACGAAAGGTGGATATGCACTGTTTTCTTTTGAGACCCCAATCACACTTGAGCTAAGCATCTTTGGTTGTTTTTCAGTTTTGTTTTTTTTTAATAGGAGGTTCACTTTTAAAGTGCATATGACAGGTCTTAAATATGTATAATACTGCTAAAGTGAAGGCATAACCAGCTGTTTTTCCATCAAGGAAGCAAATTGAGAGTCTGAAAAACCTCTAATACACCTAAAAGCATTCACCTTCTGTTTTAAAATGAGAATGCAGAACACTCAGGATACATATTTCATAGGAAATATATAGTGGTTTTGTACACCGTTGCCTTTTTTTATATTTAGGACTTAATAGGCTACCAGCACCATTATTTGTGTGACAGCCGTGGCAGGGGGTGGGATTGGTGTGTGGACAAAGGCTAAATGGCAAACATTTATTTAAAGTGGGGTTCCACCGAAAAAAAAAAAAAACTACATTAATAATCCTAAAAAAAAATACAAAAAAAATTTGGATATTTTTTTTTTTTTTTTTACTTACCTCTAAATGCCTGTTGCTAGGGGGTCCCTCGTAGTCTGCCACTTCCAGTGCCTGGGCTGGTGACATCACTTCCCCCTCAGCACAGGAAGGGCTCAGCTCTGCTCCCTCCCTCCTGTCAATCATCTGGGACCCATTACAGGTCCCAGGTGACTGAGCGGCCAATCACGGTGCGCAGCGCCGCTCGCGCATGCGCAGTGGGTGCCAGGCTGTGAAGCCACAGCCCAGCGCCCACAGTTGCAATGCCGGCGCCGCTGAACGGAGGGGGAGACGAGCGGGGCTTCGATCCCCCACATTGCTGGACCCTGGGACAGGTAAGTGTCCAATTAAAAGTCAGCAGCTGCAGTATTTGTAGCTGCTGACTTTTTTAATTTTTTTTTTTTTTTTTGACTGGACCTCGGGTGGAACTCCTCTTTAAGGTCCATCTTTAAAGCAAGATGCACAGAATCCACAGAATGTTCTTGCTGTATGTTATTTACATTATTGTAATAAAACTGCACATTTCTGAATTGGCTACTAAAGGAAGATTTTTGTTCCACAGCAGTCCCTCCACCTTTCTTGGTTAGCGGCTGCTAGCATAAGGGAACGGCTACTTCCTTGTAGCATGAGCAACCCACCAGAACTCTGTTTAGACCAGGGGCCTCAAACTGGCAGCCCTCCAGCTGTTGCGGAACTACAAGTCCCATCATGCCTCTGCCTGTGGGATTGGGAGTCATGCTTGTCAGCCTTGCAATGCCCCATGGGACTTGTAGTTTCACAACAGCTGGAGGGCTGCCAGTTTGAGACCCCTGGTTTAGACCATGGCAGGCAAATCCTGGGCATAGGGATCTGTGACTAAATGGTCCATCTCTCCCTTAGGCCCGGTTCACACTGGTGCGACATAAGCTACAACTTGGGGAGCACCTGTCATATGATGTGTATATGTATTCAATGGTTCTCTGAGAGCCGTCTTAACTGGTCCAACACAAGTTGGTCCGACTGTAAAAAAGGTTCCTTGACTACTTTGGTCTGACTTGGGCCTGATTTCAGCCCATTGATTTGAATGTAATTCGCATTCCCAATTGGATTATCGTCTTAACTTATCTGACTTGGGCTCTGAGGATCTTGAGGGGGGAACCCCATGCCAAAATTGGAAAAAAATGACGTGGTGTCCCCTCTCCCAAGACCATACCAGACCCAGTCTGGTATGGATTTTGAGGGGAACCCCATGCCAAAAAACGAAAATCCGAAGGGAGAAGACACATTGGAGCTACTTTTTAATAAAGGACTTTGTCAAAAACCTGTGTACAGTACTGGTTTTATTTATTTTTGACACTTTTTTTTTTTTTTTTTTTTTTTTTTTTGGGTGAATGAGGTACAATGTACTCGTACATACTCATTCATATGGGGTGGGGGGCTGGGATCTGAGGGCCCCTGCCCCAAAGCACCCACCACCTCATATTGTGGGCATGTGGCCTGGTATGGTCCAGGAGAGGGGGGGCACGCTTGCTCACCCCCCCTTTCCTGACCTGCCAGGCTGCGTGCTTGGATAAGGGTCTGGGATGAATTTTGGGGGGGGACCCCCAAGTCGCATCGAAGTCGGACATGAAGTCATAGGGCATAGTCGGACCATATGTCGTCTATCGGATCGGTGTGAACCCAGCCTTAATAGACACAAATGTGTTCCGTTGATTCACGTGATTGTGTAAAGATCTTTTGTGGGTTTTGTTCCATTTTAATTCCATAGGTAGACGGTAGGAAGCAAAGCCTGCATATCGAAGCAAATTTACCAGCCCTATGTTCACATAGAAACAAGGTTTTTAAAAGATTAACGCAGGATGATAAGATTACTTATATTAAGCTGATCACTTTCACATGCATGTAAAGGGGAAAAAATGCTAGAAAGACTGCTGACAGCATATAAAGAGACATGTTACGCCTATTTGTTCATAAAGCATGCCTACCTTGTCTACAAGCCTGAATGTGCTGTCTTCTAAGCAGGTATACATATTCCATACTGTAAGTGCTCCATTGACAGCCTAGATATTGGCAGTATATACGCTTGCAATGCTGCGGTAAAACATTTTTGCTTAGTGTGTTAAGGCTTTTACTTTCTTTCATATATGCAAAAAAAAAACGCAAGCACTTTTATAGGAGTTGTTTGCATCTTTTATACATGCATAAGTTTTGCGTATATTATAAGCTGCATTTTTTTTTCGATTACCGTAATTATTCAAACTGAGGAAGGAATATTTAGAACAATGCTAATGTTTGCTATTGTTTTATGTGAATGTGTCCCAATGAATTTTTAATGCAAGGTATTCTTTTTTGCTCATACACTTCTTCTTCTTTTTTTTTTTTTTTTTTTTTTTCTTTCTTCATACCCTTGGTTAAAAGTTTTGTTAAAAAAAAATTCCACATAGGTCCCAGCCCAGTATTAAAAAAACAAACAAAAAACGTTACCTTCTCTGTATACTAGAGCGGGTGTCTTCCAGTTTGGATGATGATCATTATAGTGCTAGTATGCAAACTAAAAAAAAAAAAGCACATAAATGTGAACTATCCATGTGGAATTTCTTATTGCGATGCACTTTCAAAGTTTAGCAAAATGTGTTTTACTGCAGGAAAGTGCGGATTAACCCTTTTGTAAGCAATAAAACTAGTTGCTGGATTGATATGAAGGCTTTCTTGTAGTAGTTCAATGCCAACTTCTAGTTTTACTTAGTGGTGTATTACAGCAGACATTGTTAATGAAAGATATGCAAGACTGTAAACAAGGATTGCAGTTCCGCTTTGGGCTGTGCGCAAACAGGTGTCACCCATGTAGCTTGACACAGGTTCATCGGTCCTGGCCAGGCAGCAGTCTGTGGAGCAGAACTGTCACCTGGGAGGGAGTGGAGGTTGCTGAGTGAAGAGGGATGTGCGGAAAGATACTTCAATAGCCAGACTGCATACGGTCGACTCCTTTTTCCTGCCAAAGAGCAGACTTGGGCTATGTGGGGCTATAGACCCACAAAAACCACTATAGACCCAAATGTGTATTTTTATAAATGTACATCTGTGAACATGAGGTATACTTTAACGCGGTTGTAAAGGAGATTTTCTTTTTTTTTTCTTCCCTCCCGACGCCCTTGTCTTCTCCTCTAGCTGCTTGCTGTGGGGGCACACCTGCAGCTCACTCTCAAGCCAAGCTGTGTGTCGATAGACACACACAGCATGTCTCTGCCCTTACCCACACTCCCTTCTCACAGGATTTAATTGATAGCAGGAGCCAATTGCTCCTGCTGCTACCTCCATGTCCTGTAAGGGGGGAGAGGAGAGCACCACTGCAGATGGCACAGTGCAGGATTCAAATTGGTCCTGGGTAGGTAATTGGGAAGGTAAGCAGGTTATACAACTGCCCCCTTGACTGCATAAAGAAATGGCAGATGTCAGGCAAGAGGTTTCAAATCTGGACGCCAGGGTGCTCACCCTGGAGGGGACAAGGAACACTATAAATTCTCGCTTAACCGCTCTGGAGGAATCTTGTGCCTCATCCTGCCACCATATTCTACTCTGCCTGGAAAATGTGGAAAGCCGTACTTGGCAGAATAACATGGATCAAGGACCTTCTGGAAGCCAAAGCACAGGAGTGGATCTCTAAACCACAGTCCAGCCAATCTGCAACACCTTTCTGGATAAACCCAGAGGTTGATCTTGAGCTAGAGCGGGTACACTGGGTTCCTCTGTTGAGAATTGGCACCTCAGAGGCATCCTGTGATGTGTTAGGCAGGGTCAACTTTTATACCATCAAGGTAGAAATACTATGCAGAGCCTGGGAGAAGGGACTTTGTTAGTGCACAGGTCCAAATTTTACCAGACCCTTCCTGTCACTTTTAGCGTATACGGGGCATGCTGCACCCCTTGTTGGAAGTGATCCATATGGCTGGGGCAACCTAGAGATGGAATACTCTTTCTATCTCTTGATCCACAAGCAAAATAGGTCTTTCACTCTGCATACCTCATCTCAGCTGTTTGACCTGTTCCAGTTCCTGGACTCTGCACCTGTCGTGATACCTGACTGGCTGGAATGGCCCGAGGACAATCAAGATACACCTCCTAGCGTTCCTATTACCCCTCAAGCTCAGCAGGCCAGACCACAGGGTATCTCTACTCACTGCCAGACACCCAGACTGGTGGACCCAGAACTTTGAAACAAGTCAGTGCTGAGGTTTTCCTTAGCCTCCAGAGCTACCTTGGCATCTATTAGGTATTTATAATGTTATTGTAACAGTTTCCTTTCTATGCCGCTTTACACATTTAGATGTGGTTGTTTGCTTTTCTCTGCATCCCTCCCCTGGTGTCCATTGCTGTGAGCCTTGGATGGCCAGAGATCTGGGGCTCGTTACAAAGTATACAGCTCTAGACCCTATTGGTGGCGAAAATTTCAGCCTTGGTTATATTACTTTAGACTTCATTGCTATTGACTGCCACGCAATGCGGCTAGACCATGTGACGGACGCCAGGGGATGGCTTTACATATTTTTTTCTAAGTTTACATATGTTTCCCAATTGATAGCTCTCTCTCTCTCTCTCTCTCTCTCTCTCTCTCTCTCTCTCTCTCTCTCTCTCTCTCTCTCTCTCTCTCTCTCTCTCTCTCTCTCTCTCTCTCTCTCTCTCTCTCTCTCTCTCTCTCTCTCTCTCTCTCTTTCCCCCCCCCCCCCCCCCCATTGCACACCCTTTGTAGATGGTCTGTAATCAGCAGGTGTTCATTGGTTATGTTATGTATTAGTGTTCACCTAGCCCTCAGGCTGCACATGGGGGTGCACAGCTACAATAGTCGTACCCCCATATAGGATCCTCCCAATAAATTGCATAATACTTACTAAGTGGAACTGGCATACTTGTTGCCCATAGCCTTTTGCCCCAGCATAGTCTTTGTTTTACTTACTTAAAGAGATTTCTACACAATTTGGCTAAGATGCATTGTCAAGTTCTCTTACATGAGACACATTTCCAGTTGGGGAAGATTCCTAAATTGTCCAGTTGCCCTTACCCAGTAACATACCATTTGTTCCCTATTTCCAAGGCCAAAGGCGTTTGCATTCTGCTTGCCCAGTCTGCTACATGGTAACCCAGTACACAGATCATGGATGATAAAAGCAGGTACCTCCTATTTAAGGGGTCAGTTGGGGTGACTATGGTAAATGTGTATTTCCCTGACATTGACCATTCTTTCACACGGTGACTGCGTATTGATCCTAGGTGGGATTTTACCTTTGCAATGATCCTCCTGTTAGATGTCTTCAGGGGGTCGTCCCATCTTTCCTACTATCTGAGTTGGTTAAAAGCAGAACTCCACCTCCTCAATTTGGTGGATATATGGTGTTTCAATTATCCCAGTGACAGAGACTATACTTTCTTCTCTCCAGTCCACCTGAGATACTTGCTCTTAGATAATTTTTTCTTTTTTTTGTTATTCCTCGTAGGGAATAAACCAGGGTCTGTTCCACCTAGATTGACCCGATGCTCCTCTGTGAGCACGCACCCATACACTTGGCGCTAGAACTATCACTTGGTGACCAAAATCTCATAATGGAGGCTGAATGAAGCACTGTTAAGACCCCACCAGCATGACAGAGGTATCCAAATGCTTATGTAATGCTTTCAAATGATTGGTTTATGGACACAGGATCACCAACCCTTTGGGCGGCCCATAAATGCACCATCAGAGGGATTTTCATCAAACACAATGCCAAACTGAAGAAAGACGCTGTCCTTCATGCCTTTATACAGTTGGAGACTAAGGGTCTTAAGAGCAGCTTTAACTGGTTGGTACAGGTGTATGTTTAGGACATGGATGCAGATGATCCTCGAGCTGTACAATTAATCCTTAAAAAAATCGTGATCTCGATTTGCCCCCTCTGACGATCTGTCCTGCTGAGTTTGCCGATTCTTTCATATGAACAAGTGGAGAGATTATCTGCTCACTCAGCTGTCAAAAGAAAGCACCTGGGCAGTCTACCAAGTTTAGAACTTGAAACATTGTAACTAACTTCCTTCTTAGATCAAAGGGATAGAACTTCTGTGTAAAAAAAAAAAATAACTGGGCAATCTGCCAAGTTTTAAAAAAGGTGAGGGTTTAACCACTTAAAGTCTCTAAATCTTTTTCTGACACTTCTTAAGTTAAAATCAATATTTTTTGCTAAAAAAATTACTTGGAACCCCCAAATATATATATATATATATATATATATATATATATATATATATTTAGCAGAGACCCTACCCTGGGGAATAAAATGGCAATTGCTGCAATATTTTATGTCACACTGTATTTGCCCAGCGGTCTTTCAAATGCAATATTTTGGGAAAAAATACACTTCAATAAATTTAACAAAAAACGAAACAGTAAAGTTAGCACAATTTTTTTTTTTTTTGTTGTTTTAATGTGAAAGATGATGTTACGCCGCGAGAATCGCGAGAGAATCGTGATCTATCCTCTAAGCAAAAAAAATTGTGATTTTCATTTTAGCCAGAATCGTGCAGCTCTAGATGATACTTTCATTATTTTTTGGAAATAAGCCCAGAACTCTTCTAGCACAAGCCTTGCAGGGGTCTCAATCGAAACCTTTAGTGCCACAGATCACCGCCCACACTAGTTTCAAGGTTACTGTTTTGGCTTCTATTGAGTTGCTTTTAAAGATTTTATCACAATATTCTACAACCTTAATAGTAAAGCTCCTCCACTTTCTTCCCAGAGGGTGGAGCTGGTTGCCTCCTTTTTGGCAGCAACAGGTATGCCCTCCTCTCCGCCGCAGACTTGCGAGGAGATGTAGAGTCCGATCACAGTGGAGGAGTTATAATGTTGCTCTCTCATCCGCCAAAGCCAATAAGGCCCCAGGTCCCAATGGGCTGACCCTTAATTAAGTGTTCTTGCATAGCAAGACCACTTACTGTTATCTCACATATATATTATTAGTGGGAATGCTTTAGCAGTCCCACTATTGTTATTCGTTTTTTTATTATTTTTCTTATTCCGTACGTTTTTCGGTAATGCGTAACTTCTGCATACTTTCAGCTATTAAAACCATTCAACTATCAAAATGTTCGTCTCTTTTAGCTGAGGTGTGCTCTTTTTCAACTTTTTTTTCTACCATTTATACTTTTTAAAATATTAAGCTTTTTATCACTTTTTTTTAACATTGAAGTCAATGGGAGCATGCTTGAAATCCTTAAATTTTTCTTCCGCTCCCAAAAGTTTCAGCTCCTTCATACTTTCACCTAGAGACACCAAACAAACTTTAAAATGTTCACAAAATATTCAGCTATCTGGCTATAGCTTTTCAGTTTGATATCTTTTACAGTTTTTGAGAAAAAGCTTTTTGTTTAGAGGTCATTTCAGGAAATTTTAGCCATTAATCAGAGTGCACTGTGTGTGTTTTGTTGCCATGGTTACCAAAGCTTCTGTTATACACAGAGGGGGGGGAGGTGGCTGGAGCATCTCAGCTTTAATTACAGAGCCCGGGGGGAGGGGACAGACACACCATGTACTGATTATAATAGAGGAATATGATGGGGCAGTTTTGATGGTGGCAATTCTGATGGGGCAGTTTTGATGGCGGTCATTTTAGCAATTTAGCTATTCAGCAATTATTTTTGAAAAAAAAAATATATTTTTGAAAAAAAAAATATATTTCTGAAAAAAAAAATATATTTCTGAAAAAAAAAAATTATTTTTGAAAAAAAAAAATTATTTTTGAAAAAAAAAAAATCATTTTTGAAAAAAAAAATTATTTTTGAAAAAAAAAATTATTTTTGAAAAAAAAAAATATATTTTTGAAAAAAAAAAATATATTTTTGAAAAAAAAAAATATATTTTTGAAAAAAAAAAATATATTTTTGAAAAAAAAAAATATATTTTTGAAAAAAAAAAATATATTTTTGAAAAAAAAAAATATATTTTTGAAAAAAAAAAATATTTTTGAAAAAAAAAAATATTTTTTGATGGGGCAGTTTTGATGGTGGCAATATGATGGTGCAGTTTTGATGGGGCAATTCTGATGGGGCAGTTTTGATGGCGGTCATTTTAGCAATTTAGCTATTCAGCAATTATTTTTGAAAAAAAAAATATATTTTTGAAAAAAAAAATATATTTCTGAAAAAAAAAAAATTATTTTTGAAAAAAAAAAAATCATTTTTGAAAAAAAAAATTATTTTTGAAAAAAAAAAATATTTTTTGATGGGGCAGTTTTGATGGTGGCAATATGATGGTGCAGTTTTGATGAGGCAATTCTGATGGGGCTGTTTTGATGGTGGCAATATGATGGGACAGTTTTGATGGCAATATGATGGGGGCAATTTTGCTGGGGGCCGTTTTAGCAATTCAGCATTCCCACGCATTTTCCCCAGGAAATGCATTTTCTAGTTCTTATTATTATAGCCAAATTTACCACCCTAACTCCTCCCACAGTTTTTACACTACATAGACAAGTAATATACCGAAACGTGCAGATTGTTCCCGAATGGTGTGCTATTACTTTGTGGAACGTTTCGCCGAATGGTTCACGAAATATCGTCGTTTTTGCGGCGAAATTGGTCCCATAGGAATGAATGGGGAAACTAGAGTGGGAGATGACAAAAGCTGGAAAATCAGAACATGATTTCTAAACTGCCGCCACTCCATTTTCAAGCCCACCTACACAAATCTTATATCAAAACGTTCAGCTATCCCTGCTGCCACTAAACATGTCCACGGCTAAGCCATAGTCCTGATAGTTTTCACAATATGACCATTTGTTTGCAACTCACGCCGTCCATTGACATTCATTGAAACTACACTCTAGCCCCCTCCAAATTTGAAGGGCAATTTCTAAACTGTGACTGTGCCTTCATTTTTAATATTTCAGAGACATACTATACATCAAAATCTAGGTCTGGGTCTTGTGATTCTCACAATATAAAGATCTTCGCTGTAGGATGTATAGTTTTTAAAATACGGCCATTTGTTTAGAGGTCATTTCAGGAAATTTTAGCCATTAATCAGAGTGTACTGTTAGTGTTTGTTTTGTTGCCATGGTTACCAAAGCTTCTGTTATACACAGGGGGGAAGGTGGCTGGAGCATCTCAGCTGATTACAGAGCCCGGGGGAGGGGACAGACACACCATGTACTGATTTATAATAGAGGAATATGATGAGGCAGTTTTGATGGGGTAATTCTGATGGGGCAGTTTTGATGAAGCAGTATTTGGGAAGCATAAACGGGGCATGAGCGTTGCTAGGAAACAGTGGTTGTAAACACAAGATGCTGAGACACTCCAAATGCATGTGACTTCATCTGCTAGACTTGATAATGCTTGTAGACTCCTCCCACAGTTTTCACACTACAGAGACAAGTAATATACCGAAACGAGCGGATTGTTCCCGATTGGTGTGTTATTACTTTGTGGAATGTTTTGCCGAATGGTCCACGAAATGACGTTTTTGCGGCGAAATTGGTCCCATAGGAATGAATGGCGAAATGTTCAAAACTAGAGTGGGAAGTGACAAAAGCTGACAACCCCATGATCAGCCAAAACATTATGACCACCCCATGATCAGCCAAAACATTATGACCGCCCCATGTAAAAAAAAAAAATATTTTTGAAAAAAAAAAATCATTTTTGAAAAAAAAAAAAATATTTTTGAAAAAAAAATTACTTTTAAAAAAAAAATTATTTTTGAAAAAAAAATATATTTGAAAAAAAAAATATTTTTGAAAAAAAAAAATTATTTTTGAAAAAAAAATTACTTTAAAAAAAATAATAATTTCGAAAAAAAAATTATTTTTGAAATAAAAAAATTCATTTTTGAAAAAAAAAATTACCTTTGAAAAAAAAAATCATTTTTGAAGAAAAAAAAATCATTTTTGAAGAAAAAAAAATCATTTTTGAAGAAAAAAAAATTACTTTTGAAAAAAATGTTCAGCTCTTTCAGCGAATGATGGAACTTTTTTACTACTATTTATACTTTTTAAAATATTAAGCTTTTTAACACTTTTCACAGTTACTCAAGCCACTCCACCCCACCCAGTTACTCCGCCCACTCCAGTTGTAGAGGCAAGAACACTTTCACAATTTCCCCAGAAATTGTACCTTTTCTAGTTACTTATAAAACTTTTTGACAAACCATGTTGAGGGCCCATATAACTGTCATTCCAAAACCAGAATAAGAATGTACCCAGTGTGGGAACTATAGTTCCATTGCCCTTATAAATGTGGTTTATAAATTAAACCACTCAAGTGTTGCTTTAGCAGTGTGTGTGGGGTCATTGTCCTGCTGGAAGGTGAACTTCTGTCCTAGCCTCAAATTGCACACAGGGTAGGGCTGGAGAAAAAAATCGATTTAAAATTTGAATCGAGTTGAGAGGTCAAATCGATTCAAAATTTAAGCAAATTGATTTATTTTTTTTTTATTTTTTTTTTTTTTTCACCGTGCCGGTCCCAAGGAGCTGCGGGCAGGAGTTTTTAAACTCTAGCCCGCAGCTCCTCGGGACCAGCGCGGTGTCCACAAAAAAAAAATAAAACTCGATTCAAATCGTGAATCGAGTCTTTTGGTGTTTTTTGGGTTTTTTTTTTTTTTTTTTTGGGGTTTTTTTTTTTTTTTTTTTTTTTTTTTTTTTAGGAAAATCGCAGAAAATCTCCCAGCCCTAACACAGAGTGGTACAGGTTTTGATCAAGAATATCCCTGTATTTAGCACCATCCATCTTTCCCTCAACTCTGACCAGTTTCCCAGTCCCGACTGCTGAAAAACATCCCCACAGCATGATGCTGCCACCACCATGTTTCACTGTGGGGATGGTGTTCTTTGGGTGATGTGTTGGGTTTGCGCCAGACATAGCGTTTTCTTTGATGGCCAAAAAGTTCAATTTTAGTCTCGTCAGACCAGAGCACCTTCCTCCATACATTTTGGGAGTCTCCCACATGCCTTTTTGCAAACTCAAAATGTGCCATTTTATTTATTTTTTTTTTGCTGAAAGTAATGGCTTTCTTCTGGCCACTCTGCCATAAAGCCCAACTCTATGGAGCGTACGGCTTATTGTCGTCCTATGTACAGATACTCCAGTCTCTGTTGTGGAACTCTGCAGCTCCTCCAGGGTTACCTTTAGGTCTTTGTGCTCCTCTCTGAATAATGCCCTCCTTGCCCAGTCCGTGAGTTTTGGTGTGCGGCCGTCTCTTGGCAGGTTTTCTGTTGTGCCATGTTCTTTCCATTTGGTTATGATGGATTTGATGGTGCTCCTAGGGATCATCAAAAATTTGAATGTTTTTTTTTTTTTTTTTTTTTTTTTTTCATAACCTAACCCTGACTTGTACTTCTCAAAAACATTGTCCCTTATTAGTTTGGAGAGTTCCTTGGTCTTCATGGCAGTGTTTGGTTAGTGGTGCCTCTTGCTTAGGTGTTGCTGCCTCTGGGGCCTTTCAAAAAGGTGTGTATATGTAATGACAGATCATGTGACACTTCGATTGCACACAGGTGGACATCATTTCACTAATTATGTGACTTCTGAAGGCAATTGGTTGCAACAGAGCTTTTTATGGGCTTCATAACAAAGGGGGTGAATACATACACACATGCCAATTATCAGTTTTTTATTTCTGAAAAATATAGTTTTATGTATATATTCTAATTTTACTTCACCAACTTGGACTATTGTGTCTTTTTCACCAGCCTCTGAACTTTCCTCTGTTCTCTTACCAGTACACGTACACATAGTCATTTTCTAGGCAGTTAAGTTTAGAAGCATTTTTTTTTTTTTTTTTAAAGCAAAAAACTGCGTTCTGGACGGGATGTTCAGAGGCATTGAAAACACCAAATGCTTGTAACAGCGTGTAAACGCGGTAACCTGCGTTTTCGTTTTATAGACGATTTTAATAGAGAGAGAGAGGGGGTCAAAAGATTTCTCATTGAAAGCGCTTGTAAATTAAACCGTTCATTAACGCATCTAAATGTGGCAAAACTGATGTTTTTTAATGTCAGTTTCTAGCTGTCAAGTTACAACGTTCAGAAGAGATTTTCAAACGTCCAGTGTGAAGCCTGAATAAACTTTGTTAACAATTATTATTACAAGTAAGGCTCGGTTCACACTAGTGCGACTTTCATGCACCTTAATGTGACTTATTACACTCTATGACGCTCAAGTTGCATCAAAGTAGTGCAGGAACCTTTTTTTTTTTTTTTTTTTTAAAGGTGCTGCAACTTTAGTCTCAAAGATTGGAACGGGTACCATTGAAATAAATGGGTTTCAACTTGTCATGTGGCTTTGACTTGTGATGTGGCTTTTTGTGTTGCAAGTCGCACTAGTGTGAACTGAGCCTAAAACTCACACCAATAGTATGAAGCAGGCATTAAAATGTGTTTAACCGCTTGCCGCCTGCCCACCGTCGAATGACGGAGGGGCGGTGCAGCTCTCTCATATGACGTCCCAGAACCGCCGTTCTCCTGCACCCGCAGCGTGGCAATCGCTGCCTCACCGTGCTGCTAGGACACAGCACGACCCTGATCTCTGTAAAGAGCCGCGGCTCTTTAACCATGTGATCAGCTGTGTCCAATCACAGCCGGTCACATGTAAACACGGAAATGTCAGTAATCGGCTCTCATCGCCTCACACTGACAGAGTGTGTGATGAGGAGAGCCGATCAGCAGCATCTCCTCACAATGGACATCCAGACATGTAATCAGGGCACTGATCATCAGTGCCCTGATTACAATACAGCACCACCAGTGCCACCAATCAGTGCCCATTAGTGATGCCAGTGTTGGCTATCAGTGCCCAAAAGTGTGGCATATTAGTGCCTCCTCATAAGTGTCACCTCATCAGTGCCCATCGGTGCACATCAAAAATGTAATTGTTACAGAGTAGCATGACTGCACAATTGTCATTCAAAGTGTGACAGCACTGAAAGCTGAAAATTGGCCTGGGTAGGAAGGGGGTGAAAGTGCCCTGTAGGCAAGTGGTTAAATCGGCTGCTTTCCAGTGTGCAAATGCTGACTTTGCCTTAGAAGGTCGAGCTGTGGTCCAGCACATCATGAGTCTTGTTTGGTCAGTGATGGCACCCATCACTCAGAAGGACTAATAGGTGTGGGGGGTTTCCCAGCTCTGTGCCAAAGTCTTGAGTCTCCTGCTATAGATTTCAAGTGCTCACTTCCCGTCCTGTAGTGATGTAAGTGTTTGGGTATGAAACGCTCCTAACCGTAAGGGGAGCAGGAGATTTGACACTCCTAAATGTCTTGGCTTTGAAAGGACCTAGGGCCTATTCACACTACCAGGCACGTGTTATGCTTCTTATAACCCTGTATAATAATAATTATAACATGCGCCCACTGGTGTATTGTGTAGGGATGGTGTGATGCGTTGTTACAGTGACTTTTTTACTTTATCACAACCTTACATTTCAGTTAACTTAATGCACTGCAGCATGTTGCAGTGCATTGCAGTGAGCTGCGAAAAAAGGAGACCTGTCCTATTTTTAGTGCACACCAACACACCAATCGGTGCCTTGGTGTGAACTGAAAAAACATAAGGCAAATTTTGTTTTTATATGGTGGGACTGTTGGGCAATGCTGCCCATTCTTTAGCAATATTAGTGCTTTCTAAGTCCCTGACCCACACAAGCATGCAGATAAAGACAGAACTGCTCAGAATTGTTCAGTTTCCGTGAAAAGCCAGACAGTGCTTCAGATCACTGGTGGTAGTCTCCATACTTCTCTCAACAGAATGGTTCTTTCCTAAACCTCCAGCAAAGAACAGAGGGTGGGGGGAGGGAGTAGCTTGGGGAGTATTTGACCCAGTTGAATATCAGAAGGGCTTATAAGCAGCATTCCTACATTGTATAGACTATACTGGATTTTAAAACCATTGACTATGCTGCAGCACCTCATGCTGGCTTGTGAATGGACTATTTTTGCCTAGTCATGATATCTACAATCTGTTCTTGTTCATACTGTCTGCACCTATTGTGTTTAAAAGTATCTGACATAACTGGACAATTTAGATTATTTGCCCTTTAATGGATATACTAACTTAAACCAAACTCTGGGAAATCTGAAAAAACTCCTTCCCACCGCAAGGGTTAACTGCTCGCTTAATTTAGGATAGAGCAGAAGCATGTTTACTCACCTGATGCTCCTCTCCTCCAACAGATGACGCTCTCTCGTGCTCTCAAGATGGACTGTCCTTCAGCATCATAACATCCAGTGTAGGGCTGTGGACCCAGCATCTGTGTGGATCTTAGGCCCCTTTCAGACTGGCGTTCCGATCAGGTCCACTTGTCAGTTTTTTTAGGCAGAGCTGTTCAGAAGGTCCATTCATCCCTATGGGCAAGTTGGTGTAAATTAACTTGTGTCCATTTATACCCACCTCTGGGTCTGATCAGGCCTCCTAAAAAAGATATCTGCTCTGCCTAAACATAAGTGGATGGAGTTAAGACGTAGCTGGGTGTAAATGGACAGTGGAGCCCCTTTGCTCTCGGACGCCCATAGGGCAGGCTCTGCCTGTTACCGCTCACAGATCCCCTGCTGATCGTAGTGGAATCCTATTTGTGTGAAAGAGACTTTAGACCAGTGATGGCGAACCTTGGCACCCCAGATGTTTTGGAACTACATTTCCCATGATGCTCATGCACTCTGCAGTGTAGTTGCGCATCATGGGAAATGTAGTTCCAAAACATCTGGGGTGCCAAGGTTTTCCATCACTGCTTTAGACTGTTGGAGCTTGAGGAAGAAGATGCATAGGAAACTGGTCTGGCAGTGCAAAGGATCGGGTAAGAAGAGCTTCTTTTCTATGTCCCCTAAACCCATATGAGCAATCAACCTTTTGCAATGGCGTTGCAGAGATGGGATACTACCAGTTGTAATGTGAGTACCTATATTTTCCACCTAACACCACATCTGTTCATGTGTATATTGCTGTAGTTTGCATCATATACCTTTTTTCTTAAAAAGACGAACAAAGCTGTTAAAAAATGCTATAAATTGAAACTCAAAGCCAAAATTTTTGTTTGCTTGAGGGTAGATTAACAACCTTTCTTAAACCCCCCCCCCCCCCCATAGAAGAAACCATAGAACAATTTTCTGGTCTCTGGGAACCCCTGCCTACACTGATTAATTGAGGGTCAGTGGGGAAAACTGCTCCCTACATTTGTGGTCAGAGGGAAGAATGCAACCCCTACACATAATAAAATGATCATTGGTGTTGTGTTTCTGTCCCAGGAACTATGCAGGCATCATCACATTAAAGGTCAGTCAACCACAGCTCAAGGGACATCTTCTGGAGGAGCCCTTGTTGAGAATAAAGTCTGGGAAGATTCAACTTTTATTTTTTGCAGTTCTGGTGCTAAAGGTGGACTGTCCCCTCACTTCCTGTTGTGTCTGCAGGACAAGAAATAAAGGGAAATCACCTTAACTGAAGACCACCTGAAAAACATGTGAAGATAGTGGTGGAGAATAAAATAGGTGAGGAGTGCAGTGCATATATAGAATGTCTTGGAAACTCCAGGCAGTTGGAAAACGGTGATATGCTTACAGGTGTTATAATATAAAGCATATAAAACCTGTTTCAGGGATCTGGGCCACCCCCCCCCCCCCCCTTTTTTTTTTTTTTTTTCAGGGCTTTGGTATTCTTCAATCTGTTATCACAGTAGATGCAACTAACTATCTGGAACGCCTATATCATATGGGATACCAACTGCAGTGCCCACTACTAACATGTCTACCAATACCCTTAAGGTGGAACCCCAATATCCTGAAACACGTTGGCCGATATAACATACCACTTAAGTGATTGTTGTTCATTAGAGCTGCACTCCTCACCTACCTCCATAATCTTCACATGCTTGGAGGGCCCGTCTTTGAGGACCCTTCATGAATTGAACTGCCACAGACCTACCTACCTGACCTGGTCTACCTTGAATGTGCACTACAAAGCATATAAAATCTTTAAGAGCTCACTCTAGTTGTATAAATTAGGATGCCTTTGTTTTAAAATGAGTGTACCCACTCAAGATTGGTAATTGATGTTTATTTCTTTTCCTAGCTTTCTTTAAAAACATTGTGAAGATTCCAAGGTGTTATGCCACTAATTATACTGTTGCATGGTGGCTCTATGCTGTCATTAAGCAGCCTATACATTTTTAATACCCATTCGGTACCTTTTTAAAAATGACAGATCTCACATTCACTTTATCAATTTTTAATGTGTGACATTTTACGTGCTGACTTTTCTCACCTCTGCGGAAGTCTAAAATGACTTGTGTGAACTTTTTGCCAAGCAGTAGTTCTTTTTAACTACGGTACTTATATTTTATTCATATTTTTTAATAAAAACATGTTATTGTCCTAACTACTTGCGTCCAACCTTTCTGCAGTGTAATGACATTAAGTGCTCAGTTTTTCATAGTCCAAATTGCAAAACATACACACTGCTCAGGCCATCGAGGTGCAATCTCTCTCTAGGTGCTCGCCCCAGCTTGCTTGCAAGCACGATATACTCTTATGAAACGCGTTAACCTTGGTCCTGTTTTATCTGTCTGGCATGCGACAATAAAGACTTCTTTAAAAACAAACATCTCGTTCCAGTGTGCGGCCACTTTCTTTCTTTTCTACATACTCAGTTTTTCATCTTGCCCCCGATTTGTCAAAACCAAGTGCACAGAATATATATATATATATATATATATATATATATATATATATATATATATATATATATATAAAGATTTCTTGTGGTATACTCTGTATTTGTGCTACAGTGCTCACTCCTCAATACTCCTTGCGCTAGCAAGAGGGTCTGACTTGGGCCTGGTAATCCCCATGGATGGATGGTTCCAATGGGCCCAATGGACTGTGACATACGTGGCTCCAATTGCTCATATGTTAAGCAAGGGGGCAGGTACATGGCAGGTACAGAAAAAGAACCTTCCACAGTGAAATTTTATTTATTAAATGAAAGGTATAAAACTGATATGTGAAAACAGGGAGGAGGAGAGAGGATGCCACTGTCTAAGCATAGTAGTGATAAGAAAATCAATAAACTGGATGATAAGTATTGCACTTGCATACATGTTTAAAACGCAGCGTATCAATTTGTTCAGTGGAGACGTCAATGGATATAAAAGGATAAGAAAGAGGAGAGGGGAAGTGCACCACGTTCGGTGTAGTATTAATAAAGATTAAGATATGCACTCACATGCAGATATTGTAACACAGGCATTATTTAATAGGGTTGATTTACTAAAACCAGGGAGTACAAAACCTGGTACAGCTCTGCATAGAAACCAATCCGCTTCCAGGTGTTGTGTTTTTTTGTCAAAGCTTAATTGAACAAGCTGAAGTTAGAAGCTGATTTACCATGCACAGCTGCAACATATTTTGCACTCTCCAGTAAATCAACCCCAATGTGTCCAGCAGGTACACTGGTTTCAAGTATATTCTTTTGTGGGGTCATATATCATCATATAAAAGCCGATGCACGCACATTGTGCCCGACCCAAAGAACGGAAATTACATCACCATAAGCCCCACACGTTTCATCACGAATAGTGATCATCTTCAGGAGCAGGTGGATTGATAACGCTATTTTGCATTATACTTGAGTATGCTTGAGTGACATCGTTTGGGTGGATAGCTCTGTACCTTCTATATCAGGGGTCTCCAAACTTTCCAAACAAAGGGCCAGTTTACTGTCCTTCACACTTTAGGGGGGCTGGATTGAGAGCAGTGGGGGTAGAAAATGTCCCAGGCCTGGCATCAGTGAGAGTGAACCATGCCTCAGGTGTGGTGTTCAATTACATAGTACCTGTGGTTAGTAGGAGGAGGAATAGCACACCATTATTGGTATTTCTTGGAGGAATAGTGCCCCATCATTGGTATCCGGAATACTGCCCTATCACTGGGAGGAATATTGCACCATCATTGGTGTCAGTTGGGGGAATTATGCCCCACTGTTGGTGTCAGTGTTGGGAATAGTGACTCAAATTAGTGGCTAAAGGGCCACAGTTTGGAGATGACTGTTCTATATTTTTCATTTATCAAGTTGCTTAGGTATCTTGTGGCAGTAGCTGTCCAGGTAGTACTAATTAAGGTATTATTATAAATTTATTTTGCACAGCGCAGGCATTTTTCTAGTATTTATATATGCTATGGCTAGCCTGAACAAGAGAAATGTAATAAATTCCCCTGTCCACCCTAAACAGCTTGGATGAAGGAATCTCTCCTGCCAGCTATTGTGATTGGATGCAGTCCTTGTTCAGCTGACAATTTTCCACCTGGCTCTTTCAGCATTGGTTTACGGGTCGTTCTTGCCAGACCAATCTGCTAACATTCTACAAGGAAGTGAGCTGCCTTCTAGATAGGGAGAGGCCTGTGGATGTGGTGTATCTGGATTTTTCAAAAGCATTTGATACAGTTCCCCATAAATGCTTAATCTACAAGCTGAGGTCCATAAGGTTTGTTCTTGGATAGAAAACTGATTACAGGGGCGTGTCCAAAGGGTAGGGATAAATGATGTATACTCGGACTGGTCTGGAGTGGCAAGTGGGGTACCACAAGGTTCTGTCTTGGGACTAATTCTGATTATTTCGTTTATAAATGACATAGAGGAAGGCGTACATAGCTCAAGCTCAGTTTTTGCGGACGATACTAAAATAAGCAGGGCAAAAACTTCACAGCGGGAAATAGAAATTTTACAGAAAGACCTGAACAAAATAATGGCGTGGGTGGCCAACGACATGGCAAATGAGGTTTAATGTGGAGAAATGTAAAATAATGCACTTGGGAGCTAAGAACGCAAACTACTCACTGGGGGGAGAACTTCTGGGGGAGTCAAGAATGGAGAAAGATCTGGGGGTCCTAGTGGTGGTGACAGCAGGGAGTATTGATATTTTTTAAAAGACTCTTGGACGTGCATCTTGAAGAACACAACATACAGGCATATGGGAAATGATTACCGACACTGACTCCCGTACACCTATACAGGTTGAAGTGGATGGACTGTTGTCTTTATTCAACATGGAAAATAATATGAGTAGGTGACAGGACAGAAAAAGGGGAAAAAAAGGGCACCAACATCCCTGTACATCAATGTAAAAAAGGGAATTTTATTTGGCGGGACTTTTTGGGTGCCAGCAAGAAAGAATGAATCATTATAAACCATGACGGATATTAGAAAATATATACAATTTTATTTATTTTTTATTATTAAAATATATATATGTTTTATATGCAATAATAAAATTGTATATATTTTCTAATATCCGTCATGGTTTATAATGATTCATTCTTTCTTGCTGGCACCCAAAAAGTCCCGCCAAATAAAATTCCCTTTTTCACATGTCTTCAACCTTCTTCCCTTTTTTTTTCCTGTGAAATTCAAAACTCCAGTCACTGCGATCAGCTGCATTTGCACAGTGCGATTAGCTGCGGTTGCGTTTAGCTGCGGTATGCCATTTCCATGGCAACCCGACAGGGTACCGACTCGCACTGTTTGGTATGAATCTTAAAGGGGGAATTCCATGCCAATTTTTTTAAAAAAACGGCGTGGGTTCCCCCCCAGGGGCATACCAGGCCCTTAGGTCTGGCATGGATTTTGAGAGGAACCCCCCCAGTCGGTCAGGAAAGGGGTGGGGACGGGCAAGCGCCCCCCCCCTGAACCGTACCAGGCCGCATGCCCTCAACATGGGGGGGTGGGTGCTTTGGGAGAGGGGGGCGTCCTGCATGGCCCCCCACCCCAAAGCACCTTGTCCCCATGTTGATGAGGACAAGGGCCTCTTCCCGACAACCCTGGCCGTTGGTTGTTGGGGTCTGCGGGCGGGGGGCTTATCGGAATCCGGGGGTCCCCAGATCCCGGCCCCTCACCCTATGTGAATGAGTATGGGGTCCATGGTACCCCTACCCATTCACCTAGGGAAAAAGTGTCAATAAAAAAAACACACTACAGTTTTTTAAAGTAATTTATTAGACAGCTCCGGGGGGTCTTCTTCCGACTTCGGGGGTCTCTCCGGCATCCCGATCTTCTGCCAGCTCCTCCGCTATCTTCTGCCGCTCTTTTGCTAGCGGTGGCCCGGACTTCTGCCTTCTTGTCTTCTTCCCACTTCTCTTCTTCCGATGTTGACCCGACGCTCTCTCCAGCTGGAATGCTCTAAGCGCTCCTCTATGACTTCATGCTGGGCATGCTGGGACTGTGCTGTCATAAGGGGGCGTGGTCAACATCACCCCGTGACCACGCCACCCCTTATGATGTCACAGTCCCAGCATGTCCTGGGACTGTGACGTCTTAAGGGGGCGGGGTCACTGCCTATATAAGTTATAGCAGAGCGCTCTGAGAGCATTCCAGCTGGAGAGAGCGTCGTGTCAACATCGGAAGAAGAGAAGAGGGAAGAAGGCAGAAGTGTGGGCCACCGCTAGCAAAAGAGCGGCAGAAGTTTGGGACGCCGGAGAGACCCCCCGAAGTCGGAAGAAGACCCCGGAGCTGTCTAATAAACTACTTTAAAAAATGTAGTGTGTTTTTTTTTTTATTGACAGTTTTTCCCTAGGTGAATGGGTAGGGGTACCATGTACCCCATACTCATTCACATAGGGTGGGGGGGCCGGGATCTGAGGGCCCTCCTATTAAAGGGGGCTCCCGGATTCCGATAAGCCCCCCCTGCCCGCAGACCCCAACAACCAACGGCCAGGGTTGTCGGGAAGAGGCCCTTGTCTTCATCAACAAAGCACCCACCCCCCATGTTCAGGGCATGCGGCCTGGTATGGTTCAGGAGGGGGGGGGCGCTGGCCTGTCCTCACCCCCTTTCCTGACCGACCGGGCTGCGTGCTCGGATAAGGGTCTGGTATGGACATTGGGGGGGACCCCATGCCGTTTTTTTCGGCGTACGGGGGTTCCCCTAAAAATCCATACCTGACCTAAGGGCCTGGTATGCCCCTGAGGGGGAACCCACGCCATTTTTTTATTTAAAATTTGGCTTGGAGTTCCCCCTCAAGATTCATACCAAACAGTGCCAGGCATTGGCGGGGATCCGAGTCGGATCCCCGTGCTTGTCGCTCATCGGGAAAGGAAAAATCATTTTTCCCTTCCCGATGAGCAGCTCGGCGCTGTCATCTGCAGCTGACACAGTGCACTCCGATTTCCTGCGGTTATGTGCGGATAGTTGCGCTAAATCGCTCCTGGATGCAGTCAATTCTATTTTTTCTATCCGCATGGAACCGCATGTATCTAAATCGCAGCTAAACGCAGTGTGTGAATGGGGCCATAGGAAAGCATTGTGTGCTTTTAGCTGCGGTAGAAAATTTGAAAATCCGCAGCTAAAAGCACCATTCTATCTGTCTGTGTTAAAGGGGCCTTATGGCATAGTTAGCTAGGTTACAGCTCTATAGAACAGGAGGACACAATGCTGGAGAAATAGCAGTGAGAGCTTCTCTGTCAGACATTCCATTAGCAGGTTCTGTAATTGATAATTGCATGGCCTGCTTTTCCAGAGAAAAAAAAAAGGAGGAAAGGGGGAGTGAATGGGAGAAAAGAGGGGAAAAGATATAGGAAAGTTCCAATCAATTGGGCTCGTCTCTCCTGGGCTCCAAGTGCTTACGGTATACAGGGTGGGGGGTGGGGGTGTCTCATGGAATCAAGGGGGATACCCCTATTGATGCCAAGGATCCCATGTTTCCATGTGTCGGTCCACCCGGTCAATTAGTCTAGCCGACATGGACTCCATTAACCTCCAGGTCCTTGATTCTGGCATAAAGATCAGATAGTATCGGGGGGTTTCATTGTTTCCATTGAAGGGCCACTAGACATCTAGCTGCCGTTAATATGTGTGGCCAATTTTTTGGCTAAACTGGATAATTTATGAGGGTGGAGGCCCAATAAAATAAATTTAGGAGAAAGAGGGATATCCACCTCAAACAGCTAGTGGAGCAGTCCCTGGACCGATCGCCAATAAGTCTGGAGGGTTGGGTAACTCCAGTAGATGTGGAATAACATGCGCCGGTCCTGGAGACATCTTCAGCAGTGATCTGAGGCCAATGGATATATAGCGTGTAGGCGAGATTGTGTTTGGTACCAGTAGAATAGCACCTTGTATGTGTTCTCTTTATAGAGCGTGCACATAGAGCACTTGGCTGCCCAAGACCACATAGTGGACCATTGTTCAAGGAATAATTCCTCTATGAAATGTTCCTCCCATCTGCGCATGTATCTATATTTCCCCTGAGAGACCATATCATAGGAGTTTAAGAGTTTTTATACATACCTGAAGTTGGTCCTTTCTGTGTGGGGCCTGATAGGATTAAGCATTTGAATGGGGATGGCTTAGAGAATTGAAGGGTTGGGGTGATGGTAAGTGCGTAGTGCCGAATTTGGAGGTAGCCAAAGAAGGCACTACAGGGGAGCTTGTGCTTAGTTCTAAATTTTGTCAAAAGGTATTAAGACCCTAGACACTGGATTCACCAAGTGTCCATAATGAAAGAGGTTCCTCTGCAACCATGGAGAGATCATCTGGAAGGTTAAGCTGTTGGGTAGTTTAGGGTTGTAGAGGAAAGCCGTAACTAAGGAGGCCTCAGATTGTAGGGGGTTTTGTGGTTTAGTTGTCTCCAAATAGTTCTTAGCAAATTCATGGTGTGTAGTAGAGAGGTGGGGGGAACATCGGCATTGGTGTTCCATAATGGGTTGTTTGGGTGGATGGGAGCTAGCCATCTATTTGGGTCCAGCGGTTAAAGGCCGGAAGGGTAACCCAGGATGCTATAGCTCTCAATTGGGCAGCATAGTAGTAATAATGGAGGTGTGGAAAGGCCAAACCTCCATTTCAGGAGGCAAACATTATGGAAGGGACTATTCGGTGTTTATAATTCCATGTGCAATTTAGGAGGATTCTGGAGTTTTCTGAGCTGAGCAGATAAGATAGGCACTGGGAGAGTCTAAATCAGTACAAGTGTTTAGGCAATATAGTCATTTTAATCGAGGCAATCTGTCCAAACCAAGATATTGGGTAATGTCTCCATTTAGACAGAAGGGACCGTATAGACTCAAATAGGGGTCTGAAGTTTGAATCCTATAGTGATTTGTATCGGGGGGGGGGGGGGGGTGAGTTACACCCCCAAATATTTAATGGCATTGGATTTCCACGTGTATGTAAAGTTATCCGAAAGTCAATGCACTTCCGAGGGAGGTAAATTAATTGGGAGGGCTTCTGATTTAGCGGGGTTAACCTTGTATCCCAAAAGGGACCCATATTCCTCCAGGAGTTTATGGAGCTTGGGGAGGGTTACGTGTGGTGATGTTAGAACAATGCGATTTCAAAGTCGCGACCTCTAACCATTATACCGCTGATGTTTGGGTCCTGTCAGATCTGGGCCACCAGGGGTTCGATACACAGGGCGAAAAGCAACGGGGAGAGCGGACAACCTTGCCTAGTACCTTTTGGAATTGGAAAGGAAGTAGATGCCGCAAAAGGTGTTTTGATAGAGGCGGATGGAGTTGCGTATAGGTGCCTAATCGCCTTCTATGCTATTGAAGGCTTTCTCAGCGTCTAAGCTGAGTAACAGCATTCCATCTTTTTGCCTATTAATGATGTCTATTAATTTGATGACTCTTCTGGTGTTGTCTCCTGCCTGGCGCCCTTATGGATCAGGGAGGGAAGGACCTCATTTACTCGGAGGGATAGTAATTTCGTAAAAATGTTCAGGTCTGAATTCAGTAAAGCTATGGGTCTATAATTCCCACACAATTTGTAGTCTTTAACATGGTTTGGGTATGAGCGTGAGGTGTGAAGTCTGCATGTCCCGTGGGATTTCGTCCTCTACCCGTGAATCCATTAAATGATTCATATGTGGAAGTAGGCTGGTCAGAAAAGTTTTGTAATATTCATAAGGAAGGCGATCAGGGCCCAGGGCCATGTTTGGGAGGAGCTTCAAAGTCTCTGAAATCTCCTCATCAGTGATCAGAGAGTAGAGGGACTGTAGGGCCTCTGATGGTAAGGTGGCCACCCCGCTGGTTGTGAGGTAAGCTTGCATGCGGTCTGCAAAACTTGCTTGGATCGGTAAGTGCGGTATGGAGGGGTTGTTGTTGTAGAGATCCAAGAAGTAATATCAAAATAATTGTGCAATGCGATCGGGGTGAAAGTGAAGGGTCCCAGCTGGGTCCCGTAGGGCCTGGGGGGGGGGGGGGGGGGCAAAGTATGGGTATGTTCCCAGAGTTTGCATGCTAATAAAGTGTGGACTTTGTTGCCTTTTATCATAGTATAGTTGACGTAGTCTCTGAAGGGCTTTTTCAACCTTGCCTATATCTATACTTTAGATTAATTACTCGTAGGCGTATAATTTCTCTCAAAAGATGGATTCAGGACAAAGTCGTAAGTCTAGATTCTAAGTCCCGTAGTCGCCATGCTGTCTGCTGTCTCGGGTGCCTGGTATTTTCTTCCTGGCTGTTGAGACTGCTATACATTGTCCTTTGTATCACTGTCTTGTGCGCCTCCCAGAGAGTTCCCACCGAAATCTCTGGGGCACTATTCTCTACAAAGTATAGTTTTAACGTGTTTTCTAACTCCGTCCTACTTGCAACATCCTTCAAGAGGAAGTCATTAAGTCGCCAGTGGCACCGTTTGACCTTGGAAGGTTCTAGTTTGAGTTTCAGAAGGATCATGGTCTGACCATGATATGGGCAGGATGTCTACTTTAACAAGTGCCTGCAAGGTGGGGGCATTTATGAAAAAGTAGTCGAGCGTCAATACTCCCATTACTCCTACCCCTTTCGTGCTCAGGCACTGATTGTTGTGAATTTGTGAGGAGTAACGCATACAACTCCTACCTGAAACCATCAGGTTTTTCTTTGGGATGGCAGCAGATCAGTATGTTGGAAGATTATAATTGCAGTAAGGGGCAAAGCTTTAGGACTCCTTCAGACTTGTGCCTTGCAGTAACATGCATAGCTGTAATGCATGGTACTTTTTGTGGGGCGTTGCAGTGCCATTCATTTAGAATGCATAGAGTAGATGACAACACAGAGTAGGTGTGTTGTGATATGCTGTGCAAAGCGTTCATCAACAGTGTATTTAGATTTCTTTGGATATAGGAATACAGAAATGCATGGCGTGCCGTGCATCGAGAGAGGTGCCATGACCATGACTCCCGCGTGCAGGCGTGGCGTCACTGCAGCTTGGCCATTCAAGCAGCTGAAGCTTGCAAACCTGGAAGGAAGACCGGGTGATGATGGGAGCCCCGTTAGCGGTGACACCGCTGGGGGGCTTCTTTCTATGGCAAGTCTGTCCTGTGCTAGTATGTGATTTAATGCAGGGGACCATTATTTGGGATTTTTTTTGCATTTTACTACTGCTTTAAAATGTAAATCAATTTTTTTTTTACTGGAACCATCTTCTGTTACTATAGATATGGCATTCAATAGTTGGCATTTTATCTGTTTGAATAAGCTATAGTAGTACTAGGCTTTAGGCTGCCTATACCACCCTTCCACATGGGATCTAATCAGCACTGGTACGATTTTACTTCTTCAGAGTATACCTATATTTTCAGAGTTACTGACTTCCCTAAATTTCATCCTTGGAAATTGCCATCCTCTGCATAAAGGCCCCTGTTTTCAGAGCCTACTAGCCATACCACAAAAAACGCTTCTAACTGCATATTGAATTCTTATGTCTTTTTTGTTTTTATACCTTTAAATATGCAATATGTACTGCAGTCTAGTTTATAACCCTACATAGATCTTTATCACATTTTCCATATTTAGTTTCAGAAATGTACTACTTTGTGCTTGTCAAAGAGTGCAAAAAACATACTCCAATCAGCTTTTCATAACTTCCATGTTTTATTGGTCTAACATAAAAATAACGACATGTTTTACGTGCTCCTCTCGTGATACAGAGCTGGTAAATATGATGAGTTGTCATTTCCCTGGCCTTTTACACAGCTATGTGAGATTCAACAGTAGATTACCTGCTGTTTTGCAGAATTGTATCAAAGGCCTAAACCAGCATTTAAAGTGGTTGTAAACTCTTGCATTTGACTAGTGAATAACTAGTCTCAGGGGATATACAGAGATTGAAACAAATCTTCTTACATAAGTTGTACCTGTTTATCAGACGCCTCTCTCTTCTATAGTCATAGTATTGATTTTACACAGCATGTCTGAGTTTCAAAAGGCAGGACAGGGATAAGATGTCACACGCTGCACAGAGCAGAGAGCTGAGTGGAGGGAAAAGACGCACCCCCTCTAAACAGTCCTATAGGGAAACATGCATGGCTAAGGCTTTCAATCACTTGCTGTATGCTGGAGAGGAGCAAGGCCATCTCCCAGGAATGATTGGTTTCGACATAGACTGCCAGAAGTGACTCCTGCAGAGAGGAGATGAGAGTACAGACAGAAATCCCACAAGGTACATTGGATCAAGGCAATTATGTACACACTATGGAAGGATATGTTTTGGTCATTTTTAGATGTTTACAACATTTAAAGTTTTTCCCCTTCCTCTCTCCCATATTGCACTGAAATAATGAAAAGGGCATCTGGTTACTCCAGGTGTCAAATGTTCTTCAGATCTGGCTATGTATAGGGACTTTTTTCTTTTTTGTATAACTTGAGCTCGGTTCACACTACAGCGACCTGCGGTGTGACTTTACCGGGCTACATCCTGACGACTTGAGTACTACTTTGATAGAAATATAGAATATAAGTCAGAAGTAGTACAGGAACCCTGTTCTGAAGTTGGAGCGACTTTTGTAGTGCTAATTAAGACATCTCTCATTGACTAACATGGGATTTCACATGTCACGCGACTTCGGCTCTCACAAAACGGATCCCAGGTTGCGGCAGTGTGAACCCAGCATTACAGTGGAAGTAAAGTCAAATTGAAATCATTTGTTGCAGTCTTTACTACTAATTAGGATGGGGATACCTTTTTTTTTGTCATATAGCAGATACTCACCACCACCTTTTTTGTTTTGTTCATGGCCATTTCACTTTTAACAAGTTGTTTGGAAGGACAGTCATAATGGCCCTATAATGCTAGTTTACAGTAATAAAACAACTGCTTCGTTAAAAAGTGACAATCTCTTGCGTGCCCACCCCCTGACCCACACTGTACTAACCTCCCCCTCCACTTCGATCATGCCGATTTCAAATACCTGGAGCTTCAGGGTATTAGAGGCATGTGACCCCCTGCAAGTATAAAGCACTTGGGTATGAGTGCCTGATCACTAGGTCAGAACCCTGTCACCTAAACGGGCAGCGTCAACCCTGTGTAAGCTCTGAAACTATCTGACATAGAGCTTGCACAGGGATTGAATCCTGGCTTTAATCAAGTGTTTGAGGATCACATCAAAGGTGATTATAAGTGGGTCAGGGGATGACTAACAAACTCTGAATGAGCAAAGTGGGTGTCTTATTAAAGGTACAAACAGATGTATAAAAAAGGTAGCCACCGCAATCTGATCATCTCTTGCACCTATGACAGTTGACCCCAACTATGCTTGTGTTAATTCATATGCATGTTGTGGTGGGGAGAAGCTAAGCGAGGTGTCTAGTATTAATTATCCAATAGGGTAAAGGGCAGCAGAATTTTTTTAACCTGCCTGACCAGCATTTCCCCTTGAGAATAGTTGACCTATTGTTCACTTCATTGACATGTCCTAATTAGACATGACATTAAAGTGCTTGGAAAGCGCTGTGTGTGTGGTTTTTATTATTACTGACTTGATGGTGGAAAGAGCCACCACTTATTCATATGACCAACCTATTCCACGCATCCCCATGGATTCATACTGTGTACTATGAATTCTGACCCTACTAAGTTATTCATACGAGACAACAATTGACCAATATTTGGTCATACAGTTTTAGCAATCCTTTTGTTATGGTTTTTCTGTTTTTAACTGACAGGTATGGTCTTCTATTCTATTCTGCACGGTTTGATGTGTTGTGTGTTCTCCAGTGCCCTCCTGCTCACCAAAGTTGTAGTGGTAACTAGTGGCTATTTAGACGGTTATGGGCTTTGTCAAGTGTTTTGGCCTCCATGTCTGTGGTTAGTGTATATGTGTGTGTGTGTGTATGTGTATATATATATATATATATATGTATATATATATATATATATATATATATATATATATATATATATATATATATATATATATATATATATATATATATATATATATATATATGTGTATATATATATACATTTTTTTTTTTTCTGTACGATTGTCTGTGATTTCTTAATAAAAAGCTTACTTACAGTATTAATCCCAATAGGCTCTATAAACATCTGACACCAACAATCTTTACATTGTTAAGGTTGGTTAGATCACACTTCTTCCTGCTTCTAATGGCCAAACAACAATTTGAACCTCTTGACCATCATCCTCCATGCTTGCGGATATTGCTCTCCAGTTTTTACTACTCTACCGTTGAACAAATCTGGTTTTATTATTGCTTATCAAACATACACTGTGCTCTCTGAATGTACATTTACAAGCTCCGTTTTAATAAACTTTTGCTGAAATGTTCCAGGTTAGAATACGGTTTTGTGTACTTTCAGAATTTCTATGTGACTGGCATCTCTGCTGTGTAAGAAAATAAATATATCTGATTATGGAAAGGAAACACGGGTACAGTGGATAAATCATGGATGAAGGCATTAATATTTAATCTTGTGCCCTCTGTGTGTTTAGGATGCATACGTTTTTATAGACGTGGACCTCCTGTGTCTTGCAGCTGGTGCAAATGAGGAAGAGCAACAATCAAAGAGCATATATGTAAAAACCAAGTGAAATATATTCACTTCATACAGTGCCCCAGCCAGCTGGCACTTTTAAAGGGCATTCCTTCTTTGGCTACAAGAATAAAAATAATGCAGCGAAAGTATTCTACTTGAACCCTTCTTCCACTGTCTACCCCCTGTGCTTGGCAGTCAAAAAGATAAGTGGTTGTAAACATTTTATTTATTTTTTTAAAACAAACATGCCTATACTTACCTGCTCTATGCAGTGGTTTTCCACAGTGCAGCCCCGATACTCTTCTTCTGGGGTCCCCTGGCAGCGCTCCAGGCCCCTCCTTTTAATTGGGTGCCCCCACGGATAGACGCTTTCTATGGGGGCACCTGTGCGGCCTCGCTCTCGTGTCCCGCTGCTGTGTCCATAGCCGCAGACAGCGGGACTCTGCCCCACCCCCCGCTCCCATGTACAGCAATGGGAGCCAATGGCCCCTGCTGCTATAAATCTGTCCAATGAGGAGAGCGGCAGCTGCTGGAGCCGCTGCGTTTGTGCACATCTCTGGAACAGATTAGGCTCGGCTAAGAAAAAGGGGTGTCTGGGGGGGAGCTGCAGCACAGAGGGTTTTTCAACTTAATGCAAAGAATGCATTAAGGTCAAAAACCTTAAGGCTTTACAACCACTTTAAAGGGGGTCAATCTTCAGTTCCCCCCCCCCCTCCCCCTTCCCCAAAATAAAATGAAGTCAGCAGCTGAAAATACTGTAGCTATTGGCTTTCAATAAAAGGACACTTACCTGTCCAGGGATCCAGCGCCGTCCTCACCTGGCCCAATTATTCACCGGTCTGTGGGTCCCTAGCACCGGCATGTTTACTTTGAGAAGCCAGGTGTGAAGCCACAAGCAGTCACAGCTAGCTTCCCACTGTGCATAAGAAAACTGCGCTTCACTTTATGAATGGTTGCCGGGAAAGAGAGGGAGGCAGAACTTCCACTCAGATCACCTAGAAACTGGGAGTGGGTACCTATCAAACCTAGGTACCCCCCCCCCCCCCCCAAAAAAAAAAAGTGTATAAAAGAGGTGGAAAAGCAGAACGTCCCCTTTTGGGTGAAGTTCTGCTTTAAGGCCAAGAACTTCAAAACTATTCTTCGGTATTATTTTAGCAAGAGAGTAGTTGTTGAGGTAGGTAGATGGATATCCAGACTCAATGGTCTTTTTTTTTTTTCTACCACCATTGCTCTTCTATGTTTCGAAGATGACGTGGGGAACTGAAATCTGTTCTTAAAGTCTTAAGGTGCCTCGTTTATAGCTGTTCTCAAATTGAGTTGTACTTTGGGGGATTGGGGTGCAAACTGTGTGTTAACCAGACCATGCTACTAGTAATTGTGTAATGCAATACTAAAGCTGGCCATACACTAGTAGAATTTTTTGCTTGCTAATTTTCATTTTCAGAATGTTCATTTGATTTTCTAATAGTTAGTGGGGTCAAGTCAGCATTTCTTTTCAATTACAGTGGCGAAAAAATTCAAAGTAGTAGGATGGAAAAGTTTTCTCGAATTAATGAATTTCCAACAGTGAATGTGGTTTGCAATTGGGGAAAGTCCATTCGTTTTCTAAATCAATTGTTTAAAAGCAAACTTTTTTTTTTTTTAAGTACTTTCGGATTACATCCTTTATGTCATCAAATGTACTGATGAGAATGTTCATACGAATGTTTGAAAAAACGAAAATCTACTAGTTTATGTACAGCTTTAGAAAAAGATGTGTATTTTTTTTTTTTTTTTAAACAAAAGGTGAACTTATCCTTTAAATTGAAAATAATATAGGGTTTTAAGGTTGGTCTGCAGTGACATCCTCCATATTTCTAGCTCTGTCCTTGCAGGTTTGCTTTATGTGTTTTTGTAAGTGCTTCTTTGAAGAAGACTAAAGAGAGCGCTCCCTAAATTCCATATTCCATGTTTCCACATTCTATCTGTTTTTCTATTCCTGTTTATTGCATAGCTGATGTTTAATCAGAAAAGATGTTTTAAAGGTTGGACACTGAACCACATTTAAGATAAACAAGAAAAGTGCATTTAAGATAAACAAGAAAAGTGGAATGCTTGTGGTGAAAATTCTATTTACCTCCCAAAATGGGTATGCAGGAAATTCAGGTGCCCTGAATAAAAAATATTGTTCATTTGTTTTGTCTTTGGTTCACCTCGGCTAGCATTAAACATTTCTCATAATTAATGATAATGGTCCTCTTCCAAACTCAGAAAAATAAAACAAAATTTGCTTGAGAAGTAATTAGAGTTGCTAAAGGTTTTTTTTTTTTTCTTGGTTTTAGCAGTCTTCTTTCATAATCTTGTGTGTGTTTTTTGAGCAGCCTGAATCTCCATGATATGTGTTCTTTACAAGTTTTATATGGAGGCAAGGTTTACTCCCTCTTCTACTTTTGACGGATGCTAAGCTTTCTTGTAATCCACTTTGGGGGCTGTAAGAGGTAAATACTTCTGCTGAGGTCTTCTTTTTGTATATTCTGTTAAACTTTTTGCAAAAAGGTTTACAATGAAGAAAATGTAATCATGGAAAAGCCGAGTAAAGTTTATATACGTTGTCCTGTTGCTTTTACACTGAAAGTTGTATACTCCTTTTTGCAAAGGCTTAAAAGAGAAGTTTGGGATTAAAAAAACAGACATTTATACTCACCTAGGTGGATGCAGTATCAATTCGATGCTACATCTATCCCTGCCACCTACACGGAGAACTGAGTGATCAAAGACCGCTGATTGCTCAGTTCTCGGTCTTTACTGAGCAGAAAGTCAGTGTATCAGTCACTGGCTCTCTGTTCCTTCAGTGCTAATCTAAGCGCTGTACTGTGGAGGGGATGGGAACGGCTGGCCCAGGCTCTCAGCGGCTCACTGAGAGGCTGTGCCAGCTGCCGGTCCAGGTAGAGTCTGGTCCAGGCAAAGTCGGGATCCCTCCAGAGTCTGGACCGGCTGAGTGACCCACAGGAGAAGTAGGGCCAAATAAGCTTTGGCCCTATTTCTTCTTTAACATACCCAGATGAACATAGATTTGGAGTGGTCTTTCAATATCGAGCTGCATTGTAGGGGTGTGGTTTTATGTGCTAAGAGAAGATGAGATCAATGTCACAACCCTGGCTCACTACTGTGTGCAGCTAAAGCTATGGCTTCCCTCCAATCATGTCGGTCTGCAATCCACCCTTTTCGGGTATAATGTAGACCCTGCATGCACAGTTTTAGGACTCCTGAACAGTCAGAGTTCTGTCAATGTGTAGTGACAAATCTGGTCCCTGTGAAGATCAATGATGTCTGTGGTGACGTCTGTTTTTCATGCAGATGGTTTTAGGAGCAACCTGCGTTCAGCACACTTTGTATGTACATGGCCTAAATCCCATTGCTCGTAAATTCTGCTTCCTGTTAGACACATTAAAATAACTAAGTACTGTGGTGCTTGCGTGTAAGCCCGATATTGCAGGTGAATGTCCTTGTGAGAATATAAAAGGATTAGGACATTGTGTATTGTGTGTAAACAGCTAATAAAGATTTTTTTTTTTTTCTTCGAATGAATCATTAGTGGGATGTCTTGAAAGACTTGGCAATGTGGATCTGATTCACCGTGCTGGCAACTTCTGATCCGGTACAGGTATAAATGTTAATCAAGCCAAAGTACTTGTAAAATATTTTATCAAGATTACAAGAAATGGGCTTATGTTGATGCCGATTTTTGTCTTGCTCAAGAAATGTTTTTGTTTCTTGCATGTTGCCTGGAATTTCAAGGCCAAACTCCTGGAAAAAAATGCTAAATGCACAATTTAGATGTTTTACCTGCCAAGAGGATTGTGGTCCTATCCATACAGTTTTGAGATTTAAAAAGCTGCGTAACTATACAGCCTTGTCTGGCAGGGCAGGAGAATCATTTTTTTTTCTTTTGCTGTTCTGTAATACTTGCATGTCTTCTCCCCACCCCTCAAAGTGACTGGACCGTGAAAGGAGAAGCAGCAGGCTGATGAACTCATCTGTCTCTCTGCTCTTTTCTCATATGCATGCGCCTTGCATTGCAGCACACCTGACTCATTGTGCAGTTTCTTTCAACCCAAGCCTGAGCTTCTCTGTACAGTGACTGCAGGAGGCTGATATTAGGGCAGATTCAGGTACTTGCACTGCTTGTATTTAAAACGCACTTAAATTGGTTGTAAAGACAGAAGGTTTTTTTATCTTTATGCATTAAAATAAAATGCCTTCTGTGTGCAGCAGCCCCCCTAATTCCTTACCTGAACCCATCTCTCCAGCAATGTGCACAAGTGCCTTGGCTGTCCAGGACACTCCCTCCTGATTGGCTGAGGCACAGCAGCAGTGCCATTGGCTCCGGCTGCTTTCAATCAAAGTCAGCCAATTAGGAGAGAGAGGGGGTGGTGCCAAACCATTACTGTGTCTGAATGGACACATGGAGCAGCGTCTCGGCTTGGGTGCCCCCACAGCAAGCTGCTTGCTGTGGGGGCACTCGACAGGAGGGAGGGACCAGGAGTGCTGAAGAGGAACCCGAGAAGCTGAGTATTTCCGAGGCTCTCCGCCCCCAACCCCTTACACCTCTGGCCACATGCGGTATTGCATGCAATAGAAGTCAATGCGGAACAAATTATCTTTGTTTCCATTGACTTCTATGGGGGAAACTCACTTTGATATGCGAGTGCTTTGGATTACAAGCATTCCCCAGGAACGGATTATGCTCGTAATCCAAAGTTCCACTGTATTAAAAAAAGCCGGAGAGGCTGAGCCAGGTGCTGGTCCAGGCTTCTGGGTGGATCTCGACCACATGGGATCTTTTCAGAGCCTGGACCAGCTGAGTGATGTCGGCTGACAGTGGGCTTTAGCCCACTGTTGGCTGAAAACGGGTCACAGGAGTGGAGATTAAACTGCACTCCTTTGATCCGTAGGAGACGTATGGCCAAAAAAGCTTTGGCTTTACTTCTCCTTTAAATTGTCTTTTATATCTTCCTGGAGTGCTGCATGAACTTGCATGTTTTCAAGGGCATCTCTGCTTAAAGCAGAATTAAACATACACCAAAAAAATGCCTCCAGGAGCTTTTAGCCGCAATGTGCTAGTGTACAGAGCATATTGGCATATTATGGCAAACTTTTACCTTTTTTGAAGTGATCCTTTCCAGTGGTGCGCAGTCAGCACTTCTGTTAGTCATGGTGCTGCCATCTTATCCAGGTATTCCTTCTTCTGGGTTTAAATCTCTTCAGCCACTTGAATGGCCAGGCTAGGATGATGTCACTCTCGCACAAGGGAGTCACATTGTCTCGGCACAGAGCCATGCTGTAAATGTATGCTGAGTTGCGCATGCGCCGACATGAAGGGAGAGGCAGTTATGATAGCAGAGACCCAACAGGGGGTCTTCTATCAAAAAAGCCTACCGGTCAGACAATTTTTAAATTTTATTTTGCTTTAAAAATATTATGTATGCAGAAAAGACCCTGAGTACCTTCTCCTAAAAAAAAGTGCAATCTACTATATGCTGGACTACAGAGCACAAATGTATTTATCTCATACTTCTCTTCCTTATACAGTGAACATTTCACATCATAATGTCGAATTAACAGTTAAAATGAAGCAAGGAAAATTTTTCTTACAGTGATATATTGTAAAAAACAAACTCCAATTTAGTCTGGCTTCAAATGACCAGCTGTGTTTTGTGTTGCAGTGCCATTCATTTTGAATAGCACCCCAACATGCTTTGCAAATGCACCTCAGTGTGTGCGCATTGCAGTGCACCACAACTCACAAATGGTAAGCCTCTGTGGATAAAATAAATTTATATAAAAACCTGGTGCAAAAAATGAGTGGATTACAACGAACCTTTAAAAGCTGGTTTATTATAACAGCGCTGCCTAATGTGGTTTAATGTTATTCAATCTGTGCATATAACATAAAAACTGATGGTTAAATGCATTGGGCGCCTCTGAAAATAGAAAATAAATGCAACCAAGTGCTTCCTTCTCCAATTAAAAACCTGCGGAGGCTTTCAGAATATTTATTACATATTAATAAATTGCTTGTGGTCCCCAGGAAACCTTCTTTTTTTTTTTGCCTTCTGGAACAACTTCGTTTATCCCGCTGATTGTACAGTTGTTAGACAACTCTGTGTAAACGCAACAAAAGGGAATCAGTATTTACCCGTGTCTGTTCTTTGAGCGTGCCTTTGGGAAATTATTAATCTGCGTGTTTTATGCCCATGGAGGCCCGTTTCTGACCCTGCTTCTGTGCATCTAGATGACATTTAAATTGTAACTATGGAACAAAAAAAATAAAATAAATACATGACACAGTCTAGAATTAACTTTGTCAAAAACTAAAATAGAGAACCTCTGAAGTAAATTAAATGCCCAAGTCTATATATGGTATAAAATGTGTGGGTTGGGTATGTGGGGTAAGGGAGCCACCGGTATAATTGTTACACACAACCACACACGCACACGCGCACACACACACACACACACACACGATAAATCAAAACCTCCACTGATCAAAAAGCTCCGCCAAACAGATGCCAAAAGTACACCTTTAAAAATGAGCCACAATGCCATATTCTTATATTGGCCACAATTACATGAATAATAATCAATTTTATATGATCCACAATAGTGTTGTATCCCATATACTCATATGAATACTAAATGTGCTAAATGTTCAGGTTAAGGGCCCAAGAAAAGTAATATAAACCACTTATTGATGAAAGTCCATTGTCGCATGAAAATATGTAATAAAATATTTACAAAAATGTGAGGGGTGTACTCAGTTTTGTGAGATACTGTGCGTGTGTGCATGTATGTATATATGTGTGTGTATATATTACAGTATCTCACAAAAGTGAGTACACCCCTCACATTTCTGTAAATATTTTATTATTTCTTTTCATGTAACAACCCAGAATAAAATGACACTTTGCTACAATGTAAAGTAGTGCGTGTACAGCTTGTATAACAGTGTAAATTTGCTGTCCCCTCAAAATAACAACACACAGCCATTAATGTCTAAACCGTTGGCAACAAAATTGAGTGCACCCCTAAGGGAAAATGTCCAAATTGGGCCCAAAGTGTCAATATTTTGTGTGGCCACCATTATTTTTCAGCACTGCCTTAACCCCCTTCGGTATGGAGTTCACCAGAGCTTCACAGGTTGCCACTGGAGTCCTCTTCCACTCCTCCACGACGACATCACAGAGCTGGTGGATGTTAGAGACCTTGCGCTCCTCCACCTTCTGTTTGAGGATGCTGCACAGATGCTAAATAGGGTTTAGGTCTGGAGACATGCTTGGCAAGTCCATCACCTTTACGCTCAGCTTCTTTAGCAAGGCAGTGGTTGTCTTGGAGGTGTGTTTGGGGTTGTTATCATGTTGGAATACTGCCCTGCGGCCCAGTCACTGAAGGGAGGGGATCGTGCTCTGGCAGCAGCCGCAATCAACACAGTTTAGTCTATCACCTCTTCAATCCATCATGAATGCCGCTGCCAGACTCATCCACCTTACCAATCGCTCTGTGTCTGCCACTCCTCTCTGTCAATCCCTCCACTGGCTTCCGCTCGGCCAAAGTATTAAATTCAAAATTCTAACAACTATGTACAAAACCATCCACAATTTCTCCCCCAGCTACATCACTAGCTTAGTCTCTAAATACCAACCTACTCGTTCTCTTCGTTCCTCTCAAGACCTCCTGCTCCCTCGTCACCTCCTCCCATGCTCGCCTTCAGGACTTTACCAAAGCCTCTCCAATCCTATGGAATGCCCTACCCCAATCTGTCCGCTTATCTCCTACTCTCTTAGCTTTTAGACGACCCCTGAAAACCCTTCTTTTCAGAGAAGCCTATCTTACCCACACTTAACAACTGTATTTAAATTTTTTCCATCAGCTCACCCCCACAGCTATTACCTTTTTGTTTCCACTTGACCCTCCCTTCTAGATTGTAAGCTCTAACGAGCAGGGCCCTCTGATCCCTCCTGTATTGATTTGTATTGTAAGTGTACTGTCTGCCCTCATGTTGTAAAGCGCTGCGCAAACTGTTGGCGCTATATAAATCCTGTATAAAAATAATAATGCTCTGCTTCAGTATGTCACAGTACATGTTGGCATTCATGGTTCCTTCAATGAACTGTATCTCCCCAGTGCTGGCAGCACTCATGCAGCCCCAGACCATGACACTCCCACCACCATGCTTGACTGTAGGCAAGACACACTTGTCTTTATACTCCTCACCTGGTTGCCGCCACACACGGTTGACACCATCTGAACCAAATAAGTTTAACTTGGTCTCATCAGACCACAGGACATGGTTCCAGTAATCCATGTCCTTAGTCAGCTTGTCTTCAGCGAACTGTTTGCGGGCTTTCTTGTGAATCATCTTTAGAAGAGGCTTCCTTCTGGGACAACAGCCATGCAGACCAATTTGATGCAGTGTGCGGCGTATGGTCTGAGCACTGACAGGCCGACCCCCCCACCCCTTCAGCCTCTGTAGCAATGCTGGCAGCACTCATACATCTATTTCCCAAAGACAACCTCTGGATATGACGCTGAGCACGTGACCTCAACTTCTTTGGTTGACCATGGCGAGCCTGTTCTGAGTGAAACATGTCCTGTTAAACTGCTGTATGGTCTTGGTCACTGTGCTGCTCAGTTTTAGGGTCTTGGCAATCTTCTTATAACCTAGGCCATCTTTGTGTAGAGCAGCAATTCTTTTTTTCAGATCTGCAGAGAGTTCTTTGCCATGAGGTGCCATGTTGAACTTCCAGTGTGAGAGAGTGAGAGCGATAACACCAAATTTAACACATCTGCTCCCCATTCACACCTGAGACCTTGTAACCCAACGAGCCACATGACAGCAGGGCAGGGAATATGGCTAATTGGGCCCAATTTGGACATTTTCACTTGGGGTTGTACTCCCTTTTTGTTGCCAGCGGTTTAGACATTAATGGCTGTGTGAGTTATTTTGAGGGGACAGCAAATGTACACTGTTATACAAGCTGTACACTCACTACTTTACCTTGTAGCAAAGTGTCATTTCTTTTGTGTTGTCACATGAAAAGATAGAATAAAATATTTACAATAATGTGAGGGGTGTACTCAGTTTTGTGAGATACTAATACTAATTTTTTCATTACCTTGTTACGCAATTCTTTTGACTGTTCTTTTCTACCTCCTCATGGCTCAGTGTCTAGCCCGCTTAGTGCATCCATGTGAGATTTAACAAACTCATTGACTATTTATGCACAAACAGTAATTGTGATTTAAAAAGCCACAAATGTGGGAAATTAAACTTTTAATTGCCATTTTAACCTGTGTGTGCCACCATCTGTGTCTGTACCAAGGCCAAACATTCCAGGGAATGTAAACTTTTTTTTATCAGGGCCATTTGGGTGATTTCTTTTATTATGATTTAAAAAGGATCCAAAAAAACGATGTGATAATAAATGGCTTCATTTGATTGCTATCCTTAACCACCTAAGGACAGAGCCTTGTTTTGAGATTTGGTGTTTACAAGTTAAAATGAGTTGTTTTTTTTTTGCAAGAAAATTACTTAGAACCCCTAAACACACATATATATATATATATATATATATATATATATATATATATATATATAACTCCTTAGACAATAAAATGGTGGTAGTAGCAATACTTTCTGTCACGCCGTATTTGCGCAGCAGTCTTCAATTTTTTTTTTTTTATATTGTGAAAGATAATGTTATGCCGAGTAAATTGATGCCCAACATGTCACGCTTCAAAATTGCGCCCGCTCGTGAAATGGCAACAAACTTTTACCCTTAAAAAAAATCTCCATAGGCAAAAAAATTCTACAGGTTGCATGTTTTGAGTTACAGAGGAGGCCTAGGGCTAGAGTTTTTGCTCTTGCTCCAACGATCGCGTGTGGTTTGAACACCATTTTCATATGCGGGCGCAGCTCACGTATACGTTCGCTTCTGCACGTGAGCTCGGTGGGATGGTGCGCGTTAAAAAAAATTTGACAGGACCTCTTAAATATGAGATCTGGGGTCAAAAGGTCTAATATCTCACATTTCCACTAAAATGCAATAGAAAAATAAATAAATTGTCGTTTGAAAGAGAAAAAAAAAAGTCCCTTTTTAAGGGCTATCGGCAATGGTATGGAGCCGAGCGGGGGCCATCTTCCCCTCAGTCAGCTCCATACCACAGACCGAGAAGGATCCGATCGGCTCCGCCGCTACCAACGGCTCCGGTAATCGGCGGAGGGCACCGAAGTGCGGTGGAGGGGGTTTTGCCCCTCTCCCGCCACCGATTTCATCTTTTGATCTTGTGGCAAATCCGCCGCAGAGACCACTTTTATCTGAAAGCCGACTGCTGAAGAAGAGTATATGGGGGTTATGGCAGCTAGCTGCTGCCATAACGATATTCCTCTTCAAACAGCTGACATATAACAACGTGGGCGGTCGGCAAGTGGTTAGATAAAAGTTTTGGCATGATCAGTCTTTTCAATATTAGTGCCAAAATGTCACAATTTCTGCCAGGGTATGCAAACTTTTGAGCACAACTATTCTCTATCTATCTCAATTATAAAACCTGCTATACTAAACGGTGTAGTGCAAATATACAGGAACATAAAAATGCATATATAAAGCTTCTAAAGTAAAAGTTCACAGCCCAAGACAGACACCAAGAGATATACGTTTACTTTTGCTGTTCAGTGCATGTCCAGAGGAGATAGAAACACAAAGGGTAGCCTCCTCTGGACCACAGAGCCCACCTCTATAGTTTGGCACCACCAGCATCCAAAGCAGCTATTTTTGGAAAACCATTCATGTTATATAATTGATAATGCAATCAGCGCAACCCTTTAAAAACAACCTATCAATAGGAAAAAAAAAAAATATAACATGCAAGTTGAACACCAAGGGTAAATTCATAAGCCCAATAATAACATTGTATAATAAACGATGCAGTGCAAATATACAGGAACATAAAAAAGCATATATAAAGTTCTAAAGTAAAAGTCCACAGCCCAAGACAGACACAAAGATAATCCTGGGAGGGAAATATAAAATCCCTGTGTTAAAGATTCCAGATATACAGGAACATCGATTCCATTTGTGAATGAGCCCACCACCGACAGATTGCTTCACTCACCTCAGTTAATTGACCCCTGTAGCCACAGAAAGGTCGAAAATCACTTTTACCCACTAACTGAGGAAGAGTAAAGGCTGATGAATACATCTATAGGTGGTTTATATTACTTTACTATACTATATAAATCAGAGTTGGTCTCGAGCACCCTTTGGTAGTGTTTATAACTTGTCCCAACTGTAATTTTAGTATTCAGTATATGGACGCCTTTTATCTGAGATGTCTTTTAAGCTCTTTCAGTTACTAGGATGCAATATTCTTCACTATAGTGGACCTTTGGCCATTACATTGTTCTATCCAGAAGCCAACCTTCCTCATGAACTAGGTTCACCTTCACCAGCAGGCCACTTGTTTGTAAATGGCAGCTTTTAGGCTCATTTAGGCTACATTCGCTCCTGAATGCATTAGAGGTGTGACGATTTACACCGTAGTATGTGCAGTTGTAGTTTTTACAATGTAATCCACAGGCATGCTGTCTTATGAATGTGCTGGCAGATTACTGATTGAAAAAGACAGCACATGCTGCGAGCATTCTTCACACTTGGGAGTCTTGCTTTGCTGTGCGGTGTCGGCTTCATGGTCCTGTCATACAGCCTGGAAGAGCATTTGATGTGTCATTGCCCTAAAGCTCATAATTACACTTCAGTAGTGTGGTGTTATTATCATATGCAGCACAGAAATCTCCCGAGTGTTATTGCTGCAACTGATAATCAAAAGGTATGGTGATATAAAGCGTTCTCTTCTAGCGCCGGGATCTCCATGTTTTGTTTGGGTGCATCTTGACATGGAGCTTTCTGACACAGGTGTTGGACTTGGAGTTAGAGAGAGTTTTTCTTCATAGGTCCTGCGTTGGGTGCTTCATGCTAAAATAACACATCACTGAGGCCCTGGCACCAAAATGATGTTCTGACCGCGAGTGTCAGTGATAGTGGCGCTATAGTCCCACCCCTTGAGGGATTTCTCCATGACCATGAGTGTATGTACTCGAACATGATTAGGAATTCAAAGTGAAACTATAGAGGTGTTGGATCACCTGGATGATCATGCAGATTTCTGTTTTTTTTTTTTTTTTTTTAAGCCAAACTCTGAGTACAAAAAATGTAATCAAACCCAACATCCTCGTGCGCATAAGTGTAGTGGTCCAATGCTAGTACTTGCACGCTTGATCCATGGCTGGAAACACAAATGCTCAACACCTTGCTGCCTACTCTGGACTGGGGAAGTCCTGAAGACAACTGGAAAAACACACACAAGAGAGGCAGTACCGGCCTAGCCCATTATCTCTAAAACCGTTTATTCAAAAAAGATAGTTGGGTCCATATATATATTTGGACACAGGCACAATTTTCATACTTTTGGCTCTGTATGCCACCTGAATAAAATTTTAAATCAAATAATCCAAAGGAATTTGAAGTGCAGACTTTCAGCTTTAATTCAAGTGGTTGAACATAAATATCAAGTACAAATTATTTTAGGAACTGCAACCATTTTTGTACACAGTCCCCCCCCCCCCCCATTCTCAGGGGCTCAAATGTAATTGGACAAATGAATATAATCATAAATAAAAAATGTTAATTTTTAATATTTTGTTGAGAATCCTTTACTGGCAATGACTGCCTGAAGTCTGGAACCCATGGACATCACCAAAGACTCCTTTCTAATGCTTTGCCAGGCTCTAACTGCAGCTATCTTTAGTTGTTCTTTGTGGGAGGCAGTGTGCCATCACGCTGCCTCCACCATGTTTCACAGGTGACGTTGTGTTCCAAAACCTTCTCCACACTTTTTTTTTTTTTTTTTTCTTCCGTCATTCTGGTACAGATTTATCTTAGTTTCATCTATCCAAAGAATGCTTTTCCAGAACCGTTTTAGCTTTTTTAGATGTTTTTTGGCAAAGTCTAATCTAGATTTTCTATTCTTCAGGCTTATGAAGGGTTTGCACCTTGTGGTGAATTCTCTGTATTTGCTCTCATGAAGTCTTCTCTTGATTGTAAACATTGCATACAATGATATGCCCACCTCCTGGAGAGTGTCCTTCACTTGTCTGGGTGTTGTGAATGGGTTTTTCTTTACCATAGAGAGGATCCTGAGGTTATCCACCACTGTGGTCTTCTGTGGACGTCAAGGCCTTGTTATGTTGCTGAGTTCACCAGTGTGTTCCTCAGAAAGTACCAAATTGTTTGGCCACTCCTCATGTTACTGCTATCTCTCTGATGGATTTGTTTCATTTTTACAGCCTTACAATGGCCTGTTTCACTTGCATGGACAGCTCATTTAAAAGCATTATGTAGGTTCACAGCAATAGATTCCAAATGCAAATACCACACTTATGCCCAGTACACACGGTCGGACTTTGTTCGGACATTCCGACAACAAAATCCTAGGATTTTTTCAGACGGATGTTGGCTCAAACTTGTCTTGCATACACACGGTCACACAAAGTTGTCGGAAAATCCGATCGTTCTGAACGCGGTGACGTAAAACACGTACGTCGGGACTATAAACGGGGCAGTGGCCAATAGCTTTCATCTCTTTATTTATTCTGAGCATGCGTGGCACTTTGTGCGTCGGATTTGTGTACACACGATCGGAATTTCCGACAACGGATTTTGTTGTCGGAAAATTTTATATCCTGCTCTCAAACTTTGTGTGTCGGAAAATCCGATGGAAAATGTGTGATGGAGCCTACACACGGTCGGAATTTCCAACAACAAGGTCCTATCACACATTTTCCGTCGGAAAATCCGACCGTGTGTACGGGGCATTAGAATCAACTCCAGACCTTTTGACATGCCTACTTGATGAAGAAATAACGAAGGAGTATCCCACGCCTGGCCGTGAAATTGCTTTTGATTCAATTGTCCGATTACTTTTTGGCCCCTTTGGGGGGAATGGCTATTCTTAAGAGCTGTAATTCCTAAACCCTTCCTCCAGTTTGGATGTACATACCCTCAAATTAAACCTGAGCGTGTGCACTTTCAGCCCATATCCATTATATAACTATAGCTTGAATATGTTTTGGTAAATACCTGAAAAAAACTAAAATTGGGCCTTTGTCCAAATATATATATAGACCTAACTGTGTATATACAGTGCCTTGAAAAAGTATTCATATCCCTTAAAATTTTCCACATTTTGTCATGTTCGAACCAAAAACGTAAATTTATTTTATTTGGATTTTATGTGATAGACCAACACAGTGGCACATAATTGTGAAGTGGAATTAAAATGACAAAAGGTTTTTAACATTTTTTACAAATAAATATGTGAAAAGTGTGGCATGCATTTGTATTCAGCCCCCTTTACTCTGATACCCCTAACTAACATCTAGTGGAACCAATTGTCTTCATATGTCACCTAATTAGTAAATAGAGTCCAGTTGTGTGTAATTTAATCTCAGTTTAAACACAGCTGTTCTGTGAATCCCTCAGAGGTTTGTTGGAGAACCTCAGTGAACAAACAGTATCATGAAGGCCAGGGAACACACCAGACAGGTCAGGGATAAGGTTGTGGAGAAGTTTAAAGCAGAGTTAGGTTATAGAAAAATATCCCAAGCTTTGAACATTAGACACAGCACTGTTCAATCCATCATCTGAAAATGGAAAGAACATATATGTATGTACGTATGTATGTATATGTGTATGTATATATATATAATATATAATCATTTCACATACACACCAAGCGCATTATATTTCTATGTACAATACTTTAGCTGGCCATAGATGGTTTGAATCTTGGCCGGTTCAGCAGGAACTGCCAGAGATTCGAACCGTGTATGGGCAGGCTGATCGATCAACTTTGGTACAACCAGCCTGTCAGATTTTTCATGCGATTTATTGGCAGTGGCAAAAGCTTCTAGCAATGTGTTCTCCCTTCCCACAAAAGCAGGGAAGAATGGCGCACCATCTATGGCTGCCGTTTGATTCATCAGCCTACAGCACAAAAAGTCTGGTCTTTGCCTGTATGTTAAATGGCAAGTTTCTTTCTTTCTTTCTTTTTCTTTCTTTCTTTCTTTCTTTCTTTCTTTCTTTCTTTCTTTCTTTCTTTCTTTCTTTCTTTCCTTCTTTCTTTCTTTCTTTCCTTCTTTCCTTCTTTACTTTTTTTCCTTTTTTTCCTTCCTTCCTTCCTTCCTTCCCCTTTCTCAGCGCCTTAGCAAGCTTTTTTGTATTTTTATATACAGTATCTCACATTTGTTCAATAGGGTTTAGGTCTGGAGACATGCTTGGCCAGTCCATCACCTTTACCCTCAGCTTCTTTAGCAAGGCAGTCGACGAGTGCCATCGGATTACATTCAGGAGAATCTCCTGTTTACTTGGCGGCGGCTGTAATAGGAAGTCCCGTTTCCTGGGCTGCCATTGGACGACTGTTCTGTCCGTCATAGGAGGCGGTACTTTGTATTAAAGAGGCCGCTGAGTAAACAGGAGATTCTCCTGTATGTAATCTGTTGTCGCTCATCCCGCCCCCTCCCTGTCCTGTCGAGCTGCAGATGGGCATCGATCAGGCTGCACTGATGGCAATGGTGAGGCTGCAGATGGGCACTAATTAGGCTGCATTGATGGGCACTGACCCTTATTTTTCTTCGCAGTTCTTTATTTAAAATACGTTTTTTTTCCTGAAACTTACCTTTGAAAGTGAAGGTGCATGTTATACGCCAATAAATAAGGTATATTCAAATAACACGCCCAAGCTCATCCTTAGTCCTGAGCGCCGCTCGGGGATTCATTGAGGGCCACAAAAAATATATATGTATATACAAATAGCACGCCGGAGCTCATCTCTTCACACACAGCCACAAAGGCAAGAGAGTTCTTGTTGGGCAGTGTATTAGTGCTCGGACGAGCACACATAGACTGAACTTTACTGGTTCAAAGAATGTCGGGCAAAATGGTCAGCCCTCACGCATGTTCACTTAATCGAATCTGGCCCTCTTTTAAAATAGTTTGGACACCCCTGGCCTAGGACATCTTTATGTAGAACAACAATTATTTTTTTCACATTCTCAGAGTTCTTTGCCATGAGGTGCCATGTTGAACTTCCAGTGACCAGTATGAGAGAGTGAGAGTGATAACACCAAATTTAACACACCTGCTCCCCATTCACACCTGAGACTTTGTAACACTAACGGGTCGCATGACACCGGGGAGGGAAAATTGCTAATTGGGACCAATTTGACCGTTTTCATTTAGGGGTGTACTCACTTTTGTTGCCAGTGGTTTAGACATTAATGGCTGTGTGTTGAGTTATTTTGAGGGGACAGCAAATTTACACTGTTATACAAGCTGTACACTCACTACTTTACATTGTAGAAAAGTGACATTTCTTCAGTGTTGTCACATGAAAAGATATAATAAAATATTTACAAAAATGTGAGGGGTGTACTCACTTTTGTGAGATACTTTACCTACATACTTCCTAAAGAAGTTCTAGTCATTGGCATGTAATCTGGAACACCAAATTCTAATTTCGTGGCTTTGAAGAGGGGGTACATCTAGAGATGTAGTTTACTCTTTCTACATCTGCATTTTTGGTAATCACTTCAATCCCAAACCATTGCGCCTGATGTGTGTGTTGACTAAAGTATATGAAAAAATGTAATTCATATTCAATTCATAACACATGACTTTAATCCTTTAAACTTTTTTTTTTTTTTTTTTTTTTTACGTTTTACTTAATTGCAATCACATAAATGGCTGGCAAACACCCCCCCCCCCATGTGGTAGTTTATGGAGTGGCAGGTTCTTTTTAATGAGACCCCATGGCTCTTAGACCCTTGATTCTGCCATGCAGCTAATCAAGTGTGGATTGTGCTTGATTCAATGCTTCTCTGATCAGGGCTGCCTGAAAATGACAGCTTTTACCCTGGAAGTGATATAATACAAATTGCTTCAGAGTTCATTCCTTGGGGGGGAAAGATCCTCCTCCACTCTACCTGGTGACTGCCACCAGTCCCAGGTACACAGGAGAGATGGCGGAGTCCAGGTAACAACATGTCGGGGAGGAAGTCTGCATGTTTCTGTAGTTGTGGAAGTGACTGGATAGCTTTAAAGAAAGCTTACAGGGGGCTTCAGAAATGTTCACAGACAGCAGCCGGAGTGTGTTTAGGAGCCCTGGAAGCCATCCGCCATTTTTAAACCGTTGTTGGTGTCAAAGTTAATTTGGATTGAGAATGAATAAACCACGCCAATTTTTATGTACCATTTATTAACATATATCGCCTTTATCTTAAGACACTGTTTAAAGGAAGATTTAAAGCAACACTAAACAATATCTTTAGTCTCCAAAAATGATCCATACACATCCACTACGAACGTAGCAACCCACTAACAGAAAGTTTGTTTGCAGCAACAAAGAAAAAAGGAATTTGGAGGAGGTTGGGCGTAATAGAAGCTACTTATCTGTGCTAAGAATACATACAGTGGGTATAGAAAAGAATAACTCCTCTTTTAAAATAATTTGTTGCCCTGCAGCCTGAAATGAAGACGGACACAGTTTTTGTTTTTATCCAGCTGCAACTTTACTTAGTGCAACTTATAACACCAACATGTCAGAAAAAAAAATCAAAAACAGAATCACTGAGTTGGAAAAAGGATCACACCCTTATGTCAGTATTTTGTTGGACCACATTTTGCTTTAACCACTGAAGGACCGAGCCTGTTTTTCAGGCTTGGTGTTTACAAGTTAAAAACAAGTTTTATTTTGCTAGAAAATTACTTAGAACCCCCAAACATTATACATTTTTTTTTCTAACACTCTAGAGCAGTGGTTCTCAACCTTCCTAGTGCCGTGACCCCTTGATAAAATTTCCCAAGTTGTGGGGACCCCTAACAGTAAAATTATTTTTGCTGGTCGCGTTTGCTGGCACAGTGGCGGCGTTTGCTGGCACAGTGGCAACAATTGATGGGCACAGTGGTGACAATTGATGGGCACAGTGGCTGCACAGTGGGACGTTTGCTGGCACAGTGGCTGCGTTTGGCACAGTGGTAACAATTAAAGGGCACAGTGGCTGCGTTTGATGGCACAGGTGGCGACGTTTGCTGGCACAGTGGCGACAATTTATGGGCACAGTGGCTGCGTTTGGCACAGTGGCAACAATTAAAGGGAACAGTGGCTGCATTTGATGGCACAGTGGCTGCGTTTGATGGCACAGTGGCAACGTTTGCTGGCACAGTGGCGACAATTGATGGGCACAGTGGCTGCCCTTGGCACAGTGGCAACAATTAAAGGGCACAGTGGCTGCGTTTGATGGCACAGTGGCAGCATTTGCTGGCACAGTGGCGACAATTGTTGGGCACAGTGGCTGTGTTTGATGGCACAGTGGCGACAATTGATGGGCACAGTGGCGACAATTGATGGGCACAGTGGCGACGTTTGCTGGCACAGTGGCGACAATTAATGGGCACAGTGGCTGCGTTTGGCACAGTGGCAACAATTAAAGGGCACAGTTCCTACGTTTGTTGGCACAGTGGCAGCGTTTGCTGGCACAGTGGCGACAATTGATGGGCACAATGGCGGCGTTTGCTGGCACAGTGGCGGCGTTTGCTGGCACAGTGGCGACAATTGATGGGCACAGTGGCTGCGTCTGATGGCACAGTGGCTGCGTCTGATGGCACAGTGGCTGCGTCTGATGGCACAGTGGCTGCGTTTGATGGCACAGTGGCTGCGTTTGATGGCACAGTGGCTGCGTTTGATGGCACAGTGGCTGCGTTTGATGGCACAGTGGCTGCGTTTGATGGCACAGTGGCTGCGTTTGATGGCACAGTGGCGGCGTTTGATGGCACAGTGGCGGCGTTTGATGGCACAGTGGCGGCGTTTGCTGGCACAATGGCGACGTTTGCTGGCACAGTGGCGACAATTGATGGGCACAGTGGCTGCGTTTGGTACAGTGGCAACAATTAAAGGGCACAGTTCCTGCGTTTGATGGCACAGTGGTAGTGTTTGCTGGCACAGTGGCGACAATTGATGGGCACAGTGGCTGCATTTGATGGCACAGTTGCAGCGTTTTAATGGGGTTTTTTTTCTGATTGTTTCAGTTTGTTTGCACCCCCACCACTGATTTATATATAAACGTCCCGGTTGATTCCTCAAAAGTGGTTATTCCGTGCCAGTGCTAGATATATAAAGTGTATAGCTTCCAAACATGTATCTAGCACTGGCACGGAATAACTACTTTTGAGGAACCAACTGGGATATAGATATAGATATAGATATAGATATAGATATAGATATATATATATATATATATAGATATAGATATATATATATATATATATATATATATATATATATATATATATATATGACCATAATAAAAAAAATGTTGTCTTGTCAGCTTTTCCTGTGTGTCTGACTTACCAGAAGTCACAGGTGTTCTTCTTCTTCTTCAGCAAGTCATGTTTCGTTGCCGCCCTCTTGGTACACTCGTCCGCAGCAAGCAGATTTCGGTGGGTGTACAAAGATGTCCGCTTGCCGATTTCTAAGTCTAAGCCTTACTGCGGACGAGAGTACCAAGATGTCGGCGACGGAACGTCACTTCCGTGCAGTCCCTCCTCTCCAGGAAGTGACATCTCGCTGGCCGAGACGGACGGACTCGGGCAGTAACTTCGGGTCCGTCTCGGCCAGCATTCGCGACCCCCTGGAGAATGGGCAATCGACCCCCCCAGGGGGTCGCGACCCCCAGGTTGAGAACCGCTGCTCTAGAGAATAAAATGGCGGTCATTGCAACACTTTTTGTCACACCGTACTTGCGCAGCGGTCTTACAAGCGCACTTTTTTTGAAAAAAAAAATCACTTTTTAAATTAAAAAATAAGACAACAGTAAAGTTAGCCCAATTTATTTTTTTATATTGTGAAATTTAATGTTACGCCGAGTAAATTGATACCCAACATGTCACGCTTCAAAATTGCGCCCGCTCATGGAATGGCGCCAAACTTTTACCCTTAAAAATCTCCAAGGCGACGTTAAAAAAATTCTACAGGTTGCATGTTTTGAGTTAGAGGAGGTCTAGGGCTAGAATTATTGCTCTCGCTCTACTGATTGCGGCGATACCTCACATGTGTGGTTTGAGCACTGTTTTCCTATGCGGGCACTGCTCATGTATGCATTGACTTCTGCGCGTGAGCTCGTCGGGACGGGGCGCTTTAAAAAAAATTTTTTTTTCTTATTTTACTTTATTTTATTGATTTTAAAACTTTTTTTTTTTTTTTTTTTTTTTTAAAGTGTCACTTTTATTCCTATTACAAGGAATGTAAACATCCCTTGTAATAGAAAAATGCATGACAGGTCCTCTTAAATATAAGATCTGAGGTCAAAAAGACCTCAGATCTCATATTTGGACTTAAATGCAGTAAAAAAAAAAAAATGTTGTCATTTGAAAAAATGCCAATAAAAAAATGGCCCTTTTAAGACGTATGGGCTTCCGCCCTGCTATGGTATGGAGACGGGTGGGGGCCATCTTACCCTCACTCATATCCATACCACGGAAGGAGAAGAACCTGATCGCCTCCGCCGCTACCGACGGCTCCGGTAAGTGGCAGAGGGCGCGGGAGAGCGGCGAGAGGGGGGGCCCTCTCCTACTGCAGGTAACGGTGATCTTGCGGCGAATCCGCCTTAGAGACTACCATTATCGTAAACATAACCACCCACTGAAAAGATGGACACCTCGGTTGTGGCAGCAGCTGCTGCCGTTACCGAGATATCCACCTTAGTGCCGACATATATATATATACAGTGGGCGGTCGTTAAGTCGTTGCAGTCCTCAAGACATTCTACAGATTTTCAATGGAGTTTAAAGCTGGCCATACACCTATAGATTATCTGCAGATTTTCTATGGTTAGATAGAAAATGTGCAACAGATTTCTCCATGTTCGCTAAACTGTGTGGATGGAGGAATCTCCCACTTTTTCCACCTAACCATAGAAAATCTGCAGATAATCTATAGGTGTATGGCCAGCCTAAGTCTGGGCTCTGACTAGGCCATGCAAGGACATTCACCTTGTTCTCCTTCAACCACTGTGTGGTCATTATTGCTGTGTGCTTTGGGTCATTGTCATGTTGGAAGGTAAACCTTCTCCCCATTGACCACTTTCTGGCAGAGGGCAGCAGATTTTCCTCAAGAATTTGGTATTTTGCCCCATCCATTTTCCCTTGTATCCTGACCAGTGCTCCAGTCCCTGCTGCAGAGAACCCCCCCCCCCCCCCCCCCCCCATAACAGGATAGTACCACCGTCATGCTTTACTGTAGTAATGGTGTTTGGATGGTGAGCTGTATTGGATTTCCGCCAGACATATTGTTTGTTGAGGCCAAATAATTCCATTTTGGTCTCATCTGACCAGAACACATTTTTCTATGTTGCCTCAGAATTTTCAAAGTGAGTTTTGGCAAAGCAAGGGGAATTTGTGATATTGTTGTCACATGCACACAATGACTACCTTTGTCATAATTCCTGCAACTACTTCAGAGTTGTTGTAGGCCTCTTGGTAGCCTCCCTGACCAGTTTCCTCCTGGCCTTTTACTCCAGTTTGGAGCAACATCCTGATCCAGTGAGGGTCTGTGTTGTACCAAATACCTTCCACTTCTTAATAATAGACTTCACTGTGCTTTTAGGCATTGGTAAAGCCTTTAAAAAGAAAGTGTGTCCGTCTCCTGACCACAATTTTATCACTGAGATCTTTTGACAGTGCCTTGCCACCCATAGTTAATTGTTTGCTTCCGTTGCACTGCTAGGGACTGAAATGCTCCAGGAAAGCTCTTTTATGGCTGATCACAGTTGAAAGTCAAATGGCTTTGTGTGCCATTGAGAAGGTGATTCGCAACACCTGCTTGAGTCTAAAGTCCTTTTTAGGACATTTTTCTGACATGTTGGTGTTATATCTTTTTTCATGTGGATGTTATAAGTTGCACTGAGTACAGCTGGATAAAACAAAAACTGTGTCGTCTTCATTTTTTTTTTTTAAGAGGGGTATTCTTTTCTATACCCACTGTATTTGAATAAAATTCATTTTTAAAAACCATACTCAATGCTGTTTAGTCTATAAGTTACTAATAACACAGTGTACTGTACAAGTTCAGATAAAATTATAAACAAAGTAACCACAATGCAAAAAGGACTTCTGTTTTTCTCCAACCCCACCCAGATAGTAGCTCTGTTTGTAACGCATACATAGTCACGTGTTTGGCCCCCAAGGTTATTTTGCACAATCTATTATTTCTCTTAGTCTTCCATGTAGACAAAAAGCTTTTTAACGGTTTTGTTACCGGAATGTGTAAACCTAATTTCTATTACACGCATGTACGATGGTGAGATAAGGTTTCCATGTTGTGGAGTGGTATTAGCAGGTTATTTCTGGTCTGGTGCCCAAATACGTCATAGCATGTGATAAACTGAAACTACACAAGGCGATAATGGGTAACCTATAGAACCGTTGTCAAACTTGGAAAAGAAAAACCTTTGATGGTCTACAACTCCATGTGGAATGCCTCTCGTTTCTGGTCTCAGTAGTAGGACCAATTATCCAGGTTTGGCTGGTCATAGCTGGTTTAGCATTTCAAACTTTGAGATAATTGTGATAATTGTATTCTCCCAAGTATGTGAGTGTGAGAAGTGCTCATTATTATTGTACTGAGGTTTAATCAGATGCTGGTAAATCCCTGTGGTTGTCCAGCAGTAGTTCCCATTATCCTGTAGGAAGGGGAATGGTCCCATCACAGTGTTTGTACCACATTGAATAATTTGCTGAAATGGCAGTCTTCAACTGTGTGCAATGTGAACAAGCAGGTTGCTCATGCTTTGACATTTGCCCGAGTAGCCTGTCAACATATGTTCATTTATATAGTATCTCCATCTCTTCTGGCGTTGGGTTCTGTATTTTTTAGCCATAGAAGAATGACAACAGAAAAAGACCCAAGGAGGTCCATTGGGTCTGCCCCAAATTTTTTTATTAATTTTTTATTTTTTTTAACTTTTTTTGTCTGAGTATATACAGTGGGGCAAAAAAAGTATTTAGTCAGCCACCAATTGTGCAAGTTCTCCCACTTAAAAAGATGAGAGAGGCCTGTAATTGTCATCATAGGTAAACTTTTTTAAAATGCTGCAAAAACACTTTAAGGCCCCGTTCACACCTGATCGATTTTCTGCTTGAAGCTTGTAGCTCTAAAACGCTCAGCAAGTCAAATCCCATTCATTTCAATGGCCCCTGTTCACATCTGAGTGTTCTGTTGCCTGAAGCAAAATGCCTGAAGTTCAGAAAAATACATGAGCTTTTTTTTGGCAGTTTTCAAGGGTTTCTGATCCCATAGGCTTCAATAGAAATGCCTGACTTGAGTGTTTTACAAGCGTTTTCTGCTCAAATAGCAGCTCTCCTCCCCCTAGTGCTTTCTATTGGCTAAACAAAAATGCCTGAAGGCAGCTGTAAAACACTTGTAATACACATCTAAAGCACATTAAAAAAAGCTGCAAAAAAAAAAAAACACCAGAAAAAATGGTAGTAAAGCGATACACTCAGGTATGAATGGAGCCTAAAAAAAAAAAAATGCCTGAAAAATGCCATTAAATCACTATGCACAAGTGTGAATGGAGCCTTACTGTTGACTGAGCACTACTTCAAGCCATGTGACTGCGATTTTAATCATTTAATTTTTTTAATTTTTTTTTTTAATAAGGATCCTTTATTTGGGTGTGTTTAGTTTATTTTTTTTATTATCCTAATGTGTGATATAAAGTGAGCCATTTAGAATTCAACTTATTGAAACCTTAACTTACAAAGTTGTTTGCTTTCTCCAGATATCAGATTTTGTATTTTGCATGGTTCTTGCATGAGGCAAAATAACTTTAGAACCTGTATGCTTGAAACAACCAGGAATATCACTTGAGGAAATTCTTGAAGCATTTTTCTATTGTTGTCCATATATCCTTTTTTTTTTTTTTTTTTTTATCACTTGGAAGTAAAATACCATGTAGGTGAAGTGAACAGTTGCTTACTTGTGTAGTTTTTTTTCTTTTTGTGTGTGTGTTTTTATTTTTTTTAACGTTGGATAGAGTAGAGAGATTAGAACCCCTCCCAGGTTTTTTTTACTGTCTGTGTTCCTGCTGGGTAGATTAATTCTCTGTTTGTGCTGGTGGCCCATGCCACTTTTGCAAAAGTCAAAAGTACATTGAAAAAGGTTGCACTCTTCCTTAGCCTATCCTAAACAAAGAAAATATCTTTATTTACACTTTGAGGTTATGTATGAAAAGATTATAGAGCTATTTCTCCTGTAAAACTGCCTGTACATTCGTTATTTGCAAACGTTGGCAAAATCAACTCCTACGAGGGTTATTTTCAGTCTAGGTAGGAAGTTTTTCATTCATAAGAATAGTGTGAATCAGGAAAATACTGCATTATGGTCATTAGATGTCACTGATCATCATACAAAATACTTATTTACTATGATTGGCAGCTCCATCTAGTGGCCCTAATGTGGTCTTTTCCTGGTTCACATTATCCTTATGAGTGAAGAGAAAAATAAGCATAGTAACATTCATTTTTGCCTACAGTGATACAGGACATCTGTACATGCAGTTTCACAGGTTTCTTTTTTTTGTGTAAAGGTGAACTTAACCACTTCAGCCCTGAGACTCTTTTTGAGATTTGTTGTTTTACAAGTTAAAATCATTTTTTTTTGCTAGAAAATTACAAACTCCCAAACATTATATATATATATATATATATTTTTCAGACACCTTAGAGAATAAAATAGCAGTCATTTTAATGCTTTGTCACACCGTATTTGCGCAGTGGTCTTACAAGTGCAATGTTTTTGGAAAAAATACACTTTTTTTTGAGTTTAAAAAAAAAAAAAAACAACGGTAAAGTTCGCCCAATTTTTTTTTCTATATTGTGAAAGATGATGTTACGCCAAGTAAATTGATACCCAACATGTCATGCTTCAAAATTGTGCCCGCTCGTGACAAACTTTGGCATTTAAAGTGGTTGTAAACCCACTTTGAAAAAAAAAATAAAAATACTAAAACCTGCAAGACAAAGGCATAATGAGCTAGTATGCATAACATGCTATCTCACTATGTAATACTCACCTGAGATCAAAGCCTGCGCTGTGGTGCCGTACACAGCACCGGTCGGCTACATCACTCTGGGGGGTTACTTCCAGGTATCGTGGCTCTGGCGCTGTGATGACGTCACTCCCGTGCATGTGCGCGGGAGCCGCCGGTAACGGCACAGTCTAACTGAAGCAACGGCACGTACATGCCATTGCTTCAGTTTGCTTAAGTGCGCATGTGCCGATGATGTCGGCAAATACAGGGGATATCTCCTAAGCCGTGCAGGTTTAGGAGATATCAGGGGTAGCTATAGGTAAGCCTTATTATAGACTTACCTGTGGCAAAAAGTGGTTTGTAAGGGTTTCAACCACTTTAAAAATCTCCATTGGCGATGTTTAAAAATTTCATTGTATTCTAATATTGAGGAGACCCCCCAGCCATCAGCAAGAGCCAGAATAAACCAACAGGGCAGTTAAACAGAAATCTGGTAGATTGATAGTGTCCACATATGGAATGGGATTTGGTTGATTTTAGCAGGAAATTTCAATTCATGTATGATCAGCGTTCTACTTTAAAGAAGGAGGTCCAGCCCCCCCCACCAAAAAAATTAAGTCAGCAGCTACAAATACTGTAGATGCTGACTTTTTATATTAGAACACTCACCTGTCCAGGGATCCCTGATGTCGGCACCCCAGCCGATGTTCCAATCAGCTCTCGGTTGCTGCCGCCACCATTTGTTGTTAGGGGAAATCGGCACTGCCGGTTCCCTACTGCGCACGCGCAAAGCACGCTGCACTTTCTGAATGCCCCAGCAACGGGGGAAGGAGGAGGAGGGGGGCCAAACTTCCAAGGGACCTCACCGCTGAGAGGTCTCCCGAAAGTGGGGACGGGTACCTGTCAAAAAACAGGTAACCGCCCCCCCCCCCCCCCTTCCGAAAGGTGCCAAATTCAGTAGATATCATATTTATTTTATTTATTACAGGTACTTGTATAGCTTGTCAATTTATGCAGCACTTTACAATATATCCACATCAGTCCCTGCCCTCAAGGAGCTTACAATCTAGGGTCCCTAAACCCAGGTACACACAGGCTGAATGTCAGGAGACTACGGCTGGTTAAAAAAAAAAAAAAAGCAAAAAATTTTGGCCGTGTGTATGTCGGTCTTTCAGACAGAAGCTGGCCATTTGTCCGGCTTCTGTTGGGAAACCAGCATCAGACCGACTCCAGATCAGCGCCCTCAGCCAATGGCAGAGAACCGCTGATTAGAGTGTTCTGGTGAGAGGGCTTCCCCCCTGTCAGAACAGCTCAGCGGGGGGAGATCGCTGATCTAACCTTGTATGTTTAGTACAGCAGCTCCAATCAGAGCTGACAGTTTTTTTTGTTTTGTTGTTTTTTCGTTCAACCCGCAGGGTCGAACTAAAAAAAAAATAAATAAAAAAAAACAATAGTGTGTACCCGACTTAATTGAGCCAATTACTACCAGCATGTCTTTGAGATGTGGGAGGAACCCCATACAGGGAGAACATACAGACTCCAGGCAGGTAGTGCTGTGGCTGGAATTCGAGCAGACGACCCTAGTGCATATGTGGCAATTAGTGAAAATGACATTAATGGAATTGTGGTAGAAAGAAATTCCTGGATGCCTTTTGCTCCAATTATAAAATGGGGGCACCTTTCAATATTAACTAGGAGTTTCCTATTAGGCTGTAAGGTGTTCTAGCTACTGATCTGTTCCCGTAATGTGGTGCCATTCCCACTATGGGAAAGAGATTGGTGCACGCGTTTTAGTAATTCGTTTGCTGTAGCTCTAGGGCTTTGGAGCACAAGTAATTGTTTTCACAGAGGTATTATGATTCACACAGTTGTAAACAAGGGTAGCTAAGAATGTGCACGTCTGCAGAACGTACAGCTCCGGGCAGTGTGGACACAGCTCCATTGTTGTCTTGCTGAAAGTGTGCAAAAACATGTTTTTGATCTCCTTTTTGTGGTTTGGGTGTATTTTTTATTTTTTTTTGTTTTGGCTTTGATTTTGTGACACAAGAACAAGATTCAAGGAAATATTTGTTTCTTCTTCTTTTTCCATTTGGTGAGACGGAATCTGATAATATTAAAGTTAGTGTCAGGTCAGTAGATTAGATCACTGTGAAACCAGCTATCAAATCTACAGAGACTTGAGACTTTTTTTTTTTGGAGTGAGTTTTTCCTTTGTCCCATTTCTTACTAAAATGCAACGAGTGGAATTTTTTGTTTTTTTTAGCACTGGTTTTAGAACATATCTGGAGCAGGGAGGACCAGGATGTCCTCGATGATGATTACAAGACCAAAACGTGTGGTATTCTACTGAACGAATTTAAGCACTGTTCGCTGTGGGCAAGTAGGTTGTTTTATAAGGGTTTACATAAATTGCAAAGCCCACCATTTTATTCTCTAGGGCCTCTGCTTAAAGGGTAACTCCACTTTCGTGGGGGGAAAAAATAGCAAATAAAGAAAAAAATAATATAGCGTGTTCTAGAGCTGCACGATTCTGGCCAAAATGAGAATCACAATTTTTTTGCTTAGAATAAAAAGATCACGATTCTCATGATTCTCGCGACGTAAAATCTTTCACATTATACAAAAAAATGTGCTAACTTTACTAGTGTGTGTTTGTTTGTTTTTTTAAATTCATTAATTTTTCTCTAGGGTGTCTACTGTTTAACTTGAAACCAACAGATTTCAAAAAAAGGTTTAGTGTTTAAGTGATTAAACTTTTTTCACTTAAACACAAAGTCTATTCCATTGACAAATTGTTACAATGTTTATACTTAAGTTAAATTGATAAAGAATGTTTTGATTCTTGGCAGACTGCCCAGTTTTTCTCTTCCTTTGTTTTCTTTGCATAGAAAGAATTGTGAAACACTTTAGTCAAGATCGCGATAAGGATTCTTGACGATTAATCTTGCAGCTCTAGAGTGTACACTTGTGATACAATTCATATTGTAATTGAATGTTATTAAAAATGACCTATCCTTTTCAATCTGCAGCCGCTGTAATTTTCTATAAATGCAAAGCAATATGGCTACATGGAGTTGTTCTCTACACAAAATGTGTATTGACCACTCCTCAGAAACATTATTTCCTGCTTGTGTGATTGGCTCACCAATTTTCCCAGAAGTCTAAGGTACAAGTCAGATTTCAGGCATCCCCTGCAACGAAAATGTCATTTTTGGTGAGATATTTTCAATAGGAACCCGTCTAAAGGGATGCAGGCCCAGCAGCTTTCCTCATTAGTGCCCCGCAGCTGCCACAGCTGAATGATAATTATGAAACCAGTCCCATTAGGGTCGGTTCACACAGGGGCGGCACGACTTGCAGGTCGCCTCACCGAGGCGACCTGCACACGACATGCACGGCGACTTGCAAAACGACTTCTGTATAGAAGTCTATGCAAGTCGCCTCAAGTCGCCCCAAAAGAAGTACAGGAACCTTTTTCTAAGTCGGAGCGACTTGCGTCGCTCCTATTAGAACGGTTCCATTGTACAGAACGGGAGGCGACTTGTCAGGCGACTAGGTCGCCTGACAAGTCGCCCCTGTGTGAACCGGCACTTAGACCCACTGAGCCCAGAGGCACAGACAAACACACAGGGATTTCTTCAGAATAACAAAAGGTAGGAATCTGCAACAAAGGTTGTTATAATACTTGCAATGTACATAGATCACCCAGAGGGGAATGTTTTTTTTGTTTTTCTCAACAAAAGTGGAGTTACGCTTTAACCCCTTGCTGACCACCTCATGCAGATATACTGCGGCAGAAGGGCTCGTACAGGCAAAACCACGTACCTGTAAGTTGCCCTTTAAGAGGCGGCCTGTGGGCACATGCGCGGCAAGCTCCATGAGTCGGGTCGCGGGTCCCGTGGACTCTATCGCTGCGGGGATACCCGCGATCGCCTCACGGGGAGGAAGAACAGGGAGATGCTGATGTAAACAGCATCTCCCCGTTCTGCCTAGTGACAGTGTCACTCGATCTCTGCTCCCTGTCATCGGAGCAAAGATCACTGACGTCACACACACACAGCCCATTCCCCTGACAGTTAGAAACACGCACCTAATACACACTTAACCCCTACACTGCCACCTAGTGGTTAACCCCTTCACTGCCAGTGTCATTTACACAGGAATCAGTGCATTTTTATAGCACAGATTGCTGTATAAATGACAATGGTCCCAAAAATGTGTAAAAAATGTCCGATGTGTCCGCCATAATGTTGCAGTCATGATAAAAATCGCTGATCGCCGCCATTTAAAAAAAAATTAAAAATTATTAATAAAATGCCATAAAACTATCCCCTATTTTGTAAACGCTATAACTTTTGCGCAAACCGATCAATAATCGCTTATTGCGTTTTTTTTTTTTTTACCAAAAATATGTAGAATACGTATCGGCCTAAACTGAAGAACATTTTTTTTATATATATATATATATTTTGGGGGGATATTTATTATAGCAAAAAAGTAAAAAATAATGCTTTTTTTCACAATTGTCGCTCTATTTTTGTTTATAGCGCAAAAAATAAAAACCACAGAGGCGATCAAATACCACCAAAAGAAAGCTCTATTTGAGGGGAAAAAAAGGACGTCAATTTTGTTTGGGAGCCACGTCGCGCGACTGCGCAATTATCAGTTAAAGCGACACAGTGCCGAATCGCAAAAAGTGCTCTGGTCAGGAAGGGGGTAAATTCTTCCGGGGCTGAAGTGGTTAAAAAAAAAAATTTGTTTGGGAGTTCGAAGTAACTTTCTAGCAAACAAAAACTGTTTTTTACATGTAAACAAAAAATGTCAGAATAGGTCTGGTCTTAAAGTGGTAAAACGTCATACCAAATAAATACACTGCACTACATAGGTAGCTGGTTACTGAGAAACTAAAGCTAAACTCTGACAGTTAGAGACAAGACCATAATATTTTATTTTTCTTGGAATCTTTAATCAATGGCATAGTTACAAGCCAAAAAAAGTTACTGTTTAAGTATATTAAACATTTTCAAAGCTCTTACTGTGAAGAAGGCTTTCTGTATGTGGAAGTTAAATCTCTGCCTCCAGAGGTAGATTGCCCCCTTGTCTTTCGTAATGAAGTGAATATTTTTTTTTTAAATAACAAACCTGCCTATATTTACCTGCTCTGTGCAAGGGTTGGCCCTTATCCTCCTTTTCTGGGGTCCCCCGACGGCACTCATGGCTCCTCCTCATCGATGCCCCCACAGAGAGCTGCATTCCATGGGGGCACTCGTGCAGGTGTGCTCCCGAGTCCTGCTGCTGCGTCCATTGACATAGACAGCAGGACTTGGCCCCTCCTCCCCAGCTCCCCTGTCACTGGATTTGATTGACAGCAGTGGGAGCCAATGAATCGAATCCTTGAGAATTGTTCTCTTCCTGTGAGCCAACTCTTTTCCTATATTGGATAATTCTTCTTCAACTATAGGTTGAACAAGACTGATTTTCCTGCAAGATAGTGAGACCCGTATTTCCTTTCTCTTGCAACCAACGAATATATATATGTATATATATATATATATATATATATATATGTATATGTTTTTTTAATTCTCATTTTTATGGTCTTTTTCTACCATGTATGTTTCAATAAATATTAGTATTTTTCTATATCCCTATTGTTTACTGTGCCGTTAATCTTGGGTTACCCTCCTCTCTTTTGTATTCCTATAATTATTTACGGATGAGGCAATGTGAGTGCCCTCTTTTTTGGTTAGTGTAATCAGGACCTCCTTCCTCCTGCTGGTGATCCTAGTGATATAAAGATCTATATAGAGCACGTGTCAAACACAAGGCCTGCGGGCCAAATGCGGCCCGCTTGGCCATTTCATGCGACCCTCACACCTCTGCTCATCTATGTCCTCGCCTTGTCTCAGCAGTTGGCAGTAGAGAGGAGGACAGAACTCCTCCACTAGATCCTGTGCTACTCCAAGCAGCTGCAGAGAGGCTGGTCTCTGTACCCCTCCCCCCTCTCCCCATCTCAGCAGTTGGCAGCAGAGAGGAGGTCAGAGCTCCTCCTACAGATTCTGCACCTCTCTGTGCAGCCGAGAGCACCCCCCATCTAAAACTCCCCTGGTCTCAGCATTCATCAGACTCTGACAGCTAAATCCAGCCATCTTCTGGTCCTCCTCCAGACCCTGCACTTTCTCCTTACTGGCTCTGCCCTCAGCTTCTTCCAGTCAACAGTGCAAGGTAAGGAGGGGACTGCACTGGGATCTAAGACAATGGGGGCTCTTGACTTCTCAAAGTGGGGGGGCTTTTGACATCTGATGTAAGGGGGGTGTGGAGTGCCCTGGACACCTAGTCTTACAGATACATCCGGCCCTTTGAGGGCAACCGTAATGCTGATGCAGCCTGTGATGAAATTGAGTTTGACACCCCTGATATAGAGGAATTTGTCTTTAGGTTTAGATACCCTCTAGGTTTAGAGACACTCTAACTAATTCTAATAGACCATTTGTATAACTTTCTTGTGTGCCTTTTCTTTCTCTAATACTGGAAGGAGAAAGAATGCCAGGAACTTTCTGCTTTTCAAATGCTGCATCTTCATTTTACTTGGCTGCTGAATGTAGCTGTGTCTGTTCAGCAATGCTGATGTATTTATTTTGCAAAATGTTTTTTCCCCCAAGACTAGTAAAAATAGAAAATCAAATTTTGTGTAATAAAACATTTCCTGGAAACCATATCTGACCTTACATTCCATTACTTGCTCAGTACAATTATAATGTTGTTATCCGTTATGTTGACTAACACTAGTTATTGGGTATGTTTGATGCTACTGGACCTCTGAAACTTGTCCCTTGTTTTATAGTCCCGTTTAATGGTTTTCAGTGGTTTTCCTAATCAGTTTTGTGTGTGCTCTTTATAACTCTAGAAGATGTAACAGTGCCAGTTCTTCTGTGGGTGTCAAAGGGCAACAATTCCCAGCTCAACTTGCCAACCAGCCTGCAACAAACCGAATTGTCCTGTCTAACAGTTCACGTTAAAACGGGGTTTAGTTTGCACACATTTGCAAATACATGCATAAGCTGCAGAGGCTGTGACAAGACACCCCAGTATTATCTGTAATCCTAACTTTTGAGAGCCTCCATAGTAGCAGCACATATATAATTGTATAGATTGAGGGTAGGTATCCCTGGAGGGAGCCCAACCCTCCTTAAAGCGGGGGTCCACCTATCTATAGTTTTTTTTTTTTTTTTTTTTTTGAGTTCATTCACAAACTTTTCTTCTCAGCATTACATACTCACATATTGTGTGTAATATGTCCGCCTGTGTCAGATTTCGTCGGAAAGAATAACTTATATTATTCACTGCACGCGGTTTCCATCTTCATTGTGGGCATTTGAAGCCCACAAGCATTTATTTCCTGGATGTGGTGAATGCTGTGCTCCCAGCATTCACCGCTCGTTCCCGCACATGCTCAGTGGCATCCTGGGAAGCCTGAGACTAGCTCCCAGGAGTCTGGGAGAGGCTAGAAACACGCCTACTCCCACAGGAGGAGAACCAGGAAGTGCAAAGAAGAATAGAAAAATAAAAGGTAATTACGGCGATTTAAATTTTTTTAAACGGCATGTCAGCATCTAGGCAAGGAAGAGAATACATACAGATATTGTTCAAAATTTGGGTGGAACCCCGCTTTAAAGGAAAAGGGGCGCACTGGACACCCATCAAATTGCACAATGGCACCGAAGGGTGTCTGTGAGTGTGTCAGAGTGGAAGGGTAGTGACCTAGGGTGGTATGGAGTAGTACCATGGAGGACTTGATGAGTTGTCTACTTCTCAGTGAATGTAGACCAGTCAGTTTTAGTACACCTACTTGCAACTTCGGCATTTTTATACAGCATGAATCCTTTGTACCAATTAGTGTGAGTTCTGCAAACACACATGCACCCATTTGTTTCCCTTCCGATACTTCAATCTTTGAATAATCAAGCTCACTTTTTCCAGGAACGCATTTAAGGAGAAGTAGGGCCAAAGCTTCTCCTGTGGATTACAGGAGTAGACTTGGTTCTGCATTGCTGTGACAAGTATTCAGTTGACAGTGGGTTAACATCTGCTGTCAACTGACGTCACCCAGTCGGTCCAGGTTCTGGGGAGATCTTGACTTTGTCTGGATCCTACCCAGATCCCTGATTGGCAGCTGGCTCAGCCTCTCATCGTGCTACTGAGAGCCTGAGCCAGCTGCTTCTGCCCCCTACAAAGCCTGGCGCTCCAGTGAGTGCTGGAGGGGCAGAGTTGAGAGCTGGTGACTGTCAGTCAGTGGCTCTCTGCTCAGTGAAGACTGGGAACTGAGCTATCAGCAGATTTTTATTCGTTTCTCGGTCTTCGAGGCGGGGGGGGGGGGGGGGCAGATGCATGCAACAAAATAGTGCTGCATCCACCTAGGTGACTATGTATGTATGTGTTTGTTTTTTTATTATTCCTGAACTTCACTTAAAGGCCTAATTACGGTGAAGGTGAAATGCATGTGAATTACTAATTATTCAGCACCCCAGTGATCTTAAAAAGAAAAAAAAAAAACTGATGTGTGCTAATTGGATGCACAAAAAACTAATTTGTGAATTGGTACACAGTGCAAATGCACATAATGATTTATCAGTTGCAGAACATATGAAAATGTTCACTCTCCTGCGCTGTGTGGAAAGTCCCAATGTGTTATCAGACTATCTTGACATGTTAGTATATGTGGATAATGTGGTGTAGTCCCTCGCGCTAAAAATGAGTACCGTGCTAAATCAATATAAGATGACTTGAAAATAGAAAATAATACAAATGGTGAAAACCATATGGGTAGTGATGATGTCTCTGTGGACTGCAGCAAAATCTAAAGTGTTCACTTACACTCAGCAAAATAAAAATGATAAAATGATTTCGCGCTTCAAATCTATCACATCCAAAATTGAATATGCATACATCTATATAAATAAATCATAATGTACAAGCATAAAATAGCAGTGCAAAAATTGTAAAGTGCTCAGTATAATAAAGTGATCATCCAAAGTGCTGATGTGCTTAAATAAATCCAAAGTTTATAAAGTGCTTCATCCACTGGGACCATATAGTGGAGGGAAGGGGTGATGGTGATGTTAAAGGTTGAGGGGATCCGGTGGAACCGGGCTCTCTAGACTCTCACCTTAGATAAGGTAAATGAAGGCATCAAACAGGCTCTTAGTTAGATGTTGTATGGTGCCGTTCAGGTGGGGACTTCTCTGGTGGTGCAGCGGTATTCTCAATATGGAGCACCTAACAGATGGAGAGAAAAGAAAAGGGGGGGTTGCCCACCTGGGCTCCACCGCTCGGGTGGAATAAATAGGGAAGGGAGAGAAAGAGACCTCCAATGGTGTAGTATGTTGAGTAGAAATGCTATTTATTCAAGATAAGAAGTGGACTCTTACATTTCAAAAAGTTAAAAACAGTGTAAAAGCATAAGTAAGCTGAGGAGCGGCTTCTGAGGCGCCTCCTTACTGACTTCCGGTTGTAATGTTATGGTCATCATAGCCACATATAGACACAGTGTGCACAAATTTACGCCACACATTTGGTTTGATTCTCTTCTACATGACCGCTATTGAACACAAGTTGCCACCTGTAAGATGGCCGCGACAATACAAGTACACTTTACCACCACCAAAATGGCCGCTATGATGACCATAACATTACAAGTATACTTTACCACAACAAAAATGGCCGCTACACAACTTCCGGTGCCATCACATAAAAGACATCCCTCTCGGGCCAATCCGGTTCCCCAGTTGAAGTCACGAGCGGTGACGTAACGCGTAGGGCGTGGCAGAGAGCAGACGAAACCGGAAGTCAGTAAGGAGGCGCCTCAGACGCCGCTCCTCAGCTTACTTATGCTTTTACACTGTTTTTAACTTTTTGAAATGTAAGAGTCCACTTCTTATCTTGAATAAATAGCATTTCTACTCAACATACTACACCATTGGAGGTCTCTTTCTCTCCCTTCCCTATTTATTCCACCCGAGCGGTGGAGCCCAGGTGGGCAACCCCCCCCCTTTTCTTTTCTCTCCATCTGTTAGGTGCTCCATCATTTTTATATGTGGATAATGCACACCTCGCTGCTTTCCAAAGACTGGGGGGAGTCCAAATGAACTGAAAGCATAGAACACAGAGGGCGCATAGGCCTAGCGCATTATCCTCAATACATGTTTTATTTAATTAAAATGGGGGTGAATATTCTCACAAACCAGTACTTGTGTCATAGCATTATCATAAAATCATCCGTTTAAATCCATATGCGAAAATCCACAACATTTGTAGTCACATGGACTAACACGTTTCAAGGTTTCCCTCCTTTTTCAGAGCCTTGTTTAGATGGCTCTTATGCCGCGTACACACGGTCGGACTTTTCGTCTACAAAAGTCCAAGGGACGCTGACGGACTAAAGCTGGCTGGTAATCCGATCGTGTGTGGGCTTCTCCGGACTTTCAACATACTTTTTTAGCCTCAAATCCGACGTACTTTAGATTTGAAACATGCTTCAAATCTTTACTTCGTAACTACGACGGACCCCGAAATCCGCTCGTCTGTGTGCTAGTCCGACGGACAAAAAGCCACGCTAGGGCACCTATTGGCTACTGGCTATGAACTTCCTTATTTTAGTCCGGTGTACGTCATCACGTAAGAATTCGACGGACTTTTGTGTGATCGTGTGTAGGCAAGTCTGTTCGTTAGAAAGTCCGCCGCAAGTCCGTCGAAAGTCCGCCGAAAGTCTGCCGGAAGTCTGTCGGACAGGCTGTCTGACTTTTGTAGACGAAAAGTCCGACCGTATGTACGCGGCATTAGTGTTGACAAGGAACTTTTCAGTCAGGATCAGCACTTCTCTGTTTAGTGCTGCTTTATATAGTGCTGCTTCCTTGTTCCTCAGTTGGTTTCAAGTGTTAGTGTTTAAAGCTGGATTCCAGATATGGGTATATTTTGTGTATTACGTTGGTCCAGGTTGGGAACAATGTAAGTATACATATGCCATAGCTGTGGGATCCCCGGGAAGGTGATAATCACTGTAATAGTCACTGTTACTACAATGGTCGCTGCTATATTCTGGGTCCTGTGCTGAGTTTCTGCCCTGCAACCCCGTCCCAATCCTCCACTTTATCTAATCACAGAGCACCTTACAGGGGTTCACCAAGCCCAACCTTGTCCCTGGGAGCCGGGTAATGTAGTTTTGCAGTACACAAACGCCAACTCCTCACACGGCATGCGTCAATCCAGAACTGGCTGCGACGGTCTGCAAGAATTTATGCCCACGCAGGGCACTCTGGCGGTGCCAGCTTTCAATTGCAGCTCCAGCGTGTGACAAGTTAGAGCCTGCGCCCTGCAAACTCTGCAGTGTCTGGCTCCCAGGGACAAGTCTGGGGATACCTGTTTCCCATAGACAGACCCCTCAAAACGGAGACTGTTCCCAGGAAATGGGGCTGAATGGCAACCTTATGTTAAAGGGTGGTTACGTTTGTTCTGCATGGACCCACTATGTGTAGGAATGTAGCCACCTTCTCGTGCTTGTTCCCGAGATGGACTATGGGGTTTGTAGTGTGCTTAGAACAGTGCACATTGTTACAACTAAAGTGCATTGCGCCTTCCAAACAAATGGAAGTGAAGGGGACAAAAAGAGGCAATGGTAGACAAAACGAGCAGTTAGCTTGTGCCCCCTGCATCAATCTAGGGATGTGCCCATCTGTCATTCTTCTCTCCTCTCTCCACTCTCGGGCTTTCCTGGGAGCAGTGGGAGCCATTGGCTCCTGATGCTGTCAGTCATATCCAGTGAACAAGAGCCAATAGACCCACACAGTGCGTCTCGAGAGTGAGCTCACACATGTGCCACCATAATAAGCGACTGCCTGTGGTGGCAGAGGGAGAAGAGGAGCAGCCAAGGGTGAGAACGAGGGACCCTAGAAGAGGAGGATTGAGGTTGCTCTGTGCTATATACCCTTGCACAGAGCAGGTAAGTATACCATCTTTTTTTATTTTAGCAAAAAAATAAAAACGTCAACCTTACAACCACTTTAGGAAAGAATGAAATTGAAATAGTGCATCAATTCCCTTACTCCTCAGTTCCAGACACTTATTTCTAGGCCCTCCCGCAGTGTAATGGATCAAATTCACAGTTTCCTTTATGACTTAAAGGGATTGTAAACCTTTGTGTTTTTTCACCTTAATGCATCCTATGCCCGGGGTTCTTGGTTCTTGATTGGATAGATAGCAGCGCAGCCATTGGCTCCCGCGGCTGTCAATCAAATCCAATGACGCGAGCGCTGGGGGGGCCGAGTCCTGCATTCAGCCTCTATGGACGCCGAATGCTGGACTCGGGAGCGTGCCCGCAAGGTAACTGCCTCGGAAGCGCTTCTCCGAGGGGGTTATCAGATGTGGGGAGGAGCCACGAGAACCGCCGGGGGGACCCTAGAAGAGCAGATTCGGGGCCACTCTGTGCAAAATGAGCTGCACAGTGGAGGCAAGTATGATATGTTTGTTATTTGTTTACAATCACTTTAATTTCCTGTTCAGGTGACCAGAGATTTTCCCAGCTTGTTATCATCTTGGGCGCTGGTCTCCCCCCCCCCCCCCCCCCCCCATGAGTTCTCCAGCCTTTAGAACCTATGAGAGAGGACCCGGCCGCTGGCAGTATTGCCTCCACCAATAGGAGGTGTCCACATCAAGCAGGCAGTGATGTCGGACTCCTATATAAGGACCCCAGGAAGTAAACAGACTAATGCCCCGTACACAAGGTCGGATTTTCCGATGGAAAATGTCCGATCGGAGCGTGTTGTCGGAAATTCCGACCGTGTGTGGGCTCCATCGGACATTTTCCATCGGATTTTCCGACATACAAAGTTGGAGAGCAGGAGATAAAATTTTCCGACAACAAAATCCGTTGTCGGAAATTCCGATCGTGTGTACACAAATCCGACGGACAAAGTGCTACGCATGCTCAGAATAAATAAAGAGATGAAAGCTATTGGCCACTGCCCCGTTTATAGTCCCGACGTACGTGTTTTACGTCACCGCGTTTAGAACGATCGGATTTTCCGACAACTTTGTGCGACCGTGTGTAGACAAAACAAGTTTGAGCCAACATCCGTCGGAAAAAATCCTAGGATTTTGTTGTCGGAATGTCCGAACAAAGTCCGACTGTGTGTACGCCCTATAAGAGGGAAGGATTCTCATGTGACCGTGGCTTTAGGTAAGTAAAATGGGCGTTTTTCTTTTTCATACCAGTGGTTTTAGGGGATTGCTAATTTCTTAGAGTATGGCTTTAATTGGCATAAGACTAGTGTTTAATATTTGTAAAGTTAAAAAAAAAAAAAAAGTTTAGGTGAAAGTAGTGTCTTGGAAATGTGCAATATTTTGCCTTTTGTGGGGTAGCCAATTCCTGTGTAACAAACAGCTGTGGGAGGACAAGTCTGACATCTCCTTTCTGATAAAAGAAATAGACATAACAGCTTTATTTCTGTAATTCGCAGCAGTCTGTTGTTATATCAGGAACACCGAGCTGATAGCACAATGTAAACTCTTGGTGTG